>OZ012738.1:647154281-647775162 GCA_963859935.3 Lathyrus sativus
TTTAACTCATTTGAATGCTTCCTAATCTAGAATGGGAGGATACCATCCAATATACATAACACTATATTTTCCTAGTTTTTACATCACTCAAAATCTAAAAGCTCTCCCATACTCCCCCTTTTTGATGATCGCAAAACATGAGACAAAGCGTTTCGTGACGTTGTTTTCTTGAAGAAGACTCCCCTTGACTATGTGCATTTGATTTCATCTTGTGTGTACTTCTCTCCCTTTGACAATATCAAAAAGAGAACAAACAAACTATGATATGTATCATTAACTACATACAAATTGAAAATACTACACAAAGGCAATTTGCAAAGAGAAGACTATCAACATAATAACACTCACATAAAATGGTATACATAGTGTTTAAGAATTCCTAAACATAAATACAAGCATATAAAGTAGCAATAGAACACAATTACTACACATAACGCTAAATAACATAACAAGAACATGAACGATGAAGAACACAATACAATCACAAATTCTTGAGTAGCTACAAAAGCGACACAATTACGTGGAATATGCTTTTGGTGCTACCAAAGTGTTGTACACGCATGTGCTTTAGCACGACAATACACGATGTTATCACCACTGAAACGAAAAATAGAGATGTTATTATAACAAGGACACACAACAAGAATTTATTTAACCTCATAACATGTTCAACCAAATTTTATGAAAGAATACAGAATTAGTCAAATGCACCAAGAATATATTTCAAGCATATAGAAGGAATAACACAATATCACTATAAGCATATAATTGACACATATCAATAGAAATTTTTGGAAGTGAATATTGATGGACTACTTTATACATCAAGAATATTAGTCATTATGGAACAATAGCAACAAGCAAAATTTAGAGACTTGCCAAGAAAGGTAAAGGAAAAAAGGAAGAATATTACATCTCATGTAGATTAATGGACAATGCACTCTCATATGAAGAAACTTCCAATGAAAGTTAGAGCAAAAGTATATAAAGTGCATGCAATGAACCATATGCTAGGCAAGATTAGAGATATTGAGTATCCCCAATTCCCTTCGTATGTTGAAAAATGGTTTGGTCGCAAGTAGTTTTGTGAAAATATTGGCAGGTTGATGTTTGCTATCAAGCACAGATACGAAATCACCTTTTTCAACATGGTCGTGTAGGAAATTGTGACGTATCTCAATATGCTTAGTGCGAGAATGTAGCAGCGGATTATTGGTTAGATTGATAGCGCTAGTGTTATCTCACATAATGGGAAACGTTACGAGTTTATATCAAAATCAAGTAATTGTTGCTTAAGCCACAAGATTTGGACACAACAACTACCGTCTGCAACATATTCCGCCTCAATGGTTGACAAACCAACAGAAATTGGTTTCTTGCTATGTCAACTTACTAAAGCATTTGAAAACATGTGGCAAGTTCCACTAGTGTTCTTCCTATCAAATTTGCAACCGGAAAAATCGAAGTCGGTGTATCCAACTAAGGTGGAACCGCTTCACTTAAAATACCAAAGTCCATTTTGAGAGGTACCATGAAGATACCTAAGAATATGTTTTACGGCTTTTAAATGGGATTCTTTAGGAGCCGATTGATAGTAGGCACACATGTACACGCTAAACATGATACCTGACCTAGATGTTATGAGATATAGAAGATAGTCGATCATACCTATATATTTCTTAACATCTATATCCTTACCATTTGTATCATTTTCCAGATTACCATTTGTAGCCATAAGTGTATCGATAGACTTTGCATCTTCCATGCCAAAGCGCTTTAGCAATTCTTTGTAATATTTGGTTTGACACACCAATGTACCCACTTTTAGTTGTTTGATTTGAAGCCCAAGGAAATAATTCAACTCTCCCAAAAGGCTCATTTCAAACTCTCTTTGCATAAGCTTATAGAACTCTTCTACAAGTTGCATATTAGTTGAACCAAAGATAATATCATCGACATAAACATGAATTAGAAATGTATGCTTTCCTTGGTGCTTAATGAATAAAATAGTATCCACTTTTCCCTTTGATTATTCTTGACCAATTAAAAATTTGCTTAGTCACTCATACCAAGCCCTAGGGGCTTGTTTGAGACCATACAAAGATCTTTTGAGCTTGTACACATAATTTGGATACTTGTGACTATCAAAACCAAGGGGTTAAGATACGTACACTTCTTTATTAATAAAACCATTTAGAAACGCACTTTTCACGTCCATTTGTAACAACTTGAAATTTTTAGCGCAAGAATAGACAAGTAGAAGACGTATATTGATCGCGACTTTCTATGTCTAATACAACTTAACTGCAAGTGCACAGTCTATCGCGTAGTAATAAAAGATATCGATCCCACAGGGACTCGTAATCAAACTAGTATTCTCGGGAGTTACTATGTTTAGCTAGGTAGATAATGTTTAAGGGAATAATTTTTGTCACTAAATGGAACTAAGAATGTTACTTGAATTATAATTACGTGAATCGATATGCAGTAATTATGTTCTTCGGGGCTTTGACAAGTTACCGGTATATGAAATATTTTTCAGAATATATTTAAGCAGAAAATAGTGATCTGAAGACTTTCGTCTCACGATGGTTGTTGACGCTAGTCATAATTCTAAGGGCCAAATGTACGCTTTCGTGTCCCATTCGGGGTTAAAACTATTTTTTGGAAATCTCTAAGTTCTAATTCATTTTAAAGTGCTTTTGCTGTTATTAAAACAAATGACTATTGTTTACTATCTGGTCTTACCGCAGCTATCGCTTATTGGTTCGTACCTTAATTAATTTCCCACTGTCGTGACAAAACTACTTTTAAATAAGTCCTCGCTTTCGCGACGAACGTTTATTCAGTAAATAAATTTAAACACTCAGACCATAAACAACTTTTGAAAAAGAAAGTTTTCAACCGGATATTATCAAATCCCGTCTGAATTATTATTACATACCGATTACTCTGATTTAGCTAGACATGGATTTGGGAAAGGTAAAACATAAATAAAAACAAAAATTAATAACATGCATCATAATGAAAACTGAAATTACGATTAAAATTTTGAACCTGTAAATATTCCAATTGGCCTTTGGGCAGATCCTCCACAAATGTTGGCAGGATTCTGGTCTTTGTGCCAATTGATCGTACAAACGAATATTGTCAAAATGGAATACAGCAGAAATGAAAGGAAACAAAAAAATAGAAAGAAATAAAACTGAACTTTTGCTCTGGAAATAAAATTGGGCAGCACTTCGTTGTCTGAATGCAGCTCCCTTTCTCAGCTCCCCTCCTTCCCCTTTTATAGAAATAGAATTCTAACGGTTATAATTTGAAGAAGGTGGACTTAGAGGCAGAAATATCAGGGAGTAGTGGTCCACTATTTGGGACTTGGAACTGTATTTTGCACGTTCATTTGAAGTTGGGCGTTTTTGCCTGCATGACGGTCGTCACGGTGTGTGACGGTTGTCATGGAGCTGTGACGGTCGTCGCAGCAGCAAAATATGCATTCTGCATTTTTCATGTTGTTTTCATCCATATTTCATCTGTAATTGCTTCTTTTCTTCATATTGCCTTGTTTAGACGTGATTATCAAATACCTGCAAAATATCAGACAAATAACATGGAAAGAACCCGAAATCGGATCGAAAACAGTCAAACATCAGTTGAATTATGCATCAATATATATATATATATATATATATATATATATATATATATATATATATATATATATATATATATATATATATATATATATATATATATATATATATATATATATATATATATATATATATATATATATATATATATATATATATATATATATATATATATATATATATATATATATATATATATATACGATTTCGTGTTATCAAACTCCCCTAAGCTTGAATCTTTGCTTGTCCTTAAGTAAAACAGGAAAACGTCGGCAAGCACGAGGCAGCTTCTTCATTCGCAAAGTTGGGAAAAACCGGGATTCTTAGTAGGAACAAAACGAGTACAGTGACGACACTGGACTACAAGTCTTCGGAGGTCTCCTTCTTATGCAAATCGGTCCCAGTCATGCTACTGTAGCTTGGTGTCAAGGTTCTCGCGTCAAGTTCGCCCTGTTTGTTCTAGCGCAATCACATTAAGCCCGTTGTCCATACACTTTCATGGCAAGTCGACCTGTTAGTGAATATGATCTCCTTTCTGTTTTGATCTTTTTCATTGCTCATAAGCTTATACCATTGATTTTTCAATGAGTTTTCGTACCGTTGGGCTAAATGCTCGGGTGAGGAGCACCTAACTTAGAGGGAACGCGTCTTTATATTTGGGCTAGATTGCTTTCTTTTCATGATTTTTCATCTTTTTGGAGATCATACACTTATTTGCATTGGTCGCTCGCTTAGAAGTGTTTTAGGATGGTGCTGACTGCTAGTATAAACTACTTAGGGCTGAGTTTGCGTAGACACTTGAAACTTTGGTACGCGTAGGTAATGGAACCGACTCGCATAAACCGGAGGTCTAAGGTGTCAGGACGGTACTGGTTTTGTTAGAATTGTCGTCTCGGAGTTTCAAAACTTGGTTTGAACTCGGGCGCATTCTCGTGATGCTTTTGCTTTTGAGGAACGAACGAAAAAAGTTTTTGTTTATGTCGAATAAAGTGGGGATGTTTGCGTAACGGAAAAAGATATATAAACGAGCTTTTATTTTCTAAAACGTGAAAATGTTCGAATTGAAATTACGGAAATAAAAGTACACAGGAATAGGAAATAAACGCTCCGCTCCCACACTATCTCAATCAGTGTCCCCACTGATTTGAAAGAATGCGAGAGGGAAATACAAGTAAATGAAAATACAAAGAAACTGAAAATATAGTAAACAAATAAGGAAAAGAGTAACTAATCACGGCCTTTGCCTCGGTCACGTCCTCTCTCGCGTCCTCTGGCTCTGACTTGGTCGCGACGGGCCTCAAGGTCCAGTGCTCCGGTATGATAGACATAGTCGCGGAGTCCTTCGAACTGCAAGATCAGATTCGCCAAGTTCTCAGTGATGGTTTCTTGGCCGGTTTGGAGTTGTTGCATTTGGGTCCGATGCCAAGCTTCAAACTGCTCTGCTCGCTGATTCTGCTGCTGCATCATAGCGAGTATCTGGGCCTGCTGGTCGAGGGATCGACGGAGGTCTTCTTCGGAGTAGTCGGGCTCTGGACGATGGCGGCGGCGGCGGTAGGATGTGCCCTCAGAAGGAAGTGGTTGCGATGCCTCCAGTTGCTCAGGTCTGTCCAACTCATCTTGGATTTCGTCACCAGAATCTTGGATGTAAGTCTGAGTTGGAGCAGCGGCAGCAGCAGGGGCATTGAGGCCAAATAGCCAATTGGCACGATCCTCTGGGTGCATCGGGGTGCGTGATGGCAGGATGATACTTCTGACGGTTTTGCCACGCACGACCGGGTGGTACTTTCCATCGGCCCTGGAACGTATGAGGCGAGAAGCTCTGCAGTGGTCGGTGTCGAGGAACACCGAGGGAATGGCATGGAGATGCTGGAGGCGGTCGCCGAGGTTCAGCCCGAGTGCGATGGAAGTAACAATCCCGCCAAAGTAAAATGGCTTAGAGCCACGGTTACAGTTGGCCTGGATGTGGGCCAGGAGGAACGGAGCGGCGTTGATGGGCTCGTTGTTGAAGACACAGCGGAGAAAGAAGAGCTCTTTCGAGTTCACCTTATGGTTGTTATCCCGGGCAAAGATGGTGTTGCTCAGTGCTCGGTGGAAATACCGGATGGTCGGGTTGTGGATGTGCGTTGCGTGCAGAGAATCCCAGCCATCGGCATTGAGTCCGGTTAACTGGTACCAGAGCGCGAAGGCTTCATGCTGAAATTGGTCGGTGAGGCGGCGGTGAGCATTGTCGCCGCGAGGGAATTGTAAGATGGCGGCAATTTGGTTCTGGTTCAGTTGATAGTTCGTGCCGAACATACGGAAGCATGCGGCACCGGAGTGTTGGCTGAGGTCACCGCTGGAAGTGAAGTAGGTGAACGAACTGAGGAACTCGAGGGTGAGTTGTTCGTACGTCGGCTGCGGATTTGTGCAGAGGTTCCAGATGCCGGCTCTTTGGAGCATCCAAGTGACGCCTTCAAGGAGGCCGAGCTCCGTGAGCGATGGGATATGCGGGTAGTGGGTCGGCTGTAGCGACCGTTGATGGAAGGCGATATAGTTGGCCCGCTGTTTGTCTCCGGAGTCGCCGTCGCTGAACACGATACTGCTGAGGTCTGGGGTTTCGTTGTTTCTCGCCATTGTTGGAGGATGCTGAGGAAATGTGGAGTGAAAAATGTTACAGAAGTGGATTAGGAAGTTGAAATGGGAGTTGGAATATATGGAGCAAGGTGGGGAAAACGAAAATTAGGAGTGGGGTGTGAGTTTGTGATGATTGGAAGTTGAAAGGATGTGAGTGGGAGAGAAAACGCAACCCCTGTTATAGCATATAACAGTTTTGGGCTCGTGACGGTCGTCACGTATCTGTGACGGTCGTCACCCGTGTGACGAGCGTCAGGCTTCTGTGACGGTCGTCACACCAGCAAAATCTGCAGAACGCAGAATTTTGCTATGGGGGTGTTCTTGCAATGGTTTTTAGGGGTATAAATGATAAGGCAATGTATTATATCGACCAATAAATAAAGGATAATGTAAAAAAAAAGAATCGATGAATAAAGAATAAAATGGAAATATCATGTAATTGAAATGATTGTAATGTAATACATAAGGAAATTAACAATGCAAAAATCAAAATAATTGAAAACGGACGGAAAGTAGAAAAACTAAACTAAACTAAACTAAAGCTAATATCTAGTCTTTTCGTGCCTTCAATTCATCAAACTTCCGGGCGTAGTAGTCGAGCTGGTCACAGACTAAGTCCATGAAGACTACAAGTTCGCTGTGTATGCTTGTGATGTCTGCTTTTACGGTGGTCAGAGCTGCGTCAACGTTGTCCAATCGGTGCAGAACAGTATCCATTTTGTCAGTGGTTTCCTCAGGAATGGGCTCAGGATAGGTGTTGTAAAGCGGAGGGGTCGTAGGGTCTACCTCAGCTTCTGATACAGCATCCTCATAGTACATATAATCATGTGCTTCAGAGATGTGATCACTGTCGTACATGTGATTATGTGGTGTTGATTGAGGTGAAGGAGGTCCCTTAGGCTCATCCAATTCATAAAGCCAGTTGTCCTTGTTATGGATACTTGTCATCTGATGATTTGGCAATGTGAATAGCTGGACAGGTTTGTCATTGATGAGGTACTCGTAAGGTCCAGATCCCATAGTTCTTAAAATGCGCCTGTTAAAGCAAAACTGGATATTCATGGGTCGGATGGTGCCAAAACTAGTGCTTGCATTTAGGTGGAATCTAAGACCAAGCTCGTGGGCAATCATTGTCACGAGGCCTCCTATTAGAATAGGTGATTGTGGGTCCTGAGTGAGGCGTCGGAAGGATCTCATCATAAAAGGTACTGCATTCACTGTACGGCCCTGAGAAGCACAGAACATGATAAATAACTCTTCTTTAGATACTGTAGTAATATTTTCTTCTTTTCCGAAAAGGGTGTGAGCTAGTATCTTATGAAAGTATCTGAAAGCTGGGTTATGAATCTCATCATTATACATTCTGTCTGGTTCAGGGTGATAGTCGCCTGTGATTCTACCCCAGAACTGGTTGAGTTCAAAATCAAGATCGTCATCTTCTGCACTGATGAACACATGTGGTCCGCTAGGAAATCCTAGGAGGTTAGCTAATGACATCCGGCTATGGGTTTGGTCCATTCCAAACATCCTAAAGGTGATCAGCTCTGTGTTGGATCCAAAACCATAGTTGGGTAAGTACCTGAAGGAACTAAGGAATTCGTAGGTGAGGTCCTTATAGGTAGAAAAACGGGTTTTCAAAGCAGTGTTCTCCCAGCCTAATTGATTAAACAGGTATTGGATGCTATCAGTAATTCCTAGTTTCTCCATGGTAGACTTATCATAATACAGTGTTAAGGCTATTTCTCTTGCAGTTAATGCTTCAAATCTTGCCTTTTGAGCTAATCCTCGAAAATGAACCTTTGTGAAGTCGTACGCGCCCATACTCGCAGGGAAGTCGGAGAAAAACAGGAGTAAGGTTTGAAGACTTTTAAAATCCTGAAAGGTTTGAAAACAGAAATTTGAAGTCAG
Organism: Lathyrus sativus; assembly: GCA_963859935.3. NCBI lineage: Eukaryota > Viridiplantae > Streptophyta > Magnoliopsida > Fabales > Fabaceae > Lathyrus > Lathyrus sativus. Next base: position 647,162,456 of record OZ012738.1, read on the forward strand.
GATTTTTAAAAACAAAAAGGCGGTAAAAACAAAAGATAAAATAGAAAAATAAAATAAAATATGAAAATAAAAGAGAGTAAAAATAGTAGCAATTTTAAGTTTAGAATTTTTGTTAAAGTTTCAAAGTAGAATTTTAAATAAAAAATGAGAATGAAATACAGTAACGAGGAAAATGCGGGAAAAATTGGGTTGCCTCCCAGTAAGCGCTGTTTTTAACGTCTAAAGCCTGACGATAGCTTGGTGACAAGCTATTCGGGTGTTTGAGCTGGAAGCTCAAGCAATGCTATACTGCAGACTTGATGGCTGTTTTCGTTCTTATTATAATGTTTTAGACGTTGCCCGTTTATGATAAACGGGGCATTCGTCTTATCGGTAATTTCAACAGCTCCACTCTGAAGTACTTTAGTCACTTCAAAAGGTCCAGACCACCTAGATTTTAGTTTACTTGGGAAGAGTTTTAATCTTGAATTAAATAGCAGTACGATGTCTCCCACACTGAATTGTTTCTTGACTGAACGTTTATCATGCCACTTTTTAGTTCGTTCTTTGTAGATACGGGCATTTTCGTAAGCGTCCAATCGAAGTTCTTCTAATTCGTGTAAGTTCAAGATTCGTTTTTCTCCTGCCTCGGTGTAGTTGAAATTAAGTGTTTTAATGGCCCAGAAGGCCTTATGCTCTAATTCTACAGGGAGATGACATGATTTACCGTAAACTAATTTGTAGGGTGTAGTACCTATTGGTGTCTTAAAAGCGGTCCTATAAGCCCATAAAGCTTCGTTTAGCTTTGATGACCAATCTTTCCTTGAGGTAGCGACAGTCTTTTCCAATATCTGTTTTATTTCCCTGTTCGAGACCTCTACTTGGCCGCTAGTTTGCGGATGATAGGGTGTAGCTACTCGGTGTCGGACTCCATATTTAGAAAGAAGTTTATCAAAGATTCGTGATATGAAGTGAGATCCGCCGTCACTAATGACGAGTCTGGGTACACCGAATCTAGGAAAGATTGTGTTTTTGAAGAGTTTGATTACTACTCGTGCGTCATTTGTTGGAGCAGCAATGGCTTCTATCCATTTAGACACATAGTCTACAGCGACGAGTATGTAGTTATTACCAAAAGAAGGTGGGAATGGTCCCATGAAATCTATTCCCCATACGTTAAAGATTTCTACCTCTAAGATTCCTTTCTGAGGCATTTCATCGCGTCGTGAGATGTTGCCAGTTCGTTGGCATCTATCACATTTTACACAGCGATGTGAACGTCTTTCTAGAGGTTAGGCCAGAATAAGCCGGCTTGGAGAATCTTAGCGCACGTCTTGGATGTACTAGCATGACCACCATATGGTGCTGAATGGCATTGGGAAATGATATTTTCTATTTCTTCCTCTGGGACACAGCGACGGTATATGTTGTCGGCCCCTCTCTTGAAGAGTAGAGGTTCGTCCCAATAATAGTGTTTCAGATCGTGGAAGAATTCTTCTTTTGCTGATAAGTGAGATCCGGTGGAAGCACGCCTGCAGCTAGGTAATTAACTATGTCAGCATACCAAGGTAATATGACTTGGGCATAGACGGCTTCTACGGCTTTTTCGAGTTCTAGATCTTCCGAGATTAAGTTAGGCATGTCACTTTCTAATTTGGCTATCAGATGTTCGTACGGGAAATCGTCATTTATCGGTACTGGTTCATGTTTAATGCCTTCTATTCGGGATAAGTGATCTGCAACAACGTTCTCGGTTCCTTTCTTATCTTTGATTTCTAAGTCAAACTCTTGTAGTAACAGGATCCATGTCAATAATCTTGGTTTGGCATCCTTTTTGCTTATTAGGTACCTAATGGCAGCGTGGTCTGTGTATATGATAATTTTTGCTCCTACTAGGTAAGAACGGAATTTGTCAAGCGCAAATATAACTGCTAGAAGTTCCTTTTCTGTTGTAGCGTAGTTCATTTGTGCAGGATCTAAGGTTCTACTGGCATAGTAAATGGTATGGAGTTTCTTGTCCTTCCTTTGTCCTAGAACTGCGCCTACGGCATAATCACTCGCATCGCACATGATTTCGAACGGTAGTCGCCAATCGGGTGGTTGCATAATCGGTGCGGTGATAAGGGCTGATTTTAATGTTTCGAATGCTTTTAGACAGTTGTCGTCAAAGACGAACTCAACATCTTTCATCAACAGGCCGGTCAAAGGTTTTGTGATTTTTGAAAAATCTTTTATAAATCTTCGGTAGAAACCGGCATGTCCTAGAAAACTCCGTATTTCTCGTACGGCTTTTGGAGGTTGGAGATCTTTTATAATCTCTATTTTAGCTTTGTCGACCTCAATTCCCTTATTTGATATGACATGTCCTAGAACTATTCCTTGTCGGACCATAAAATGGCATTTTTCCCAATTTAGGACGAGGCTCACTTTTACACAACGTTCTAATACCATTTCTAAGTTTTGTAGGCATCCTCCGAAACTTTGTCCACATACCGAGAAATCGTCCATAAATACTTCCATGATGTCGTCTATGAAATCTGCGGAGATTGCCATCATGCATCTTTGGAAGGTTGCTGGAGCATTACAAAGTCCGAACGACATTCGGCGGTAAGCAAAAGTACCATAAGGACAAGTGAATGTAGTCTTTTCTTGGTCATCAGGATGAATGGGAATTTGGAAAAATCCTGAATATCCATCTAGATAGCAGAAATATGAATGTTTGGCTAATCTTTCCAACATTTGGTCTATGAAGGGTAACGGGAAGTGATCTTTTCGTGTGGCTTTGTTAAGCTTCCTATAATCAATGCACATCCTGCTTCCAGTCACGACTCTTTTTGTTATTGATTCGCCTTTTTCGTTCTTAACTACTGTGACTCCTCCTTTCTTTGGTACGACATGAACTGGGCTAACCCATTCACTATCGGAGATTGGATAGATGATTCCTGCATCTAGCAATTTCTTTACTTCATCTCTGACTACAATGCTTAGGATGGGGTTCAGTCTCCTCTATTGCTCTCTAGAGGTTTTACAGTCTTCCTCTATTGTAATTCGATGCATACAGATCGAAGGGCTTATACCTTTTAGATCGCTTATGTTATAGCCTAATGCGGTGGGGTACTTCTTTAGAACTTCTAATAGCTTTTCGGTTTCTAGTTGTCCTAAGTCAGCGTTGACTATCACTGGTCTTTTTAGTTCATCGTCTAGGAATTCATATCTAAGGTTTTTGGGTAGTGTTTTAAGTTCTAAAGATGGGTTCTTCGGACCTGGCATATGGTTTGGGGTCAGTGCTAAGCTTTCGCTTAGGCTGTCGTCTTTATACGGTTTACGAGAATCATCGTCTTCAGAAATATCGGGTATTTGAATCTTTATTATTTCTGAATACGTGGTCTCTTCATTTTCAAGTTCTCTTATGCATTTGTCAATTACATCTACTAAATAGCAGGTATCGTCTATGGCTGGTGCTTGTAAGAACTTGGTGAGAATGAACTCTATCTTTTCTTCTCCTACTTCGAATGTTAGCCTTCCTTTCTTCACGTCTATAATAGCTCCGGCTGTAGCTAGGAACGGTCTTCCTAGGATAATTGGGGTAACAAAGTCCTCTTTGATGTCTATGATTATGAAGTCGGTTGGGATGTAGAATTGTCCTATGCGTACTGGAACGTTCTCCAGTATTCCGACGGGATATTTTACTGATCGGTCAGCTAGTTGTATGAACATTTTGGTTGGTCTTAGATCTCCCATATTCAGCTTTTTGCATATAGATAAAGGCATAACACTGATACTGGCTCCTAAATCGCATAGAGCTTTGTCTATTACGAACTTTCCTATGACGCAGTGTATGGAGAAACTACCTGGGTCTTTTAATTTAGGAGGCATGCGGTTTTGAATAATAGCGCTACACTCTGCAGTAAGTGTAACTGTTTCGTTATCCTCGATCTTTCTCTTATTTGACAGGATTTCTTTGAGAAATTTAGCGTATGACGGCATTTGAGTTATCGCTTCTGTAAAAGGAATAGTGATATTCAATTGTTTAAGGAGCTCTACAAATTTCTTAAACTGTCCTGAAGTTTTAGAGTTTATTAATCTTTGAGGATCAGGGATAGGTGGTTTATATGGCGCTGGAGGTGCTTGAGTTTTTTCACTTGCGGTATCCTCCTTCTCGTTGTCTTCCTTCTTCTCTAACTCGGATTCCTTTTCTGCTTGTTCAGTTGGTTTTTGTTGCATGGCTGAGTTTTCGGTCCTCGGATCGATCGGTTCGTCCAATTCTTTTCCACTTCTTAATATGAAAGCATTTGCTTGACCTTTTGGATTCTGTTCGGGTTGTCCAGGAAATGTGCCAGCGGGTGTGGCAGCAGAGGCTTGTTGTTGAGCCACTTGTGATATCTGTGTTTCTAACATTTTGTTGTGGGTGGCTAAAGCGTCTACTTTTCTGGTAAGTTGTTTAATTTGCTTGCTAGTGTGTATGTTTTGATTCAGGAATTCTTTGTTTGTTTGAGCTTGAGTAGCTATGAATTTTTCCATCATCAACTCGAGGTTTGATTTCCTAGGTGCAGTCTGAGCAACGGCTGGTTTCTGATATCCTGGCGGAGCAGTAGGCATTTGCAATGCATTATCGCTTTTGTAAGAAAAGTTTGGATGATTTCGCCAACCTGGGTTATAGGTATTTGCGTAAGGATTTCCTTGAGCATAATTTACTTGGTCTGGTGGGATTCCGGCTAGCAATGGGCATTCGGGCGCATTATGAGTGGTGCTTCCGCATAACTCGCAGTTTGGAGTTACGGCAGCGACGGTTGCAGTGGGGTTAACGGTCAGACTGTCAATCTTCTGAGCTAGAGCATCTACTTTAGCGTTGAACTTTTCAAGGCAGCTGATCTCGTACATCCCACCTTTCGCTGCGGGTTTTTCTGTTGGAGTGCGTTCACCTCCCCATTGGCAGTGGTTCTGAGACATGTTTTCGATTAGTTGATAGGCTTCGTCGTAATGTTTATCCATAAGTGCACCGCCCGCGGCGGCGTCTACTGTTAATCTGGTGTTGTACAAAAGCCCATTATAGAAAGTATGGATTGTCACCCAGTCTTCTAGACCGTGGTGAGGACATGTTCTCATCATATCTTTGAATCGTTCCCATGCTTCGTAAAGAGATTCAGTATCTTTTTGTCGAAATCCGTTGATTTGAGCTCTAAGCATAGCAGTCTTGCTTGGCGGAAAATATCTCGCTAAGAAAACGTTCTCAACTGTTCCCACGTCGTAACGGAGTTGGACGGTAAAGATTGTAACCATGTCCACGCTCTGTCTCTAAGAGAGAAAGGGAAAAGATGAAGTCTTATTGCGTCTGGAGTTACTCCATTTGCTTTCACTGTGTCTGCGTATTGTACAAACTTCGTTAAATGTTCGTTTGGGTCCTCAGTTGCATTTCCTGAAAATTGGTTTTGTTGTCCAACTGACAGCAATGATGGTTTCAGCTCAAAATCGTTTCGCGTAATAGCTGGGGCAGCTATGCTACTTCTAGGCTCCACCTGAGAGGGTGTAGCGTATGCCTTCAGCGGTTTGTTTTGAGGTCCTTCGGCCATCTTTGATTCTTCTTCGGATTTGGGAATGGGAGTGAGAGGATCGGGAATGTTATGTTTTAGTTGGTACTCAATGATGCGACTTCTTAAATGTAAGAAGCGCTCTAGTTCTGCGACTGAAGGTTTTAAGATATCGTCTTGTGAGCGATTACTTGGCATACAATCGACAGAACTAGTAAAGGAAAAATGAAATTGTTAACCTAGTCTATACGGCGTAACAGAAGGTTACACTATTGACTAAACGGATCCCCGACAACGACGCCAAAAACTTGATCGCGACTTTCTATGTCTAATACAACTTAACTGCAAGTGCACAGTCTATCGTGTAGTAATAAAAGATATCGATCCCACAGGGACTCGTAATCAAACTAGTGTTCTCGGGAGTTACTATGTTTAGCTAGGTAGATAATGTTTAAGGGAATAATTTTTGTCACTAAATGGAACTAAGAATGTTACTTGAATTATAATTACGTGAATCGATATGCAGTAATTATGTTCTTCGGGGCTTTGACAAGTTACCGGTATATGAAATATTTTTCAGAATTTATTTAAGCAGAAAATAGTGATCTGAAGACTTTCGTCTCACGATGGTTGTTGACGCTAGTCATAATTCTAAGGGCCAAATGTACGCTTTCGTGTCCCATTCGGGGTTAAAACTATTTTTTGGAAATCTCTAAGTTCTAATTCATTTTAAAGTGCTTTCGCTGTTATTAAAACAAATGACTAGTGTTTACTATCTGGTCTTACCGCAGCTGTCGCTTGTTGGTTCGTACCTTAATTAATTTCCCACTGTCGTGGCAAAACTACTTTTAAATAAGTCCTCGCTTTCGCGACGAACGTTTATTCAGTAAATAAATTTAAACACTCAGACCATAAACAACTTTTGAAAAAGAAAGTTTTCAACCGGTTATTATCAAATCCCGTCTGAATTATTATTACATATCGATTACTCTGATTTAGCTAGACATGGATTTGGGAAAGGTAAAACATAAATAAAAACAGAAATTAATAACATGCATCATAATGAAAACTGAAATTATGATTAAAATTTAGAACCTGTAAATATTCCAATTGGCCTTTGGGCAGATCCTCCACAAATGTTGGCAGGATTCTGGTCTTTGTGCCAATTGATCGTACAAACGAATATTGTCGAAATGGAATACAACAGAAATGAAAGGAAACAAAAAAATAGAAAGAAATAAAACTGAACTTTTGCTCTGGAAATAAAATTAGGCAGCACTTCGTTGTCTAAATGCGGCTCCCTTTCTCAGCTCCCCTACTTCCCCTTTTATAGAAATAGAATTCTAACGGTTGTAATTTGAAGAAGGTGGACTTAGAGGCAGAAATATCAGGGAGTAGTGGTCCACTATTTGGGACTTGGAACTGTATTTTGCACGTTCATTTGAAGTTTGGCGTTTTTGCCTGCATGACGATCGTCACGGTGTGTGACGGTCGTCACCCGTGTGACGGTCGTCATGGAGCTGTGACGGCCGTCACAGCAGCAAAATATGCATTCTTCATTTTTCATGTTGTTTTCATCCGGTTTTCGTCCATATTTCATCTGTAATTGCTTCTTTTCTTCATATTGCCTTGTTTATACGTGATTATCAAATACCTGCAAAATATCAGACAAATAACATGGAAAGAACCCGAAATCGGATCGAAAACAGTCAAACATCAGTTGAATTATGCATCAATATATATATACGATTTCGTGTTATCATATATCCGCAAGGCAATTCATCGGAGCATAAGTCTCCTCATAATGAATGCCTCCTATTGGTTATAGCCTTGCGCCACTAGTAAGGATTTATTCTGGGTTATAACCCCGTTTTCATCAAGTTTGTTCCTAAAAACCCATCGGGTGCCAATTACTTGATGACCTTTAAGATGAGGGACAAGGTACCAAACTTTGTTTCTTTTCAATTGATTTAGTTCATCTTGCATGACCATAAGCCAGTGCTCATCAAGCAGTACACCTTTAGCATTTTTAGGCTCTACTTGAGAGACGAAAGCAAAATGATAATAGAAATTACTTATCTTAGAGCGTGTAGTCACGCCTTTTGTGATATCCCCAAGTATGTTGTCAATAGGGTGATCCTTTGATGTCTTCAAAGTCAAAGGTAGATCTTCCAATGAAATTAGAATTTCTTCCTTTTCCTCTTCAAGATCGTTATCCTTTTTCTTCTCATCGTTTACCGCTTTAGGTTGATCAATCCCTTGTTCAGTTCCATTAATAATTTCTTGAGAAGACACACCTACATCATGAAAAACAATACCTTTCCCAACATATTTTGGGTAGGACTTATCAAACGTAACATGTACATACTCCTCAACTATAAGTAATCTCTTGTTATAAGCCATATACGCCTTGCTAGATTGTGAGTATCCGAGGAAGATACCCTCATCGGCTCTTGCATCAAATTTACCAAGATTATCCCTACCATTAGTTAAGATATAACATATGCATCCAAATACATGTAAGTGAGAAACATTTGGTTTTCTACCTCTAAGTAGTTCATAGGGGGTCTTGTCTAGAATAGAACGCATGAGTATCCTATTCATAACATAACATGTCGTGTTAATGGCGTCTGATCAAAAGTACTTAGAAAAATTACCATTATTGAGCATAATTCTTGCTAACTCCTCTAAAATTCTATTTTTACATTCCACAACACCATTCTATTGTGGAGTTCTAGGAGCGCAAAAGTTATGCTCAATACCATGTTTGTCAAAAAAATTCTCAAAAAGGTGATTTTGGAATTCTCCTCCGTGATCACTTTGAATGGAAATGATTCTCAAATTCATTTTATTTTCGAATATTTTAGAAAATTGTTTAAAAGTCGGGTAGGTCTCATCTTTACTAGACAAGAAGAAGACCCAACAAAATCTAGAGTAATCGTCTACAATAACAAAGCTATAATAATTTCCACCAATGCTCTTGGTCTTAGAGGGGCCAAACAAGTCCATGTGGAGAAACTCAAGAGGGTCTCGAGGTAGAAATAAGATTTTTCTATTTAAAAGAAATTCTTGTTTGTTTCCCTTTTTGACAAGCCTCTCATAGATGGCCTTTAGTGAACTTTAGTTTAGGTAGACCAATTACTAAATCTTTTGAGGATACTTTGTTCAATAGGTGAAAGTTAAGATGAGTTAGGCGTCTATGACACAACCAAGAGTTTTCACTCATGGTGGCTAGACACTTAGTTCCAACCAAAGAAACTTCATCTAAATTTAGCATATAATTATTATTAACCCTCAAGCCTTTAAACACGTATTCTTTCTTTTCATCATGCACAAAGAAGAAACAAGTTTTTGTAAAGGTAACTTTAAAACCCTTGTTGCAAAGTTGGCTTATACTTAGAAGATTGTGTTTAAAGCCATCAACTAACATTAAATCAAAGATAGTAGTAGACTAGGTATTACCTACACTATCTTTTTCAATTATAGCACCTTTGTTATTATCTCCATATGTGACGAACCCATTTCTTTTTGGCAGTGAGTCTTTCCAAACTGTCCTTTAGAGTTGTTACTTCCTCACGAAGCTCACGGTTCTCTTGTTACAATTGATCCATCTTTTTCCTTAGATTAGCTCGAGTATTATATTGGTGTGACAGCTTGGCTGAATGAAGACCAAAAAAAACATAAGACACCTGGAAAAGGCAAGAAACAATGCAAGAGATGATGCTTAATGTGCAATATGCAAATGAAAAGTTTTCAAGGAACTTTAAAGATACACAGTAAATTGCAAACATTATGTTGAAATAACACATGATAATAAGATCCTAAGATAACATGATAATCGAAACAAAAGATAATAGAAAGCTAGAACTAGAAATCCTAAGAAGTCTCATGATAATAAGATCCTCTATGCAACTTCTTATTGAGCTCTTTGATATGTTCCTCCATCCGAGTCTTCTCAACTATGAGCTTGTCGACAACCAACTTTCAAGCAACAGAGATAGAGGGAGCGTCTGAAATTTGAATGCTCGAGAAAAATAAATCCTCTTTCCCTTTTCTCTTCTTGTTATCCATTTTTTCTTCATTCCTTTGCTTCAACTTCTTTTGAAGTTCTGCATTCTCCATGTCAAAAATCTTGTATTTGTTCCTCCAAGCATCCCTATCTTGTTACATCTTATTCAAAGCAATCTGAAGTTTCTCTCCATCATTCATGAAAATAAGAACGGGTGTTCTGGCAGCTAGAGGTAAAGGCTCTTGAAGTGGATAAGGTATCTTCAATGTGATAGCTCTGGCTTGTATCATTGGAGATAAGGCTCCAAAGAAACATAATTTGTATTTCCCAAAGCTTCCCTTCCTTTTTTATGGATGTGACGCCAAGCCTGCACAATCTTCTCCTTGAATGCATTGTTGTCTTCACCCTCTTTGAAGAAGAAACCCTCCAAATGGATATTGATTGGTTTGTCTTTCATAGGATACCCCAGCTGACGACGGGCCAAAATCGGGTTGTAGCTAATGCCTTCCTTTGTACGAAGAAGAGGTACATTAGGAAAATTGCCACAACTATCAATGATCCTCACTTTATTATAATCACAGCTGTACCAAAAATGTCTGAATGAGTAAGCGACATGATTTTTTGTGACCATATTAGACCATCTTTGAGGTCCCAAAAAGCAATAGACTGAGGCAAGTGAGAAATAAACCACTTGCATAACAATGATATACAACAACTAATCATTCATCCACCATAAGAATTCCCGAGATGAACTGAGTGATATGCATCAACGAATAGGGTTGGAATTGAGTTTCCAATCAAGAAGATCTTAATAGAATTAATCTCGAAAAAATTGTCAACATTAGGAAAGAGGAATAATCCATAAATAAGCAAGGCGAAGATAGCTTCGAAATCGTCCACACTCATCATGCTAGTGAAGTAACGTGCCCTATCCATCAGAAACTTAGCAGGTAACTCAAGAATACATCTCTTGGTAACCATGTGAGCTTTAATCTTAGATACCTTCAAATGAGTAGCTTTAGCAATATCTTGATACTTAGGAGTCTCTTCCAAACCAGAAAATAGGATTCAACCAGAAATAGGCAATCCAAGTAGACTAGAATACTCCTCAAGTGTGGGCATGAGTTGGTAATCGGGGAACTTAAAACAGTGGTACATCAGATCATAGAACTGAATCAAAGTAACTAGAACCCCATTTACCATATCGATCTTTAAAAGAGACAGAAGACTTCCATATCTATCTTTGAAAGCCTTAGGATCATCAACCAAAAACCTACCTCTCGTAGGCCTTCTAACTTAGGACTCTTGACATTGTATGTTTTATTTTTCCTTCTTCCAAAATCCATGGTGAAAAATTCTTGCAATATTTGCAACAAACATCTTTAAGTTACTTGAAGACCTGTTCAAAATGATGTTTATGAATGCATAAATGCATGGATCCAACATCCATAAGAAAGATCATACAAAACACACGGTTTCAAAGGTTTGGGATCACAAACATGGAGTGTACTAAAGTTTTTTGTATCTGTAGAGTGGGTTCTAAAACTTTCCGAGAGTTATAGATCTATCTTTCAAAAATTAATAGCACATCGATTACTCGAGAATCAGTAATATTCTCAAGAGAATCTCGTCTGAGTGTAGTATCGTTTATCAACTATTTCAGGTTTACACCTTCATAGCCACTGCACTACGTCCTAATAGGCCAAGTGGGGTAAAAGGAATACTAAGGTCCTCAGCTTCTCAGGCTCCCAGGTCGAAAATAGAAATGTTTTCACAATTACTCAATCGACAAATACCATCCTCAAAGGGTCCTCCACTGAGTGGTGGCTTCTCATGTCAACTTGTTCGGGATTACTCCCGAGATGCTTTCTTGACTATACCACCGCCTATCATAATAGCTTTCAGATCCGGGTATATGATCTATCTCACCTCTCAAGATCACCCAAAAAGAACAACCAATAATAGTCAAATCAAACAGATAAAGCATAAATAAATCAAAGTTGGCTAAACCTACTAGGTCCTCTACAGTCCCTACTAGACTCACCACTTTTCTGTAGCGGGAAAACTTGTGAGTGTAAGCTATTGATTAACTTAACTTGAAAATGCAAGAGTCGCCACTGCGCTTTTATTTTTCCAAAAGAAAAGAAAAAAGAGCGAACAAAACCTAAAGAGTTCTATAACAAGAACAAACAGAGAATGGGTAAGGGGGTTGGTTACACTAAGGGAAGGTGTTAGCATCCAAAACGTCTATAGTAATCTATAGGAACCCTTTGAAATATCTACGCTTTTGGTTTGAAAAGGTTTGTTTGAAAGGAGATTGGAGGGGATGAGAAGAGAAGTATTTTTTTAATATTTTTATGTTTTGAGAGACTTATCGCCTCATACGTACCCCCAAAGGGAAATATAGGATAAAAACCTCGTAGTTTGTAGTACGAATAACAAAAATGATTTATTTTGATTGATTTTAAATGTAAAGATAAGTCGTCATTTTAAGGAGAAAACTACGACTAGTCGCCTACAAGTATAAGACAACGTTTGCACGACCTAAAGATGGAGGATTTTGCTTGGATTAAAATCAACAAGTCTATCACTCAACATCTAAGTGGAAAATGTCAACATCTTAAATACTATGGGGAATAGGAGAATTACATCTCAATTATAAAAATGACTCATGTCTAAACTTTATGAAAAGTTTTAAATGAAAAAAGTGCACGAAGACACAAAAAATTTGAATGAGTTTTTGTATTTTAAATGTCTTTTTGAAATGGTCAAAGTATGATTAACATTGATTGACATTTATTAAAGAAAATGAAATTTGAAAATCACTTGACAAAAGTCAAGGTTTTTATGAAAGAGGTTTAATTTTGGAAACAAGAAGGTTTTGAAAAAGGGAGAAGATTTTGAAAATTGAAGGAGTGGAGAAGAAGTGACTACCCTAAAAAGCAAAATAAGAACTAGAGACGGGAAGATCTAACCACACAAGGAGCTAACACTTGACAAGAAGTCAACATAAGCAATCCTATTCCTTTTGGATTTAAACCACAAACATAATAACCAGATGAAATAAAACATCAGATGGAATCCCAAATTAAGCCATAGCAAGGTCAAAGAGAGGTCCTTCTAATGGTTAAAAGTTAATTAGGAGAGTCATGTATCAGATGATTTTCATAATGCCAAAATACCAACACCTACACACAGAAAATTTCCCAAACAAATAGACAAAAAAAACACCAAAATTCAAGGTCTCAAATCTCCAAGAGTTTAAGCAATAATTTATACGTAAGTTATCCGATGGCTACATCAAAAAATGAGTTTAAGCAATAATTAAAAATTGTGGTATAAAGTAAAGAAACCAATTCCTTATTTTAATAGACACGGTTCATCGTCCAAGGACTTAGGCAACAATTTTCTTTATTTTAGACCATAATTTTTCATTGTTGCCTAAACTTTTTTTCTTTGTAATATCAATGGATAATAAGTTATTCATAATGAAATATTTTTATTTTAAAATTTTTTTTTCTCCAGAAATAACTTTGATAAAAAAATTTAACAATTTTTTTTAAGTGTTTTAGTGTATTAGAAAACTTTATAAAAAGGCTTCTAGGAGTCTTAGTGTCCTGAAAAACTTCGTGGTAAGACCTCTGATACACAAGTTTTTCAAATTTTCTCAACTTTTAATATTGAATAGAAGAACTTTAAAATGGAAAAAAAAATGAAAAAAAGTTTAAATATAAACTATTTATACAAGGTATTTTGGTTAAATCATGTGACTTGCAGGGATGAAAGATGATTATTGAAATATAAGGTGAAATTTTCAATAAAGTCATAATAGATGAAGCTCCATGTAAATTTCTAGCCCAAGATAAAATAGATATGAGTCTTGTTTAAATTACAATCTTGTTTTTAAAAAACAAAAGTAAAACTAGTAGACCATAAAAAATAGATGAAGACTTTTTATCTTGTCGTGCAAGCTTCTCCATTCTATTAATAGCCCTTGCATTCTCCATCTTCAATATATCTTGCTCTCTCTATCTCAACAAAAATGTCGAAAAACCACACCTTTTTCATCTATTTCATTCTCCTACACATAACCACATCCCTAGGAAAAACCGAGCATTGCGAAATTCTGCTACCACGACAGTTTGATGCTACTATATCCAACAAATTCCATAACGACCCTGCAACAATCCAACATGCTTCCAATGACTATGGCAACATGGTTCATGAATCTCCAATAGCAGTGTTTCATCCGTCTTCTATACAAGACATAGTAACCCTAATTAAAATCTCATACAATAGCTCCGTTCCTTTCAGCATAGCAGCTAGAGGGCAAGGTCACTCCACAAACGGTCAAGCCATGGCACGCGACGGAGTTGTAGTTGACATGGCTAGCTTCAGAAAACAACGAAAACGCGTAGCAATTAGTGTCTCCGAAGATCCTGTGTTTGGTTACTATGTTGATGTTGGAGGAGAACAACTATGGATTGATGTTTTGTATGCTACACTGGAACATGGACTTGCACCTGTTTCTTGGACTGACTATCTTTACCTAACGGTGGGAGGAACACTTTCCAATGCTGGAATTAGTGGGCAGACATTTCGTTATGGACCTCAAATCAGCAACGTTCATGAATTGGATGTCATTACTGGTATGAAACTATTTAATTATCAATGTTTGATGCTATGTATTTCTTGTACTAAATTTTAGTTAACGTGTGGCATATGTATTCTACATAGGAGTAGTCTTTGTGTAATAAATAGTAAAAGAGGAAAATGTTGTACAAGTTCTTTTTTTTTTAGAATCAGTTCACACTGTCCAAAGTCTTAGATTCTTGACAAAGTTATGGTGGTCCAAGTCTTAACTCCTTAGTCAATTTCATATTAATTATGAAGAACAGAAGCAATGCTAAGAAGAAGCATGGAAACAAACACAATGGTTATTGTTGTATGTATGCATGCCTATATATAAATCCATATTTTAAAATATTAACTTAATTTAATATATAGTAGTTCTTTTTGTGATCTATCTAACGATTTTTTTTGTGTGGTTCAGGAAAAGGAGATTTTGTAACATGCTCTTCTGAGAAGAATTCAAAGCTATATCACAGTGTTCTTGGAGGTTTAGGACAATTCGGAGTTATAACAAGAGCAAGATTTTCTGTTGAGCCAGCTCCTACAATGGTACGGTTATACAGAATTGTCAACAACTTTGTCATTTAGTGTCTTTTTTCTCCAACAATCGTACACTAAATCTTGTTGTCATATTTTTCCAACCACATGTTTTTTGTCCATAATGTTTCCACTATTAGTATATGCTTTTCTTGGTAGTTACGTATCATAAATTTCATTCTTTAGTCAATATCGAATATCCATGAAATACACATTTTAATATTAAATCCTAAACCCTAAATTTAGAGTTCTTTGACTTATTTTTGTTATTAAAAAAAATGTAGGTCAAGTGGATGAGACTCATTTACAGTGACTTTTCAGCTTTTACCAAAGACCAGGAACGATTAATCTCAATGAATGGAATAAAATTGAATTTTTTGGAAGGGATGGTGCTAATGCAACAAGGTTCCATAAATAATTGGAGATCCTCTTTCTTTCCTTTATCTCAACATTCAAGAATAGTTTCTTTAATAAATAAGCACAACATTCTCTACTGTCTTGATTTGGCTAAGTATTATTATGATCATCAATCTCACAAAATGGTGGACAAGGTACCTAAGTTAAAACTAGTTATTTTAAAACCTCTGAAATCAAAAGCACATTTTTGTAGTGTTCTCATTTGTGCATTTTGATTATATGTAGGAGATTCAAGTTATGCTTCAAGGACTAGCTTATATTCCTGGATTTCACTATGAGAAAAATGTTTCATATGTTGAGTTCTTGAATAGAGTCCGAAGTGGAGAATTGAAGCTTCAGTCACAAGGATTGTGGGATGTTCCTCACCCATGGCTTAATTTGTTTATACCAAAGTCTCAAATATTGGATTTTAATTCAGGTGTATTTAAGGATATAATTCTTAAAAGAAACATCACTAATGGAATTGTCCTCGTTTATCCCATGAATAAAAGCAAGTAAGTATCTTTGAAATATCATAATTTAAGTCGTGATTGTGTCATTCTTTAAGAGTCTCACACTGAACAATATATTATCTAATGATATGTGTATCGGATTTCCCTTATTAGATCACCAGTTAAAATATTTAGTCCTAAGCGTGAGAGTTGATTGATAGAGTTCCTTTTTAACCAATATATGAACCGATTACAAATGCGACAAATATGATGTTAAAAATCGGTTTCGTTAGAATTAGTTAAGCTCAACAATAATTTAAAAAGAATTATAATTTTGTTGTTTTGAATTATTTTAATTAATTATATAACTATGGAAAAAAATAATTGTTACTTACATGGAAATGGAATTTCAGGTGGGATGATAGAATGTCAGCAATTATACCAGATGAGGATGTTTTTTATACAGTTGGATTTTTACACTCGGGTGGATTTGATAATTGGAAAGCATATGATGCTCAAAACAAAGAAATTTTGAAGTTTTGTAGTGATGTTGGTATAAAGGTTAAGCAATATCTTCCCAATCACAGCACACATGAAGATTGGAAAAATCATTTTAGTACTAAATGGAAAAGTTTCTTAGAAAGAAAACATCAGTTTGATCCCAGAATGATTCTATCACCTGGACAGAAAATCTTCAACAATAATTATTACCATACATTTTAAATATCACTTCCAATGAGAAAAGGGAATATTGGTTATTGGACAGTCTCAATTTGAGATTTGTTAATTGCAAAACAATTTCAAAATTTCGGTTTAATCTAAATTGGTTATTTGGGTTAACTATTCATTGAGTGATTTGGAGATGTAGGAACACAATTTTATTCAAAGAGAAGATTTTAAACAAGTTTGATATGTTAGGGAAGTTTTCTTCTTGGGAATGCTTGTGGCTTTAAACAAATTTAAAAAAACTAATCTTTGGTTGGATTGTTGTGAAAATCCTAATTTTTATTTTGATTAATTTCTTGTTTTTACTACTGTTTTGTGGTTGGAGTTCCATCTTATTCTTGACTTTGTATTGGATTGGACATCCGTTATGTTAGCATATTATATATATATATATATATATATATATATATATATATATATATATATATATATATATATATATATATATATATATATATATATATATATATATATATATATATATATATATATATATATATATATATATATATATATATATATATATATATATATATATATATATATAAAATCAAAATTTAAGATAAGATAATGATTTTTTTAATAAGGGATAAGTTATCTATCTATCTATCTATCTATATATTTATATATATATATATATATATATATATATATATATATATATATATATATATATATATATATATATATATATATATATATATATATATATATATATATATATATATATATATATATATATATATATATATATATATATATATATATATATATATATATATATAATGATCAAAGATAAGATGATGATTTTTTTTAATAAGGGATAAGATCTATCATAAAAATTTGGATATTGCATAGAGAAGTTTGAAGGAATTTTTTTGGAGGGTCATCCCCTGATTAGAAGTTGACTCAGAGATTATAGGAGCCTCTGGAATAATAGGAGTAGAAGATTTTTCAAAAGTTGTATTCATATTGAATTTGATGTATGTTAAATTGAATATGAATTTGTGATTTGGCTTTAACAAAGTTGTGTGATTACCTAGATCAAAAGTAGCTTCATCTAAAATCAGTAGCTTTAGTTCGACTAGATCGTGGCTGAGTCCAGAAATTTCGTCATAGTCCCAGGCAAAGAAATCATTAAACTCTTTTAGTACCTTGATTACTTCTGCTTTTAAGTGTGGGCCAAATTTGCACTAATGTACGTCGGCCTCTTCTTCGTCCTGTCTCCTAAGTCTTTCTCTTCAAAAGGATCATGCGCTTGCATTTTCTTGGTCAAGATTGTTAGTTCTTTTTTGAACCCCAATGGCTCATCATCATAGATGCAATCTAGCCTCCGATTTTTTGAAGTTGTTATTTGGTCGATAAAGCCAGATTGATCTGACCAAGAGTTCTCAAGCTTAAAGGCTTTGATAGCCGCTATTAGTTGAGACTCGGACTCCAAGGTTGCCAATATTTTGTTTTCAGCCACATAGGTAGAAATCCGTGACAACACGTTTGACTCAATCATGATCCCCATCAGATTCAGATAATCGGTTATACCCTTCGATAATTTCGTACTCCCAGGTAAACATGTATTAAGGGTATAGGTTCACAGTGCAAGATATCTCACGTCCTTCGAAGTTATACCTTCCCCCAGCAGGCTTGCATGGAGAAATGTTAGCCAATTTTCGGTCAAAGTTGAGCCTACCGATATGATTGACATTTGCTCTAAAACAACTCTAATCCGCTACGATAATTTCGACAGTCCCATCAGGTCTCTAGATGGTGATCCTCTGATGCATCGACGAGGGTACGTATCCCACTCCATGCAACCATTCTCTACTTACTAGCATATTATAGTTTTCTTTGGTCGGCACTACCACAAATAGTGTTGGCATTGTGGTAGTTCCAACCACTACGTCGACTTGGATGACCTCTAAGGGTTTGTGTGTTTTTCCCTTATGATTAGACAGTACCATGTTGTTACAGGATAAATCAGTGGTAAATTTGCCTATTTTTCCCAAAAGGGACTAGAGCATAACATTAACAGATACTCCACAGTCGATTAGGATGTTGTTAATCCCCACACCATTTACCTCGGCCCTTAAACACAAGCCACAATCATCCATCGTCCCCTTAGCCGGATGCGTCTCGCTACCACAAGCTTCATGCAAGCGTCAGAGAGATCAAGAACACGGAGGAAAGGATAACCAAGCGAGAGAGGGCGTACGCGAAGGGGCCACGACGGATTTTAGTTGAGTCTGTTTCTCTTCTGTGAGGAAAATCAGTTGCAGAGGAAAGTTAGGAACAAAGCGTGAGATCTCCTCACTACATTGTTTGACTTATGAGTTTTACTTTTTTTTATCCAAGTTTTGTTGTTTGGACTGGGCTCTTTAGCCCATAAGCAATTTCTCTTTACCATACACACACACACACACACACACTCTTTCTATTTCACATACTCACCATCATCCACATAGTTTCTACATATTGTCACATCCTAACTTTTGGCCGTAAGATCCCACCTCTTCGTGCATTTTTTTTTTGCACGTTATCGTTATGCTGTTGTGTATGTTTACTATGGCTAACCAGCTTGTGCAGGTGTGTTAAGGTGGAGATGACACTTACAACATGGCTATTTGATTCTGATTCAGGATTATGCTTACGATGATTCCATCCCTTAAGTAGCCAGTGGCAAGTTCAAGGAAATTCTCATATGGCTTATCCAATCTTGAACCAATTTTATCGAAGTTTACAACAAGCTCATACGCTGTTTTGGACTCAAGGTTGTCTCACGTTTTGGAAATAAAGGCGTAGGCCACGCAAATTGGAACCTCACAAGAGCCAATTTCATGATTGACCCACAATACAAGCTCATATTAAGATCAAAGGTTGAAATTTAATTGGAAAATTGGCTACGGGGGCAACTTAGAAGTTCAAACACGGGTTGAATTATTCGCATTAGAAAGTCATTTAAAATTCCCTAATTGTGATCCTCCGTCATAAACAATTATCGTTCTTTAGGTAACTCATATGGTTTAACCGCTTGGCAATATTTTTTGGTTTGACTTGATGAGCACCAAAATAGTCCAATTTCATTCACATTAAGCAGCAGTGGATTATAAAAGCATACAATGGATTAAGAGAGTAAAAGCACTTTATAATTATGTGAAGGTTACAATATCAAGATTCTACAGTAAGCTCGTTAATTGAACAACAAGAATTATCAAGGAAGTTCGTAGAATTGCTCGTGTTGTTCATCTTACAATTGCATTGAGACGGAAGTTGACAGGTTCTGTTATCACGTCTTTCCTCAATCATGTGCTTACTCCTGGGTCTGAATCTCATGCCAAATTGTCTGCGTATCTTCCCAAGAAGGATGATCGTGAGATGGAAGTGGACACTGCAACGTCTGCCATTCAAACCCCTACAACTAACATTTGTTGCCCGAGCTAGAAGTTTATTGTTATCTGCTTGTATCACTTTTTCTGGTTGATCAGAAGAAATATAATGAGGCCAAAGCCTGTTCCTCATCTAGCATTGCTTGGCTGAAGAATGTGAACAGAAGAACTGTGGATGTAGCCATGAAACTTACTGGAGATCTAGCTGAAATTAGAGGTAACCTCCTTGCTTTGCACCGGATTGCCACTCTGCGCCATGATGAGTTGGGCCAAGAAACTCTTTTGAATTTATTGCTACGCAATTGTCTTCACTACAACTTATTCGACTAGGCAGAAAGTTGAGGTCAAAGGCTCCACAATTTGAAGCACATTCAAACCAGCAGTTTTGCTGTTATCTCTTCTACCTCAGGAAAATCCTGACAATTTGATTGGAGTATACAGATGCAAAAGAGTCTCTCCTGCGGGCTGCTCAAGGGAATGGAGAAAGCGCTAAGGCCTTACTTCGAGCTTACAAATGTTGTCAGTGTTGGAGACTTGGAGCTGTTTAAAAACATTTCAAATAAGTTTGCAATCACCTTCAGTGCAGATGGAATCCATAATTTGATTGTTCGCCTGCGGCATATTGTCATCAGGACTGGTTTACATAACATCAGCATCTCTCACTCACCTTCAGCTTTCAACGAATTAATGTTTATCCTTGGAATGCAAGTGGCTCAAGTAGTTTGTCTTCCATTACAGCAGTGTGTGGATTAGCTAGAAAGATTGATAGCTGATAACTTTTTATGGCCTTTCATTCTCGGTTAACTGGAAGTCTCGAAGAATTGAAAGAAGTGGGAAGATCCTGAAGATTCTTCAACTACAGCCTAGGAAATAAGTTCAGATGATCCAGTCAAAGAAGTTTTTTCCTGATGTAAAAGTGCTAACATCGTGGGATGATAAACCAAGTGGTTCAGGAAATCTTTCAGAAGCTTCTTTTGAACATTCTGAATCCATTAAAGTCAATTTGATTGACCAATGTCTTGATAGCTCCTCAGACTCAGGAATGCCAATACAGTTTCTGACAAGAGAACCAAAAGCTAGCTGGCTGAAAATGAATAACTGGATTTAGTTATTAGTCTAACATCTCATGGATTTGAAAAGACACCAGGGACTTTGATAAAAAGATAGAATTGAAAGCCTCAGCTAAAAAACTTGAATTGGGAACTTTGCCTTATCTTCATCTTGATTCCACCTTCCAAAACATCCTTGCACCAAGACCCCTACATCAAGAAGTTAACCAGTTTTTTTAGCAAACTCTGAGCTTGAGAAGCTACTTGTTTGTGTGAAGGATCAGGAACCAACAGAGAAAATACCTGGGCACATCAGTAACTACAATCATGAGCAATAACCTCACGCCAGCAGCGTCACGCCATTCGCATTCGTTGCAACAAAACCATTGTTATTATTAGAGAATTGAGCAGTTCAGTTTTCTGCAGAAGAAACATCCAGTGTCAGACCTGCAAGACAAGAGCAGACATAAAATATTTGAAGTTTGTAAGTACACAACCAAACATCCCAAAAGTTACTTGGCAAGATCAAGTTAATTGAGAACATGAGTTATATGATTATAGAGAATAGCAAAACAGAGCAAGAAATTAAATTACAGCACTAAGCATCACTACTAGCCTTCTGATTCTGATAGTTCTCCTGTCAACAGTACACAAAATCTTCGTGCTGATGCCTTTGTGCCAAACCAGAATTCCGATTCTACAATTGATAACACATATACGCCAGCAAAATTGTAAGTTCATCCGGGATACTCATTGAATGCCACTCACAATCTCAATACGCTAGTCCTCTTCAAGAAGTTCCAACTTATCATAAATCTAATGCAGCTTCTTCTTCAAGCCAAAAAATAATTGTCTCCTCTAGAGGTTTCTCACTAGGATTCGCAACCGCAACAACAATTTCAACCAATTTCAGCTGCCTTCCAATCTAGAACACCAAAACAAAGATACAGCCTGGATTTAAACATCATGAAAATGCTCAATTTAAATGTTCCTGATATGCAGAGTCAGTTCCAACAAAACGCGTTTGAAGATTGTTCTAGGAGTGCTCAATACCCTTTCCATCTAGGCTGTCGCCAACAATGAAACTTTGGGCTCACCAAATCCCTTCACTCCACAGCTATCTGAATTTACTTTGGGTCGTATATTTCTTCGCTGGCCCAAACCCTTCGCTATCCGCACCTGCCAAATTGCCAATTCAAAGTTAGTAAAACCATTGAGGAATATACCTGTTTGGGAAAAGATTCAAGACAACTAGCAAATCCAGAACATTGAATCATAACATTAAACGTGATTGGCAAAATATCACAGATTGAGATTTTCATTAACAAGTACCATTACAATCAGACGGAAAGGGAAAGATTTCAAATCTTTGTCTAAACTAAAATGGAAAATCCAAATCAAGCATTCAAACCAGTTTTAATCAGATTTCAAAGCAGAAATCCTCAAATGAAGCATATAAAAGGGATACGTGAGATGAAGAAGGGGAGATCGAGAATCATCACAAAAAAACCTAGAGTTTCGTAACCCAAAGGATTGAAGGAGAACTTATTTGTTTCAACTGACGAAACCATCACCGGACGCCGCGAGTCCAACTGACGAAGCTTCCATCTCACCACTCGAATCCTCGCCGTCCCCAACTCTCGGTAAGCCATTGATCTATGTCAAGATTATTGAACCTTTGACGGTTTTTGTTTGTGTTTCAGGTCGAAGGAATGGCGAAAATGACGAAGGGGTGGAGAAACGGCGATTACGATCGAGAAATGGAGAGAGAAGACCGAGTGATTTTAGGGCGAAGGGGAAATTTGGGAATTAGGGTTTTCTGCTTGTCTGCGTAATCTGTTTGTAACTTTGTAATCACATACACACAACCCACGGCTACTATCACGTGCTTACGCACTATAACCGCATGATCCACCACACACACTCATCACACGTCTCCACATCGCAATCCACCATGAACCCTCACAGCCTCGTCACACCCAATCGCGCGCCACACCCTCTAATCCCTCCGTTTAACTGTTAATCTTCCCAATTAACCTTTTAATTAACCATTAACTTTTAATTAAACCATTTAATTAACTTATCTTTTATTTTAATTACTCAACTAATATCTGTTATTTTGAAAAAAATCAGCCCCTAATAACTTATTTCATTTTATTTTATTCTAACTAATTGAATTGCATTTATCTAATTAATCATATCTTTTAGTTAGCCTATCATTTTATCCTTAATAACTTAATTAATCTTTTTAAGCAATTTACTTAATAATTTAATTATCTCAATTTCTATTTAATTATCTAATTATCTAGCAACCTTTTTATTTAGTAAACAATTCAATTTTTATTTATTCTATTAACTAATTAATCCAACACTTTAATTAGACTTTTTATAAAAAAAACCATAACCTTTTGTAATTATTTAATAATAATAACAAACAACTTTTATAATATAAATCATTTCATATTTAAGTTTTTTTAGATAAAATAAAATCACTTATTACAAACCTCTTATTTAAAAACTAGTAATTAAATTAACTCGCACTAAATTAATCTCACTAAATTAATTAACCTTTTTCCCAAAAATCAATCCCTTTAAAATCAATCAATTCAACCTCGCCTAAAAACAAACAACATCGTAGGATGTAATCCAAATCGTGAACGCTTACGCACCCACAACACACATTCACATACACAATTCACACACTCACTTAGCGCTTTCATGCGTGTGTATGTTTACTTTATCTGCATTTATTTCTTTCCGCAATTTACAATTATCGTATTTATCTCTCTTGTATCGCATTCCGTCCAAAGCAAGAACCTACACATGACTTAACACTTGTGTGTATCGCATCTACATTTGCATCATACTCCCCTATGAACCTTGATCCCATTCAAGTCGATCTTTTAGGACAAATCCTACCCCATAGGAGGACCCGTGTCTTTATTTTACAACATAGAAACAAACAATTCAACTCACTCAAATTATTCAAACATTAGAAAAGTAGATGTTAATCATCTTAAGCGAGATAGAATCTCCACCCCACAATAATACAATCTCTTACACTTGTGGCGGTTAAATCTCCCTTAAAATGACAACTCATCTTTTCTCCTAAACTCAATCAACCAACTACCCTAATCCCGTAGGAACTTTGACCACAGTCAAAGAACTCCTCAAACCCTTTAGGGGAACTACATATACTCTGATTCCACTCCCGTAAGGATATGTAGGCATAAGATGTGATATCTTATCGAGTATATTTAGATATAAACCCCTAGGTCTTCTAACCCTTAAGCAAATAATCCATAGCAATAAACAACATAAAACAAGAGGTTCCTGTAGAGTACTACAGAAACTTAGGATGCTAGCACCTTTCCTAAGTTTAACCAACCCCTGAACCTATAACTATCTAGCTTGCATTTGCATGACATTGTGGGAATTTCAATCTTTATCACTTCCTTTGGACAAATCAAAGTTCGGTTGCAAAATGAATTAAGATTCAAGCTCATCAATAGCTTGGTATCCAAATTTCACCGCGACAGAAATGGCGACTTCACTGGGGACTCTCAGTGGGTTTCCCTAACTTGTTTTGTTTTATATTTGCTTAATTGTTTATTTGTATAATTGTTTAATTGTTGCTTTTTGGGATGATCCTTCAGTGGTGAGACAAAGTCCTACACTCAGACTTGAGTGAACTTAAGATAGGATGGTGATATATTCGACGAGGCTTATAGGGAGTGAGTCCCGACTAAGTTGACTCGAGAATCCTGCTTAGTTGAGACCCTTTTGAAAATGGTTTGGTTAAACGAGTTTAGTCGTGAAAACTTTTACTATTTTCGATTGGAGTCTATGATACTAAGGACCGTAGTTACCTTTAACCCCACTTTGGCCTTTATTAGGACGTAGTGCGAGGCTATGAGGGAGTAAGTCCCGAAATAGTGCTACGCGATGCTACACTCAAAAGAAGCTCTCTTGAGAATATTATTAACCACCGAGTTAGTTGGGAAGTTGATAATATCCAAAAGATGGGCTGATGACTTTGGGAACCTCTTTAGAACCTTGTTCTGCAGGTACAATCAACCTTTAGTCCACAACCTTTAGGAATGGGTATACCTTTGCTCCATGCTCATTACAAACCTAGGGTCTCCCTTGTCTGTTTTATCTTTGTGTGTCCTTATGTGCTTACATGTGTTTGTTGCATTCATATAGCATCATATTACGTTAGGTTTCATGGAATTCAGTTTTATTTATAAACATTACAGAAAACAATAAGGATTACAAAAGAAAATATTTTGGAACATTCTTTTAAGAGTTCTAACTTGGATGTCCTAAGGAAGTTAAGGGCACCGATTGAAGAATCAAGACACTCAAAAGGACAAATACGAGAGGCTTCCCCTATCATGGAGGATCATTAGAAGTTCAAAAGACTCTTATTATAGTTGAAGATCCAAAGGATTCCCCTCTTACTTCCAACAAGAACAAAAGAAGAGATGGAGGATTTATTTTCCTCTATCAAACTAATCTTTAGATGTTGATCATGAACGACTCATATTCAAGAAGATCCAAGTAGACAGAAAATCAACAAGCATGATGAAGGACTTCCTTAAGGCTTTAGTAGCTTTTATTTAGCTATTATGTTAGGACTCTTATAGGAATATTTATTTGTAATCGATATCAAAAAATATATATATAATTTTCTTTGGTATTCTGTAACGTTCATAAGAACTTGAGTCCCATGAAACCTTTCAGCATTCTTGCATTTACATTCTTCATTTAGCATTTACATGTGCATGTGTCTCTTCTCTATTGTGTCCTCATCCGGCTTTCTGTTTTTGTCTGTCAGTTGACATCTCGACCATCTGACCAAGCTTGAAGTATTACTAAAGGATAGCAACAAGAACGAAAGATATGGAACCCATGACTGGTTTCAGAGTAAGGACCAATCCGTTATTTGATCTTCCCTCTGACGACAATGGTCAACAAGTGAATGTTCCTACGCAACCTCAGCCTGTGCAAGATAGCCTGGTCGGTCAAGTTGATGAAACAGTTTCCAGATTTCCACAGCCCATACCTAATCTTCAGAATGTCCGTATCGATAAAAAGATGGACGATCCAAGATTTATAGCAATGGAGAAAGAATTTCGTGATCTCAAGGAACAATTGAAAATGATGAAAGGAGCTAATGCATCTGATCTTAATGCTCATGACTTATGTTTAGTTCCAGGCGTAATTATTCCTCCAAAGTTCAAGATGCCTGTCTTTGAAGTTTACAAGGGTGTTAGTTGTCCAAAATACCATTTGACGATGTTTTTTCAAAAGATGGCTGCTTATGTTGGCGATGACGAATTGATGATTCACTGCTTTCAAGAAAGTCTGAGTGGGGCATCCCTGATGTGGTACATGAAGCTACAAAGGATCTGTATTCAGTCTTGGAGAAACTTAGCTGATACTTTTGTGAAGCAATACAATTACAATTTGGATATAGCTCCAGACAGTGATCAATTGATGAACATGAGTAAGAATGACGATGGATCTTTCAGAGAATATGCTCAACGATGGAAAGAGTTGGCAGCTCAAGTTCATCCCCCACTTCCAGAGAAAGATTTGACCAATATGTTTCTAAGAACGCTGTCAGACTCTTATTATGATAGGATGGTGGGCGTTGTGCCATTAGATTTCTCCAAGATTGTGGAAGTCAGGGTAAACATTGAGAATGCACTCAAAAATGGAAGAATTCAAGGTGACTTGAATCATCAAGTCGATGAAGAAATTTCAGTTGATAATTCCCTAGAGGAAAGAAGCGTTGATGTTAATACAGTTTGGGATTCCTCTCAAATCCTGCCTGATCCAGTTCCAGTACCTTATCCTCAACACAGTATGAAGCGCTTGCTCAGCACAAGCAGCAACTACCTCATAAGCGAAGGATGATATCTCCAAATCGACATCAGAATCGACGAGTTCGAAGACAATGTCAGAATCAGAAGATACCTCTGAGTATCCCGAAAGAAGACACCCGCTGGTTTGATCTTATCCCAATGACTTACAGTCAACTATGGTCTTATTTCATCTGAAACTCATTAATGACACCCAGAAAGACTAGAATCATGAAGTCTCATCCACCGTGGTTCAACCTGAACGCCAGCTGTGAATTTCATGATATCATTTGATTGAAGAATGCAAGGTTTTCCAAGAGAAAGTTCAAGAAATGATAGATGACGAAGTGCTGACTTTCAAAGGAGGAAACCCGGTCAGGAATGGAATACCGCTACGCTGATAAGGGCTCATCTGATGTTACTTTGTTTGCTTATGCGTACTCACTTTTCATTTCTTTGGTTAAAAGCATAATTGGCATGTAAGAACTTGTTATTTTGAATAATTAATGCAATAAAATGTTTGTCCTGAAGAAATCCATTCGTATTCACTCGTAAAATATTCTTCATAATTTATAATGCCGACTTTACCCGATCTCTTGCTCTGATAGAGAATTTGAAGGAGGATGATGAAGTAAAACGCAAGATCTCTCGTTGTATGCTTTTGAATAAAAAAACCTACTGATGATGTAAGGCATTCCTGTTTCAAACCTCCTAAACACCAAAAAATAATTAACCTTTCGAACCCAGATGAAGATTTTGTTTTTTTTCCCAAACCGAAACCTCGTTTTAACTTGGGGCAGGGCATCAAAAATGAGCATCTTTCAAAAATTGGGTGGGCACAAATATACTTTGACCCTTTATTCCTCTGCTTTACAAATCATAAACTAAACCTATATATATAACCCATAAAGTCCTAATTGAAGTAAGGTTTAGTCCGAAAGCATACTCGATGAGATAACGTTTCCTGACTCCTACGAGCTATGCTCAATTTGGCGTTGGCATTATAAATTTAAATTAATATCCTAACTAGTGATTTTGTCACAAGTTATCATGATATCTCTTTTTAAAACTTCAAGACAAACATATATGTTGTGTTAACAGTTTCAGAATTAACATTTCTGGCTCGCTAGTTTTGCTTGATATCTTAGAAAGATTACGTAAGGGCATCACCGATTAAATTTGAAGACTTTGCTGACCTGGGGCAAGTTTTTTTTTTCCAAGAGGTTTGACTTCATCTATAGCACAAGTTTGAAGACTCAGTCATAATACTGTCAATCAGGGGCAGTTACGTCGAGATTCGGCGAATCTCTCTAAGAGTTTGAAAATAGTGGGGCATTTGGATGCCATGTTTTCTGTAAAATCCTCTCGAGATGACTTTTTCTCATGAACCGTGTGGCTTGGGGCACTTGAGAGTCGAAGAGGTAGTGGTGACGATTCTGCGACGAACATTTTCCGTGTAAGAAATCTCTAGTTGGCAACCTAAGAATTCCCATTGGGCTGAGTAGCTTCACCTCTCCAGCAAAGCGGATGTTTATTTCATCCCCATGAAGCCTCGACTCCGGCATATTCAACATATTTGTTAACCCAGGTTTCCCCATGTAAAGTGGATATTTATTTTATCCATGTAGGTTCTCCAAGTTATGAGTTAGATCCTTTCCCTAATGGATATGTATTCTTATTTTCAACAGGACACCCAGATTCCTCTTGACAATCCTTCAGTAAGATCAAGATATTTTATCCCCAAGTGGAACATTCTCTATTCCCCAAGAGAAATTTTGAAGCCCTGAAGCAGGATTGTGATCCCATATTTGGTTATCCACCTATCCCTATTGGTGCTTCTATCTTTGAAGATTGATCGGATGTTTGTTTCATCTCTGGTTGCCTCTGTTTGTTTGTTTTGTCAGCATAGGCATACGCATAACATATAGATAGGTAGCATGGCATATGCATTTTGCATCTTTGTGTTTGTTTGTTCTGTCACTTTGGTCGTGGTTATCCCCAAGTGACTGGGTGTGTCTTTTCCTTCCAAGTAGAGTTGTTAGCCCTAGGCAGAAAGAGCACGATATTTCCATTTCCCCATGAAGCTTGATCATCATGGAAGACGGTTGTTTAAGTACGTTCCCATTTGAGTTCATACCTCAATGGTCGAGTCTTGTTTGACAGCTTCTCTTTGGTTATTTCCCGAAGTGAACTTCCGTCCTTGACAATCGCATTGGTGGACATCTCCGACTTTTGAATATGGATTAATTGTGCATTTATTTTGCACTTGGCTCCCCAAGAAGGATTTTGTATGAAGATAACTATTGAAGATGGATATTTCTCCAACAGTATTATCAGATTTCCACAACAATTTGCATCCAGATTGTAAGCGACCTCTTTATTTGAGCAACTCGTTTTGATCAAGATTCCTTTCAAAACGACAAAAGGCAGTCTCCAAACGGTTTGCCCATACCCAGTGATTTTATCAAGCTTATCAACCTGCTAGATTGCATATCTTTGGAAATCCGTCAGAGAAGTTGGTCGAAGACTTTACATATATTTTCTCTTTATTTGAGAATCTATGGAGTTTCAGACGTATTTTATAACTACAACAAAGAAGATACTCCTCGGGGGTTTACTCCCCAGTGAGTCCATTACACAAGTTTATTTTCATCAAGCAACACCTCCCCAGAGAAGTCGAGGAAGCTTATTACATTAGTCTCTTTATTTAAGAAGACATACTTTATGATCTAACCGGCTTACATCTCTTCTGAAGATCCCCGGTAAAGTCTTACAACCTCCATTACACTACAAATTACAATCTGCAAAGTTCTACATTTGCATTGACAATTACATCTACAATCTACAAAATACATCTACAATATACACTGACATCTACGATCTGCAAAATCTACGATCCCCTGTGAAGATGCTCTCACGAGTTTTCATCACTTCAGGCAAAGACTAAGACCAGCTCATGGTTTCCATACCATGACGCTCGGGGAGGTTCTGCAACAGAGACTGAGACCAGCTTATGGTTCCCATACCATGACGCTTGGGGAGGTTCTACAACAGAGACTGAGACCAGCTCATGGTTCTCATACCATGACGCTCGGGGAAGTTCTACATCAGAGACTGAGACCAACTCATGGTTCCCATACCATGACGCTCGGGGAGGTTCTACATCAGAGACTGAGACCAGCTCATGGTTCCCAGACCATGACGCTCGGGGAGGTTATACATTTTACTATTTCCAGTTGGATTTCAAAAGAAATAAGAAAGAAAAAGAATACGAAACAAAACTGAATTATTGACCCAATCAGAAAGGTCATTATGGTTATTACCGTCGTCTGGATTGCTCCATGTCGGTAATAAGTTATCCTTCGATTACAAGTTTCTCACCTGTTGTTAAATTACCATACTTATGGTGTATGCGATGCGCTTATACACGTTTGGAGAATTCCCTTGTTGGTTGTCTCCTGTCCCCGTGGAGTCACGCTTCGTTGAGTCTGCTGCTCCTTTGTTTCTCGTGTGTTGTGTCTAGTTTTATTTTCTCCTGTGACATCTTTTCCTCATAGGATTGTTTGTCTTGCATTTTCATATCATTGCATATCATTTGCATTTGGTGGCTTCTTAGGGCCAAAAATTCGTACAATGTTTGTATTTAAGTCCCTCTTATCACGTCGAGACGGAGATTCCCATCTCCATACCTCCATATAGGAGAAACTTAAATAGGGGCATCTGTCACACCCTAATTTTTGACCGTAAGATCCCACCTCTTCGTGCAATATTTTTTGGTTTGACTTGATGAGCACCAAAATAGTCCAATTTCATTCACATTAAGCAGCAGTGGATTATAAAAGCATACAATGGATTAAAAGAGTAAAAGCACTTTATAATTATGTGAAGGTTACAATATCAAGATTCTACAGTAAGCTCGTTAATTGAACAACAAGAATTATCAAGGAAGTTCGTAGAATTGCTCGTGTTGTTCGTCTTACAATTGCATTGAGACGGAAGTTGACAGGTTCTGTTATCACGTCTTTCCTCGATCATGTGCTTACTCCTGGGTCTGAATCTCATGCCAAATTGTCTGCGTATCTTCCTAAGAAGGATGATCGTGAGATGGAAGTGGACGTTGCAACGTCTGCCATTCAAACCCCTACAACTAACATTTGTTGCCCGAGCTAGAAGTTTACTGTTATCTGCTCGTATCACTTTTTCTGGTTGATCAGAAGAAATATAATGAGGCCAAAGCCTGTTCCTCATCAAGCATTGCTTGGCTAAAGAATGTGAACAAAAGAACTGTGGGTGTAGCAATGAAACTTACTGGAGATCTAGCTGAAATTAGAGGCAACCTCCTTGCTTTGCACCGAATTGCCACTCTGCGCCATGATGAGTTGGGCCAGGAAACTCTTTTGAGAGAAATAAATGCAAACACAAAACATGTTTCAATTTAAATCAATTAGAACAACTCCAATACTCAATTCATTTTTTAATTGAAAATAAAAATGGAAAAAATAAAATAAAAATATCAAAAAAAAAGTAGACATCTCAAAGTTGATGAAAAATATTTTTGGTGAATTTTTGGAGTATTGGAATTATTTTAATTAATTAAAATTGTAAACAGAAAAATAAAATAAAAACAAAAGAAAATAAAAAAGAAATAGAAAAAGTGATGTGGCAAATAGCAACAAAATCCAATTCAGAAATGGATTGGGCCCAGCTAGGGGGTGTGGAAAGCAACGCGCCCCAAGGCCCAGCAAGAAAAATTAAAAATGAAAAAAAACCTGGCAATCCAATGCATCAAGTCAAACGCGCTACACCATGGGGATTCAATCTGAGACGCTTGATTATTTGGTATTCCAATCATGTGGCTCACGCCATGACAACACATTAATGACAATTTAAAATGAATTTGGTGCTTCCAGTCAAACACAGTCCACCGTGTTTCTTAATCCCAACCAATGAAACAAATAGTATTCACATCAGACGCTCAACATAACGCCACATATGCGTCTTCTTCCTCCAAACTCACACCGGCCGGACTGAAACCTCCGGTCATCCCTACCAATGCTCCACCCACCGCAGATTAACAACAACAATACGGTTTCCTCAAAACTCCACCCTTTCGCACGATTCTTATACAAAAACTGCACTAGAGATCACAAGGATCTCATTTCTGGCCTTAGAAACTCCCAAACATGCGTATAATTACAAACCCGAAGGCATCAAGGATGAACACCAAAATTCAAAGTTCAACAAAACAACTTCAAATTGATCCAAAACTCATCTAGAGCTCACGTAGATCACATATCAAGTGTCAATCAAGCAAAATCATGCACAAACAAGCCAAACCAGATCCAAACATAAATGAACATCATCCAACAATCACAACCAATGCCAGTTCGTTTTACATTTTAATGATCTACATTGATCCTACGTCACAATTATGCAAAAATGGCAATGAATTGATGCTTAACAAGAGTGTAATGTTAAATTTCAATTACCTAGTGGAGAACTTCCACTGAGTCTTCAAATGGAGCTCAAGCATGCAAGTAATTTCCCAGAATCGTTCACTGAACTTCAAGGAAGCTTTCTCAATTTACAATTTCTCCTGAAATAGCTTCAATCTTCAAATTCGAAATTTGAGTTTTCCACACTTTTTGAAAAATGAACTTGATGAAATTGGCTCCAATTTGCACTCCTCAGGGTTTGTTCATGGCCAAAACAATATATATGATGGATCTTGATGATAATTAGGCTCAATCAAAGCCTCTAACAGTCCAATCAAAAATCCAAGGAATGAGTTTTTTCAAGTTTTCGTGTACACGAAAATGCACTAATTTTGGGTCCAAAATGGTTGGAATCACTTGCTGGTATCTTATGGAGCATGAATGGTCAGGATTGGAGCCTCAATTGATCTCAATGGCTCATGTTGATTGTGTAGCTTCATAATGAAGAAACCTTGAAAATGGCTTGTTTAAACACCTCAATTCCAAAATGTATTATTGCCAATGTGTTTAAAATGACATTTTCACTCAAAAAATGCATCCATTTGCACCAAAATGTTCAAAAGTGAATTAATTCACAATTTTCCCTTTTTAACCTTTTTCCATGAAAATTCAAATATCAAGACCTCAAACCAAGCCAATTCCTTAACTTATCAATGCTTGACTAAGCAAATAACACCATTTGGAGCAAGTTTGATGTTGGAAAAATCTTCATTTGAAATATGCAAGTGGGTGAAATGGACCTATACTTTTATGACCTGTAATCTTACTTTCCCAAAATACCCCTAACTTGTAAACCTCATAACTTGAGTTCTACAAATCAGATGAAAGACTTCTAGTACAATTTGGAAAGCTAAGATCAAGACCTACAACTTTCGCGTTGGCCAAAAGTTGAGGAGAAACATCCTTCTAGGTCAAACATGGCTTGGAAGTTGGTTGACTTTTGTTGACCAAAATCACATCCCTCTGATGACCTGTAACTTGTCTGGACCATAACTTGAGTTCTGTAAATCCAATCAAGGACTTCTAGTACTCAAATTAAAGCTAAGAACATGCTCTACAAGTTCGATGTTGGTCAAAAGTTGAGATGAAACTTGTATCTTGAGATAGGTGGTCTTGAAGTCAGGTACTAAATAGGGGATTTTACCCTGAGAACCCTAATTTAGGAACTTCTCACACATTTGATTCTTGATGAATTGAAATTGAAATGATATCTCATATATCCAAACACAACATTCCATGACCATAGAGACTTTGAATTGAGTTTTAATCTACTTCAATTGCACAGTTGACTGAGGATTAGCCAGATGAAAACCCTAATTGCAACACCTTCAACTGTAACCCTTCACACTTGGATGAGCTCTACAATGACCTTCAAGGCACTCCATGATCTCTCTTAACACCTTATACCCATAATCATGCATTCACAATCCTTTGATGATCTTGAACTGGCCTCCAAGTTAGGAGTTGACCCACATACATCCATCAATCCTTCACAAGACCAATGCCCACTTCCTGATGACTTGATGACCATCCAAACTTGAGTAAAACCCCCTGCTTAGGATCAACCCTATGAAAAAGACTTCTTTTGCTATGCACAACCTCTTGATCCCCTGTTTAATTCAACATGCTATGCAATGCAAGAAATAAATGAAATGAAACATAAACCAAGTTAAGAAAAGGTTGGGCAAATTTTGGGGTGCAACAGGTGGGAGGAAATATCGCTCGTACAGGGGAGAAGAATGTGAGAAACGGCTGTGTTTCTCTTAGGTTTTTTTCTCTCTCATTCCTTATCTTGATTATACGTTGGATCGGGCCTAGGCCCATGTGAATTTTGTTTTTCGCACCTCCTTATCACTTTTTGTGCCTCCTTGTTCCTGCTGCAAAATTCTTGGGCTTAGGACCTTGGCCCATATGCCTGTTTTTCTTATGTATCTTCCTATTCACTTACGCCCCTTCTGTTATTAGTTTTTTAATTAGGATATTAATTTTAATTTTAGTTCTAATTAAGTTTTAATATTTTAGATATTAACTTAGGATTAGATTTTAGGTTAAGTTTATTTTTCTTGTTTTAATTCTATTTTAATTTTGTTAAGATTTAGAATTTTATTTTAGTTTAATTTATTTAGAATTTAGTTTTGTTTAACTAATTAGATAACAATCTTAAGATTAGATATTAATTTTAGAATTTAGTTTTAATTTAGATTTTAATTAATTATTTAGAATTAGAGTAGGATTTAATTTAGGATTATCTTTTGATTAGGATTTATTAATTAACCTTAGTTTTAATTTTAGTTTAGATTAACTTTCAATTAGATTTCAACTTTGAATTTGTTTAATTTAGATTAACTAGAATTAGATGTTAGAAATTGATCTTGACTTTTAACATTAGTCTTGATATTAATTGTTGATTAACTTGATATTTTTGTTCTTGATTTTAATTTCAGTTTCGATTAATTTTTGAGTGCGCATGTGAATATTTCTTTGATGATACTTGTATATATTTGTTCTGATATAACTTTGTTCTTGAATTTTTATTTGAGTTTCGATACTCGATGTTGTTCTTGATTGCGATGCTTCGTGTTTACTTGTCGTTTACCCCCTGTATTCACATGATCCCATAGGATTCATAGCTCGACTTAATTTGTAATTAAGTTTGAGGTAGGGGGGACATTAGGCTTTCAATACAAGCATGACAACATTAGCTAGACTTTCCTCCTAATCCTGATCTTAGGGTCACATTGTGTGACAACAGTTAGGATTCAGTTTCCCCTAGGTCTTTGTGTGTGTCTCTCTTTTCTCACCTCAAATTTATTCAAGACACTTAATAAAGAATGGTAAGCATCGTGCGCTACGAGCCTTAAGTACATGAGGAATGATGAGTGGGGGGGGGGGGGTTTCTCCTCGCTTGTCAAGAGTGTTTAGCGTATGTCCTTTGGGCAATATGCGACGCATTTGCCCCCGTGTCATAGCCTTTAGTACGACGTGAGTCTCAAACTAACTGAATCCACTTCTCTAAAACTCACAAACAAAACTCAAACCTTTTATCCTTCGGGATTGTTTCAAACTCATTTTCATAAAAAGAGTACGTTACTTTTCCGTTCTACCGCAAACAGGCATCATCCCTAACTGCTGGAATGGAAGTTTAACGTCACTCATAAAAAACACTTAACCAACCAGTGGTTTAGTTACCCGAACTACGTTTGCTCTGATTTCTCATACCAGATGAGGATACGTAGGCACAAGACGACGATTTCTTGGCGAGCAACCTCCCCCCATCATCCGTAGTTTCCCGAACTACGTTGACTCTGACTCTCCCATTGCACTAGGGAATACGTAGGCATAGGGCGGCGATGTCCTATCGAGCCTGTTCTTTCTCTTCACCCCTATTTAGCAGTAGCTTTTAGATAACTTTCACCCATAGATTAGACAATAAGCGTGGATCCTGTTGAGTACAACGGACGTGAGGGGTGCTCATACCTTCCCCTTGCGTAACCGACTCCCGAACCCAAGATTTGGTTGTGATGACCTTGTCTTTCCTGTTCTTTTAGGTTTTCTTTGATCGTTTCCTTTCCCTTTCTTTGGGATAAATAACGTTCGGTGGCGAATCTTCTTTTTGTTTTCCGCCGGCCCTTTTCGCAGTTGTGACACATAACATATGTAGTAAGTCTTGTAAGCAGGTACATGGAGAATCCTGGAAAGGCTCACTGGCTAGCATTGAAGTGGATTTTAAGGTACATAAATCGGTCTCCAAATAGAGTCCTAATTTATGGTGGAGTCTTGGGTGAAGATAGTAAAGCAGCAATCAAAGGATATGTCAACTCTGATTATGCAGGTTGTATGGATTCTAGAAAATCTATTTCTGGATATGTGTTCATTATGTTTGGGACAACAATCAGTTGAAAAGCAACACTTCAGAAGGTCGTTACCTTATCAACCACTGAAGCGGAATATATTGCATTAATTGAAGCTGTGAAGGAAGCATTGTGGCTTGAAGGTTTTGCAAAAGTGCTAAAACTTCAAGATCGAGTTATCACTGCTAAATGTGATAGTCAAAATACAATACACCTGTCAAAGAATGCAACCTATCATGAGTGAACCAAGCACATTTATGTGAGGCTGCATTTTGTTAGAGGGGTAATCGAGCGTGGAGAAGTCCAAATGCTGAAGGTTTCGACAGATCGTAATGCTGCTGATATGATCGCCAAGATGTTGCCCAGTTGCAAGTTTTTCCACTGTATGCAGTTGATAAAGCTGCACGAAGAAAGCTAGTTTCTTGATGTTATAGAGTTAGATCCAAGATGGAGATTTGTGAGATGTTGGATCGAACTCTAGTATGGTCGAAGGGTAGCTTCTGGTTCGATAGGAATTAAGAACGAGGTCGAAGTCTGTTTGCATGTTGTTGTCGAGCATAATGCGTGTTGTAGTTGAAGTTTGTTCTAACATGCATTAGTCAATATTGCTAGGTTGTTAGCATATTAGATTGAGCCTTGCTTATAAACCCAAGTGTTTAAGTTAGCTTGTACCCTAAGTTAGCTTGTGATGGGTAATTGTTAAAAGCCCATTAGGTTAGTGTGTTATTTTTTCTTATAAATAAGATGCTAGTTTCTCAATCTTGGCATAAGGAAAATAGGAAGATAAAATCCTAATTTCAAGAGAGAGAGGTTATTTTATTATTCTTGTATACTTGTAATCTTGTTCTAAGAGAAAGGAAAGAATAACAGTTTTATAACCAATCCTTATTGTTCCTTGTTGTTTTACCTTGTCTTCTTTGTTAACCCTAACCCTTGTGTGTTTCTTGTTTATTAAGAAACCATTTATACTCTGTTTAAAGGTATTTGATTCACAACAGACATAAAAGATGATATTTGGGTTTATGTTAAGGTATTTTAAATTCATCAGTTTATTATATTTTATAATCACATACTAAGAACATATGCCATATACTAACAACAAATTCCTTATGTATATTTGTAGACTCATTTCACTACTCCAGAATGTGATGATCCAAAGAAGGATTCGTTAAAGGATGAATGGATTAAATATGCGAGAGAGTGATGGAAAGGTTTTAAGACACAACTCACAAAAGAATATATTAGAAATCCCAAAGGAGGTCGCACTCCTGCACATGTCAAGTATAATTATATTAAATAAGAAACATTGAAAGAGTTTCTAAAGTATCGAGATATCCTTGAATTTAAGGTTAGTAGGAATTATATTTTTTTAATGCATAAATTTTTTATTACGTTTAGTGATTAATAACTTTTTGAGTTTATAATAGGAACAAAGTCAAAAGGGTATGGAAAGTGTGGCTAGGAATGTATACCCACACGTATTATCTCGTGGAAAGTATCGCTTGCTTAAGGAGAAAATGAAAAATGAAAGGAGATCATCGAGAGATAATTCCACATTAGATGATAATTGTAGTCCATCTCCACCGTCACGCCATGAAGTATAGAAGCGAGTATGACAAAAGAAAGGGGGAGAATACACATCAAAGTCTACACAAATTGTTGCTGAGAAAATTGTAAGTAAACTTTAGAAAATACTTCAAGTATCATTATAGTTGTGATTGATAAAAACTATTGAAATTAGTTTTGGTTTTTGCATTTTGTAGGATTCTCTAGTTGAGAAAGCTGAAAAGGGTGTCTTTGTTCCGGATGGACGTAATGATATCTTAACAGCAGCCATTGAAACATCTGAGCATGGTGGTCGTGTTCGTGGTGTTGGAAAACACAATAAAATTAACACTTTCTTTGGAAGGTCATCTTCATGTCAACAACAACATATAGATGTACAAGAACAACTAGCGCAATTTTCTTTGGAATTGGAAGTAAAACTTAGAGTTGATTTTGAGAAGAAGTTGGTTGAAGAGCGTAAGGTGTTGCAATAATGGGTCTCTCGCAAAGCACAGAAAATAAAAAATGCATTGAACAAATGAAATTTGTTGATGGAAGCGAAAAAGGAAGTTGTTTAGCTGCAAAAGGAAGCACAAAAGAAGTGGAAGATGATGTTCAGAGATTGTTACTCATGGTTCTGAAAATTGGTGACACACACTTGGAAATAAAATTAAGTCATTGTGCAAGTGTCACTAATTTTTATATGTCAACTAAGTGTATCAGAGAGTTGTTGGTGGGTTTTCATTGGCTTGGCGTGTCTACTCTGCAAGTTTGATCCATGTAAGTACATTTTCTTTTTTATTACTGTTAATATCTATTAATATGTTGTATCTTTCATCACTTTGATTCTAATGTTTATTTTAAAATTATTCAGGTATATTCATCGTGTATGTATTGATAATTCCACCTCAGAAGTATATGAATTTATGGACCCTTCTAGGTGTGTGTATGTTGATAATGTGCCAAAAACTGAAACAGATGTTAAAAAATACATACAAGATAAGTTACGTGACGAAAGAGTTTGTGTCACTTACTACCATTTATTTATGGATAAGTTTGTATGAAATTATGTTTTCTATTTTTTAATTCTAATAACATAGATATTTTATATGACTTTTGTGTTTCCACGCACACGTACAGAGACCATTGACAAATAATAGTCATTTGTCCAAGAGACAATATTGTGGTCGTCTTTTATTCACTTCATCGGGAACTTAATCCAACCATGAAGAAAATTGTTACAAAGTAAATTTATCTTTTATGTGACTTTTGTTATAATATATGTTATATCCTACATACATAAATTGTTACAAAAGTAATTTCGTATTTTATGTGGCTTTATATGGATTTTTTTCTGAATTAGTGCTTTTGGAGTTTATCAAATGGAAAATGACAATAGAAAAAAGGCTACATGGCTCCAACCCAAAGTAAGCATGGTGTAAATTATAATTTTATATTTAATTTTATCATAAGTATTCACTAATTGTGTCATTCATTTGTAGACAAGGCAACAACATAACTCTATTGATTGTGGGTACTATGTTATGAAAAATATGCTGGATATTGTCTCTACCAATATAATCGAATCTTGGTTGTAGGTAATAAAAATAACTTTACTTTGTTATTTACTTTGCGTTTTGCAACTTAAGGTGAATTTTCAAAGAATAACTTTATATTGTTATTTACATATTGTAGGTATTTGATGACCTAACAGAATTAACACAAGATGATTTGTATGATTTGCGACTCCGTTGGGCAAAATGTTTCTTTGAGTTATATAAAATTTAAGCTTTATCTGGTAAGTTATATATAACTGTCTATATATATATCTGATTTGAGTTTCTTGACATTGGTATTGTCTGCTGATGTTTATTGGTATTATTATTTATTGTCAGCAAATGTGATTTTGGTGTTGTCTACCGAAGCTAGCTACAACTCATCTTCTTGTGGATTGCATGTTGGTAATTCAAGTGTGGGAAAGGACTTATAAATGGTTGAATATTTTTGCATGTTTTCACTGGTTTTGTTGTTGTATTAGTCCACCGTGTAAACGTACATATAATTTTGTACACTTGTGTGTATACTAGATTAGTACTTTTGTAAATCAATTTGTTCATGTTGAAGAATATGTGCATCCTATCTATTTGGTGCAATGAAACTAAAAAGTTGGTTGAAAAAATATGAAAAATTGCATACCAAATAGGGACTAAAATGTGGTATGTGTGATGTTGAAAAAATATGAAAAATTAAGTACCAAAAAAATTACCGGAATTCCACATCGATTATGATAAAAATAGTCCAATTTTTTAAGAAAGACAACTTACATTTTACATCGGGTGCGCCTTGAAACCGATGTAAACATATTCATTTTTAAGAAAGATATCACACATTTTACATCGGGCCAAAAAGGCAACCGATGTAAAAACATATCTTTTACATCGGTTCTACTGGCCAACTGATGTAAAAACACACCTTTTACATCGGTTCTGGATGCCACCCGATGTAAAAAGCGTTTTTTTTAAATAATTAAACCCATATTTCACATCAGTCTTGACTGTCAACCGATGTAGTAGATGTATTTTTCACATCGGTCTACGACCCGATGTAAAATGTCTTTGATTTACTGCATCGCTTGACTTTACATCGGACCCAGACCCGGTGTAAAAAGTCATTTCT
The DNA here is from genome assembly GCA_963859935.3 of Lathyrus sativus. Classification (NCBI taxonomy): domain Eukaryota; kingdom Viridiplantae; phylum Streptophyta; class Magnoliopsida; order Fabales; family Fabaceae; genus Lathyrus; species Lathyrus sativus. The sequence goes on from OZ012738.1 coordinate 647,202,581, forward strand.
ACACTAGTGTTTAGACTTGACTCACCCTACTTCACGCCGCAAAATATTAAACAGCTACGCTATTCCCACACCTCTTTCCTACACCAAATACTTATAGCAAACACTGTTCATCGTATTTATACAGTGAACAGTGTTTTTATATTTTAATAAATAAAAAATAATATTTATAATATGTGAACAATGCATGAACAATACCTTTAAAATAATAAAATAAAGTTGGTTAATAAAATATAAAAAGTTGGTTAATGAAGTGATAAAATTGGTTAATAAACGTCTAGATGTTAAAAATAAATCAAAATTGGTTAATGAAATATAAAAAGTTAGTTAATAAAGTTATGAAGTTGGTTAATAAGTGTCTAGATATTAAGAATAATTTTTAACAGTTAATTAAGTTGGTTAATACAATATAAAAGATTGATTAATGAAGTTATAAAGTTGATTAATAAGTGTTCAGATATAAAAAATAATTTTTAACAACAAATAAAGTTAGTTAATAAAATGTACAAGGTTGATTAATAAAGTTATAAAGTTGGTTAATCAGACAATTTTATATCAATATCATTTAATTTAAAATTTTAAAATATAAAAAAAGTTAAAATAATATTTTTTTTATTTTTTATTTAAAAAATATATATTATTATAATATTTTACTATTGTAAGAAAAAAATACAGTATAAGTATAAGTGTATAATTTTAACGTAGGAATAACATTTTTCAATATTAAAAGATGACTTCAACTTCAAAATGCATAAATAAATAAATAACAGTTTTAGTGTAACTAATATTTTATATAGTCAATGAACCAGAAATATATAGTTCAAAATGTTTATGGAGGCACACTCACAAAATCGGTAGGTATATTTCTGATATACTCAATATATTAAGTCTTATTCGTATATATGTCATAAAAAGATTTCTGATACAGTGATCAAACTGTTGAGCATCAATCTTATTGCATGCGTATCATATACAAAGTTTGTCAACTGTATTACAAATTATCTGTTGACTCCTGAAAAATCATACACGTAGTTCTACGGTTTAATTAATATGAAGTCTCTCCATTATACAATAAACCAAATAATTTTCAATGGAATGGAACTACTTAATATGAATTCTCCCCATTATATAAGCTAAATAATGTGCAATCTTCAAACTTTGAACTATAATTTACTAATTAATACTCTTAACGGCGAGAAAGACAACATAACTAATAAGATTCTTAGGGATTAATTTTTTTAATTATAATTTTTTAAATATACTTCTTACATTATTGTTATTAAAAAATATTCACTACTACTAATAATAAAAAATAAAATTTATTAAGCTCAATATGATACAACTAATCAGAGTCATTTTTTGAAGTTTGTTGTGAATCTTGTTGTGAATTACGACAAAATTCAATATCAATTTGTGAGACAAAGAATAATAGCAACCAAAATAAATGGTCTACAGCAATAATAATTCGTACACAGATAATATAACAGAATAAGGTAAGAAAAATATGAAAGTTTGTTTATCCAATTCGATCAAACGATCTACTCTGTGGGAGAGAGTAGCTCTCCAATTCACTATACTCAAAAAGTTTCAAAAGTTTCAAGAGATTACAAATGAGTTACAAGAAAATAGCATTCGTCTTCAGATTTCCTAGAACAACCCTGAAGGCGCCCAAGAACAAAAATTCAAAGTTTTTTTTGTACATAGCTGAAAACCTATGATATGCCTTTAAACCCTTGTTCTTCCTTGTTGGTGTAAACTCTAAGATTGTCACACACCAAACATATAAGAGATACATATTTATAATAGTAAATACTCAACAAACAAAGCCCAAAATCACATGGATCCATGGACCGAATCGAAAAAATCCCGAAAACTCGAAAACATTATTTACCATACGGGCAACACTATTCACCGTACGGACGTCACTATTCATTCGTACGGATATCACTATTCACCGTACGGACGTCACTATTCATTCGTACGGATATCACTATTCACCGACTGTTTTTTTCGTCCGACTTTTGCGGTTCTAAAATATGTTTTCTTTCTCTTCATCAATAAAGATTTTAAAGCACATTTACAATAAAGTTGATGATAGATAATCCCATTTTCTTTTCTGGTTGATCATCTCTCTCTCCTTTTCTTTTCTTTTTTGTTTTAACTTTTGCGTTGTATTGCTTTAGGAGAATGATTTTGTATCATTTCTCTAGCATGTTTGAGGACATAAATTGTTATTGACCGGGTTCAGACAGGCGTGACTTCTACATAAGTGCACATACGATTGCTTAACATAGCACTAAATTGTCCCGACTCAATTAAATTCTCATTAATACTAACATTGACATATTAATTGTACTAACATCTAACATTTACTTTATTCTCTTTACATTTATGTCATTTACTTTTATGTCATTTACATTCATGACATTTACATTTTTGCCCTTTTATTTTCTTGCCTTTTATCTTTATGTTTTTTTATCTCTATGCATTTTATTTTGCTTTCTTATTTTAAAAAGAATAAAAACATGATAAAATGGATAAACCCTAAAAAAACTTAATCTCTTGGACTTTGTGTTACTATCCCTTGCTAGAGAAGTATTTTGGACTATGGACTTTAGGACCTAGTGTCTTCCTTTTGCTTAGAGTAGTATTTGAGACTTTGGAGTTTATTTGAGACTTTGGAGTTCATCTGAGACTTAGTGCTACACCTGAGACTTTATGATCCTCAATTCATGACTTGAGTGCTTTCTCTGTGCCTCTATGACCTTTTTACTCATATAGTTTTCTTTTATATTCATTTGTGCCTATTGCTTGCTCATCTTGTGGCTCAATCCAAAGGGAAAAAATGGTATCTGTCCTATGTCAAATGCTTGCCTCTTCTTGTGGTTAGTACACTTGCACACATAAAGACTTTCTCTTGAGCTACTTGATAATGAGACCATTTACTTTATGTTTTAGGATAATTTCTTCATCTCCTTCCCACTTCTTAAAATTTCAAAAACTTCTTATTTTCGAACTTCACACCTCTTTCTTGATAAACTTTGACTTTGTCAAGTAATTCAGAAAATCTTTTCTCAATAAATGCTAAAACACTTAAGCATATTCAAACATATTTTCAAAATTCTAAGAAATACAAACCTCATCAAACTTATTTTTTGTGCCTTTATGCATTTTTTCTTTAAGAGCCTTTTTCAAAAGATTATATAGTAGTTTATTCTTTCAGTGATACAAACCATTATACTTCTACAAGATGCTGAGCAATGACTAACATTTTTTACTTGAATGTTGAGATGTACTTGTGAGAAAGTCCAAGTAAAAGTTCTCCATATCAAGATGATGCAAATGCTAATTTCCTCATACTTGTGGGTAGTAAGTTGAGTTTTTTCCCTCGAATACGACAAAATATCTTTTCACTTAAAATCATGGTTGTCAAACTCGCGGGTAGACTCGTAAACTCGTATGAGTTTACGAGTCTAGGAAGCATAAATGAGTAAACTCATGCATATAATTGTTTTTTTATAGACTCGAGTAGACTCAGGTAGACTCGCACAAACTCGTATAGACTTGCGAGTCTTTAGCGAGTTTACGAGTCTATACTTTTTTTTTTGAGTTTTTTTAAAACCAAATTTATCCAAAAGACTTTATTTTATTTTATTTATAAAGAAACCCTTTTTTTTTGCTTGTACGAGAATTAAAAAAGTCCCTCTCTCCTAGTCTATTGTTTCAGCAAAGTTTATTCCCTCTTTATCAACAAGGTGAGTTTATTCTGTCTCTTGCTCTATTCATGTTTGTGGTTATAAATCAGTCCTTTGTGTGTAAGTATTTTCTTATATGTTTCACTTGGATGCTTCTCATGTATGATATCTTATGTAAAGGTGATGCACTATTGTCCAATCAGGTCCAATGATTCCAATATGCACGTGACAAAATAGTTTAGAAAATTTATGATTTATGGAAGAAAATAGTTTAGGAAGGATATGTTACCTACTAAGGGTGGAATTTCTATGGAGATATGATTCCATAATTAAAGAGGTTTGTAATTCGTGTTCTAAGCTTAACTTGTAGCTCCTATGGTTGTGAACATAATTAAAGTTCCTTTGAAATGGTAATGAATTATTATTTGTTTGTTTATAGACTTGAATTTTATTTTTTAGAAACATTGAGTTGAATTATTATTTAATTTTTAGATTCTTACAAAAAGAAGAAATATGTTGCATCAAAAAAAGATGAATAATTCAGTTTGTATCATGTACAATTTAAAGTTGAAAAGTGGAAAAGAAAAATTAAATAGTTTGAAGATAGTCATTCAAATGATTAATGAATAATTGAAGAACATAATGAAGAAAATGTGCAAACTGAAGTTAATGTTGAGTAAGTGTCGCAACTGCGAAAAACGCCCGGCGGAAAAACAGAAGAGTCGCCGCCGAACGTTACTTATCCCAACGAGGGAAAAGAAACGATCGAAGAAAATCTTAAAGAAAGGAAAAGACATGGTCATCCCAACCAAATATTAGGTTCGGAAGTCGATTACGCGAGAGGAAGGTATTAGCACCCCCTCGCGTCCGTTGTACTCAATGGGATCCATGTTTGTTGTCTAATCAAAGGGTGTGTTATCTAAAGCCTACTGCTAAATGGAAATGAAAACAAAATGGGAAAAACGAAAAAGAGACTCGATAGGACTTCGCCGTCCTAGGCCTATGTATTCCCTTGTGCAATGGGAAAGTCAGAGTCAACGTAGCTCGGAAGACTACTGGTGAAAGGGAAGGTTGCTCGCCAAGACTTCGTCGTCTTGTGCCTACACATCCTTCTTCGGACGAGAATAAGTAAATCAGAGCAGTCTTAGTTTGACGTACGAGTCAATACGTGTTTTTTATGAGTGACGTTAAGTTCCCATTCTAGCAGTTAGGGTCGACGTCTGTTCGCCGTAGAACAAAAAATAACGTACTCTTACTGAAAATGATTTGACACACGATCCCGAAGGATGAAAATGATTTGATTTTGTTTGTGAGTTTTATAGAAGTGAATTGAATTGGTTTGAGATTCACATTGCACTAAAGTTTATGATATAGGAACAAATGTGTCTCATGATCGCCCCCAGACGGGACGTACGCTAAACACTCTAGACGAAGCAAGGAGAGACTCCTCACTCATCATTTCCCATATACTTAAGTCTCGTGTCGCACAATATTAATCGCATTTATTAAGTGTTTTGGTGTTGTTTTGAGAAAGAAAGAGAAAGACGCACAAAAGGTCTAAGGGGAAACTTGGTCCTAACATTGTCATGCAAAATGGTCCTAAGGTCGGGATGCGAAAAGGACTTCTATCTTAATGTTAGCATGCAAGAGGTAGACCTAAGGTTGAGGTTAAAGGGGACTAACCTATTGTTATCATACATGGATTATATCCTAATTTATATCCTACTCCAAGCTTAATCAAAAACTAAGTTGGGTTGGGAGGCCCTTAGGGAGCATGCAAGAACAAGCCGAAACAAGGAAAACAAAATAAAAACAGCAGCTACAACAACGCTTCAGCTTTAGAACAGCGGTAAAAACCCAGCAAGTAAGCACAACAGGATTTAACATCTCATGTTTCAGCATATAACAAGTGCAAAAAGCAACAGGCATAATAGATGCACAATTAACAGCATGCTAAAATCCAGAACAACAGGTGTAAAAGCTCAGGCATCTTGTATGCATCAACATTTCAACAAATGCATATGACATGGTGAGGATTCAATCATGAACATGCGTTAACACTTAAGCACAAACACGTTCGATGCACAATGATTCATTCATCAAGAATATCATGCATATCTAATACCAATTAATCAATTGAACAATCATGCATTTGCGGAATCGGAAACAAATAACGAGCATCTGACATACATCCAGCAAGATAAGCCTTAATAACCAGCAATTGACATGGTACAAACGATTATGAAACATGATCATCACACCAAGAATGCAACATAACAATCAAAAGACATGTATCATTGAAAATCACACATCGCGTGTCAAAGAATCATAAGCATGTTATCGAGAATAATGAAATAGCTCAAAAAAAGTCCACAAATATGCATTATATCAATCCATGAGGTTTAAAGATGGAAAGGGATCTAAACAAGTTTGAAAATGCAAGAAAATATCATTTTGCAATAGTGTTAATCGGTTAACCTCCTGGTGTTAACCGGTTAACACTATGAAAACAAGCCAAAATACACGCAGCAAAGCAGTGTTAATCGATTAACACCAGGAGGTTAACCGATTAACACTGGTACATAATAAAAAATTCAACATCCAAAAGCACTTTTTAGCAGCAAATCAATTATCCAACCATCCAAATGAATAAATAATCAATTGTGCATGAAATTTACGTCAAATCACAATATTTAAACATCCATTGGATTCAACAAACACCAAAATCAATAATAAAAACAAGCAATGAATCAAATATCACTAATAAACCAAGGATCTACATTATGAAATGCAAGATTAAGCAAAATCAAAGCTAGATCTAGAATTTACCAACCTACAAAGCTGAGATTTGCTTTGGTGAGTATTGTTAAGCTGCAATTAACAGATCCAAGCAAGAAACCCAAGGATCTATGAAGTTCTAGCAAGAAAACTTGAAGATCCAAGAAATAATCCACAAATAAGCAAAAGCTCTTCCGAAAGTGATTCCAACAACTTAATTCAGAATCCAAATGAAATACAAAACCAGAATTGAACCAAGAATGATGATGCATTTGATGTTTAGCTCAAGAATTCACAAATTGCAATGTATAATTTGTGAAGCTTTTGGCTATGGAGCTTTTGTGAGGGTTTTGGAATGAGAGAAAAGTTGATAGAACTGAAGTGAGATGTGTAGAAAATTCAGAAAATGAGTGAGAATTATGAGAGGTTTGGAGTGAATTGATTTAAGTATGGTTTAGGTTTAGAATTAAATATGGTTTGAAGTGTGGGTTAGTGTGAGGAATGGAAATTAGGAGTGAAATTAGAAATGTAAAATGTTGAAATTTGGTGGGAATTTGAATTAATTGGAAAACAAATCAAATTTGGAACCACTTCTAGATCCCTCTACTAGTGTGAAAAATTGAATTAGTGATTGAACTTGGGACCCCAAGCTGCAGTGCCTAAAAAATGAAGATTCTGTGCAAAAATTGCCTTGGTTAATCGGTTAACCAATTTTGCCTAGCAAATGGTTAAGCAGTTAATGCCTTCAAAAATTCAAATTTTGGCACCTTAAAGAGGGAAACATGAAGAATTTCCTGTTGCCACCTGTTCTGAGTATAGTTTGGCCTCTGAAACTTGTCATTTGATATTTTACCTATATAATGCCTGAAATAAACTGTGAACTGTCTCCTGCGCTCAAAATAACCTGCTAAAAAATATAATTCGATACCCAATCACTAAGCAAAATAAATGCTGAAGCCTCTGATGCTTGCTGATTATAAACTTGCAATGAAAGAAGATCTTGAGTCATAGATACAACTTGGTCCCATGTCTCAAAAACCAATGTCATGATATGCACAATGATAATGCAAAATGAACGAAACATAAGCTAGTTACGATTAAAACGAAAGGGCAAATTTTGGGGTATTACAGTAAGATGATGTTATTGTTTATAATATTATGGAAGCTGATGATATTATAAATAATATTGTGCAAAATTGTGGTGGTGGCAATGTTAAATTAGGTGAAAGTGGAACTTCAAACAATTCAACATTGATTAATGATGAATAAGGTGTTTCATCTGAGACAAAGTTTGATGATGATACTCAAGATACCGATAAATATGATGGTGGTTATATTGGTGGTTTTGATTTCATTAGAGCTTTGGATATTTGAAGCTATTAATATATATATTTTATGATTTTTTTCGCTTGATGTAGTAGCCAATTAATATGAAATTAGTAATTTAAGTCTTTAACTATATATTTTGCAATTTTGTTTGTTTTACTGTCGCTACTGCGAAAATCGGCGCCGGCTGACAGAAGAGTCGCCACCGTGCGTTATTTATCCCTCAGAGCGGGAAAGGAAACGCTCGAAGTAAACCTCGCAAAAAACGGGGAAAGGTATGGTCATCGCAACCAAAACCTGGGTTCGGGAGTCGGTTACGCAAGGGGAAGGTATTAGCACCCCTCACGTCCGTCGTACTCGACGGGATCCACGCTTGCTTGGGTTGTCTACTGGATGCAAAACAATCTATCTACGACTGCTAAATCTAAACGGAAGGGAATCGACTCGATGGAGCGTCGCACTCTATGCCTACGTATTCTCAAGAGAGAAAGTCAGAGTCAACGTAGTTCGGGACTGCAGAGAAAATGGCTCGCCAAGACCTCGCGTCTTGTGCCTACGTACTTCCATACTGCATGGAAGATCAGAGCTTTACGTAGTTCAGACTAACTACGGCTAAACAAAACATTCTCACACAGCAGTGAGAAAAACAACCGGTTTCACAGGGTCGGGAACCTATGGGCAACACTATGGCTTGGTCTCAAATGCACTCGGGCAAGAGAGAAAAAGGGTTACAATTAGTCGTCAGCGGGAAAGTCTCGATCGCACAGCCGCGAGAGAACAGAAAGTCAGTCATTAGTGTGCTCGCTAGGATATCGCATCCTATGCCTACATATTCTCGTCTGGTACGAGAAATCAGAGCAACTGTAGTTCGGCTACTATCGGGACCACAGCTCAAATCTCGTTTTATTAATCTCTGAAAAATGGTTACAATGCTTGCATATTGAAAATAAATCTCCTAGGAAATACTATCCTATTCTATCCTGAAAAATCGAAGGAAAATAGCCCCCTAACAAATGGGCTTCTAAACTATCCCTAAAAAGAAAATAAATCCTAAAAAATATTACATCTAATATTTTTTCTATTTTTCAACTATTTTCTTCTTTTTTCTTTCAATATATTTCTCCATATTTTTTCTATATTTCTCTCCATAATATTTCTTTTCTTTTCTTATTTCTTTTTTTCACTATTTTTTTCATATTCTTTTCTTTTCTTATTTCTTTATTTCAATATTCTTTCTCAATATTCTTTTTTTCAATATGCCTTTTTTTTAATATTTCTCTTTTGAAATTCTTCTTCCAAATTCTTTTTTCCAAATTTCTTTTACTCTAAAAAAAACTAAATGAAACAAAGAAAAATACAAGAGGGGGTGTACTGGTTACAGGGGTGATAAGCAGAAAATAATAAAAAACAACAAACTAAGGGCCCAGCCCAATGTGGCTGCAAAAACGGAGGGAGGATACTGAAAACGCAGGGGTGTTGCTGGGAGACGTTGGGCCCAGGCCCACTATGCCAAAAAAAAACAGAGGGGACAACCAAAAATTGATTGGGCCCCCTGGCCCACACGCTAGGACCCCTCCTCCTTCCTCTCTTCACTCTCAGAACAACCAAAGAAACCCTAACCTAAACTCTTCCTTCTCACGGCGCCGCCACCGTCATTCCCATTCCCTCCGTCTCACCTCCGTTCTCGTTCGTCTCTCTGTATCTCTTCCTCAACATCCCTCTTTTCTATCATCTCAAAGTCACCCTCGTTTCAAAACCTGCACCACAGATGAATAAACCAAACGATTGCAATTTGGAAACCTCCTTCCTTGACATTCTTGGAGACCAGACGTGATGGAAGTTTCTGGACGAAATCAGATCATTGAAGATCTTGAAGAATGTGTTGAACTTGCCGGAGACTTGTGTTGACGGTTTTCAACATTGAGATGCGCGTGGATTTGATGATCTGGAGGCGTTTGCTGATGAACAGTTATGTTCTTGAGTCTGATGAAGACGATGATGAAATATGGTCATGAACAAGGATGAACCCAGAATGTTCTTGCGGACGTTGTTGACGATGGATAGTTGAAGGTTTGACGAGATCTGGAAACGGCTTGAAGACGGACGAATAGATGATGGCTCTTGATGACGTTCTTCTGGAGAAGCTTGAAGGTGAAGATCACGAATGAATCTTGGAGCAAATCATGATGAACATTGCTTGAAGGTGATGGAGTTCTTGATCGGTGGTTGATGATTGATGTTTGTTGAACTGAAGTTTGTTGGAGCTTTTTTTCTGGGAATCTGATCTTGAAGATGATGAATGTGGAGATCATGAAGGTTGTTTGTTGAACGGAGAAGATGGAAGAAGAAGATGGAGATGGAGGTTTCTGAGCTTTCTGGGTTTGAACGAAGTTGAGGATGATGAAGGTTAGAGGAAGTTATGGGATTTTGATGTTTCCGGTGGAAGCTCATGGTGGCCGGAAGTGGTTATTGATCGGAGTCTGGAAAAACTTGTAGGAGAAGGGATGAAGATGGGTAGTTTCTGGGTAGAAGTTGATTTTCCGGTGAGGGGTGCGGTGGCTGCCGGCCATGCATGCCGGCCGGTGACGTTCGCCGGTGAAGAATGGTGGAGGGACGCATGGTGGACGCGTGTAGGGGTGAGTGGGGTGAGTGAACGCATGTGGGACGCGTGTCCCATGCGTGGCAGTGAGAGAAGGTCTGAAGGGTGTGAGGTGGCGTGGAAATGGAGTGTAACGTGGGGCCATCCTCTTGTTTACACATGTTACTGAAGCTATTTAAATGCTGAGAACTCTGGAAGCTTCTGGATTATACTGGAAAATGCTGGATCATACTGGACTTTTTTCGACAAAAAATGGACTTGGCATTGGACTGATGCGAAAATGGGCTTCTGACCTGCGAACTGGGCCCAACGGATCTGCAAATAAAACCTAAAAAAACTGCATAAAAGAATTAATACAAGATTAAAACTAAATGAGCTAAGCCTAATCAACTATAAAAACTCAATTAATCCTAAAAATTCTAATTAACTCCTAATTAATAATACTCTAAAAAATCTAATAAACCCACTAATATACTTCTAATAAACCTCTAATAAAACTATATAAAAAAACTATATTATTTATTTAAATTCTATAAAAGAAAATAAAAGAAAAACCTATTTATTTCTATAAAAGAAAAACAAAACTATATTCTTTATATCTAAAATTAAATTCAAAAACTCAATTAATATTCTAGAAAAATCTATATTATCCTAAAAAATCTATTAAATCCTAAAATGATTAAAACTGTTAAAAATAGCTAAAATGATTAAAAATCTATTTAAAATCTAAAAATGGTCAATAAAATCCAGAAAAATACCAATAATTCCCAGGGGAACAAAATAAGCACCGAACGAAACATAACACCGCGAGAGCGCACCAAAATAGCCGGTAAAAATAAACGGGCACCGAAATATCCCAAAAATGCGATTCTACCTACTTAAACTGATAAGAAACACCTGAAACACGAGACGAGAGCTGTGATCCCTATAAAATCAAAACAAATGAAAAATGCACTGTATGCAATATGCAGATGCGAATGCGGTAATGCGTCGAAACATCGAGCCAGATACGAGACCCGGTTGGTCAAATTTTAGGGTGCAACAGCTGCCCCTATTCAAGCGACTTCGACCTGAATGGGTGAAGAGCGCTCAGCCTTCAAACATTCAAGGTAGATGACGGTTGAATACAAATGGAACCCTGAAATTTGCCAACCGCGGGAATATACTGCAAAGCTGCTTGAGGAATAGCTTCCAATGAACTGAAGTTTGGTTGTCACGGCAACAACTGGTCAATTTCTGATAAAATTTTCTTCTCCTTTTCAACACCTGTGTGACGCCACAAGTATTGAAATAATGCTTCGTAAAGCAAACACCTTGATTCCCATCTCTCTCATGGGATCAAATCTGGTCAACTCACAGTTCACTGCGAACTTGAGGACAATTCTTCTGGGGAATTCTGAATGGAACTGCCTGGCACCTATTTTGACGAAGGGGGCAGCTTCAGAAGTTCGATATATGTCGATCTTTGTTGTTGTTGTTTTTTCCCGATGCTGACGTAACAACCAAATATGAAGAATTACTCCGCTGGGGAAGACGAGAAGCTTAGCCACACAACTCTGCAGGTGAACAAATTCGAAATCCAATAGGTAACCATCCTGGTCCATGTTTCGACATGCGTATGCTTGATAATGATGCAATGCCCTATATGACATGTAAATGCTATGCGTTCTGTTTGAAAATGCGATGCCCAGACGGCATGGAAATGCTATATGTTTGATAGATGCAATAACGATATATGCAAATGCTAATGCAGGCTCTAGCTGTCAGAGAACACCAGGTCTGAAAACCGCTTGGCAAAATAAATGCCGAAGGAAACGTTAACTCTACTGGGGATGACCTGAAGTCACAGAATTGTCTCAGCAAAATAAATGCTGGAAAAGGGAAACCAAATCCGCTGGGAATAATCGTCCTGCTGGAGAAATGAAAAGCAACCCTGCTTGGCGACTTCGCTGGGGAAAGAAAAGAACAACTCTGCTTGGGGATGCTCCCTTCAAACCATTGACAACTGATTGCGCTCTGCGGGGATGGACCCAAACTGGGGTTGATTGCGCGCGGCACACTGCTGGAAATGCCCACTGATATCAATCTTAATCTGCTGAGGATATTCTTGATCCTACTCTGATACGGGGTAAAATACAATCTCGACTCTTCCGGGGATAATAAGCAACTTTCATCTGCTGAAGAGTGGCAATTCTGATTTAACAACATCCACAAGGATTTCAACCATTACTCGGAGCGCTGGCCTCCGTCGAGCTTCGTATCGGGAAACAAGACGACATGCGGGTCATTGGGAATTACTGTGTCAGATACCTTTAGGTTTTCTTTTGTTTTTTCTGGTTTTAGGATAAACATGGATTATGTACACAATGGAAGATGTGGAAAATACTAGACGAGAACTAGCATTCAAAGGTAGCCTACCAGGCGAGAACTGATAGGAAAATAGGTTAGGAAAATTGATTTGGTTTTTGTGTTTTTGAACATCAGACGGGGCTGAATGGAATAACAGACTGAGGTATAGACAACCAGGCGAGAACTGATTGAAAGTTGACGTACACCAGGCGAGAACTGGTATAACACATAGGTTAAACACACGATGACCGGGCGAGAACTGGTTACGCAACGACATGTACCAGGCGAGAACTGATACAACACTTGAAGAAACGGTGACCAGGCGAGAACTGGTTACAATAAACTGCACCAGACGGGAACTGCTGCTTACAATAAACTGCACCAGGACGGGAACTGATGCTTACGGAAGGTGGGCCAGACGAGAACTGGTTACCGGTTTGCCAGGCGAGAACTGGACTTTGGAAACAACTGGTTACTGACACGCAACAGGTTTAAACTGCAGGACAATGATCCAATGACAGCAAGGCCTTTTATTTGAAAGGTTCAAGTTTTTTGATAAGAGTAATGACATGATTCCCCGATACTCAACTCCGGCTGGGGATAAACAGGCTGGTTTGAACAACTTGCCCCAGTACAATTCAACTTGCCCCAATCTAACTCTTGGGAGTACTTGCTCTGAACAGCTTGCTACGAGACGACCTTGATATTACTTGCCCCGGTATCCGTACGATAACAGAATTCAATCTCCAATTAAACACCTAACAACCCAGTTAATTTCAACATTCTCTGCGATGACTTGCCCCTGAATGAGCGCTCTAGAGACTTAACCTGATCTGATTATCCACTGGAAGTATCTGCTTTCAAATCTCCACGCTCTGCATAGCTGCCCTTGATTGGCTCCCGAGAAGACTCACTTCTGATCAACTGCTTCTCAAATAAACTGCCCCTGATCAACTGAAGCTTCGGGACTCGTCCTCAGACTAACTGATTCCGAACTTACTGGAAGATAATGCCCCTGATTCATAGGGCTTCACAACATACACCATTCTGGTTCAGACTGCTGAATTACTCAGTCCTGCTCGATTATTCCCTGGTGGAATTTCTTTCATGCCAACTACTAACCTGCAATTAGAATCGTCTGTTCACGAATGGTAATCTTAATGCAGTGGTTATGCAGATTTTGAAAAAATTTTGAGCTGTCACTCATTTACATGCATGATTGAGTGACGAATGAAACAAAGTTCAAACGTAGTGCTTACGTGGTCAGTGAAAATACAACAAGGATGTGACTAGCAAGTCAAGAAGGAGTCAAGTTACTCAACCTTATCGTAATGCGCTTCAGACTTACCCTACCTCAATTAGGTCTTTTAAGGGTTGTATCGCGGTCGGGTTCACGGTTCGTGAAACAAAGGATATTTGGCTCAAATTTTGATTTGTACCCACCCCTTCTACGTGATGATCTCCGATCCTAAGGTTCAGTTAACCTGGCACAAGCGCTCACCTCTTCGAGAGGTATGCTGAATGGTAAGGACCATAGTTAAGGAATTCACAAGCTTTTCTTCTAGAGTGATAGTTACTCCTTCTTCGCTTTCAGTGTCTGTGTACACGACTTTGTGATTTGCTGGGGAAAATTTTTTTTTATCCCTCTTTTTCGCTCTTTTGATTCCCTAATTTTTGCCTGGACTGACTCATTTTGAGTTCTTTTCGATTTTTTCTTTTGAAGTCCAGCGGGATGCCCTGATTTTTGCCTAAGTATTAGCTTTCTCAGCTTTTTCTTTCTTTTTTACTTAGCGGGCTTTCTTTCTTTCTTTCTTTTGGAACAAAGTCGTGTGACACTGGTTCTCTTGATTGCTCCGAAAGGATCGTAACTGTTTCACTCCTGATTGGTGAGATTTGACCTCTTGAAAGGTATAAACTGATTGGTCCTTGAAAGACAACACTCCTCTGTAAGACTTGAACGCTCGGTCAAGCTAACTGACAACTACCCTGCCCCGGGTTAAGATGTGAGGGTTTTAAAAGTCCGAAAAAACTTCTACTTCCTGGCTCGAAGTGGTTAACAAGGGACTAACTCCTTATATCTCCAGTGTTTGGGGGATTTGAAACAATGCCTTGTACGTCATCGGTACGGTCTTATCTGAAAGCATACGATCATCGGTTATGAGTTTCAGTTTCGTCATCCTCCCTTCAATCTTTGCTAGTCACAGTAAAAAAGTGGAGTGAAAAAATGCAAGTGTCAGTGCAATGCAATAAATGAGCGACAGCGACATGACTAATTCAGAAAAATGCATAGTCACTTTATTATTATCACCATTCGAAACATACAATGTTTAAAGCAGGTAGTAACTAACAAAAAAGGAAACTACAAATGCAAATGATATAAAAGGGTCTGAGAACTGCCAATGCTGAGGCGCCTGCCTGTCTGAACCACTGGCTTTGTTGGGGAATACCTTCTGAGTCTACGAGCTTAGACAGCTGAGCGGTTGGGATGAACAAACAGAAATCCTTCTCGAAAGGAAATGCGATCCTGATCAATCAACTGCTGTACCTTCGCCTGAAATGCTTTACAATCTTCCGTCGAATGCCCCGGTGAGCCACCATGATAACCACACTGAACGTGGGGATTGTACCCTGGAGGGTAAGGCTCTGGCACTGGCTTAAGAGCTTTAGGTTCCACCAAAGACTTCTGGATCAAAGATGGTAGCAACTGGCTATACGGCATAGGCACTGGGTGAAAAGGAGCATTCCTTCGTTCCAAATTGTTACGAGGTCGATTCTGATTCTGACGCTGATTCTGATAACCTCGGCCACGAGTTCGCTGCTTTGCAATGGAAGCGACATAAGATTCCTGATAGGGTGCCCCAGGCACGGCTGTCTGCTCAGTATAACAAGCCACGGGAGGTACTGATCTCTGATAAGATGATGAACCAACAAAATTCACTGATTCGCTTCGAGGATATTCAACCTTTGGTGTGACTGAGTTGATCACAACTTCTTCTTCACTCTGATAGTCACAAGGGTATTCAGTTTCACCAGCTTGATCATATGAAGTAATCTGAATTTTCCCCATTCTTATGGAGTACTCGAGGCGTTCTCCTAATGCTACCACGTCAGAGAAACTTGCCAGAATTCCGAGCAATCTTTTGAAGTACGGATATTGTAGGGAATCTGCAAACATGCTTGCCAGCTCTTGGTCTAACAGCGGTGGACGCACTCTAGCAGCAAATTCTCTCCATCTTTGAGCATACTTCCTGATAGGTTCATTGTCCTCTTGAGACAACTCTTGCAAATGCATGCGATAGGGAGCTATGTCTAAATTGTAATCGTACTGCTTCAGAAAAGCTCTGGCTAAATCCATCCATGGTTGAATCTGATTCCTCTCTAACTGCATATACCACCTCAAAGATGCCCCAGTCAGACTATCTTGAAAGCAATGGATCATCAATTTGTCATCTCGCACAAACGCAGTCATTCTTCGACAGAACATCATCAAATGCAGCTTCGGACAGCTATCTCCCGTGTACTTCTCAAATTTCGGTGCTTTGAATTTGTAAGGCAACACCAGGTCAGGAACCAAACACATGCCTACAGCATCCAGGTTAACAGCATCTTTGGCTTTCAAAGCTTTCAATCCTTCTTCCAATGCTCGGAGTCTTCTAGCCTGGTCGAGAGCTCTTAGATCTACCATCCCAGCCGTTGGAATATCTCTTCGGTAATTCATCACGGGGAAAGCAACACCTTGATTGTTAACAGGAGGAGGACGCTCATTTCTGGCAACAGACTGCTCATGTCGATCTCGGTTCTCAACAGAAGGTTGTACAACCTGGTCTGCAGTAACGTTGTTCACTTGCGGGGAGTCTTCCATGGAATCATACAGATGGTTGGACGCCATAGTGAACCCTGTCAAGGTATTGGGAGACCGGAAATTGCCTTCAGACATAGCTACCAATAGTCTTCAGCTGACTTCGATGCTTGATTCTGCTCAAGTCTACTCAATCCCTAGGTCGGTCTTCTGACAATCAACAGCTGCTCAATCCAAACTCCGGGTAATCACCTTCAGGAAACAAAGGCTGGATCAGAACTCTGGCTAACTGGCGGATGATATGCAATATGATGCAACACTGATATGCACATGATATGCAAAATGCAGCAAACAATGGGATCACAGCCCCCACACAAATCTCTGAATACTATTGCACTGCTGACGGAGACGTTCTCTGAAAAGAAGACCAGAATAACGGGTAGGTTGGAAGTCAAGTTTCCTGCAAGAAACAAACCCCCCCACTCACAGGTATGGACCTATATCTGACAAGGTACGGCATCCTATGCGGTCGTCAGCGTCACAGACTTTCATGAGGAATGATACGATTCCCAGAAGGAGTGGCATCGTTATCTCATGAAGAGGCCTCACTTAGCTAACTTCCAAATGATCGGTTCCCAGGGTCGACAATCCTCACGTCTGGACTCCCCTCAGATCCTCAGGACCGGAAAGGAGCACCTCTGCGAGAACCTCGTCTGAGCGCGATTTTTCGTAGGGAACTGTGCCTGCTCAGCAGACAGGTTCGTCTACTACTTCTCCGCAACTATATCTAGGTGCATACTCAAGCCCAGGTCCGGCTTAGCTCTCAATCATAGAACACCCGTAACACCCCAACAGCAACAGATAATATCAATAAATAAGCTCCAAATAGACAAGCAAACAAGCGCTAGGATTGACTCTCTTAAGGGACGTTGGATCCCAAAATTGACTCGCTTTCGGGACGTTGGATCCCTAGGAAACTATAAAGTCCCCAGCAGAGTCGCCAGTTGTCGCTACTGCGAAAATCGGCGCCGGCTGACAGAAGAGTCGCCACCGTGCGTTATTTATCCCTCAGAGCGGGAAAGGAAACGCTCGAAGTAAACCTCGCAAAAAACGGGGAAAGGTATGGTCATCGCAACCAAAACCTGGGTTCGGGAGTCGGTTACGCAAGGGGAAGGTATTAGCACCCCTCACGTCCATCGTACTCGACGGGATCCACGCTTGCTTGGGTTGTCTACTGGATGCAAAACAATCTATCTACGGCTGCTAAATCTAAACGGAAGGGAATCGACTCGATAGAGCGTCGCACTCTATGCCTACGTATTCTCAAGAGAGAAAGTCAGAGTCAACGTAGTTCGGGACTGCAGAGAAAATGGCTCGCCAAGACCTCGCGTCTTGTGCCTACGTACTTCCATACTGCATGGAAGATCAGAGCTTTACGTAGTTCAGACTAACTACGGCTAAACAAAACATTCTCACACAGCAGTGAGAAAAACAACTGGTTTCACAGGGTCGGGAACCTATGGGCAACACTATGGCTTGGTCTCAAATGCACTCGGGCAAGAGAGAAAAAGGGTTACAATTAGTCGTCAGCGGGAAAGTCTCGATCGCACAGCCGCGAGAGAACAGAAAGTCAGTCGTTAGTGTGCTCGCTAGGATATCGCATCCTATGCCTACATATTCTCGTCTGGTACGAGAAATCAGAGCAACTGTAGTTCGGCTACTATCGGGACCACAACTCAAATCTCGTTTTATTAATCTCTGAAAAATGGTTACAATGCTTGCATATTGAAAATAAATCTCCTAGGAAATACTATCCTATTCTATCCTGAAAAATCCAAGGAAAATAGCCCCCTAACAAATGGGCTTCTAAACTATCCCTAAAAAGAAAATAAATCCTAAAAAATATTACATCTAATATTTTTTCTATTTTTCAACTATTTTCTTCTTTTTTCTTTCAATATATTTCTCCATATTTTTTCTATATTTCTCTCCATAATATTTCTTTTCTTTTCTTATTTCTTTTTTTTTCACTATTTTTTCATATTCTTTTCTTTTCTTATTTCTTTATTTCAATATTCTTTCTCAATACTCTTTTTTTCAATATGCCTTTTTTTTAATATTTCTCTTTTGAAATTCTTCTTCCAAATTCTTTTTTCCAAATTTCTTTTACTCTAAAAAAAACTAAATGAAACAAAGAAAAATACAAGAGGGGGGTGTACTGGTTACAGGGGTGATAAGCAGAAAATAATAAAAAACAACAAACTAAGGGCCCAGCCCAATGTGGCTGCAAAAACGGAGGGAGGATACTGAAAACGCAGGGGTGTTGCTGGGAGACGTTGGGCCCAGGCCCACTATGCCAAAAAAAACAAAGGGGACAACCAAAAATTGATTGGGCCCCCTGGCCCACACGCTAGGACCCCTCCTCCTTCCTCTCTTCACTCTCAAAACAACCAAAGAAACCCTAACCTAAACTCTTCCTTCTCACGGCGCCGCCACCGTCATTCCCATTCCCTCCGTCTCACCTCCGTTCTCGTTCGTCTCTCTGTATCTCTTCCTCAACATCCCTCTTTTCTATCATCTCAAAGTCACCCTCGTTTCAAAACCTGCACCACAGATGAATAAACCAAACGATTGCAATTTGGAAACCTCCTTCCTTGACATTCTTGGAGACCAGACGTGATGGAAGTTTCTGGACGAAATCAGATCATTGAAGATCTTGAAGAATGTGTTGAACTTGCCGGAGACTTGTGTTGACGGTTTTCAACGTTGAGATGCGCGTGGATTTGATGATCTGGAGGCGTTTGCTGATGAACAGTTATGTTCTTGAGTCTGATGAAGACGATGATGAAATATGGTCATGAACAAGGATGAACCCAGAATGTTCTTGCGGACGTTGTTGACGATGGATGGTTGAAGGTTTGACGAGATCTGGAAACGGCTTGAAGACGGACGACTAGATGATGGCTCTTGATGACGTTCTTCTGGAGAAGCTTGAAGGTGAAGATCACGAATGAATCTTGGAGCAAATCATGATGAACATTGCTTGAAGGTGATGGAGTTCTTGATCGGTGGTTGATGATTGATGTTTGTTGAACTGAAGTTCGTTGGAGCTTTTTTTCTGGGAATCTGATCTTGAAGATGATGAATGTGGAGATCATGAAGGTTGTTTGTTGAACGGATAAGATGGAAGAAGAAGATGGAGATGGAGGTTTCTGAGCTTTCTGGGTTTGAACGAAGTTGAGGATTATGAAGGTTAGAGGAAGTTATGGGATTTTGATGTTTCCGGTGGAAGCTCATGGTGGCCGGAAGTGGTTATTGATCGGAGTCTGGAAAAACTTGTAGGAGAAGGGATGAAGATGGGTGGTTTCTGGGTAGAAGTTGATTTTCCGGTGAGGGGTGCGGTGGCTGCCGGCCATGCATGCCGGCCGGTGACGTTCGCCGGTGAAGAATGGTGGAGGGACGCATGGTGGACGCGTGTAGGGGTGAGTGGAGTGAGTGAACGCATGTGGGACGCGTGTCCCATGCGTGGCAGTGAGAGAAGGTCTGAAGGGAGTGAGGTGGCATGGAAATGGAGTGTAACGTGGGGCCATCCTCTTGTTTACACGTGTTACTGAAACTATTTAAATGCTGAGAACTCTGGAAGCTTCTGGATTATACTGGAAAACGCTGGATCATACTGGACTTTTTTGGATAAAAAATGGACTTGGCATTGGACTGATGCGAAAATGGGCTTCTGACCTGCGAAATGGGCCCAACGGATCTGCAAATAAAACCTAAAAAAACTGCATAAAAGAATTAATACAAGATTAAAACTAAATGAGCTAAGCCTAATCAACTATAAAAACTCAATTAATCCTAAAAATTCTAATTAACTCCTAATTAATAATACTCTAAAAAATCTAATAAACCCACTAATATACTTCTAATAAACCTCTAATAAAACTATATAAAAAAACTATATTATTTATTTAAATTCTATAAAAGAAAATAAAAGAAAAACCTATTTATTTCTATAAAAGAAAAACAAAACTATATTCTTTATATCTAAAATTAAATTCCAAAACTTAATTAATATTCTAGAAAAATCTATATTATCCTAAAAAATCTATTAAATCCTAAAATGATTAAAACTGTTAAAAATATCTAAAATGATTAAAAATCTATTTAAAATCTAAAAATGGTCAATAAAATCCAGAAAAATCCCAATAATTTCCAGGGGAACAAAATAAGCACCGAACGACACATAACACCGCGAGAGCGCACCAAAATAGCCGGTAAAAATAAACGGGCACCGAAATATCCCAAAAATGCGATTCTACCTACTTAAACTGATAAGAAACACCTGAAACACGAGACGAGAGCTGTGATCCCTATAAAATCAAAACAAATGAAAAATGCACTGTATGCAATATGCAGATGCGAATGCGGTAATGCGTCGAAACATCGAGCCAGATACGAGACCCGGTTGGTCAAATTTTAGGGTGCAACATTTACCATCAAGTTTTTTTGTTAAGATATTTGTTATGAAGTATGAAATTTAAACTTTCATGATAATTGGTGTTGTATTATATATTTATCTCATAAACGAGGAATTTAGAAGTATAAAAACATATAAGTGTATCATATATGTGTCACTTATAGGTTTTTAAAAGTCATTTTTAATTTTTCATAGACTCATACGAGTTTGCGAGTTGAGTCTGCGAGTCGAGCCTACAGACCCTTTACGAGTCTGAGTAGACTCTCGAGTTTGACAACCTTGCTTAAAATCAATCAACAAAAACCAAGATTTTTATAAACACATATTTGCAAGTGGTTCTCGTTGAGTAAAACAGATGTGAAGGGTGCATTCCCTTGCATAACCAACCCCCGTATCCAAATCTCTCTTTTTTAGTTTTTTTTGCTTTTTGTGGGTTTTGTTCGACCTTTTCCCTTTTCCCTTTGGAAATAATAAAGTTCGTTGGCGACTCTTACTTTCTGAGTTCAGTTAATCAATAACTTAATCTCAACAATTTTTTCCGCCGCAACAGTAGGCCTCTTTTTTCCTTGAGTATTTGAATACTAACTGTAGTGCTCACTGTGAGATTACTCGTCATCCACCTAAATAAACTCAACCAATAAAATAAACTATTTCCTCCTTAGTGTGATGTCAAAACCTTTTCATAAATGAAAGATGCTTCGTCCATTATGAGACGATGCAAAAAAACGCTTAGTTCCTTCCATGCGCAAGAGGAAAGAACGTCTTCCGCTCGAATGCAATGAGAACATAAATCAATGAGAATTCAGATTATGTTGTCCATTCTGACGCGATACAAATGTTCATTTCTCCATGTTTTGGATAGCAAGTGATGCAAACATATGAATGAGATTCAATGTCTCGACAAACACCCTAATAAAAAACCCTACTTTTAGTCTTTCTCTTTTCATTTTTAATAACCATAAGAAAAAAAAACGAAAGTTAACATTCTATTCCCAAAGCTAATTAAATAGTTCCGCTGAGTACGGCGGATGCAAGGGGTGCTAATACCTTCCCCTCGCATAACAGACTCCTGAACTCAAATTTGGTTGAGACGACAATTTCTTTTTTCTTTAAAGGTTTTATCGGTATTTTTCATTTTCTTCTAGAATAAATAAACTTTGGTGGCGACTATGTTATTATTTTGGGCGTGCGAACGCCCGTGGTATTTTTTGCGCTGCGACAGTTGCGACTTTCTTGGGGAGACCTTCGAGTAATTCATTTATACACTAGGACATATTTTAGATTCCCACACTAAGTTTGGTTAGCCAAAATTTTTATAAAAAAAAATGAAAATGGCAGTAAAAGACAATTGCACTTACTAAGTTTGATAACCCTCACCTGATTACTTAATTAAATGGTGGTTAAACCCTAATGTCCAAAAAAAAAATTAAAAAAAAAACAAATAAAAATTTGTGCTTAAATGTATGTACTTATGATAAATAAAAAATCATTATGCAAGCATGAACAAATATGTGATGATTATCTTTATATTAAATGTCTTAATGTGATTGTCCCGAATGAAAGGATATAAAAAAATAGGATAAAGTGACTTAGGTACAAGACCATGGTTTGAATTGGTATGTTATGCAGGAGATTTTAGTCCGCAATTTGTGGTTTGTGTTTAGACAATATCCTTGGTGTTAATTTGAGTACATATAGAATTGACCTCTAGCCGATCCGAATTTGGGATCACGTATGAGTATTATTGTTAGTATTTTTCACGGGCTATTTTCACATGTGTTGCTGCATTTCATTTCTTTCATGCAAGCTAAGTTGCTTGAAGACAAGTAACAATTTAAGTGTGAAGGAGTATGATAACAAGTACTTTTACCGTTGTAATTTACTCGATTTTTATAAGTTTTAGTGTCATTTTAAGTTAATTTAATTTCAATAAGTTGCCTTTTCACTATGAATTTCAGGTACAAAATGATTGGAAACGATTACGGAAGAAAGAGGAGAAAAACAAAGAAAAATCATGTTTTTGAATTGTTGACGGAGGCCATTACGACCGTCATGCTCCAAGAGGAGCTAACCATCATGGCTCCTAAGACAAAGAAAGGAAGAAGCCCTTCATGATCAAAATGGGCAGGCCGTTAGCGCTAGAACTTAGAGACTCATTGTCCGAACGTCATGACGGACAGACCGACGCTCTCCATAGACCCAGAACTTAGAGACTCATTGCCCGAACGTCATTACGGACAGACCGTCATGCATCATGACACTTAGTTTCCCCATGTTCCAACAATTTCTCAGGCGATCCTTCCACAATTCAGGCTGTTTTGCACGATTTTTGGACGTTTTATACCACTTTCTAGAGTGCAGATTTTCCTACCAATAGTCTTGTAATGAATTGTAAAAGGATCCAATCATTGTTGCATTAAATTCACTTTAATTTTTAGCATTCAATTTTTGCATTTGACTTTTTATACAATTTATTTATATGCATTTTTCAAGCTATTTTTTGTTGTTGTTGTATTTACATTCGGCACAACTGTATTTGAATTGAAGTCCTCCTTCAAATCATATTTAATATGAAGTCCAATTTGATTTATTTCTAGGTTCTATTTCCTTACTACTTTTTATTATGAATTCATCAAAAGCTTGATGTTTATGTTTATTTAATATATTTGAATAGTTTATTTTAGAACTTGAAACATGAGGAGTATTTTATCGATTTAATCTATGCTAATTGTTTAGTTATTTAAATGTAATGAGAAATAAAATATGAGCAAGATGTTTATTTTTATTATTTAATATGAAGCAGATATTGACTGTGGAACAAAAGTAAATATGAGCAATCAATCTCTCAATTGTGATGATGAAGATCAAATAATTTATATATATTGACAACGTAAACACGGCAAAAGTCTACCGGCAGGAGCTTCAAATTCTCTTGTACCATACCGTGAATCAATTCTCCAAAAAAATCTACCACAGCATACTTGAACAAAATATCATAGTTATTAATGGTGAAATAATATTGTATTAAACTTCTCTGAAACTATCTCCAAATCAAACATGTTGATAAAATCCTAGTTTTTTTTTACCACAGAATTATTTTCTTTTTCTGTTTCTTTTTATAAATAGTATTTTGCATCTTATCCATGAACAACCATGACTATTCAAAGGATGGAAGTGTAAGTGTGTTTCTGTAGCGGACAAAAGAGTTAAGCCTTTGCAACCTCAGTTGGTTCTTAAACATGTTGATAAAATCATCAGCTTTCGCGTCAACTCCTTCATCTTCTTTACACGTCGTCGTTTCACTTCTCGCCATCGCCGTCGCTGGCCTCCTTCTCTCCAACGCTTCTTCATCCTCTTCCTCCTCCCACTCCAACGTCATCGAACACTCCTTCTCGCTCACCGATCTCTTCAGTTCCACCGAGCTCTTCTCCTCATCACAAACCAGTTTTGGATCCAGTTCCACAGACGAGTTTTCGGTTTCGGGTTGAAGGTAATGTGTTGTTTTTACTGGCGCAAGTTTATGAAGGGAGAGATTGAAGGACACGACTCGGTTTAACGGGGTTGGTGTTTGAACGAGTTGGGGTTGAGTAGACTCGGATCCTGACTCGGGTTGTGTAGCACTAGATGTTGGTTCTTGGTTATTGTTGTAGTGACGGGGATTAAAGGACTTGGCTCGTTGGATGATTTTGATTTTAGGTGCAGCACTGATGCAAGAAACGAGAGCTATGGTACCAATGACAAGGTTAACAAGGATGAAAAGGGGAGAAGGTGCAAACCAGGTAGCTATTGCAATGAAATGAGTACCAGTTATGGAGTCTGTCATTTTGTGGTTTAGAAGGTTTCCGCGTAGCGTGTTGGTTGGTGAGAGATGAAAGGATGGTGCAATGTAGAGAAAGATGGGGTCTATTTAAGAAAGAAAAATATGAATGATTGATGAGCCACTTGTTACTGTAGTTCAGTTGTATTGTCCTTGTTTACTTCTTTGGCAGTTGTCGTTTTGTTCGCATGTCGACGTAACACTTAATCAAAAAATAATATCTATGTTACTATTTTTTTTTGACAAAATTTTCAATTTCTTGAAAAAAAAAAGTGGAATAATATCCAACACAAACTTTATACTAACAAAAAGACGATTTTTTTTAAACAAAATAATCTAAAATATTTAAAAAATATTTAAATAAACAACATTCTAAATTATTTAACAAAGTTACAAAAGTAATTATAATTCAAGATAAGATGTAATTATATTTTTATTCACATAAGATTTGCGAATAAATAATATTTTACATCAAAATTTAATAGAGTTAATTTATAATTCTTTCAATTTTATTCAAAAATTTTAGAGTTACCAGCTATATTTTAAATTTCAATTTGATTACTTTAGACTCAGCTCTAAATCTGTCAAATTGCTCAATACATCGCTCATTAATTCACTAAACTCACCATAAAACCAACACTAAACAATAAACAGTCACCGTCATTGACTGTCACCCAGACAACGTTTAGCCAGGTCGTCTGCTCCTATGGCCAAGATGATCGGCTCATCATCTGTCTGACGGTCGTTAGTTATCCTAACGCAATGACTGTTAGCTCTTCATGGTGATGATTGTCACACCCTCATTTTCACCTTTAGCCTTTCATACCCTTCGTTCGTCATATCATACATTGTTCTATTGCATATCGAGCATATGAGTTCACAAGGTGAGGATTGGGTCGGTTCGTTTGTTTTCCATTCCAAATAAGAAAAATTGCCTATCATGAGCTTTATGGAAGAAAATGTTCATCATCTAAGGTTTGATCTAAGTTGGAAAGTCTACTCATGTAGATTTCTTCAAGGAGAAGTTACCTGAAAAATATTAGGATATTCAAGATTAATATTCCTAATGAACATGAAATGCAAGGCCAAATTCAAGACTTTTTCATCCATTTTTGTTTCAAATTCTTGATCAAGTGGAGTTCGAATTTGCAAAGCATGAGTCAAGATCACAAGTTCATAATTCAAGACTTCATCCATTTCAAATAATGGTATAAGAGAAATCTATCATTCAAAGTTCAAGATTCATGAATTCAAGATTAGATGCAAGAATATTACAAAGAGAAATTTCATGACATTACAAGAAGGCCATTTGTTACAAAGTTTCCAACTCTAAGTAATGTTTAGAAATTAATCCATTTCTAATCTTCATTTAAGTTTCTAATCAAATTCATGCTATGGTACCCTTCATGCCCCAACAAGTTTACATGTTCAACATTATGCTTGCAAACATCCAAGGAAAATAATGAAGATACAACTTAACATTGGAACATGTCAAGATCAAGACTATACTTGCTTAATCATGGGCAATTTGAATGTGATCCAAAACAGCCCCATGCAAGAAGTGACAATTTGCATTATATCACAAAACCATTACATGTCACAAGACCAAGGAAATAAACTCATGGTGATGCATCTACACATCAAATATCAAAATTTTAAAATTTTGTCCAAAGGTTAACATTGACCAAAAGGGGCAGTCCAAGCATAAGCCAACAAATGAGTACAAGGTTTAAGGGCAATGTAAAGTGCTGTAGAAAAAAAGACAGCATAGGCAATTAGTGCAGCAAAAATACAACATAGCAACATACATGAAAATGGAAACAAAGAGAGTGACATGAGGAAAGTGGCAAGAGACATTTCTCTATAAAAAAGTCAGATGTTTTGAAAGAAGGGAAAACCCTAATGTGCTGAGATAAAGAGAGGAGAGGAGGCTACAAACAAGGATTCACTACACTTTGAGAGCGAGAGATATTGAGAGCAAAAAAGGCATTGAGGAAAAATCAGAAAAAAAAAAGAGTAAGAGAAAAAACAGAAAAAGAGTTTGAAAAGAAAACTTTGAGAGAACAAGAAAGGAACAAAAGAACCAGAAGAAGGAGGTGGACCATAGAAGCACATCCAACAAAGGCCATTGGTGAAGGAAGATAGTAGCTCTTGGGTATCCTTCCCTTCAAACCCTTATCTTGTTTACATTTTTGCATATTTCCATGTGTTTATTTCTTGTGTTGTATACTGTAATAAGGTCTTGATAGGACCAAGAAATGTTGTAAAAGAGCAAAGAAAAGAGAAAGAACATAGTGTAGTTGACATAGTAAGATGAGTTGAAAAATACTCATCTTTACTGTCATGTTTGCTGGCAAGTTCGCCTAGCAAACTTTGCCCTATTTTCCCTCTGTTTCCATAAAAAAGACGTATTCTGGGCAAAACATCATGAAGTTCGCCTA
Organism: Lathyrus sativus; assembly: GCA_963859935.3. Taxonomy (NCBI): domain Eukaryota; kingdom Viridiplantae; phylum Streptophyta; class Magnoliopsida; order Fabales; family Fabaceae; genus Lathyrus; species Lathyrus sativus. The sequence continues at coordinate 647,229,859 of OZ012738.1, forward strand.
GAAAACTTCTTGATGTTTTTTTTCTGTCATGTTCGCTGGCACCTTCGCCTAGCGAACTTTGCCCTCTTTCACCTTTGTTTTCGTTTGCTGGAAGTTCGCACAACAAACTTCTTGTTGTTTTTTTTTTTGCAGCTTCACTGCAAGGTTCGCACAACGAACTTCTTGTTGTTTCTGGGTAGCTTCGCTACAACCCTCGCCTAGCGAACTTCCCATTGTTTTTCTAGTTTTTCCCAAAAAAAAAAAATTTTCAAGGAGTTCGTTGTTTTTTTTCTTCATGTTTTGTGTTTTTTTTATGCCGACTAACCCGATATGGTTGAACGGCTATTGTGTGTGGACATTATTATGGTTACGTTTGACTTTTGTTTCCAAAACCATTTTCAAAAATAAACTATCAATTTTACCGAGCCATTTTCACCCTTGTAAGTCGACCGCCTTGTGCGTTCGCCATCGACCTTGTTCGCATCACTTCAAATATTTTTACAAACAATAAAACCCTTGATCCAACATCAAGTGGTATTTTTCTCATAAAAAATCCAAAACACAATAAAGATACAATTGAGGTTATACACCATAAACTTTAAAGTGGTGGAGAAGGAATGAGAATGGAACCCTCCTACACTCGTTCTGAATGTTTTGAATACAAGGCGCTCGACTTGGTTATTCGAAACATTCATCTCTATCCAAAGTTTTTGTGTGATCCTAGTCAAGAACAATTTCTCTTCAAAAACCTAAAAATAACATCAACTCATCAAGCTTCTTTTTGCCTTAGGGCATCAATCCGAAAACTCTTTTTCAAGGTATAAAATCAACCAACAAACAATCATTTCACAAGCCTCCGAACTACAGAGCTCTGATTCTTCACTTCTTTTAAGTGAGGATACGTAGGCACAAGGGCCACAATCCTTGGCGAGCATTATAATAAAAAACCAATCCCTTTTTCCTTTAAGCAAGCAAACTTTTAGACTAAAGCACCCATTCAAGCTAAACAACCTAGAAGGTTCTCATCGAGTACGATGGATGTGAGGGGGTGCTAACACCTTCCCCTCGCATAACCGACTCCCGAACCCTAAGACTTGGTTGCGATGACCATGCTCTTTTCCTAAAGGTTTTATCGCTATTTCCCTTTTCCTCCTTGGGATAAATAAAATCCGGTGGCGACTCTGTGTCATTTTTTGCGTAGCGACAATGATGCCTGTCACCATTGTGCAGAATGCAGAATTATATTTTCTGCCATTTGAGCATTTCCAAAGCTCTGATTTCAACCCCAACCACCCGAATCAAACAAAAACGCATCACCCATGTTATATTAGACAGAAACTTCACCAAATCAGCATCAATTACACATCAACACCAATTTATCATGCAATTTCAATTTTATATTCATCATCACCAAAGCATAAAATATAAACAACACCAATTCAATTTTTCTCATACAATTGCATACGAATTTCATCATGTAATCACAACATAAAATAGAACCAAACCATGATAATCCAGAGAGGTAGACACAACCATCCCATAAATTGAAAATTCTCAATAATGGAGAAAGAGGGTTAGGATACCTCTATATCTTTTAAGAAAAATACACCAATTAAAGAATAATCCTCACCTTACCTGAATTCTGCACACACACAAAATTTAGTATTCTCTTTGAAATCCTAGATTCGCACTTGCCTCTCCAAAATTAAGAGGGTTAGGATACCTCCCTATCCTTTAAGAAAAGTACATTCATTAAAGAATAATTCCAAACTTACTTGAATTCTGCATAATTTTTTTTAATATTCTCTTTGGAATCTTAGGTTCACACTTCTCTCCAAAATCAAAAGTTTAGGATACCTTCGTATCCTTTAAGAAAAATATACCCATTAAAGAATAATTCTCACCTTACCTGAATTCTGCTGATTCTTTTTAATATTCTCTTTGGAATCCTAAATTCACACTTACCTCTCCAAAATTCTATTGCTCTAAATTCTACATATTGCCTCCTCTAACTTTTTCTCTAATTTTCTTTTAAATTAAAAACGTAAGTCATCTTTTATTAATTCTAAATCTCCCCTCATTTTTTGGTTTCTCTCACCTTACCCTCAGTGTTTAAAAACATGGACTGTTCCGGCCGGTCGGACCAATTAGACCGTGAAACGGATGGTAGAGCAGTTTGGTAAGATCATTGGACCATAGTTGCAATTGACCCGATAAAAACCGGTGTGACCCGACTGGTTCACTGATCAGACAAGCGAACTAGTGAATTTCTTGATCCGGCGAGTTAATCTTTTCATATTTATTTTTTTTAAACTTAATTATAATTTTGAATCCTCCTATATTCATTTGTCTTAAGTTTTGGTACCCTTATCTTATTATCTTATTTTTTTTATCAAAAGTTTTAAAAAAACTGATGTTTTAGATTATTAATAATAATGTTACAAAAATAAAATAAAATTATATTTATAAATTATCAAAAGTTTTGAAAAAAATCATGTTACAATAGAAAAATAAAATTATATTTTCACTCATTATTTAGAAAAAAAGTTTATGTTATGAAAAAAAGATGAAATTAATTTTTCATATTATTTTCAATATAAATCTTATTATAATTTTGAAGTAAGAGTCACATTATTTTTATTAACTTTTTATTTATAGATTTTTATTTTCTACTCTATCTTTTATTTTAAATTATTTATATAGAGTATAATATTTTTTTATGTTATATATTAATTTATTAGTTTATAATAGTATTATATCATATAATTACTTTTCTTATTTTTGTTAATTTATAAACATCAATTAGTTATTACGTTTGGAAGCTGGAGTTTAATTTAAAATTGTTATTCAAGTTATTTACATGAATGAATTCGTAGTTTCTTTTCCATATATTTTATAGTTATAAAATTCATGTCAAGAATTTTATTTTATGATTTTCTTTTAATTTATACAAATTGAATTAGAAGTTATGTGATCCAACCACTTACTCATTAGTTCGACCACTAACTCAATGACCTAATATTTGACCGGGCCGATGACCGGATCTGATCTTAAAACATTATTTTCCCCACTAATATTATTATATCACTTTTTACCCCATAACTCATATTTTTCATTTTTCTTTATTTTATTACATTGTTATATTATTTTAATTAACTATAAATAGTAAATAATAATATAAATTATATTTCATCTCAAATAATCCCACAAAAATACTCACAATACGCCAATAAATCATATAAATATATGTTGACTCAATAAAATAAAATAAATTCAAAAACTGAAGTGTTACATTGAGTATCGCTCAAAACTAGAAACAATGGTACATAATTCACTTGTCATTGTATATTGAATAGGTTATTATGTATAATCTATTTGTTATGGAAAGTAATATGTTTTCACTTTTAGGATTTTTCTAAGAGAAACTAACGAATAAGGAAGAAACAATTCTTTTCTCATATGTGAATTGACTAAGTCTTTGTTAAGGAGAAGACATGAAATAATACGTAGAAATAATATCAGAACCTTAGCTAGCTTAATTTGACTCATGTTTTGGACTTCGAAACCTTCTATAAAACTCTAGTATTGCTTCTTAATTTTGTCATCTATAAAATATACTCATGAGAAAAATAAATAATGAGACAAATTTTGTCTTCATATTACTCTCAAGTCTTCCTAGGATTTCTCTCGCTCAAGACTGTCCAAAAGGATTCATCAACAAAAACAAGCTCCAAGGGATTGACTACAATATAAAAGAGATTGAAATTCAATTATATAAGGAAAATTCACTGATGGAAAACATCTAACTCTGATTTCATTTTGTTAAATATAATTTATTGTGTAAACAGATTTAATTTGATACCATATGATTAGATTTGATATCATATGATTAGATTTGATTTAGAATATTTTGGGCCTTTTATGTTTTGGGTTAGTGTAAACCTAAAACTATAAATAGGGTGACTTGCTTTGTATTCTACATCACAACAGAACAGATTTCACAGTTGCAGTTAGCAAGTGAAAGTTCAATAAGAAATCCCACAGTTGTGGGTAACACATTCTCTCCAAATACTTCTTCTCTCATTCTTCTCTTTCTTGTTTGTTATTCTTCTTTTCTTTTGTTGTTCTTGATAATTACTTGTTATTACCATCATTATCATATTGTGGGTTTGTTCATCAATCTTGAGATCAAGATTGAAGGGAATTCTTCATAGGGTGTGAGGTGAATTTCCAACATCTGGTATCTAGAGCTCCGGTTAAGAGATTCAAGGAAGGAAGATAGTGATGGCGATGAACTATCCAAACGGCAACTTTCCGGCGGCCCTGACAATTCTCAAGAAAGACAATTATAAGAATTGGTGCAAGCAGGTTAAGGTGATCTTCTGTTATCAAGATCTTTGGGATCTTGTGAAGGACGGAGTAACATCGCTGGTGGAGAACGCAACGGAGGCGGAAAAGGATGCGCACAAAGAATTGAAGAAGAAGGATTATAAAGCACTCTTTATAATTCATCAGTGTGTTGATCCTGATAACTTTGAAAAGGTTAGTGATGTTGATTCAGTAAAAGAAGCATGGGAGATTCTTGAAAAGTCGTTTGGAGGCGCAGAGAAGGTGAAAGAGGTAAGGTTACAAACTCACAAGAGAACCTATGAGTTGCTTCAGATGGAAGACAACGAAAGCATTACAGATTTCTTCACCAGAGTTACAAGGTTGGTGAATCAAATCAAAGTATGTGGAGAAACGCTGACGACGAAAGCAGTTGTCTCAAAGATTTTGAGATCGTTGGCTCCAAAATTCGACCACGTGGTAGTTGCCATAGAAGAGTCGAAAGATCTGTCAGTGTTGACGAAGGAAGAGCTTCAATGGACTCTTGAGTCTCATGAACAGAGGATGGCTGAGAGAGCTGCAGGAAAGTCGAAAGATATGGCTTTGCAGGCACAGACGGAAAAGGAGAGAAAAGGCAAAGGTAGCTGGAATGGCAATAAAGGAGGAAACCAGTCGAATCAAAAGAAACCTTGGAACCAAGGCAACCAAAGAGGTGGTGCTGCAGGTAAAGGAAGAGGTGGTGATCGAAAGACATACAAAAGCCACATTCAATGTTTCAATTGCCAGAAGTATGGTCATTATGTTAGTGGTTGTCCAGAAAAGAAGAGAAATCAAGAGACTGATGCAAAGCTGACGAAACATGAAGAAGAAGAAACGTTGCTAATGGTCACAACAAACGATGAAGAAAGATTCCAAGATCAGTGGTACTTGGACTCAGGATGCTCATCACACATGACTGGAAGGAAAGATTGGTTTGTCAACATGAAGCCCTCGTTGAAGAATACGGTGAAGTTTGCAAATGACAACACTCTAGCAGCTGAAGGTGTTGGTGATGTTCTGATTATGAGGAAAGATGGCAAAAGGTCAACAATTTCCAATGTGTTGTACATACCAGGCATGAAGAGTAATTTGCTCAGTATAGGACAGCTTGTCGAAAAGAACTACAAGGTAGTTGTCGAAGACAAGATGATGAGAGTCCTCGACGCAGGTGGTAGACTAATCTTGAAGGCTCCAATGTCTCAGAATAGGACCTTCAAGATTGGACTCAATGTGATGGAGCACAAGTGTTTAGCAACTGCAGCCACTGAAGTCGAAATAGAAGTTCGACAGGAACCAGTTGTAGATGAAGCAGGTTCAAGCAGACCTCGACGAACTAGACACATGCCTGCAAGGTTGCAAGAATGTGTAATCACATCAGATGATGTAGTCGATGAAGAGGGTGAGCTGGTACGTTATGCTTTCTACGCAGATGTCGAACCAATCAATGCAGCTGAGGCATTGAAAGATTTGAAGTGGGTGAAAGCAATGATTGAAGAGTTAGAGTCCATCAAAGTCAATGATACTTGGTCACTTGTCGAATTGCCGCAAGGCAAGAAGGCAATTGATGTGAGGTGGGTTTACAAGGTGAAGGTAAATCCTAAAGGAGAAGTAATTCGACACAAAGCGAGACTTGTGGCGAAAGGATTTCTTCAGAAGGAAGGAATTGACTTCGATGAAGTATTCGCACCTGTTGCTAGAATCGAAACAATCAGGTTGGTTGTTGGTCTAGCAAATATGAACAAGTGGCACACATGTCAGATGGACGTGAAGTGTGCATTCCTTAATGGCCCCTTAGAAGAAGAAGTTTATGTTGCACAACCAGCTGGGTTTGTGAAACAAGGCGAAGAAAGAAAGGTGTACAGGCTTCATAAAGCCCTGTATGGACTTAAGCAAGCTCCAAGAGTTTGGAATAAGAAAATTGACAGCTTCTTAAGGGAGAAGGAATTTGTGAAGTGTACAACTGAGCATGGAGTATATGTAAGAAGAAGCAATGGCGAATTGCTTATACTATGTCTCTATGTTGATGATTTGTTGATAACAGGGAGTTCCAAGAAGGAGATCGAAGATTTCAAACATGACCTGAGTAAGGAGTTTGAAATGTTAGACTTGGGAAATCTCTCATATTTCTTTGGCATCGAATTCTACAAGACAAGTAGAGGTTTGATGATGCACCAAAGAAGACATGCAGGCGAGATACTCAAGAGATTTGAGATGCAAGATTGCAACCAAAATTCGACTCCAGCTGAGCCCAGATTGCAACTGTCGAAGGATTCAGATAAAGATGATGTCGACCCAACCCAATACAGAAGACTTATTGGGTCACTTAGATACCTTTGTCACACAAGGCCTGACTTAGCATACAGTGTTGATATGATAAGTAGATTCATGTAGAAACCAAAGGTATCACACCTAGCAGCGGCGAAGAGGATACTGAGGTATCTGAAAGGAACTCTCGACTATGGCATTTTGTTTCCAGCAGCTGATGAAGGAAAAGAATGCAAGTTAGTGGGATACACAGACTCCAGTTGGTGTAGTGATGTTGAGGATCAAAAATCCACAGTTGGATATGTGTTTATGTTAGGTGGTGCACCAGTTGCTTGGAATTCGAGAAAGGAACCAGTGGTGGCATTATCATCATGCGAAGCAGAATATATAGCTGCTTCCCTTTGTGCATGTCAAGCAACTTGGATGGTGAACTTGGTCGAAAAAATCACAGGGAAGAACCATGGAGCAATTACCATGAAGATAGACAGCATGTCAGCTATCAACTTGGCAAAGAATCCAATAGCTCATGATCGAAGCAAGCACATCGAAATGAGGTTCCATTATCTCCGAGGGTAGCAGAAGGGAAGATGAAGTTGGAACACTGCAGAACTGAGAATCAGATTGCAGATATCATGACGAAGGGAGTGCAGATCGAAGCCTTCAGAAGACTAAGGGCCATGATGAATGTAGACAGTTTAGACACAATGAATTAGGTGGTGTGTTAAATATAATTCATTGTGTAAACAGATTTAATTTGATATCATATGATTAGATTTGATATCATATGATTAGATTTGATTTAGAATATTTTGGGCCTTTTATGTTTTGGGCTAGTGTAAACCTAAAACTATAAACAGGGTGTCTTGCTTTGTATTCTACATCACAACAGAACAGATTTCACAGTTGCAGTTAGCAAGTGAAAGTTCAATAAGAAATCCCACAGTTGTGGGTAACACATTCTCTCCAAATACTTATTCTCTCATTCTTTTCTTTCTTGTTTGTTATTCTTCTTCTCTTTTGTTGTTTTTGATAATTACTTGTTATTACCATCATTATCATATTGTGGGTTTGTTCATCAATCTTGAAATCAAGATTGAAGAGAATTCTTCATAGGGTGTGAGGTGAATTTCCAACACATTTGATATTACTTCTAACCAAACATTTGTATATATCTTATCCACATGTAAATTCATGTCTTGTGAGAAAAAGTTGTATCTACAGGTATATAGTATGTTCTTACTTTAGGTTCGTGTTCTCACTCAACTAGATTTTGAATGTGTGCTATGAAATTATGTCGCATTGATACAATCACATACTCATTATGTTGGAACAATGATGTGTTAGAATAATTATATTCAATTGATACGATTATGTTTGAAGTAATTATAGATTTGTGGTGTTTGAACTATATTGTACAAAATAACATCAAAACTAGTATGTATTATATTTTGAGTAATATTGTTGCACAAAATATCCTTCAAGTGTGAATGTATAAGAATGTGTTATATGAAAATTAGTGTGATATGAATGGATGAAATATGAATCATATGCTTATGTACTACTAATTTGAAAGTGTGATATGAAAAATTGACACCAAATATATAGTTATGAGAGCATGATATGAAAACTTAAAGCATATATGTGTATTCTATATTTTCATAGTGATTAGTTGTAATATAATAATAGTTCTGTTTTTTATAGGTTTCTAAAGCAGAAAGTGAACCTTCACCACCTTATGAAATAAGAAGATTATCAAATGCAAGTAATACACATGAAGAGAATCATCAGAGTCCTTCAAATGACATATGATCTTTTATGTTCTAAAACTTTTTTATTTTGAGAATAATTAAGATAGTGAATACAAAAATTATTGATCAATTGTAGATTTTAATATTTTGGGAATAGTTTTCGATACTTATATCAAACATTTAAAGCTACTATATATGTAACTTTAACAAAGTTAAACAATTGTACCGACTTTTATATATATATATATATATATATATATATATATATATATATATATATATATATATATATATATATATATATATATATATATATATATATATATATATATATATATATATATATATATATATATATATATATATATATATAATTTTTTGGACTTTTTAATATATGTTCTTTAATTATATTTACAATAATATGTAAATGTAAATTTATTATATATTTTTAAACTTATTTTTGTGCTAATGTTAAATTGTGACAAAAAAAAGTTTTAATTTATTTTAGCATATTTGAACGAGATCTTTTTGTAATATAAATTTGAAAATTGTGGCGTTTTATACGATAATATCATAAGTAAAAGGTTGAAAATGACGTAATTTCTAGTATAGTACGAGAGTTTTAACCAACGTATAATTTGAATATATTTATTTATTTGTGAAATATAAGGTTTTATTTTCAAACAAAAATTGTCACTTTACACTGTATGTAATAAGAAGGTTTGCATGACGTTTAATTTAAAACTGCCACTATTTTCCATGCGACTACCAAATTTATGGCGTTTTTAAAAATGACGTATTTGTTATTTGTGGACGTTCAAACCGCCATAATGTTCTTGAATTAATCGCTACAATTCACACATTTTTTTGAAGTGTAGCTACTAAGTTTGGATGATAGAATACCGCCCTTATACTTGATTTTGAAGAACAGAGTTTGGTCAATAAGGGGGCAGATGGAAAAACTCTGGTAATTTGTCAATAATCTATTTCTTTTCGTTGGGAGAAGGATTTGGAAATGGTTTTCTGAACTAGTCAGATCCACAATTTCGACTTGAAAAAGGTGCCATAGTGGATATAAATGTTTTAAAGTTGTAAAACATATCCGAATAGGTCTCAAAAACATCCTTTGATGCAATTTTGCCATCATCTGGAGTAATTAGGGCTAGTCTTAGATCTTCTACGCTTCCCTTTAGATTACGTGGAATGTTGGCTTTGAGGGAGGGATCATTGGTTGCATTAAGCCATAGTTGCAGGAGCCAAATGAGGTTAGACACCAAGAGACTTTCGGGGTTTTCCTGTACTTAAGGTCACGAGAAGTGAATCCCAAATAATCTTAAAGGCCACATAAGATCAGTTTTCAAAGGCAAATGTCCCCGTTTTCATGAAGTTGGGTGGCCAGAAGCACAAATTTTTGGCAACTTGAAGGGATCTGGAGCAGAAAACATTGCGAGAAATCCAATAGGTGAGGAAAGCTATGTGTTCACAGACACTTACATTCTCACTCAAAGCATAATGTTCTTCCAGGTAAGTGTTGTATGTAGGGTGATTAAAGTCGAATTTGGGTTTGGTTTTAATAACCCTAGAAGGTCCAAAAGGTTCTCTAGTTGGTCGAAGACTAACAATTGCTGCTATGTCAAAGAGAGTTGGGGTTATCATTCCACATGGTAAGTGAAATGTATTGGTAGTGGATTCCCAAAAGCACATGACAACAATAAGCATGTGAGAGTTGTACTTAAGGCCAACTCTTGAGAGTTGTATCAAGTCAAAATTACTCTAATCTTTCCATGACTTTCCATGTTTTTGTTAGACCCTATATTGCCAAAGGATGTACGAAGGGTTGTTAGTCGGTGGATGAGATCGAAAAACACAGTTCTTCATGAAGCTTAAATCAAAGGCTTTATGTACGAAATCTAGGGGTTCTTTTACACTTAGATTTTCAACTACTAGAAAGTCAACAAATAATATCAACGAAAAGAAATTTATAGTGAGAGCATTAATGATGTATCTTTAAGATAACATTAATGGTAAGGCATCGACAGACCAATGACGAAGGGTCGACCGAGCTATCGATGCTGTGAGACATGGTTTGGAGGAGTCTCAGGGATAAATCCCCAAGACCCAGATCATTGGGAAATGTGTCCAAAATCTAGAAAAGGGCAGTCGGTAGAAACATCTCCAGAAACTCTAGAAGGACAATTGGCAGAAGCTCTCATTCCAAAAAGGACCACTCGACAAAACGAATTTGTATAAAAGACTTAGTGAATTTACAAGTCTTTGGGACTTGATAGGCAATGTCTACACTAAACTGGAGCAGTTACTGTCGAAGGATTGTGAAGAAGTGGAAGAAGTGAGAAACAGTTACCACTCAATGTGGGTTGCAAGTAAATAGTGTCTTAGAAGACACGTAAGCACACTGGTGGAAACTTGAAAGATTGAACATGAGGAAAACACAGTAGTCCCTCAGTTAACCATCTACGACGGTTACTTTGTAAATATAATAATAGGAGACTCATACATGGGATTAGAGGTCACAAAATTTCATATATACTCTTCATACCACTAGAATACCCGAGTCAAAGAGCGAAACAGTTGAGCGAGAAACATGTATGTGTCTGCGTCCACCCTTTTTTCTTAGTCTTTTTGTTTCCTTATACGGAATGTGTACTTTTTATTCTTATTTGTTTAATGTTATTTACTGCATTTTACCTTATCATTTATCACATATTAACTTCATTTAATGTCTTTTTCTATGCTACATTTAATTTACACGCACATGTGTTCACACAAATTATTTGTACAAATTACTTTAGAGATTTTTCGAGTTAATCTCATAGAGTTTCAAACTCGCGATTGTTTACCAAAAACACCGATAAATAGGTTCACATAAGGGATAACTTGGGAAAAAATGTCCTAAAACCAGGGTTTCCTACTGTGCTTAGGAAGAGGACCCATGAAAGCGCAAGTACTACCTAAAATAGAATAGGGAATTTAAACTTGAGAATACTAGATTTTCCTCTTCTCCTCTTCCATAGGAGGCTTTAGGACATATGTGTGATTGTCTTTGTGGATATGGTCTGGGATGACCATTGAGAACTTGTAGAAAATAAGTTTTAAAAGTTAAAAGTAAAAGTTGCAAAAAGCTTTTTCTAGGGTTCAAGAAGGGAAAATGTAGGAAAAGAAAAGAGAACGTTAGAGGGGCGTCTAAAGAGCCACAAAAGGAAAAATTCTCAGTTTCCCTATAAAGAAATTTTTGAAAAGTTTCGATCGTAAGATAGACACATGACATTTATTTTCTGAGAAAAAAGAAATTAAAGGGTTTATTTTTAATGTCATTTATTATCATGCTCCATGATTCTCCTAGGAAATCAGAGTTAATGATAGAAGTCTCCACACATATTTGTGACGAGACAGTTTGGTGAATAGTCATGATGACTAAAAAATGTCTAATTTGTTGGAACAAGATTGTTCATATCCCTTGGATTTTGATGATAATAGAGTATTTAGAGAATACATGGCTATACTAACATATGTTTAAGTGTTCAGGATCACAATTTAAGAATTCATCATGAATAAACCCTGTTGAAAGTATAAGTGAAGAAGCAAAGTTACTCAGATTTTGGATGATCTGAATCTGATGACTCTAAACCCTGTTGAAAGTATTAGCTCAGACTCTAATTTGATGTTCTAGCCTCTGGTGACAGCTCAGCCTCTGATCTATACTTTGTACCAAAGCGAAAAATTTCTGAACAAAGTTAACTAGGGTTTGGTTTTGGAAGGCTCAAGGGATGTGATGTGACCTCTTGAGTTTGTTCTACCTTTTGGTAGATACGTACTTCAAAAGTTGTTATGAACAATACCATTATCCATTGAGCAATATTTCTAACCATATCTTAGTCTCCAACGTTTCTCTTGGCATACTTCTTCGCTAAGTTTGTTGTTGTAGAAACCTCCAACAACTCTTTCTTTATCTCTATAAAAGGAAGTTGAAGACTTGAAGGAAGGTTAAAATATTACAACGCATTGAAAGATCTTTGGCATAACTGTGAGCTGTTATTTGTAATTGTTATTGTATAAGATCTTAATATTTCTTATCTTAAATTATCTTAGAAATCTTAGAAAGGTTGAAAACCTTTGTGATTGTTGCACAACTGTTATACCTTTGATTGTGTATTAAAGTATAGTAGTTACCTTTTCTACTAAACTATTTTTTTAAAGTAGAGGAAGTCTTTTATCTGCGTGCTTAAGCATTGAAGTTCCTCGTCTACGTACTTGAGAAAGTAAGTCTCTTTCTATGTTGATTGAGAATGAGTCTCTTACAAGGTTGCTTGAGCAGAAGTCTCTTTCTAGGTTGATTGAGCATTGAAGTCTCTTGCAAGTATGCTTAAGCAATTGTAATCTGTTTGTTTATAATGAAAAACTCTTATTGAGGCAAGGGGACTGGACTACTCTCAGTTGAGGAGAGGAACCAGGATAATCTTTGTGTGTTGCTTGCATTTACTTTTGATCATTTCATTTATGCTACTATTACTTATTCTGATATCAGACTCTGAACGTGGTTCATATTCTGAAGTTCTTAAATCAGAAGTGAAACAGATTTTTGGAATACACAACTTAAACCCCCCCCCCCCCCCCCCCCGCCCTTGTGTACTTTTTCACCTTCATAATTAATGTAACATGTGTAAGCTATAAGTAGAAGTGTTGAACAGTTACAAAAATGCCATTTTTCTTCCATCTGATACATATGATCGAAAATAGCATTTTAGGGGGGCATTTGTTAGCCTGGAATTTTTAGCTGGTGAAAACTCAACAAAGAATGACAATAGCTACGTTGAATATGCTAAGTGTCAAGAGTTTCAACTTAAGGCTTCGACATACTAACCATGTCAATTAAATGGTTCGAATAACCTGTTAGATGAGTCGAGGTGAAGAATAGGTTGGAGGAGTCTTAGGAACAAATTCATAAGATTATGATCACTCACTCTTTTAAACAAGTTCAAATTTCAAGAAGTTTGTCAAAGTCGACACGATTACCAGGTGTTAGGGACTTAGGATATTTTTAAGTTCAAAGACTACGTGATATGAAGATGTCTCAGCATTATGGATATTGGTCAAGGGCTCTCGACATAGGTAATTAAGGTGTTCAAAAGCAGTTATCGCTACGATGTTTAGTTTTTAGCAATTTTATCTTTGAAGACGCATGGAAGTAAGTTAGAGCAAAGTTGCCTAAGTAGTGGGATACGTGTCAGATCTGCAAGATTCATTTGTTGTCAAAGGTTATTTCATAGTACTATATAAGTTAGTCTCAGTGTATAGGATCAAGGTTGTAACTTTTTACTAAATTTCTATAGAACTAAAGTATTCAAGTCACATAGAGAAACAATTTGTTAGAAATGTGAGTTTGCGTCCGTTCTTTAAACTTTCTATAAATCTTTTCTATTTGAAACATTTACTTTAATTTCAATTATCTTCTTTATTGTTTGTTATCTTTTTCCAAAGCATATTGTTTACGTTCAATTTATCATTATTCAAGCATTTAAATTTCAATCATATACATTTTTTTTTTGTAATCTTTTGCACAAATTATTTTTGAGATTTTTCAAATTAATCTCATAAATAAACTAAACTCGTGATTGTTTACTAAAAACACCGGTAAATATGAGATAAACCAGATTTCAATGGAGTTTCAATTGGTGCATAGTAGGGTTCCAACAAAATTTCAATTGGTAAAACCGGAAATTATTCAAGGAGTGTTTTACTTGGTCTGTCCCATTTTCTTCAATGAAGATGAAGACGAGACTCCTCTGTTATTGGCTTGTAAAATCAGCACGAAAGCTTGGGACAAAGTATGTGATTGGTTGTATTTTCATTGTGTTTCCGAAGTGAGCTCTATCCTCTCTTATCTGATGCTCTTTTGTTAGTTGGTTAAGAGTAATTTAGTGGAAGATTCACATTCTTTGGTTATGTGGCTTTGCAGGAATTTCATTTTATTTAAGGATAATTTATTAGTTAACATGGATATATTAAGATGGGATTATTCCAAGCTAAGTTTAAGTGCTTCATATCTCATTCGTGGGAGGAGTGAAAATCTAATTCAACATCAAATTTATAATAAAATTCAATATCAACCCTAACATTTTAGTTTCTATTTTACAAAAACACTATATAATCTTTTCTTCCATGACCAACCATTACTACTCAAAGTAGGGAAGTGTAAGTGTGTTTCTGTAACGGATTAAAGAATTAAGCCGCTGCAACTTCAGTTGCTTTTTAAACATGTTAATAAAATCATCAGCTTTTGCATCAACTCCTTCATCTTCTTTACACGTCGTCGTTTCACTTCTCGCCATCGCCGTCGCTGGCCTCCTTCTCTCCAACGCTTCTTCATCCTCTTCCTCCTCCCAGTCCAACGTCATCGAGCACTCTTTCTCGCTCACCGATCTCTTCAGTTCCACCTTCCTCTTCTCCTCATCACTCAAATCGCAAATCAGTTTTGGATCAAGTTCGGAAGATGAGTTTTCGGATTCAGGTTGAATGTAATGTGTTTTTACTTGTGGTGGCGCAAGTTTATCAAGGGAGAGATTGAAGGACACGACACGCTTTAAGAGGGATGGTATTTGAAAGAGTTGGGATTGAGTGGACTCGGATCCTGACTCGGGTTGTTGTGTAATACTAGATGTTTGTTCTTGGTGGTTGTAATAGTGACGGGTATTAAAGGACTTGGCTCGTTGGATGATTTTGATTTTGGGTGCAGCATTGAAGCAAGAAACGAGAGCTATGGTACCGATGACAAGATTCACGAGGATGAAAAGGGGAGAAGGTGCAAACCAGGTTGCTATTGCAATGAAATGAGTACCAGTCATGGAGTCTGTCATTTTGTGGTTTAGAATGTTTGTGTGTAGTGTGTTGGTTGGTGAGAGAAATGAAAGAAATGAATGGAGGGTGTAATATAGAGAATGATAGGGTCTTTTTAGGAAACAAAAAAGATACTGTTGATAAATATCATCATGATTCATGAGCCACTTGTTACTGTAGTTCAGTTTTCGTGTCGACGTTTACTTCTTTTGGCAGGTTGTCGTTTTGTTAGGATGTCGACGTAACACTTGAATCAAAATTTGGAAAATATCCAAGACAAACAGAAGTATTGAAACCCGAAAACAATGGTCTAAATGTCCCCATATCAAAATCTTGCAATAGATAACATTAGGAATGTTTGGAGATATTCTCTTTAGACACTTTCATCACTCAAGGACATTTCATAAAACAAGTTAAGTTGGCTTTTTGGTCTTGTATGTGGTCGGTAGCTTCCTGGATGGTGGTATAATTAAATCCAAGGGAATTCTATCTTTGAATTATTGAATTTATGAAGAAGACGTGTTTACAAAATAATAGTTGAGGGAGAATATTTTTCTATGTGAATAAAAGAAATGACTTTTAAATTGCTCTACAGAAATTGAATCAGAGAAAAAATAGGTCACACTAACAAACACTAAATACATGGGATAGTGGCAAAGGAATAGGTAAAATCAACAACTCACTAGCAGCACTAACATTGCTTATTCTAACTGACAATAAATAAAAGAAAAACTACAATTTTAACATTCTCCCTTAAACTGATTGTTACTAACAATCAGTTTACTACTGGTTGTTGACACACTTCCAATAGATTGCACAATTTCACAAAGGCGTCAAGTTTCAAAGGCTTTGTCCACATCGGCCACTTATTCTTGAGTACTGCAGTGAGCTAGTTCTATGGTTCCATCCTTTGCGAGTTCACGAAGAAGATGGAAGCGAACATCAATGTGTTTGCTACGACCATGCATTGCAGGTTTCTTAACAAGTTTGATTGCTGAGTTGTTATCACAATAAACAGTTGTTGAGCTGTTTTGAGTATGTCCAAGCTTCTCTAAAATCTTTCTCAACCAGACAGCTTGACAAGCACAAGTAGATGTAGCTATAAATTCTGCTTCTGTAGTAGATAAAGATACTACAGGCTGTTTTTTTGATAACCAAGATATTGCAGCAGAGCTCAATAGAAACACATACCCTAACGTGCTTTTTCTATCATCCAAGTCACTCGCATATTCACTATCAGAGTACGCGACCAACTCTTCATTTCCGCCCTTCTTATAAAACACACCATAATCAACTGTCCCTTTTAAGTATCTTAAGATTTTCCTTGTTGCTCGCAAATGTAGTTTAGTAGGATGCTCCATGTACCTACTTATGAGGTTAACAACAAACATAACATCCGGTCGAGTAACCGTTAAGTACACAAGGCTTCCTACAATCTGCTTGTAGTAAGTACTATCTATCTTCATGCCATCTTGATCCTTTTCAAGCTTCTCTCCAGGAACCATTGGATTAAGAACATAATTACTTTTGTCCATTCCAAATCTCTCCAACATTTCCATCACATATCTTTTTTGACTAATGAATATGCCATCTGTTTTTTGCATTACTTCAACACCGAGAAAGTACCTCATTTTTCCCAAATCGGTCATATCAAACTCAACCATCATGGATTTTTTGAAATCAGCATACATTGACTCATCATTGCCAGTGAATATCAAATCATCAACATACAAGCTTATAATTAGAATTTTACCTCCAGCACTCGTCTTAACAAACAAAGTGTGTTCATGAGTGTATTTTTCAAAGCCTTCCTTCAAAAAGTATGATTCTATGCGACTGTACCAAGCTCGTGGAGCTTGTTTTAGTCCATAAAGTATTTTCTGTAACTTGTACACCTTATGCTCATTGCCCTTAATTTCATATCCGCAAGGTTGTTCCACAAAAACTTCTTCATTGAGTACACCGTGCAAAAATGCCGACTTTACATCCAACTGATAAACGGTTCATCCTCTTTGAGCAGCAAGTGAAAGCACTAGTCAAATTGTATCCAATCTTGCCACTGGTGCAAAGACTTCTTTATAATCAACTCCATATTTTTAAGCATATCCTTTTGCTACAAGTTGTGCTTTGTGTTTGTCTATTTCTCTCATTAAGCTTTGTTTTGAATATCCATTTCACTCCAATTTTCTTTCCATCAGCCGGTAAATTTGTCAACTCCCAAGTTTCATTCTTCTCTATTGATTCTAATTCCAAATCCATGGCATTTCTCCATTTTTCACTCTTCACAGCTTCTTCAAATGAAATTGGGTTAGCACTTGCAAACATGGCCATGTTAGTCATGCTTTCTTCTTCTTCTTCTGACAGTCCTTCTCCACTTTCATAATCCCTCATCCACACAGGTTGTCGTATTATTCTTCTATTCGAATCTTTCCGACTTTCTTCAATTGACTTGTTTGAATCAGAGTGATTAAGTTCTCCTTTTGTTTCTTCATTGATGCTTGTATCATTTTCTACACTTGCAGCATCGGCAAATTTATCTTGTTCATCTTCCCATTCAAAATTGACTTTGATGTTTTCCTCATGTCTCTTATCCCAATCCCAACTTTTATCTTCTTCAAAAACAACATCTCTACTAACAATAATCTTATGAGAAACTGGATCATACAACTTGTATGCCTTTGATTCTTCACTTACGCCAAGTAGAACACAACTAGTACTTTTGTTGTCTAGCTTTGTTCTTTTTCTGTCAGGTACGTGAACATGCGAAACACATCCAAAAACTCTAAAGTACTCAACTGATGGCTTTACATCACTCCAAGCTTCTTCAGGAGTCTTGTTTTTCACAGCAACCGTTGGACATCGGTTCAACACATGAACAACCCAATTTACAGCCTCGGGCCAAAAATTCCTTGGAACTTGTTCCTTATACAACATGCAACGAACCATGCTCATAATGGTTTTGTTTTTCCTCTCTGCTACACCATTCTACTGCGGTGTATATGCAGCCATCAATTGCCTATTTATACCATTCTCCTTGCAAAATTCATTAAATGCTTGTGATGTAAATTCACCACCCCTGTCAGTACGCAAACATTTGATGAATGTATTTGTTTCTTTCTCCACATGATTTTTAAAGCTTCTAAAAGTGTCAAAAGCTTCAGACTTTTCTACTAAAAAATATACCCATGTTTGACGACTATAGTCATCAATGAAAGTAATTAGGTACCTCTTTTTGCTATTTGAAGCTGGTGTAATAGGTCCGCATATGTCAGCATGTATCAACTGTAGGATTTGAGATGCTCTCCACGTGCTCACTTTAGGGAATGGATCCCTCTTTTGCTTTCCCGCAAGGCAGTATTTACAAATTTTAGAGGGAGGTTTGAGTTGTGGCAGACCATTCACCATCCTTTTTTACTCAAGAATCTTCAAGCCTTTAAAGCTTAAATGTCCAAATCTACAGTTCCATAACTGAGTTGAGTCTTCAATGATTGTGTTGAAACAAGCCGATACACTTGACTGAGGCTGAATCGGCAAAATGAATATTCTGTTTAAGGACATTGATGTTTCCATGATCAAGCTTTTCTCATCTTGCATTTTCCATGTTGAAACATGATTGTTAACCCTTTTTGTTGTAGTTGACCAATGCTCAACAAGTTGTTCTTTAGCTCAGGTACATAGAACACGCTACTAATGACATGTGAGATTCCATTCAATTTAAATCTCACATTTCCTTTTCCTTTCACAACCATGCTGGAACTGTTTCCCAAATTCACAGTTTCACTAAAATTTTCATCCAAATCATAGAATACTTCCTTCTTACCACACATATGATTACTACACCCTGAGTTAAGGAACCATGCTTCTTCCTTAACTGATTCTTTATTTTCCATGAATGCCATCAAAAGCATTTCTTCTTGAAATTCTGCAAAATTGACTTCACTCCCTTTGCTTAGACATTCATATTGAAAATGTCCAAGTTTATGGCAGTAATAACACTCCAAAGTGGACTTGTCAAAGTTTGACATGCCCATTCCTCCTCCTCGTCCGTGAAATCCTCCACGACCATGACCGCGGCCTCTTGTTCTATTTTCATAGGTTACTTTTAAGGCTTGTTCTTCAATAACAGGAACATTCATACGTTGCTCATGCACCAGCAGGCTACTTTGCAATTGGTCGACCGATAAGGCGTCAACGTCATTCGATTCCTCAATAGAGCAAACAACATAGTTGAATTTTGGAGTCATGGACCGCAAATTTTTTTCAATAACAACAACATCTCCCATAGTCCCTCCATGAGTTCTCATCTTGTCGGCTATGGTGAGGGTTCGAGAAAAGTACTCGTTCATCGATTCTCCAACTTCTATCTGCAGGATTTCAAATTCCCTTCGAAGTGCTTGTAATTGTGCTCGTTTAACCCTTGTCGTCCCTTGATACTTTTGTTTCATTAAGTCCCAAATGTTCTTTGAAGTTTCTTTCTTTAAGATTGTCTCCAAGATAGATCTATCAATTGCTTGAAAAAGATAATTCTTTACCTTTAAATCCTTGAGTTTCTGATCTTCAATAGTTTTTCTTTGTGCCTCAGTTGATTCTGCACCCCTAACTGTTGTAGGGATCCTATTTTCAACCAAACTCTAGTATTCCTTGGATCGAAGGAAGTTCTCCATGAGTATTGCCCAATAGTCATAGTGACCATCGAACTTTGGAATTGATGGTTGAACAAAGCTGCTATTTTCTGCCATCTGCTTGAAAGGACTATTGCTTTCAAGTATTGATCAGGCCCCCTCTAGAGGAGCTCTGATACCAATTGTGAAGAAGATGTGTTTACAAAATAATAGTTGAGGGAGAATATTTTTCTATAATTGAATAAAAGAAATGGCTTTTAAATAGCCTTACAGAAACTGAATCAGAGGAAAAGTAGGCCACACTAACCAACATTAAATACGTGGGATAGTGGCAAATGAATAGGTAAAAGCAACAACTCACTAGCAGCTTTAACATTGCTTATTCTAACTGACAATAAATAAAAGAAAAACTACAATTTTAACAGAATTATTTGGTGCTCTCCCTCTTGTAGTATGGGTTGTGCTCTCTTGATGATTTCAATGTTATGGAAACAAAGTTATTTGGCGCTCTCTCTTGATGAGCTTAGTAAGGATGGTGCTCTCTTAATGATGTCAAAGTGGAGGAAACGTACTTATTTGAATTAATCAGTGGCGTTGAACGAGAATAAATTATTCTTGAAGGTTATGAGCACATTAGCAAACTTACAGGATTTATGAGCGGTGAGGGTGATACTTGTAAATATTGTGACACTTAGGTCATTAAGCAAAAGTAAAAAATAAAAGAAAAAAGTTAAGCAAAGAAGAAGTACGAGACAGTTAGCATATAATTTTGGACGTGTGGTGAGTTCGACAAAGAGAATATGGTGTTGAACCAATACTTAGTTAAATATGAGTATATATGATTATATGTGCGACAAGAGTAGTGCTCAATATTGATGTCAAGTTTGACACACTGGTCATAGGTTTGGGACTTAACATTTTTTTCAAATTATGAGATATCTTCTCCTCATAACTCAATAAGTTGAGCCATCAACCGTGACGGTTGAGACAAGGTGAAAATATCAGATTGAGTAATTGTTTTTTAATCTTATCCAGATGTCAAAGATATATGAAAACAAGATAGAAGGATGGAAACTTCTCAGAAGGTTACATATTAACGAGATAGTCATTGTAGACAATTATTTTATACTTGTGTGTGTGTGTGTGTGTGTGTGTGTGTGTGTGTGTGTGTGTGTGTGTGTGTGTGTGTGTGTGTGTATATATATATATATATATATATATATATATATATATATATATATATATATATATATATATATATATATATATATATATATATATATATATATATATATATATAATGGTTCTAGTGTTAGAAATTAAGTGGAAAATATCATTACAAAATTTCTATAAAACTCAAAGTACCCAAGTCAGAGCGAGAAACGAGTTTGTGAGGAACATATGTATGATTTTATACACCAATTTTTATTTGTTTAATTGAAATAACTCTTACTTTTTTCTTTACATTGTTTTAGCCTTTATTGTTTTTCCTAAATTATTTCATAGTGGATTTCGACATAGTCAAAACCTTCAATTTCTTTTCATCTTTAAACTTTTTCTTGTTACTTTATTAAACATTTAACTTTAAACTCACAATGACACTTGGACACTCTTTTTCTTCAGAAATTATGCACAAAATATCTTAGGATTTTCTAGTTTGATTCTACAAGTAATTATTCAAAAGTAAGTGATTGTTTACTAGAATCATCGGTAAAACAGAGGCATTCAAATGAAATGTTGAATATTTTCTCTTTGAAATCATAATTCTTATATAAATGTTCTGAAGAAACCAGAATTATCATTATAGTTATGTCAAATGACTATTTCATTTATTCTTACTTGTGTCTGGTCCTTTATTTATGTATTTGTTTGTTGATGCCCCTTGAAGGCAAGCAGAAGGACTAGTTAACAACTAATATATTATAGCCCGTATTCATGATGCATTGGGCTTAGGCCTAAACCAATAAAGCTTTCCCCAAGTTGAAGGCATAAGAAAGTGAAGAGTTATGATTTATTATTTTGTCGGGAGAAAGTGAAGAGTTGTGATTTTTTCCAACATTGGATTTTATTATGGTTATTTAGAGAAGATAAAATAGTCGAAGAGGTAGGAGTGTGGTTTTATTTAAGTCTAAGATGGAAGTGATGCACTGGCTCGGACCCTGTGATAATCTGAAGAGGAGTTTCATCTGATCTTAAGGTGATTGTGGTGATCCCAAGAGATCATTACTTGATTACTTTGTCAATATCGAGCAAGTCGAATTTCCTATGATCTTAAGGTGACTGTGGAATTCATAATGTCTTTCGAGGAAGATTGGAGTCTAGTTTCTCGATTGCGGTTTTAGTTTTCAATAAATTCTTTTTAAGTGTGGATGATCATCATGGTTTGCCCATGCTTTGACTACCTGTTTACTGTAAATTTAGTAAACAAGCACTAGTCTCTTATATAAGATTACTTGCAAGATCAACTAGATAATCTTATGACAGAGTCACTACTATAAAATACACCTTCGGTAATATAATACTACTGCAGTTATGCTTTCCAGCGTTGTAATATAGCAAACTGGATACACCTGATATATATTTGTATTTTTTGAAATTTATTTTATCACGGTTGAGATTAACAACCGTGGTGATAAAGTAAGTGTTACAATCTTCGAATCCTAGCAGCTACATTTTTTTTCTTCATTTTTTCTATTACAAAAAGCGTGTCTCACTTAAGTTCATAAGTAAATAAAAATTTGAAAATTATTTAACCACGATTTTACTATTCAACCATTGTAATAAGATCTACATTTCACTGCAGTTGGATGTAACAACCATGGTAAAAGGTTTTCCTGATAAATTTAAAATAAAACAAATTCACTATTTCCTTCATAACATACCCTAAGCGTATTAGCGAACCAGAGATGATAGCGATAACGAAATCTTCATCTTCACCATCTTTGTTCATTTGAATCTTTATTCTTGATAATCTTCACTATCTTTATTCTTGGTCTCTTCATCTTCAAAGTACGGTATGTTTCGTGCAAACTTCATTCTCTTCCTCATCTTTCTAATTCTTGATAAACTTCACTATCTTCATTCTTATTTGATTTTGTGATCTGTTTCATGCAAAGTTCATATGTTTTATGTTTTGGTTTTGGATTTAGCAGTGAACAAAAATATTATAACTTTGCTACAATGGATATCCATACGCTTAAGATTTAGAGTTGTATTATTGTTATATGGTTTAGTTTTTTTGATATGCTTTAGGTTTAGATTTCGTTGTGCCATTCACAATATTGTTTTGATATAAATTTCATAAATTATTACAGATCATAGTTAGATGAAAGCTGATATATTAGGTCTGGTATATGAGAAATGAATTCTTAAACTCCTTATATACGATGATCAAAATCTTCGCGACAATAATGATATATTTTATTGTCCATGTGTTAATTGCGGGAATATAGATAAAGATAAAAAAGATGAGATATTCTATTACCTATGTTGTGATGGTATACATCAAAATTATACGATATGGACGTGGCATGGTGAGGTGGAAAACAAGCGAAACAAGGCATCACAAAGTCATGAAGTTGATGAAGATGAATATATGGATGACCGACTAGAAGATATATTATGTGATATTTGAGAATCTTATTTTAATAAAGCTCATATTTATGATACTTTATGTAGTGTTAAGGACACCCCTTTATATATGGGGTGCACAGGATTTACCCAATTGTTTGTGGTGTTTAAATTGTTTAATCTAAAAGCAAAAAAATGGATGGTCGGATAAAAGTTTCACATAGTTGCTTTATTTTCTAAAACAAATGCTACCAAAAGATAACAATTGTCCTGATCGTTGCTATGATACCAAGAAGATATTATATCCAATGGGTTTTGAGTATATCAAAATACATGCATGCCCTAATGAATACATATGATACAGGAAAGAGTATGAAAATTTGGATTAATATCCAGAATGTGGGGTGTCACGTTACACGCTGAAGGACAACAATGGTGATGACAATGACAATGTTAGTAGGGAAAAGTCCTCCTGCTAAAGTATTATGGTACTTGCCAATAATTTCGAGATTCAAGAGACTTTTTGCTAATGCGAATGATGCAAAGAATATTAGATGGCATGCAGATGAAAGAAAATGTAATGGAAATATACGCCATGTAGCTGATTTTTTATAATGGGAGAAAATTGATTTGTTGTTTCTGGATTTTGGCACTGAACCAAGAGAACTTAGGCTTTAGCTTTCCACTAATAGAATGAACCCTCTTGGTAATTTGAGTACTAACCATTTGACACCGAGCCAAGAAACCTTAGGTTTGGGCTTGAGCTTAGGCTTCGTAAGTATATGTTGTTAAGTATGATGATTTCTGGACCACGACAATATAGAAACGACATAGATGTTTATCTAAGTCCATTACTTGAAGATTTAAGACTTTTGTAGGAGGAAAGCATTGAAGTTGATGATGTATATTCTGGTGAGAAGTTTAAGATGCGTGCAATGTTATTTTGCACACTCAACGACTTTCCTGCATATGATAATTTGGCTATATATATAGTGTCAAAGGACACAAAGCGTGTCCTATTTGTGAATCTAATACATGTCATCACCAACTTGAGTTTAGAAAAAAGACCGTTTATCTTGGGCATCGAAAGTTTCTAAAGCTCGATAATTCTTATCATAGGTTGCGAAAGGCTTTTAATGGAGAGCAGGAGTTTGATATCGCTCCTAAACCTTTTAATTAGGGATGAAGTTTATCAACGACAGAAACACATTAATTTTATATTTGGAAAGAGAGAAAAATAAAAAGGGCCAGTTGAGAAAAATATATAGAAAAAGAGGTTTTTGTTCTTTAATCTTTCATATTGGTCAAGTCTCGATGTAAGACATTGTCTTGATGTGATGCATGTGGAGAAAAATGTGTGTGATAGTTTGATTGGAACACTTCTAAACATTCCAATATAGACTAAAGATAATAAGCAATCTCGTCTCAATATGGAGGCGATGTATATACGAAAAAAATTGGCTCTAATAGAAAAAGGGGAAAGAACTTATCTTCCTCCGGCTTATTACGCTCTTTGTAAAAAGGAAAAGAAAAGTTTTTGCAAGTATTTGCATAGTACCAAAGTTCTCCAAGATTACTCATCAAACATCAAGAAACTTGTATTAATGAAAGATCTCAAGTTAATTGGTTTGAATCTCATGATTGTCATGTCTTGATGTTACAACTTCTACCTGTGGCTATTTGTGGCATCCTACCAAAAAATGTGAAAGTAACTATAACCAGATTGTGTTCGTTCTTCAATTTCATATGTAATAAAGTTCTTGATTTCAAATAATTTGATGAATTAGGAGATGAAGCTGCCATAATCTTTTGTCAATTGGAGATGTATTTTCCTCTATCATTTTTTGACATTATGGTTCACTTACTTGTTCATCTAGTTAGAGAAATCAGATTTTGTGGTCCAGTTTAGTTAAGGTGAATGTGTCCAATAGAGCGATACATGAAGATATTTAAGGGATATACTAAGAATCATCATCGACCAGAAGCTTCAATTGTTGAAAGGTGCATCACAAAAGAAGTTGTTGAGTTTTGTATAAACTATTTGTCGAAAGCTTAGTCTATAGGAATTCCAAAGTCTCGTCATGATGAAACTGAAGGTAGAGGTATTCAAGATTTAAATGTTAATTCAATGGCTCAGGATGTAGTTATTCAGGAACATTTCTATATATTGAATAATCTTGAAAAAGTCCTACCTTATGTGGCTACTCACAAAAGACGTTTGAAGAGAAGATACCCACGAATGAGTGACAAGTTGTTGTTGATCGAGCATAACAAGAAATTCCTATATGAGTTTTAGAAAAGGATACCAAATGATCATAGTGCATCCCAAACAATTAAATGATTTTTGTACATGCCAAAATTTAATGTGATAACTTGGATTGCATACGACATTGGTCACTCATTCAGATACATCAGGGAAATGGTCAATCGTTCTCCGAGGAAAATACATTCCTAGTAGTGATAAAAGTTTTGATATTCTTTCTACTCTTTCTTACGCAACACAAGTGCCTACCACATATGATAAAGTTGGTAGAAATGATGTGCATGTTATTTGTATCGATCATAATGAAGGCATATGGAAAAATTAGAAAGCAAGTATTTTATTCTTTATTCATAATTTAATGTAAGTTATTATTTCTAAGTATACTTACTAACAAGTATGATTATTTGAAATTGTAGGTGTTTAAAGTCAAGACAACAAGAGACAAGAAACTAAAACACTAAGATACAATTATATGATGTTATTTAATGTGTTGTAGGTTGTTTTGTGCCATTTTTCTTTTGATGTAATATATATACAATGTTTAGTTCTTAATCCAATATATGGATTTTATGTAATATAATACAATTATTATTATGATACAATTTATGTTTCTATTCTGATACGGTTCACAAAAATACAGGTTAAAAAATAGAAAATTTTCAAGAATTAGAAATATAATTTTTAAAAAAGCAGACAATTTAACGACAATTATTAAATGTTCTCATGGTTGTAGAGTGAAGGCTACCCATAATAATATATATACCAAAAAGGAGATGCTGAGAATCGAACCTGTGAGATTTAATATATTAAAACGGTTAGTTAAAGCAACTGTGGTAATATGTCTCATGCTTTCAGGTTTTCTACAATGGTCATACGACCGTGATTGTAAGTAACACATATACAACCACACGCTACGTAACAACGGTCGGTCTTGCATGATGATATATCTTTTTTAACAGTTGTTGTATATGTTTTTTATAATAGTGAATGGTTAAAATCTTTCTATGTTTTGTGTGAGAACGTACAGGATTTCGACATGGTCGAAATCTTAATGTAAAAGTGGTGCAGATTAAGGTAAAATTACTGGAAAGGTAAAGGATTTCGACAATAATCAAGTGACAAAACATTGTAAAGGATAATGTAAAGTGAAAAGAAAAGGATAATGGAACAAAAGCAAGATTGAAAATAAAATAAGTTAAAGTAAAAGACCTTGCATTTAAATGAAATAGTGTTTATAATCATATATTTTGCTCAGATAACTCGTTTCTCTCTTCGCTTGGTCACTTTGAGTTAGTGAGTTTTTGTAGTAAATTCAACACTCTGAATCGTAACACTAGAACTCTTATTTATACTAATGTAAAATAACTTCTTATAACGACCTTCTCTTCAGAAATTGAAATGTAATTGTTGCATGTTTTTCGCCTTTGAAACCTCTCCCACGTGCCCCTTTAGATAAGACTAAAAAGCAGTTACTTTCTTTAAAATTGTTTCTTTGTGCTACTCGTTGTTTGCCGATGTGTCCCACTGACTATTAACGTCAAAAACCTGAAGCAACTATGTCGTAAATTCTTGGAAGAAATCTCTTTTTAGAAAATACTAAGTCCCAACTTCCATTCCACATCTAAGACTTTGACTCCCTTAGATGAAAAACCACGTCGAACTGCCTTTTTAAACTTCAAAATCATGTCAAAAATACTAGTTAAAAATACCCCCCCCCCCTAAAATGACACTTTCGAATAAAAGAAGATAAGGGCATTTTTAAATTTCTGTGACGTTGTATCACATAATGGGCTGGCATCATTGACATCATGACATTTCTGTCAACCGTCACTTTGAAAACATGCAACTTCCCCCAAATTTTAATCATGGATATGCTTTTTTTAGGATGGCGTGGCCATTTACACAAAACCATTCGATTTCCCCTCTAAAGGCATGACACGTGTCATAGAAATTGACTTCATTTGTCAAAAAGTGAAACTAACTATTAGTTTTTGAAGATGAGTAAGGCTCTGAAGCCACTAGTTGGACATATTAATCCACATACAAAAGGATGGTGAATGGTGGGTTTCAGAAAAATGATATTTTGAAAATATTTCTTTATTATTTTTTGAGTTTAAAATCATTTTGGTAAAAACGTTTTAGATATTAGCCGTGGAAAGTAAATATGTGAAATATAAAGAGTTAAGGGTAAGAAAAATGAAACCAAGAATTATACAAATTCCATCAAGAAGTCTTAATCATGTCGCCAAGATTTTATCTTTAGTAGGTTAAACTCTTAAATCCCTTTATACAAGGAAAGATCAAGTTTCAGACTAACTTCCAACCAAACAAAGAACAACAGAGAAAAACGATCAGTATTCCTTCCAAACATCACATTGAAGTAGTTAGTCTTTCTTCTAAACAAAAATTGAAGTGGTTATTCCCTAAGTTAAACCAAGAACTTGTACGGACTTATCTCACACCAAGATGAGATTTTAACCACGTTGAACTCACGAACCGAACCAGAATTTTGACCAAGCTGACCATAAACCAATATGAGATTTTAAACAAGACTTATCTCGAACCAAAATAAGTTTTTAAACCCTTGTGTTTTTATAAAACATTGCTCACAAAGACAAGATTGTACAAGCTTTCACTTTCACACTTTTAAGCTTTAGAATTTTCCAAATAAGCCAATCATATAGATACTTGCTTAAATCTTCTTGGAGGCGAGGCTTGAGGAATATTATGGTTAAATGCCATAATCAAAGTATGTTTATAGTGATCACCAAACCCTTATGGGTCTTCTTGCATCTTTAGCCACTTGTCATACTTGAATCCTCAAAGGTTGTAACGATTGTACTAAGTTGTCATTTAAGTTGTCTTCATCAAAAGCAAATTACTAGAGTACACCTTAATCCTTTGACTTTGAAAACCTCTAAAACATGGTTCCACAAATGTTGCATGAGATGTCTTGATCGATGCTTACTCTATTTACATGGAAAATTTTCGCGTATACCCGCAGTAACAAAGAAAATCGGTGATTCAAAGTCCCATTGTCATTTCATTATAGTAGAAGAAAAAAATAAATGAGTAGTTAAATTAAACCATTTCACGGTGGTCATGGAACAATGTTTGGTGTTTAGTGACGCTTGAAAAATCCTATTTTTCAAGTTAATATTTGAGAAAGGTCTTCTTAACACCACGAGAAGGTTGTGAAATACTCCCACATGCTCGCGCATGGGTTGAATGTGTTGTGTCAATTGAGAAAATTTTACCCCATACCCCTACAATTTTTCAAATATTCCAAATTTACTCTTTTTAATTTTTCTTTTCTTTTTTTTACTTTTTACTGCGGAGTCAAATGAGTCAAAAAGTGATGTTTTGGAAGTATACGATGCTAACCGGATTACATAAGGGAATGAAATCTAGATTGTATTATTTTCAAACTGTAAAACACAATTCGAAGAATCCAATTCTTATATTTAACAAACCGGATAACTTGTATGTGAATTATCTGGTTCAAAGAATACAAATCGGATAGCATTGATATACGTTTTTCAGTTTGTGTTTTTCTACGTTCCAGATAACATGTATTGAAGAGTTTCGGTTTTGTTTTTTCATAACCGGATAACTTGTCCCCAAGAGTTTCGGAACACATTTTTTTAATTTTTTTTAATTTTTCTAATTTAATTTTTAACCTTTTTATTAATTTTTGTCACATTTATGTTAGGAGGCATGGACATTCCTTTGATGATATGCGATAAAAACCAGACATGTGTAGACACTACTGAGATATTCTCGACTACAGAAAAATTTGTCACACGAGATGAAGCGACTAAGTGGATTAGGGAGGTTGGAATCAGGAACAGAGTTATTGTTATAATAACCCGTTCAGACACCAAAACTGGCAAGAGAGGAAGAAGTGACAAAGTTATATTTGGTTGTGATAGAGGTGGAAAATACAAAGGAGACAGTGAAACACAAAGTGCTACCAATAAATGTGGGTTTCCATTCAAAATTAGGTCAACACCTTCAAAAAATGGTTCTAGTTGGAATATTAATGTAAAATGTGAACTTCACAACCATGATTTACCATGTAGATTTTGAGGTCATGCGTTTGTAAGTCGACTTAATGCTGATGAACAACAACATATTGTTGATTTGACAAAACGTCATGTTCCACCAAGACACATATTATTGTCATTATAAGAATGAGATCCGGAGAATGTGACTCGAATCACCCAAATATATAAACATAAGACTAAAATTCAGAAAGACATCAGGGGTCATATAATGGAAATGCAAAAGTTGTTTAAGCTGATAGAGGAATTTGATTATGTTTATTGGAGTAGAAAAAAAGATGAGTCGGAAGTTGTGAGAGATATCTTCTGGGCCCATCCAGGATCAGTGAAGTTGTTGAATATGATTCCTAATGTGTTGATTATGGGTTGTCCTTACAAAACAAGTAAGTACAGGCAACCTTTATTTGAAGTAGTTGGTATGAAATCAACTGAGTTAACATTTGTTATTGCATTTGCCTATATGGAATCTGAGCAAACAGAGAATTTGTGTTGGATACTAGATAAGTTGAAACAGTTGTCCACTAAGAAAGGGTTATGGCCACAAGAGATTTTAACGGATAGAGATCTTGCTTTGATGAAAGCAATTGAAATAGTATTTCCAACAACAGTTGATATGCTTTGTTGATTTCACATCAACAAGAATGTGAAAACGAAGTGCAAGGAGTATGTTGTGAATGATATGTGAGAGTTGATATAGAAGATATGGTATGACTTGTAAGGGCTAATGATGAGGCGGAGTACCATCAAAAGTTGCAACATATTGAGCATGCCTGTGTGGATTTTAGACCATTTTTTTATTATATGATAAACACATGGTAAACGCCTCACAAACATAGATTTATTGAAGGTTGGATAAATAAAGTGTTGCACTTGGGTAACATCACGACTAATATGTAAGGTGTTTGATTTTAGCCATAGTTTGTTTATCTTAATATTAATGATACTGAACTTTTTTTTGTTAGGTTTGATTCTACACATTGAAAACTGAAGCAGATGTTGGAGAACAACTTAGGTGATATGTGCAAATGTTGGGAGACTATGAATGGGAAAATCAAGGTGCAATTGGGAAATATTAGAGCTTCATCTCAGAAGATTTTTATGAAGTTGAGCATGCACACACTAATCCATTTTATGGGAATTTGCGTGGATCAGTATCTAGAGTTGCTTTAAGACACATTGCTGAAGAGTGGCATAGGGTTGACATGGTGGATACAAACACCTAAATGTGTGGGTGTAGTCATAGAAAAGTATATGTGTTACCTTGTGCTTGTGAGTTAGGGAGATACAAATTGAGTGGTGAACTAATACCAATTGGTGTTATTCATATACATTTGAGGAAGCTCAGCATGAAAGGTGAATAAGAGGTATATAAAAAGGATAAAGCAAAGGTGGACATGACCAATGCAATTGGTACACTGTGGAAAAGGTTCAGGTCATTAGATGTTGTAGGAAAGAGAGTGCTAAAAAGCAAGGTGTGTGAAATTTCTTACCCCGCTACAACAAAGATGGTACCACCGCCTGAAAAAAAAATAAAGACCAAAGGAGGAGTGAAGAGAAAATGGAAGAAACCTGTGGGATATGATTTTTATCATGATCCTTCATATCATGAGTATGTTGATCAAGCACATAT
Organism: Lathyrus sativus; assembly: GCA_963859935.3. Taxonomy (NCBI): domain Eukaryota; kingdom Viridiplantae; phylum Streptophyta; class Magnoliopsida; order Fabales; family Fabaceae; genus Lathyrus; species Lathyrus sativus. The sequence goes on from OZ012738.1 coordinate 647,261,217, forward strand.
TAGTTCTCAAAAATCTTCAAAGAGGCCATGTTCACAGTTATCCAAAACGTCAAAGAAGAAACTATCTAATAGGTACATTGTACAATTTCCATAGCATATCAGACCATTTATTTATGCCATTGTTGATGTTAGAAGTGACGTAAACTGTGATTATATAGTGATTGCATCATTGCATGGATATGGTGAGGATGGTTGGTCAATGGTTCGTCGTGATTTGGATAATGAAATTAAAGGTTTTAGAATCAGTATATATGAGAATTTATTTGGAAGTCACTTATCAAAAGTGAGAGACTCCTTGATGATATCATCTTTAGGTACTCATCCATTAGCTAAATGGATGTCATTACCCTATATGGGTTATGTAATAAAAAAATCGATATAGTGTCATTCTAGTCTCTTTGGGTTATCCTAGTTTGACTTTATTTCCTATGACGACTTCACATTCACCTAATGTGTCATTTTACTGCATTGGTTTTGTAAACCAAAATTATTGGGTCTAGGTAAACATTCACGTTTGTTATGTTAATTACTTATCTTTCGTTTATGTCTTACTTACTAATTTTTCTTAACATGTAAAAATGAACGAAGGATTTCCCTTTCCACCAATCACATTGGAATGGAAGAAGTACCGCACATGAGATGCAACTTCTTGGATGACAGGATTTGCTGAACGGTTATAACATTGGCAGTAACTTATGCCTGTGGTGTCAAAATATGTTAGATTATAGTTGGAATGTGATTTTTATATTTTGGTTTGTTTTGACATTTGATTCATGTTATATTTAATTCATGGTATGTTTGGGATTATACTACATAAAGAATATTATATAAGTTTGAATAATATTACATAACTCTGATGAATGTGACATACGTCTGAGAAATACTACATAAGTCTAAATAAAGCTACATAAGTCTGAATAGTAAATAATACATCAATAATCATCACTAACATAACGTATTGGTCCACCCTGAGCTATACGTAGTGCTCAAAAGACCTTAACAAAATCATCATCATCCTCTTCCACCTTGTGACACTATAGATAGAGACAAAGCTCATGTAAAATATGTAACAACCTAGGATCTGATGGTTTTGTGTCATAGACAGGAATTAGGGCTTGTATGACCTCCCTCTGAGGTGGTGGTACTAAACAAAAGTAATCGAGCACCACATCATATGGAGTATCTGCAAACTCTGTCGGACGAATCACTTCCATCACGCTCGCATGATATGTAACTCACTCAATATCCACATGAAGTGTGTCAACATCAAAAGGCGGAGGTGGTATGTACTTCCGGTATCCAAACTGACGCAAATATTTGTCATATAAATATAGAACAACAATACCATACAATTTAAGGCCACCCATGTACAAGCATATATCATCAAATGGTCGATACTGTCTGTTGATAACACCGAAACACACTGCATATCTGGCTCGAATCGCACATGTTTTATTATCATTTTGCTTTCATTTCTAGTATTATGCTGGTATTTTGTATGTATTTCAGGTACATAACCAAGTGAGAGTCGTACATGGAGAAACAAAGTGAAGCGGATGAAAAATAAAGAAAAAGAAGCAATTTGCACTCACAGTGTCAAGCATGGCGTTTGCCACAGAGGTAGCCATGATGTGGCTAAGGTGTCCCATGAACCAATGGCCACAAAGGTCAAGTCTGCACTTTTTGTTCATGTGGCGGTTGCGACAGGGGGATGGCGGTCGCCATCCCTTATAAAAACGTGGCAGTCAAAACACGTGAAGGATGGACTCCCCACTACTCCCTTTTTCCTCTCACATGAACCCAACAGTTGTAACTTGATTTCCAAGACTTTGTAGCACTATAAATAGGGATTAAAACCATATTTTGAGGGAATCCAAGATTAGTACAACTTAGGCCATAAATTTACATTCTTAAAGCTCTAATTCTTCACATGAGAGAGTTATTGCACTATTGTTGCTATTGAGTTTGAAGCACTTTATTTGTAGTAGTTAATCTTGCCAGCATCTTCAATTTCGTTCAAGTTATTTCCGCCAATTTACTTTGTACCAGAGTCAAGTCTTCGTTTGGAGCAGGTTCTTATTATATTCAATATTATTTACATTTTATTTATCTTGTCTATTTACTTCGCCTTACTTTATTTATTTCCTCACCTTACTTAATTTATTTTCATTGCATGTTCTTTACTTTAATTGAATCACTTAATACGTTTAATTTCGTATTTCAAACAAAAGCTAAAATGTTCACCATGAATATGTATGGCTAATCCATTAGTGCTGAATGTGAGGTCCGTCGATTCGACGACACTCTGTTTGTTATTTCTTTAGGATTACTATTGGGGCTGTTTTGATTTTAATTCAATCTTTTTGAAATTAATTTGATCGATTACTATGAAAGTAGAATTGTGACACGTCGGATAAGATCGAAAGTCGTCCGAGGACTAAGATTAAAATTAGTTAGTTTTTAGTTAATAAACACCGCAAAAGCACTTTATTAATTTATTAGGAAAGTTCAATATTTCTAGAAGGTGATTTTAAAAATATTTTTGGACGCATTTTTAAGTTTAGAATCTGTTGCCCGAGCGAAATCCAGCAACCCTTTTTAGTTAAATTTTCCATTCAAAACCACTTTTCAATTGAGTAAAAGCATATGGTTACTAAAAAAGATTTGCTACTTTAACGCAAACACAATGGGGAACGCGAGAGCGGATGGTAAAGATTAGAGAGTAAAATTCGGTACCGAATATGCGAAAGCAACGATTCCTTTTTAATTAAATCTTTTTCAAGGAAGAAAGTATTGCCCCGTAAGTATTTCTATTTAGAAATAATAAGAGTATTGTTGTTTGATGAGAGTCACATTTCAGTATTACATCATTGAATTTGTTAAAAGTTTGTTATTTTATTTTGTTCCTATTCCAAAACCTTTTTATGATCGCCTTAGATAAAAACCGTAGCGATAGAAGATGATAGATTGACCATTAGGACTCTGTGGGTTCGACAACCATTTATATTACTCTGATAGACTCTGTATACTTGCAAAAAGCATGCATCATCTGTGATCCTCAAAAGGTCTCCAAATGACATCTGCAGGTGTCAATCCATCCAATATAGGTCTGAGCTCATCAACCTTTTGCCTGCCTTGCTTGTACATCCAGTTTATCACCCTAGGAAGTGGACTACTGCTACATGCAATCTTAGAAAATCCTTTTTTGCCAATAGTAGAAAAATACTCATGAATCCAACACTGTTACACAAAATGAATATTATCAATTAAAAGTATTAAAGATAAGCTAATATATGTCTAAATGCAATTAAAATAAATCATTTGTACCTATAGCAAAGATGCATATCCCCCAAGCTACCTGCAACTGTAAAAGGAAGCATCTTCTAAATATTTATAAAGTGTGACAAGTGCAGCTATCCCCAACAGTATCTACTACATCTAGACAAGTCCTGAAATAGTAGTAAATTCTTTGCATCTACAAGTGTAAAGGTCTTATCAGCAAAAATGGTGCAGCAAACTAACAACAACATGTAGGCTCTAGCTACATAGTCAAATCTGTTCGCAACTTGCTGATGGATAAATAGTTGCTTTAACCAATCCAAGCCAAAATATGAACCTCTACAACCACAAACCTCTTGAACTACATCCTCCAACGAAACACCCAGAAGATCAATAGCCTGAGTAATGGCATTTGAATCAGTGCACCCTTTTATAGGGTTACACAACTCCCCCTACAAGGTAGATGAAGTAGACAAGAAACATCGTCCAAAGTAATAGTCATCTCGCCAAATGGCATATGAAATGATGATGTTTCTGGATGTCATCTTTCCGCAAATGCGTATACTAAGTTCTGATTTATCCTCGATAAAATGGTTCTCTATAGAAAGGATAGACCAAAATCAGATAACCATCACTCAATCACTGGGGGGAGAATATGTGGAACCCATCCCATTAACTTGTTGCCATATGCAACAACCTTCAACTCTTTTTTCGGAACTCTCTCCTGAAAATAAATCATAATATATGTTACAATATATAAATAATTAACATTAAATTTGATTCAAACTAAAATGTCATAGACAAATTTACTTCCCCGACCCACAAATGTCGAGCAATGTGGTTCTGATAGCTCACTAAAATAGACGTATCAGATGGTCCTCCGGAAAATGGTGGATGCAGTTGAATATGTACATGTGCAGCTATCTGATCTTCCTCACGATTCGATGACTGTTGAGTCGGCCGTCCTTCACCGTATCATTGATAAATGCGTCCATCACATCCTCGAATACAAGCCACTAAAAAAATATATCAGAATCCATCACATCGAAAAACTACGAGAGAGGTTTTCCGATTAAGACAATAACAGAACTAGATAACATGAAGATAGGTTATCCGGTGAGTAAAATAAATGAACCGGATAACTACACAAGTTATTTGGTGTGAAATAAATACCAACCGGATAACTACACCACAAGTTATCCAAAGAGTAACTTTAAAAATAAAAATAAAAACAGAAAACTTACTATCTAGTTCTCTGGAGTTTAAAATGTGAATCAAATAACTGGTTTTTAGATTTTCTAAAAGTCAAAAAATCTGCACTATTTTTTCACGCTCTAACTAAAAAAACTGCGAGAGAAAAGTAAAATTATGAATTGTTAAGTATTTACACAGAATTATTTTTGTCCAGGAGTATGAGATTAAATATAAGGATATCTAGTAAAATTTTCTGTCAATTGAATGCAAAGATATTCAATCCATGACTAATATAAATCCAAGTGTATCTTATAGGCCGAACTTAAAAAGACATGAAAAGTATGAGTTAAAATTTAAGACTTGAATCCTATTATTTATCAGACTTGACACTAATGCTGATATTTAACCGCTAAGCATATCTTCTTATCTAGAACAATAGAGTTTTACTCCTTTGATGAAAAATCTTCTCCAAAGCTCCAATGAAATCTATATGCAAAGATGCTCCATAACTAGTAAGTGAACAAAACTCCATATGTTATAGACAAAAATATTGGCATCCTGTGGGGGTATGGGATGGAGTGTCAGATAAGAATTTGCTACCTTTAAATATGTTATTTTTGTTAACTTTTCTTCTATTTCTATAAATATTTCTTTTCACTCATTAAAATAATATATTTTAATCATTTATTTTTCTTCTAAATACACCAAAAATACCAAAGGCATCAAATAATAAAGTTAAGAAAAAAAATTATTTCCACATTCAGTATGATCCAAGAGGTGTAAATGCACTCCAACTACTAAGTTTATAAGATTTTGTTAGAGAGGACAAAATTTTAAATTTGATAGCTGATCATTTAATATTTATAAATTTGTAATTAGAAGAAATATATTTATTAAAAAGAAATCGGGAGCTTATATATTTTTATAAGCTAGTAGTTTTATAGTTTAAATTTAAACTTTATATATTTTTCTTTTGAGTTTATTTATATTATCTTACTTGAAATATATTAATCAAATACACTATTTTTTATAACTTCATATTTGTCAACTAATAAAACAACAAATTGTAATAAACACGACAAATCAAATCAGCTATTAAAAATAATTTTTGTTAAAAGTTATTTTTATTTATCATCCGTTTTTATTAAAAATAATTTATTAAATAAAAAATAAAAAGATGAAAAAACATAAAATTTAACCATAAAAAAATTAGAAAAAATAATAGTAAGACATATCCAATTTATCTTTTAAAAAACTTTCAATAGCACAAATAAAAATTGAATTTTAGCGTGTCATAATCGATAACAATAATCTACATTGACTAATCTATCTGCACGTGTATTCTTTTCCTTGAATATGTGAGTCATCTTAAAACTAAAAAAAAATGTATAGTGCGTAAAGTATTCTTATATTTAATTAAAAGATATCAAAATAATAATATTAAAATTAAAAAAATGCATGAATGACCAACATTAAATTACTCTCAAGTCAAAAATTTCTCCAATTCTTTTTGTTAACATATTCAATGACAAACATATTTTCATTTAATTCAGTTTGAAAGGAGGTGAAAACTCTAATCTTAATGAGAAAGATTTTCAAAAATGTTACTAATTAATTATCACTAAATATGTCGCAACAAGTTGATATATAAGATTTTCTTTTTGAAGTTTCATTTGTATTGCACTTAATTCAATTATAACTAAAAGAATATCCATTAACCTATGTGATTTTAGGTGAGGAAAAACTAATACCTCCTAACAAATAGGATGATTGTGATCTCATCTCACAAATTTTAAGAGAGATTTACTTTTTAGCGGTGCAACTTTTTATCTGTTGTCAGTTGGTTATATATATATATATATATATATATATATATATATATATATATATATATATATATATATATATATATATATATATATATATATATATATATATATATATATATATATATATATATATATATATATATATAAGTCACTATTACATGGAAAAAAAATTCAACTAAATTTGAAAATTTTAGGACATTGGACCACCATAGAAGACGTATGAAGTGTGGAAAAAATGAAGCCATGCTTTACCTACAATATAGTCTGCATGTAGATGGGTGAACGACGCTATTGGTGGGCCTATTAGAGAGAATGGATGGATGACTATAAAATATGTGGTTCCAAATAAAGACACCGACTTGAGAATAGACGCATCATCATGCTTCCTTAATACTCCACACAAACACATCGGATGATAAATGGATATTTTTGACATAAAGTTTTGTGTCATGTTTGTTCTTCTATTTTTGGGAGGATGTTTCACGCCTATTTCCTATTTTTTTTGTGTAGAGTAAGGAATACACTTGTGAGTACACTCATTTAATACCTCTCATGGGTGGGAATTGACCGGCAGCAGCTTTCAATCACTCTTTGCATTATTAATTTTAAAAAATTAAATTATATATATATTGTGAAATATAAGAAAACAAATCGATTTTTTGATTAATAAAAAAATTAAAAAATGAAAAGATAAAAGAAGAAAAAATAATTTAAAGTGGGGACAAAATTTAGATAGACACATACATGTTTTGAATTCGACATATTAAATTTATCGAAAACTTTCAATAAGTATGTCTTTTGAGATAAATATAATTTCGACTGCTTTCTTATCTCTTCCGATGTCAATTCTAAAAAATTTGAAAGCAACTCTCAGATCCTTCTTGTCAAACTCTTTATCGAGTTTAGCCTTCAAATTCATAACATATTCGACACTTTTACTTGTTAAGACGATGTTATCCACGTAAAGCAATAAAATAACAAGTGAATTTCTAAGTCGAAAATAACAATAAAACTTAATAATGAAATGAAAGCAAAATGTGAAAAGAAGATAAAATGAAATAAAAATTTTGCATTTGAATATAAATGGTGTTTCAAGATTCATACATTTTTCTTAGGGTCTGTTTGGTTCAAATGAGGGGGAGGGGAGGGGAGGGATTTTAATGAAGGGGAGGGGAGGGGAGGGGAGGTGAAGGAATTTTTTAATCAAATAAGTGTTTGGTTCAAAAGAGAGGAGGGGAGGGGAGGGGAGGGATTTTAATTAAAAATGTGTTTGGTTCAGAAGGGGAGGGGAGGGGTTTTATTAATAATTTACATTTTTATCCTTATGATCTTATATAAGTTATATGATATTAAAATGTGAAAAATTCGTGCGTATTTTTCTTGGTAATAAAATTTCTAATATTGAGTGATTAAAAAAATATTTATTTGTCACTAAAGTTAAAAAATTGAGTACAATCGATTCGACTTATAACTTTCCAACATAAATTAAACTATATGCCAATAACATCGTTTAAATTGTGATGAATCATATAACAAAACAAATATATAAAATAACTTATTACTAAATATTAATGGTTCAAAATATTTAATAAAATGAATAAACAAAAATAAATAAAATGATATGGTTTACAATTTGATATAAAAGAAAATATGATAGAGTACATAACAAAATTAAAAGAAAAAAATGAATATAACGAAACATAATTTTTTTTATAAAAAAAAGACAATGATTATGATTTATGTTAATTATAAAAATTATAAAATAATTTGAAGGTGAAGAACAATTATAATAAATTGATGAAAACAATCGAGAAAAAACAGTAACATAAAAGTTAACAAATAGTTTTGAAATAATAAAATTAAACTGAGGATATTTTAGTAAATATAATATTTTTTAAATATCAAAACTCATATTCCCTCCCCTCCCCTCCAAATCCCCCCAATTCGGAGGGAACCAAAAAGTGTGTTTTGGAGGGATTTTGCTCCCCTCCCCTCCCCTCCCCTCCCCTCCTAAAATTTGAACCAAACATATTTAATTAAAAATTTCCCCTCCCCTCCCCTCCCCTCCCCTCCATCTACCCCGAACCAAACACACCCTTAGTGAAAATCTTTTCTCTCTATGCTGAATACTTTGAGTTTTTTTAGGGTGTGTTTGGTTCGGGGTAGATGGAGGGGAGGGGAGGGGAGGGGAGGGGAAATTTTTAATTAAATATGTTTGGTTCAAATTTTAGGAGGGGAGGGGAGGGGAGGGGAGGGGAGCAAAATCCCTCCAAAACACACTTTTTGGTTCCCTCCGAATTGGGGGGATTTGGAGGGGAGGGGAGGGAATATGAGTTTTAATATTTAAAATTTATTATATTTACTAAAATATCCTCAGTTTAATTTTATTATTTCAAAACTATTTGTTATCTTTTGTGTTACTATTTTTTCTCGATTGTTTTCATCAACTTATTATAATTGTTCTCCACCTTCAAATTATTTTATAATTTTTATAATTAATATAAATCATAATCATTGTCTTTTTTTTATAAAAAAACTATGTTTCATTATATTCGTTTTTTTCTTTTAATTTTGTTATGTACTCTATCATATTTTCTTTTATATCAAATTGTAAACCATATCATTTTATTTATTTTTGTTTATTCATTTTATTAAATATTTTGAACCATTAATATTTAGTAATAAGTTATTTTATATATTTGTTTTGTTATATGATTCATCATAATTTAAACGATGTTATTGACATATAGTTTAATTTATGTTGGAAAGTTATAAGTTGAATCAATTATACTCAATTTTTTAACTTTATGTGACAAATAAATATTTTTTTAATCACTCAATATTAGAAATTTTATTACCAACAAAAATACGCATGAATTTTTCACATTTTAATATCGTATGACTTATATAAGATCATAAGGATAAAAATGTAAATTATTAATAAAACCCCTCCCCTCCGCTTCTGAACCAAACACATTTTTAATTAAAATCTCTCCCCTCCCCTCCCCTCCTCTCTTTTGAACCAAACACTTATTTGATTAAAAAATTCCTTCACCTCCCCTCCCCTCCCCTCCCCTTCATTAAAATCCCTCCCCTCCCCTCCCCCTCATTTGAACCAAACAGACCCTTAGTGAAATCAAATAAACATCCTAAATCTTAACATCAGAACTTCTATTTATACAAGTGTAAAATAATAGTTTTGTGACATTCCTCTCCTCAGCATTCGTCACGTGGATCTCTGCATGCTTCTTACTTTTGAATGTTTTTCACGTGTCTCTTTAGATAAAAATGAGAAGCAATTACTTATTTTGAACTAACATTTATTAACACCAAAACATTGTTAATTAAAGTATCCTGACGTTGAAATCTTAAACAAAGTTATTGTCAAAAATGTTGGACGAAATATTTCTCAGGAAAAAATACTAAATCCTCAATCTTTATTTCTCATTTCAAGACTTCAACTAGGTATAAGTCTCTTCAATATGCTAAAAATTTTATCATGTTAAAAATCTTGGCTAACAAAAAGTCACATGTAATTTATCACCTTCAAAGAATTGGAGACAAGACAATGAGAGAAATAGTCATCATTCATAACTCCGATCATAATTATAATTTTCTCTAAACATTCTTATAAAAAATCTAAAATTAAATAGAGAAGTACAGTCAATCATCTATATACTTCTTGAGCGTCATATAATATATATATATATATATATATATATATATATATATATATATATATATATATATATATATATATATATATATATATATATATATATATATATATATATATATATATATATATATATATATATATATATATATATATATATATATATATATATATATATATATATATATATATATATATACTCTTTCAATAATTCCTAAAATTTGATAGTTTTTTCTTCACCTTTAAAAATAATTTATTTCAATTCAGTTCAGTTTGACCAACTACCTTAGATCAATTTATTTCCCCATCATTCAAATATGTTATCATCTCAGCTAATCTCTAGAAGAGAAAAAGCACCAAACATTTCCACAACTTAAAGATCAAATTCCTATTAGTTTTCAATATATTTATACAATCATCAAAGAAGTTGGCGACCACATATAAAGCCAGAAAAGCCCAACTTGTTTATGTAAAGTCATTTAGTGATGAAAGTATCATGAGAGAATGTCTCCCGACTTTTCTTTTATACTTTACCTTTTTCTATCGGGATATTGCCATTTAAAAAACAAGACCTTTGTTTGTGGGTTCTAATATTACGGTTTCGGCTGGATATCTTTTATTAGTATAAAATTTCTGTTGGATATTATTCCAAGCTTTTTGACTAGAATTGAAAAATTGAGATTATGCTAAAATGAAAAATAAACATCAATATTAAATTTTGATTCAAGCTTTAAGTCGGCAAGACAACTGAACTACAGTAACAAGTGGCTCATGAATCATGATGATATTTATCAACAGTATCTTTTTTGTTTCCTAAAAAGACCCTATCATTCTCTATATTACACCCTCCATTCATTTCTTTCATTTCTCTCACCAACCAACACACTACACACAAACATTCTAAACCACAAAAATGACAGACTCCATAACTGGTACTCATTTCATTGCAATAGCAACCTGGTTTGCACCTTCACCACTTTTCATCCTCGTGAACCTTGTCATAGGTACCATAGCTCTCGTTTCTTGCTTCAATGCTGCACCCAAAATCAAAATCATCCAACGAGCCAACTCCTTTAATACCCGTCACTATTACAACCACCAAGAACAAACATCTAGTATTACACAACAACCCGAGTCAGGATCCGAGTCCACTCAATCCCAACTCTTTCAAATACCATCCCTCTTAAAGCGTGTCGTGTCCTTCAATCTCTCCCTTGATAAACTTGCGCCACCACACGTAAAAACACATTACATTCAACCTGAATCCAAAAACTCATCTTCCGAACTTGATCCAAAACTGATTTGCGATTTGAGTGATGAGGAGAAGAGGAAGGTGGAACTGAAGAGATCGGTGAGCGAGAAAGAGTGCTCAATGACGTTGGACTGGGAGGAGGAAGAGGATGAAGAAGCGTTGGAGAGAAGGAGGCCAGCGACGGCGATGGCGAGAAGTGAAACGACGACGTGTGAAGAAGATGAAGGAGTTGATGCAAAAGCTGATGATTTTATTAACATGTTTAAAAAGCAACTGAAGTTGCAGCGGCTTAATTCTTTAATCCGTTACAGAAACACACTTACACTTCCCTACTTTGAGTAATAATGGTTGGTCATGGAAGAAAAGATTATATAGTTTTGTTGTAAAATAGAAACTAAAATGTTAGGGTTGATGTTGAATTTTATTATAAATTAAGTCAGTGTTAAGTAGTCCACCGCAGAAAGTACAAGAAGGTGGTATATCTATTTCACCATCGAGAACTATGATACTTTTGACTCTAATTACAAAGAAACCGAAGCAAGAAAAAACAACTCAACTTATTAAATGGTAAAATAGACTCATAAATTAGATTTCCACTCCTCCCACGAATGAGATATATGGAACACTTAACCTTAACTTAAAACATCTCATCTTAATACATCCATTTTAACTAAGAAAAATATTATTCTTCCACCAAAAAATGACACTACACTTAATTTACTGTTCACAAATACGTGAACACTATTTTCATATTATTTTGACTATATAATATATTTTTTAAAAAAATTAGTTTGATTAATGAAATATTAAAACTTGATTAATACCGTTCAAATTTGATTAATATAAATTCTAGTTAATATATACCATTCAGAAATTTGTTAATATTATGTATATATTTATAATTTAGTCTCAGAACATGGTTAATAGTATGTATTTTATTAATTAATGAAGTAGTGAAAGTGGTTAATGAATTATAGATAAAATAATTGGTTAATGATGTAGATTTTTGTGGTTAATACAATTGTGAAGTTGGTTAATGACGCAATTTTATATTTGTGTTATAAAATAAATTTTAAAAATAAATATTTTTTTTATAAAAAAATATATTATTTTAATAAAAAACATTGTTCACCGTATAAATACAGTGTAAGTATGTGGTGTAAGTATGTGGTGTAAGTACATACGGTGTAAGTATGTGGTGTAAAAAATGATGTCAAGGTAGCAAAGTTGTTTGACTAATTAGCTGGTCTTAAATAAAATGAAATTTCTGCAAAGCCACGTAACCCTACAGACAACACACCAAAAGAATAAATGTGAATCTTCCATTAAATAACTCTTACCAATTGACAAAAGAGCATCAGATGAGAGAGGATAAAACTCACTTCGAAAACACAATGCAAATCCAGCCAATCAAATACTTTGTCACAAACTTTCGAGTTGATTTTGCAAGCCAAAAATAGAGGAGTGTCGTCTTCATCTTCATTGAAGAAAATTGGACAAATCAAATTAGACACTCCTTGAATAATTCTCGGCATTGCCAATTGAAACTTTGTTGGAATCCGATTATGCACGAGCTTCCAACAAAATACTTGAACTTTGCACGACAACTTTGCCTCTTGTTTATTAGTGTTTTTAGTAAACAATCACGAGTTTAGTTTACTTAAGAGATTAATTTAAAAAATTTCAAAGACTATTTATACAAAAGGTTGCAAAGAAAAGTGTTGTGATTGAAATTTAAATGCTTGAATAATGATAAACTGAACGTAAACAATATGCTTTGGAAAAAGTAACAAATGAAAAAGAAGATAATTGACATTAAAGTAAGTGCTTTAAATGTAAAAATTTGCAGAAAGTTTAAAGAATGGGCGCAGACTCACATTTCTCACAAATTGTTTCTCTCTATGACTTGAATACTTTAGTTCAATAGAAATTTAGTGAAAAGTTGCGACCGGGATCTCATACATTGAGATAACTTATATGTTATTGTGAAAGTTGTTATAACAATATTTGTTCATGACATATATCTCTTGGGTTTTGATGATAACAAAATATTAAAAGAACAATGACGTTATTTAATGTGTGTTTCAAGTATGCAGGTTCTAAGACTCGAAAAGAAGGTATTCAAAATCTGATATAAGGGCACATTTGAAAGGAGCTGAGTTACTAGCTTCTGATGGATCAGAACCTGAAGAATAATCTCTACGTGATGTCTGACATAGACTCTGAAGCTAAAGACCTCAATATCAGAAAAGCAACATATTGTCTCTACGATAAGTTAATGTATCAGCTTCTGGTGAACATTCATAATTAATAATAAAGCTTGAGTTATACGTACTGCAGAAAGCAAGCTGCATTGCCAAATTAGCCTGTCAGTTAGAGTCTATTTTTCACAAGGCTCAAGAAGAGTTGACATGCTTTACGTATATCTACTCTCAACGGCTCTATAGTACAAGATTACATGGAATACACAATGGTAAAACATGTTACATAATGAATTAAGATCTTTTAGTGTATCTCTCTTCAACATCTCTTATACTATGGAGAAACAAAGACACTTGTTCAAGTTATCTCTTCCAACAACTACTCTTCTACAACTACTATATAAGCTACTGAAGATTCAAACTGAAGTCTTTAACAAGGAGCAATCAAAAGGGAAAATATAGAAGGAAATCCAAGAAGGATAAAAGTGTTCTACACTTCTGTATGGATGGAGTAATAACAAAGTCATACAATAAGCAACACAATCGAGTATGCAGAATTTCTGTTATATGTTGTAAATTGTAATAGGACTTAAGATTTCTTAAACATTGAATATCTTAGAAATTTTAAGTGCTTAAAGATCTTTGTTAAGGTGATTACTATGTACCTTTGATTTTGTATCAAGTACACCTTGTTCTCTATTTTGCTAAACATGATCGTTTAGTAGTTTAGATAAAGTCTCTTGCTATGTGATTGAGCATAAATGTCTCTTGCTGAAATACTTGAGCCAAGTAAGTCTCCTGCTATGTGCTAGAGCATTGAAAGTCTTGATTAGTTGCTGATTAAGAAGAAAGTCCTAAACTATAGGTTTAAGCATAAAGTCTAGAGCCTGAGGGGTTTTAGCAGAAGTCTTGGGTTCTTGAAATCTGAGCAAGGAAGTCTTGAGTTTGTGGAACTTAAGTAAGGAAGTCTTGGGCCTGAGGGGATTGAGTAGAAGTCTTGAATTCGTGGAATATAAGAAGAGAAGTCTTGGACTGAGGGTCTGAGCAGAAGTCTTGAGTATGAGGGGCTTAAGCAAGGAAATATTGGGTTCGTGGAACTTAAGCAGAAATCTTGGACCTGAGGGGTTTAAGCAGGAAGTCTCGGGCTGAGAGTCTAAGCAAAGAAAAGTCTTATGCTTAAGTGCATAAGCGATTCTTCTAAAATCTGGAGAGATAAAAGCTTGAAGCTATCTATGAGAGTTTCTGATGTTTGATTTCTGCAAATATATGCCATGTAATTGTTAAACATTTTGCATTAAGCAATCTTGTTATTTAAAAATTGTTCATGTTCTTATTCTTGTTCAAGTTCTTATATTAACTGTTATACATAAGTTTATCATATTGTTCAAGAGAATAATAAATAGGATAAACCTCAAAAAATGCATCACTCATATTGAAAGATTGAGAGTTGTTACAATTTTTTAACTAACCATGCTGGATATTTGGATATTTCCTAAGGTATTCTCTAGGATCATTTGACATATTCTGATTGCTTAAATAATCTTCCCAATCTTCTCGAGCAAACTTCATAGCCTCTTTCCTCAGATTATTCCTACGTTTTGACCTAAAAGTTCTTCTTCTTTTTTGTGTTTCAACAAAGGTTGCTGAAGAAGTATGTGCTTCTGAGGCTGTCTGCTTGCTTGTAGACCCCTTAGTTGTTGCATTCTTTGTGCTTGCTTTAGCTGCTGCATTCAACATTGTTGTCATTCTGAAATCTCTCTTTGGAACCCAAATTTGTTTCTGATTATATATTTTTTGTTCAGATGATTAAGTGATTAGGAAAGTCAGTTTTCTGAGAGTTTTATAGAGTCTATTCATCCAAGTACCTTGAGTTTTTAATTGTTTTAATTTTGATTGGTCAAATCAATATTTTAACATTCTGACTCTTGGGAAATAATGCTTAGCATTCAGTCCTATTAAGATTCTACTAACAATTGTAAATATTTTTATTAACATGTCAATTGTTGTTTCTATTTATCTCGTTACTTCATTTATGCTTTTGTCGGAAAATCATAGAGAGAGAAAATTAAAAGAGGTATGCATGCAAAATAAAATTAGTCCAAACAATTTTGTCATTAATAAATTTTTTTAAGGATTACAATAAAAAGTAAATGGTAGGTACAAATATTAGCTCCAAGAAGATCTCATCTCTGGTCCTCTTCTTCTTTTTCTTCTTCATTGAGTTCTTTCTTGGTTTCAACTCAGTGGAAGAAAGACCTTCTTCTGTAGGTCCCTGAGGTGCTGAGGATGAATCCTTGTTAGAAGTATTCAGTATTGATGATAAGGGGCCAGTTGTAGATGCCTCAGATTCTGCTAGCAT
Source organism: Lathyrus sativus (assembly GCA_963859935.3). Lineage (NCBI taxonomy): Eukaryota > Viridiplantae > Streptophyta > Magnoliopsida > Fabales > Fabaceae > Lathyrus > Lathyrus sativus. The sequence continues at coordinate 647,277,007 of OZ012738.1, forward strand.
CTAAAGATCTTGTGTCGTCATACTAGTAGAGTTCTTTGGTACCTCTGTCACAACTGAGATGTTAACACTTTCAGCTGAGGACTCCATGGTGCTTTGTTGGATGTTGATGAAAATGAACTAGGCTTAAGTTGCTTTTATAGTAGATTTTGGGTAACCCAAACGTTGTAATAAAATCCTTTGCTTGATTCTTGAAAATATTAATGACCAATAAATAATAAGCATGCATTGTACAAATCTTTAATGATATATGCTATTGTATCGTTTTCTCTTCCTTAAAAACTGATCACGTAATGATGATCTGTTAAATGCATTTATGATTGTAGTTCTTTTATTTCTCTTTTATTATTCTTTTTTATGTGACAAAAGGGGGAGAAAGATATAATAGTAATTAATAAAGAATTTAAACCCTACAGATTTAATGTTGTTCATTTATAATTAATGTAATTTTAAATTTCTATTATTTTTTGTTATTTTGGTCTTTTTTTGTTTTGGTGTCTTGCCCAGGTGATATATTTTAATTTTCTTATATATAGAACTAAGGGGGGGGGGGGGGGGGGGGGCTTACAAACATCAACCTTGAACTATTAGACTCAGAGGGAGCTTATAAACCTCACACTTTAATGTTGCTTAGAGAATTAAAACATTTTTTTCTTGAATATAGTACTCAGGGGGAGTTTACAGAACTCAACCTTGAACTATTAGACTCAGGGGGAGATTACAAACCTCATACCTGATGTCGCAAAGAAAATTATAACTGCCCAACATTGTTCTTTAAATACTTATGTTTGTCATCATTAAAAAGGGGAAGATTGTTAAAAAAAAGATTTGTTCATGACATATATCTCTTGGATATTGATGATAATAAAGTATTAAAATAATAACGATGTTATCTAATGTGTGTTCCAAGTATGCAGGTTCAAAGGCTTGAAAAATGGTTTAGCTACACATCATAGTATCTTGATTCAAAAGTAATGGAAGGAGATGAATAAGCATCCAAGTTGAATAATCGATAAAGATTGCATATTCAGCTCTGATTAAATGATTCTGAGTTTTTTTCACTTCTATAATGAGTTTCTAAGGTTCCAAGACTAAGAGATTCTAATAGATACAAAAATCAGCCTTGGAACCTATTTATACACTTTTTCACTTTTCCTGCCTCGCCCGACGAAATCACCATTTTGGCACATCCTTCTGCCAAAAAAGTATCAAATCGTCCTCAGACAAATATCCTATATCACCCGGCAAACAAAGCCTCTCCCGGAGAACTCAAACCAACAAATCCCCGTCTGGAAACAACGACAAATTTTCCCACTAGAATTGATTTCTTTTGCCTTGCCCCTGCTTCGCTGAAGGTCGCTGGGAGAGCTCACCCATCCTTCGCCACTGCTCGCTGGGCGAGCATGCTAAAATAAATTCAGCATCAGTGATAAAATGAATTCCAGTGATAAAATGCTAAAATATATGCTAACATGAATTTTCCAGATATTTTCCATCAGTGAATTTTCCTTATATATCTGGTTTTCAATCTCTTTTGCAGTATGATCAATATCTTGATGTTTTCTTTTAAAAGTTATTCTTTATAACTTAATGAGCTCTCTTAACTATCTTTATAAATTAGCACATCATTACAACCTTTAGAACACTTGGTGTCTGTGTTGAAATTATTATTGTCTTACAAAATTGTTAATTTTTAAAGATGCCTTTGCATTGAGTACCATTTTCTTATATTTGTTTGGATTTATAGATAAGGTCAGAAATATTTAAAAAAAAATGGAAAGCTAGTTAATACTAACTTTATAACCTTGTGGTTGTAATTTCTGTTAGTTCTATGATTGACAGAAATGTTGGTAAAACTTGATGCTATCACAAGATGTCCTATAGGATGTCTTGACATATGATCTTAACATTCTGCAGGTGGTTCTTCTTAATGTTGCAGGGTTTTAGTTCATGATGTCAAGTATGAAGTCCTGACATTTGTGAACAGGACATTCAATGAGAATGTTATGTTTTGTCTGTTGCGATTTTGTGCAAGCTTGTGTGCTTTTATGGTAAGAGATTTTGCTGGTGCAAATCAACGTGGGGATCTTCTTTAAACACTACGCCAGAAATGATTTTTGTCAGCGCAGAAAAGACAGCGGTTTATAAAAAAGCGCTGCTAAAGAGTTAAAAAAATGGGGGGAAAACTCGCTGACTTAAGAAAGCGCTGCTAAAAGTGTCAGTTTTGTAATACAAAAGAAAGCGCTGCTAAAAAAGGGGGCTGCGAAAGTGCTGCTAAAGGGGGGTCTACGAAAGCGCTTTCTAAAAGCGCTGCTAAAGGGGGGGGGGGGGGGTAAAGAGAGCGCTTTCTAAAAGCGCTGCTAAAGGGGGGCATACGAAAGCGCTTTCATATAAAAGCGCTGCTACAGGGGGCATACGAAAGCGATTTTTAAAAGCGTTGTTATATGTGATATCTGTTTTAATAAAACAGTTTTTTCAGACAGTCGTTTCATTTTTCATCCGACAACACTTTCTAAAAATGAAACACATCAACTTCACGACAAACCCTATTCCCTCCGTCCGACATCTTCCGTCCGCTGTCGTGCCACCGTTCGTCCGTCCAGTCATTTCCGCCATCATCGTCTCCCTCCGTCTGTCGTGCCTCCTCTGTTCGGCCATTCCACCATTTTCAAGGTACTTTGATTTTCATGTTCTCATTATTTATACTCTTATGATTAGTGTATAAGAACTAGAACATGCATATGTTAAATCATTGTAAATCATTGACAACTATATAGAAAAATATATTTAGAATGTACAAGTTTTGATGAAATGATAATGTATAAATTTTGAAATGATAGTGTGGGGAAACAGTATTAAAATGTTACTCCATTCTTCGAAATTTTCTTACAAAGACTCATATTGTTGTTATTACTTGTTGTTGATACCATTTTGGTCTTTTTTGAACCACTTGTGGTGGCTGACACGGTGGTGCCTCCACTTTCGGTATTGCTCTTTTGAAACACACGTGATATCACCTATTCATCCTTTATGAATTAAAATATATAAAAAAATCATTAAAATTAGTTAGTGAGAACAAAAAAAGGATCTTATTAATTAATGTAACTGTTTTTAAGTGAGATTTAGTAGAAAAAGCTGAACATAGAAAAAAATTAGTACTATTAGTATTATTGGTAATATATCAAAAATTTGTTTTAAATATTAGTATATACTAGTTGAAGTTAATATGGCTCCCATGCAAAGTCATGTATTCACAAAAGTATGATAAGAAACTTTAACATGCACCATAGGGTAATAACCAAGATTGATTAATTCTCTGGCATAATCATATCGCGAAAAGTAAAATAAAAAAGCCTAATCGAGAAAAATCATTAACATAGATAATGTATATATTTTATTTTTTATATAAAAATATTGTTGATCTTAATTCTTATAAATATTTTTTATTCTGAGATTTAGACGCATGTTTTTGTTATTTATGTTTTTCATTTCATATGTATTCTTAAAAATTGTTGATCTTAATTCCGAGATTTAGACGCATGTTTTTGTTATTTATGTTTTTCATTTCATATGTATTTGTCATTCATTTAATAAGTGTGTTTTTTTGAATTACATGTATTATGGCTAACAACGAGGAAAACTCACATGATACTCCTTTAGAGGGTGGAAACGAACCAGTACATGATGTGGAAGGAGATATTTCAAGAGGAATAACGATTATGAAGGGAATCATTTCTGCGAGAGATAAAGGTATAAAATATGATCTGCATTGGAATGAAACAGACCAATTAATTGAGCCTAACGGTGCGATGTTAACAAGTTACATTGGTGCACTTGTTCGCTCGCATATTCCAATCACTTGTGATAATTGGAGAATTCCATCGTCGAAACCCGCTAAAGAAAAAATATGGAGTGAGATACAGGTATCATATCTGACATTATTTATTTTTGTTGACGGTTATGTCTTTAAATTATTTATACTAACACACTATATGTATGTTAATTTTTTTAATTTGCAGAGGTCTTTTAATAATGATGGCAACTGGGAAAAATATTGTCTTCAATTAGCTGGAAAAAGACTTAGAAGATTTCGAGCATTTTTAACGAACAAGTTTCTTAAGGATTCTGATGGAAACTTTGTTGAGTCAGACCGACCAAAGAAGTATGCATATTTGATTTCACTTGAAGAATGGGAGACTTTTATTGCCAAGAGAAGAACCAAAGAATTCCATGTAATTTTATCTTATCATGAACAATGTATAATATATATACTTATTTCACATGAGTTCTGATATGGCTTAAACTTGTTTTTTCAGGTTGTGAGTGACATAAATCAGCAACGAGCATCAAAACTCATATCCATACAAAAAAGGGCATTTGGGATATGCACGCTTACAATAGAAAATGGTAAATATGTATAAATGCTTTATTAGGATGAAATTAAAATACGAGAAAAGTGAAACTTATTATCTGTCTTAATGTGCAGTTAGAAGAGGACACTATGCCAAAAATGGCCTTTAGCAGCGCTTTTTTTGACCTTTAGCAGCGCTTTAAAGCGCTGCCTAAAGTGGCGCTGCTAAAGGTAAAGGCAGCGTTTTTTTGTGCGGAAAAAGCGCTGCTAAAGGCATCACTTTTAGCAGCGCTTTTTTACCCCTTTAGCAACGCTTTACAAAGCGCTGCCTATTCTCCCTCCCCCTACCCCCCCTTTAGCAGCGCTTTATGAAAGCGCTTTTGTAGACCACCCTTTAGCAGCGCTTTTTTAAAGCGCTTTCTTAGACCCCTCCTTTCCTAACCTATAGCAGCGCTTTTTTATGCCTATTTTTCCCCCTTTAGCAACGCTTTCTTGTAAAAGCGCTGTCTATACTTCACTTTTTTAAAAAAAAAAATTTTGAAAAATCACATTTTTTATATATTTTTAGACAAACCTGCTTATAACAATTAAATTCCCTGCTTATAATTCAGGCCTTAAATATAACTTGGCCTTTAAACATTGTAATTCAACACTTGGCCTTTAATTCAACACAATATAACTAAACATTGTACATTATACAATAACACTTTGCAATTTACACATAATTAACTCAAGTATAATTTACACATAATTTAAACATTGTACATTATACAATATACAATATACAATTTACACATAATTACAAATCCAATATACATTATAGAATTCTTAACTCAATCATAAATTGACACCATTCTTCCTTAATTTCTTCCAATTTTACTTTCGAGTACGTAGCGCATTTGAATTCCTCAAAATACTACATAATATAACAGAACAAGCACGATTTAATACTAATTACTCAGATGAAATATTAGTTAATTATCAAAATGAATCATATAACTCATGAATTGATCCATACCATGATTGGAATCTCTAATTGACCAGAAAGAATGATTTCCTTCATAAAGCGCAGTACAAAATATCCGCAGTCAATCCCACCACGCTGACGAGGACACTGTATTAGGAAAAAAGCGAACGAACATTTATCAGGATATATAGTTTAAATAGTTTTATAAGTAGAACCACTATAATAGTCAAACATGGGAAAATATACCTCCACTCTGATCCAGTTGATGTTGCTAGCCCTACTTTTTGGCATTGTTGCATCTCTCTGTGCTCTGTATATTTGTATAACTCTAACATAATATAAACACATATTTAGAACAATGTCACATAATAAATAAACATATATAATTATTCAGAACACTATATATCATCACTTACATATCAACCATGTTCTTCAAATTTTCATATTTGTTTGTATCGCCATCCAATGAATCTATATAATACACTATTTCTTTAATCGGATTAATTGCGACCAACAACCAGTGACCACTATAAAATAAGACAACATTTTAGACGGAAATGTTATATAATATGGCAAAAATCGAACAATTATAATAAATGAATTTAGAATAAAAGCTAACCCATGGCCAGTATTATATGGCAACATAAACAACTTCTCCGTATTCGCACCCATAAATCTCTGGACTGTGTACTCTTTGACTGCTTCTGGTGTCTGGTCTATTGTCCGTGAGTTGACACTGCTAGCAGATAAGAATGCGAATAGTGAAGTCAAATCAGCGGGGACCAACAACTTGTCATACAAGAACCTAAAAAAAATATAATCAACATTAGATTATTCAGTTAAACGAGCGAATTTTAAAATGTTCAATTATCTAATTAAAATGGATCGAAGTACCTGATGTAGGAATGCATAACCCCGACGCCCAATTCTAAATGTTTGAAAATCTGGTCGAAATCCTCCTTAGCAAGTGTTTCGGGATATTCAAAACCGAAAATACCTTGATCCATATGTATTAGACGGATGCCCCCCTCCGGCACGTCTGTTGTCCCTACATATGTTTGAAGGCACATCCTAAATTGAGGAACAAATGCTCTTTTTGTCTCGACCTTTTTTTTGGGCACCTTGGAAGTTTCAGGCATGTTTCCCTTGCTGACTTGTTGCGACTGCTGATCAAGAACCTAAAAGTCATATATAAGTTCAGTAAATAATTTATAATAAAATAGTCACTTAAACTGTAGTACTAGTACCTGTAACTTTGATGCAGCTGAATCGGTATCCCGCACAATAATTTTATCATCTTTTGTTTTGGATTTTGTGGGAGTCTAAGATCATCATGTCAATAAGAAAGTGTAAATGTCAGAATAACTTTCATGTATGGGTAATAAAACATTGGAATATTACAAGGTTCAACCTACCTCATCATCTATGAAAATGAGATTCGTCGGCCATGCTACATAAGCTCCTATTGCGTCTCCCACCACTGTTGCGTCTGATACATCGTCTGGTATAGGCAACAACGCCCCCCCCCCCTCTAATGCAATATCAACAGATACTTTCAAAAATCCAGCAGGGAGGGGTTTATGGTGAAGTAAGTCTCCCAGGGTGTTATGCACCTTTCCCTTGCCAACCATGCGATAAGTCGGCGACGATAAATATAGTCGACAAGGTGAAATGCCCTAAACAAATAATGATCAGTTAATGTGTCAATTACGAAAAATGTGCTAAATTAATTTCAATGTAATATATACAATTACCTCTGGAAGCTTCTGCGGACAACCGATACTATCTTTGTCACTAGTAGCTTTACCGGCCTCTGGAGCGCGCCTTTCGGACATGTATCTCTCCTTATCCTTCTGTAATTCACGAATTTGAGCTTTCATTTCCTCCAAAGTAGCCATCACTTCTTTATTGGTTGGATTTTTTTTTCCTTGGCTGCTTATACAGTTTGGATGGAGTGACACCAAATCCCTTGCCCCTCACACGCCCAGAGTACTCAGGAATATTCAACACCCGACTCAATAAACTCCTGCAATCATCGTCTTCAGCAGGAGTTATAGTCTGGGATAGGGACTCCTGAAATATAGATAAAAGCATATTTAAATATTTTATACACTTTGTTCAAACACTTTGTTCAAAAACTAATGTTGTACTTACACATTGTTCAAACACTTGTTGAACTTCTTCTTGGACGGCTCCATCTCTTCCCACCCGGGCAGCCTTCCATAAGACATGGTCCGGAAGAGATGTCGCATCACTTTTCTCCTCTTCCAACTACGCATTAAGACGAACAATAAAGCATTATATCCTATTATGTATACTTACTATTTTTTGTAAATAGATCATATTAAAGCATATATATGCACTTACTAATTTTTGTTCTAAGCGTGCATATCCCAAACGCCCCTTTCTATATGGATACGCAGGGTTTGATGCCCGTTCCCGATTTACGCCACTCTTAACCTGAAAAAACAAGTTTAAGTCATATCAGTTTGTTTGTGGAATAGGTATATATACTATACATTGTTCATGATAAGTTGTACTTACTTCAAATTCTTTGGTTCTTCGCTTTGCAACAAATGTCTCCCATTCTGCATCCGAAATCAAATCAGCGTACTTCGCTGGACGCTCCGAGTCTACAAAGTTGCCATCAGAATCTTTAAGAAATTTGTTGGTTAAAAACGCTCTAAATCCCCTCAAGCGTTTTCCGGCCAACTGAATACAATATTTTCTCCTAGAATCCTCAATATTAAAAGATCTCTGCAAACAAATACACATACATATAACATGTTAGTATAATTAATTTAAAGATGTAACTGTCAACATAATTAAAAATGATCAAATCTCATACTTGAATCTCGCTTCAAATTTTATCCTTAGCCGCTTCTAATGCAGGAATTCTCCAGTTATCGCAAGTAATCGGAACTTGCGAACGTACAACTGCTCCAATATAACTTGTCAGCAGCGCACCATTAGGCTCAACCAACTGATCTCTTTCATTCCAATGGACATCGTACTTTACACCTCTATCTCTCACACGGATGATTCTTTTCATTATCGTTATGCCTCTTTTAATTTCGCCTTCAACATCTTTGGGTGTTTCTTTTCCATCATGTGATGTTTCCTCGTTGCTGGCCATAATATACCTGTAATTCAGAATAACAACAACAACAACAAATATCAACAACAATAACAACAAATGTCATATTAAACAACAACAACAAACCATCTATATCAAATATAAACTATATCTCATATTTATAATCAACAACAACAACAAATATCATATTAAACAACAACAACAACAACAATCTATATCAAATATACACTATATCTCATATTTCATATCAACAACAACAACAAATATCATATTAAACAACAACAACAACAACAACAATATATATCAAATATATATATCTCATATTTTACATCAACAACAACAACAAATATCATATTAAACAACAACAACAACAATATATATCAAATATATATATCTCATATTTTACATCAACAACAACAACAAATATCATATTAAACAACAACAACAACAACAATATATATCAAATATATATATATATATATCTCATATTTTACATCAACAACAACAACAAATATCATATTAAACAACAACAACCACAATCTATATCAAATATAAACTATATCTCATATTTTACAACAACAACAAACAACAAATATCATATTTTACAACAACAACAAACAACAAATATCATATATCAAATATTAAACTATATCAAATATCAAATATATCTCAATAACACTAAAAACATCAAATATCATATATCAAATATCATATATTAAACTATATATATATATATATATATATATATATATATATATATATATATATATATATATATATATATATATATATATATATATATATATATATATATATATATATATATATATATATATATATATCAACAACAACAACAAAAACAATCAGAACAACAACAACAACAACAAATAACACAACAACAACAACAACAACAACAAAAAAAACTCAAATATCTCATATTTTACATCAACAACAACAACAATATCATATATATCTCATATATCATATTAAACCTTCAATATCATATTTTACATAAACCAACAACAAAAACCATCAGAACAACAACAGCAACAACAAATAACACAAAACCTTCAATATCATATTTTACACTAAACCTTCAATAACTCAGATAACACAAAACCTTCAATAAAAACAACAACAACAACAATATAAAACCATCTATTATGTTCAAATACCATCTATATAAAACCATCTATATCATCAGAACAACAATGGTGAAAAGATAAAAAAAAAAAAAAAAAAAAAAACAAGAAAAGCAGAGCAAGCTTCACGTACCGTAACAATGGTGGACCGGCAATGCAGACGGATGGATGAACTCAAAAACGGACGGTGAACGGTCGGTGATGGTCGGAAGGATGATCGGACGGAAGAAGGCGATGGTCGGACGATGAACAGTGGGTGGTTGGTTCGTGTTTTCGTTCGCCAGAGAAAGAAGAAATAGTTAGCGTGACTGTTCTGATTCTATTAAAATTCTGGAGGGTATTTTAAAATTATAATATGAACACCTTTAGCAGCGCTTTTAAAGGACTTTAGCAGCGCTTTTAAAAGCGCTTTCATAGGGTGCCTTATCAATTCCATATAGCAGCGCTTTATATAAAAAACGCTTTCTAAGGGTCCCCCTTTAGCAGCGCTTTTAAAAAGCGTTTTCTTAGGGCCCCCCTTTAGCAGCGCTTTTTAAAAGCGCTTTCTTAGACCCACCATTTAGCATCGCTTTTTTAAAAGCGCTGTCTTAGGTAGGCGCTTTTTTTCTTTTTTTTATGGCCCTTTAGCAGCGCTTTTGTAAAAAGCGCTGTCTTTCTATGCGCTGCTAAAAGTGATTTCTGGCGTAGTGGGAGAAAAGTGATGCAACATCTGTTCCAGAACATGTTTTGTGGAAGACTGCTCGTGTGGGTAGAGATGGAGTTGTTCAGGAAGATGTTCAACAAGTTTTTGAGCAATGTATAAGTATAACATTAGTTCTGTCATAAACTTAAAAGTGTAGTAACATATAATATATTTATGCTTTTTAATCCACACTGATATTTTTCTATATTTCAGGAGAGTCTATCCAATACTATAACTGCATCTGAAGACCATGATTGCAGGAGCCTACTTAGTCGAGTATTAAATGTTCCTGAGTATGATGGTCGTGTGAGGGGTAAGGGGTTTGGTGTCACTCTAACAAAATTGTATAAGAATCCAAAGAAAAAAAATCCGACCAATAAAGAAGTCATGGAGTCGTTGGAAGAATTGAGAGCTCAAGTTTGTGAATTGCAAAAGGACAAAGAGAGATACATGTCAGAAAGGCGCAATTATTAGTTTAAAGATACTAGTGACAAAGATAGTATCAATTGTAATTTTCAGCAGAAACTTCCCGAGGTAACTATATATATACACATTAATTTAGCACAATTTTCTGAATTGACATATATACACATTAATCGTATTCGTTATTAGTTTAGGGCATTTTACCTTGTCGGCTATATTTATCGGCACCTACTTATCACATGGTTGGCAAGGGAAAAGTGCATAATACTTTGGGAGACTTACTTCACCATAAACCGCTCCCAGCTGAATTTTTGAAGGTATCAATTGATATTGCTTTAGAGCGGGATGCATTATTGCCTATACCAGACAATGTTTCGGATGCAACATTGATGGGAGACGCAATAGGATCGTAAGTTGCATGACCCTCAAATTTTATTTTCATAGATGATGAGGTACGTTGAACACCATTATGAACCTTTTAGTATTCAAATGTTTTACTACATGTAAGTTATTCTTACATTTACATACCATTTATTTACATGATAATGTTAGACTCCTACAAAATCCAAATCAAAAGATAAGGGGATTATTGTGCGGGAAACCGAGTCAGATGCATCAAAAAAACAGGTACATTAATTGATATATATGAATAGAAAATCTGAATTATATCCTCCAATTTTTAGATTACCTGACTTATATGATTTTTAGATTCAAGCTCAAGAGATGCAAAAAGTCAGTAAGGATAAGATGCCTGAATCTAGCAAGGTGTCCAACAAAAAAAAGGTTGAGCCTAAAAAAGCATTTGTTCCTCGATTTAGGTTGTACCTTGAAACATATGTCGGAACAACAGATGTGGTGGAGGGTGGCATTCGTCAAATACATATGGAGGAAGGTATTTTCGGATTTGCTTATGATGAAACAATTGCTAAAGAGGATTTGGATCAGGTTTTCCAACATTCTGAATTGGGCATCGGTGTTATTCATTCATACATCAGGTATTCCGATCAATTTTAATTAAATATATAATTGATCAATTTATTTGCTCATTACAATTAATATTAATCCTAATGTTGTTTATGTTTTTATTTAAGGTTTTTGTATGAAAGGTTGTTGGTCCCGCATCAATTGACAGAAAGGTTCTCATTCTTATCTTTTAGTTGTATCAACGCACAGTTAATCAAACACAATCCAGATGCAGTCAAAGATTACGTAGTCCGAGCATTTATGGCCATAGATACAGAAAAGTTGTATTTTTTGCCATATAATACTGGCCATGGGTTAGATTTCATTCTAATTTCATTTATTATAATTATTCATTTTTAAACATTCTCTATAACATTTTCATTTGAAATTTTGTCTTATTTTACAGTGGACACTGGTTGTTGTCGCACCTCGAAAATTTATTCGAAAACACGACCCTCGCGCAAAAGGCGCGGAAATGCAATTCGACAGAGTCGCCACCAAACTTTATTATCCCGAATAAACGGGAGAGGAAAATATCGAGAAAACCTCTTAAAAACAGAAGGAACACGGCCATCATAACCTGATGTTCCTGAGTTCGGGAGTCGGTTACGTGAGCGGAAGGTATTAGCACCCCTCACGTCAGTTGTACTCAACGGGAACCTCTTAATTCGAGTTGTGATGAATGTTAGTTAAGCTTAGTTCTTCTCTTCTCAATAATAAATACTATAAAAAAACTATAAAGGGATAAAGACGATAGGGGAAAGGGGGTGGTTAGAGGATAAGGTACTCGCCAAGGATTGGGGCTCTTGTGCCTACGTATGCTCATTCGGACGAGAATGAGAAATCAGAGCGTCGTAGTTCGACTACGGGAAAGGATTGGGGGAAGCGGAAGATGGATAGAAGGTAGCTCGTCAAGATCATCACGATCTTGTGCCTACGTATCTTACATTCGGACGAGAATGAAGAATCAGAACGGTCGTAGTTCGTGGTAACAACCATGAAAAGAAACGGGAAACAAGAGGATGGATAGAAGGTAGCTCGCCAAGATCATCGCAATCTTGTGCCTACGTATCTTACATTCGGACGAGAATAAAGAATCAGAGCAGTCGTAGTTCGTGGTGACAACCACGAAAAGAAACGGGAAACAGGAGGATGGATAGAAGGTAACTCGCCAAGATCATCGCAATCTTGTGCCTACGTATCTTACATTCGGATGAGAATGAAGAATCAGAGCAGTCGTAGTTCGTGGTAACAACCACGAAGAGAAACGGGATTGAATGAGTTTGAAGGTGGGTATGAATGACGATTACTCGAAGCTTAAGAAAGACTTCTCGGACCCAAGTAATCGAGAGAGCGAACCAAAGACTTGGAACTCTCTCTTTTTCATCACGGAAGGAAAGGTGTTTGAAAGGTGAGTTTGAACTAATGGCGACTACTTGAAGCTTAAGAAAGATTTCTCGGACCCAAGTAATCGGGAGAGTAAACCAAAGACTTGGAACTCTCTCTTTTTCATCGCAAAAAGAAAGTTGTTTGAGTTTGAAATGGTGTTTGGAGTGATGAGTAGTTGAAGGATGGTTGAACATTGTCGAGTTTTTAATGTTATTTAAAGGCATCAATTTCTCACACACGAATAAGATAACTCGCATCCAAACAACCGAAAGCAAGATCAAAGACTTGAACCCACTCTTTACACCTTGAAAAGAATTAAATAGTTGTTAATTGATTGATAGTTTGTTATAAAAATCCGCTTGACGTTGGATCAAGGGTTTGACTTATTATCGTGTGCAAAAACGTGTAGTGGACTGGAAATGGTTTGAGAAACGGAACCGACTTGACTTACGCATCAAGGGTCGAGTTATGAGAAATGATACTAGTCCCTGAGGGTGCCCCCAATATTAAAACCACGGTGAAGTGTGTGCAATAGGTTGATGGCGAATGCGTATGAGCACTCGACTTACGGAGGGTGTTTGAAAATGGCTCGATGACGAATCGAGAATTAGTTTGAAAATAGTTTGATCTACGCTAGTCCCTATGGGTGCTCCTAGGAGATAAACCGATAATCAAAGAAATGTGAAACATACATCAGAATGGGAGAGGGGGACATGTAAAATACACGGGCTTGCACGAAATAAAGGGGTCTCATTGTCAGGTAGCCCAAGAGAAAGCCGTGTGTGTGCATTGTGTCCTAAACTACGCCTTGAGCAAAGTCAGGTACAAATTCGATAGTAGGGTTCCTGCAAATGACCAATGATCCAACAGTCCACCAGTTTGGCTTTTAGGATTTCAATAGTTTATTATGTGTTTTCGATTATGGGTGAATTAGAATGATGAATATGATATGACAATATGAATAATATACAATAATATAACAATAATATTTGACGAAATTTAAAGCAATTAATATTTGACGGAAATTAAAGTTAGTAGTTAGTTTGGTTAGGAATTAAATCGGGAAAAATGCAACGTTAAACCATCGTAGCTCGACTTATAATGAAAGTTGGTCTATAGGAGGTCGCGTGAATGGATATCCGTGCTATGAACAAGATAGAGAAATGATATTGAGAACCATTCTCCAATTTAATCGTGTCGCACGGACTAAAAATGGTGGGATCTCGTCTTAATTGCAAATATTATGTCGATTAATCGAAGGTAGCCTATCACGATCCCAAAGTAAAGAAAATGACCCAAATGGTCATTCCCCGTAGATTTGAAATCGAGAAGGTTATCGACTTTGATACGCGACGCTTACAAATAAAAGACTTCATAGATCGCGAAAGTTAAAATAAAATCAAAAGGAGGAAGAAAATGAAATAGAAAATGAAAATGGTCTTGAATAAATTATCATCTATCAATAGTTTAACCGATAACAATTCTTAAAAGTTCGTCATTAACCTAAAAAATGATAAAATGAATAAAATGGATAAAAATCGCAAATGAAAAGTTAACAAGAAGTTGGTCTCAGGTTTATTGTTTTTCATCAATAATTTGACAGAAAAACAATTTTGAGGTCTCGTCATTGACCGAAAACGGTGAAAAATGACATAAAGACGAAAATGAAAAAGAAGAGAGAAAATGGTCTCGGATCTATCGTTTCTCATCAATAATTTGACAAAAAACGATAGAGGTCTCTCATCGACCCTAAAGCGACGAAAGTAGAGTAAAATTCCCAATAATAAATAAGAAAAAGAATCAAACCTCTAAGAAAATTTATCAAAATAAACTCTAAAAGTTAAATTAAAAAAAAAAGAAAAAAAAAAAAAAATATATATATATATATATATATATATATATATATATATATATATATATATATATATATATATATATATATATATATATATATATATATATATATATATATATATATATATATATATATATATATATATATATATATATATATATATATATATATATATATATATATATATATATATATATATATATATATATATATATATATACAAACTGTTTTAAAAATTAATATATAAATATTATAAAAACTATGTACAAAATATATATTACATATAAAAAAGGATAATATCAGATAGGGGTGGTATAGACTTAACACAAGGTGGGCCCTGAAGCCCACCAATAGTCAGCACAGCTTGGTGTCCAATGACCCGTTTGAGTTTTTTAACAAAAATGGAAAAAAACGGTTTTCTTCTTCTGATTTCCAAACACAATCCCTCTCCAAATCCCTTAACTCAAATCAAATTCTCTCAAGCTATTACCACTCCTTCTTTCTGTTCATACGCTTGTGTTTGATTATTTTTTTGTGAATCTCATGGTGGAAACGTGAGGTGATTTGCGGATGGGTTTGATTTGGTTGAAGATGGAGATGACAAGGAAATGGGTTTTGCGATTTGAAGGTTGAAAAGAGTGTTTGTGCTAGATGTTTAGATGTTGATTTGGCGTTGAGTTGGTAGGTTTGGAGAGTTGAGGTTTTATGTTAAAGGTTGAAGAAGAGGTTCGATGTTGATGAATATGGGTTTTGGTGGAAAGGACAATAAGGGGTGCTGGTTTCGCTGATTCGCGTTTTGGACGGAGCTTTTGGGTTGTTGAGAATATGGAGGTGAGGTTTGAAGGTTCATCAATGGTGGAAAGGGTGGTTTCAGAAGAAGGCGAAATGGGTTTTGAAGGGCATGGTCGCGGAAGATGAAGGTGAATGGATGGTGGAATTCTGCGAAAATGAGGGAAGATGGATGTCGGATGAAGGGATTTCTCAATGATGAAGGAGATGAATAGTAGCGCAAAAGGGGGTGGCGGCTATTATGTTTTCAAGTTCTCCCCCCAACAAGATGATGAATAGTGCCATATATATTCATAAACTGACACGTGGCATGGCTGGTTAATTCGTTAAGCCTGATTAATTAACGTTAAATTCTGAACCAATTATGACTTAAATAATTAATAAAACATTCTAAAAACTAACTAACTTAAATTCTAATCTAACTAATTAATAAAATTCTGAACTAAAGACCTAATACTAACTAAACTAATAATAACTAATTTAAATTAATTCTAAACTAATTATAACAAATTCTATAAAAAAAATCTAAAACTATTTTCTAAATTAAAAAAATCTATTGTCTAAATCTAATTAATTCTATTTCTATGCTAACCCCAATAATCCTATTCTAATTAATCTAATTCTATTCTTAATATACATCTAATTTCTAATTATTAATTAAAACTAAAATTCTAAGTCTAAAAATTCTAATTAAAACAAAAAGTTAATTCAAACTAATTCTAAAACTATTTTAAAAAAACTATTTCTAAAATTCTAATTTAACTATAATTAAAAATTATATTCTAAATTAAAAGAAGCTAAGTTCTAATTGTTAAATCTAAAATAAAATTCTATTCTAAAAAAATTCTAATTATTAATTAAAGTTTAATTCTTTTTCTAATTCCTAAATTAATTTTAAAACTAAAAATCTACCTAAATTCTATTAACAAACAAAATAAGTACGAAAAAAATAGGAAAACAAGATAAAATTAAAATTCGCAAAAACAACTTTAGGCCACGTGTCACGCTCTTATTGGTCAGAAATGATAAAAAAATGGAAAGCGGCAAGCGAACGCGTGTCTAAATAACAAGAAATTAAGCGGGCAATGCAAAATTAAAAATAAAAATCGAAAAAATGCGAAAATATTTGAAAAAAGGTGGGACAAATTTAGGGTATAACAGATGCCCCTATCTAATTAGCTTAGACCGAGTAAGATGAACTGCTACAGCGTTCTTTCCTACGAGGTAGAAGTCAATTAGATATAAAGAAAATCCTTAATTTGTCCGAAAAGAAAATAGATGCTTGGGAATTGAAATACTGGATGAAGGTAAACCTCTGAATAAACTGTAAATAATTGGCAAAAAGTCGTCATCACCAAAAGGATGATAGAATGAAACACACACGGCTACTATCAACAAAAGGATGATAGAGCAAAACACATACCGGCTATTACCACCAAAAGGATGGTAGAGCAAAACCCTATTGCACAATCTAGCGTCAGACGAGATGACAGACCCCCCACCAAAAGGATGACGGAGCGAAACTCACACCGGCCACTACCACCTAAAGGATGATAGGACAAACACCATTGCACAATCTGACATCAATCCAGATGACAGACCCCCCACCAAAAGGATGACATAGCGAAACCCACACCAGCCACTACCACCAAAAGGATGATAGGACAAACACCATCGCATAATCTGACATCAATCCAGATGACAGACCCCCCACCAAAAGGATGACGGAGAGAAACCCACACCGGCCACTACCACCAAAAGGATGATAGGACAAACACTATCGCACAATTTGACATCAATCCAGATGACAGACCCCCCACCAAAAGGATGACGGAGCAAAACTCACACCGGCCACTACCACTAAAAGGATGATAGGACAAACATCATCGCACAATCTGACACCAATCCAGATGACAGACCCCCCACCAAAAGGATGACGGAGCAAAACTCACACTGGTCACTACCACCAAAAGGATGGTAGGACAAACACTATCGCACAATCTGACCTCAACAAGATGACAGACCCCCCACCAAAAAGATGACGGAGTGAAACTCATACCGGCCACTACCACCTAAAGGATGATAGGGCAAACACTATTGCACAATCTGACATTAATAACTATGATAGACCCCCCACTAAAAGGATGATGAAGCGAAACTCCCACACACAGGTTGCTATCACCAAAAGGATGATAGAACGACACAAATTGAAGGTTATCAACACCAAAAAGATGCAGGCTAGGTTGAACCGATGAGGTTCAGCTATCACCAAAAGGTTGATAGTAAGGCAATTGACAACGGTCACGCTTGCTGGATACAACTCATTGGGGAACACCTAAGAGGAAGACCGGAATGAAATAAATTAGCGGGGACGACCACTGATTTACTTGGAGGTCATAGTTTTATTGAAATAATTTCATGAGGAACGCCCATGAATTTCAAAGTGGATGCCCCTGACTGGGTTGAGTTTATCTTGAAATGTCATGTCTTAGCTTGATCAACAAAAGGTTGGACAACTTCGTGAGGATCGCTCACGGCTTGGCTGGAGATGCCCCTGACTGGGCTGAATCTTACACTGAAACTCTTGGATTTTTCCAACAAAAGGTTGAACAACTTCGTGGGGAACGCCCACGATCTTGAATGACATGCCCCTGGCTGGGCTGTATGTTGATTTGAAGATCTGATCAACCACGAGGTTGAAAATATGTCATGGGAAACACCCATGGTCTTGAAAAAGATTCCCCTGACTGGGCTGAATCTTGCTTTGAATATCTTGAATTTTGTGGGAGAAACCCATAGTCTTGCAAAAAATGCCCCTGACTGGGCTGATGATTGCTTTAAAGCTCTTGAATTTTGTGGGAGAAACCCACAGTCTTGCGGAGGATGCCCCTGACTGGGCTGATGACGATCTTGGAAATCTTCAAGATTGATCCTGGATCGTGACTTGCATATTTGAATGCTTGATGATAATGATGTTCCATAACAAATGGAAGTGTAAATACAAATGCTGACGCACGGAGATGCAAGAGCTGGGGAAGTATGATTGATTTGGGTATGCATATGATGCAAGATACTTATGATAATGAATGCCATGCGTATGATGCACATGATTGCAGATGAGTAATTGGAAATGCAGGTGGAAGACGCCAGCATGGTGGACTTTTGGTAGTTGCCAATACGGATTGGACTTTGGGTGGTGGGAGGGGTTTAACTTCCTCGACACGCAGTTTTCTAAAAGCATCAAGATTGAAGCAGATGAAGATGCTCTTGATGCCCCAAGCTTGCTTTAGAGAAAATTGCAACTCTGCTTGATAGTCAGGGTAACTTGGTCTTACCCCAGTCTGAACATGGTAATGGTCTGCCCCTGATTAACCAGTTCTGAAGTTGAAGCTGAACTTTGATGCTTTGAAATGGCTTGTCGCTGCTCGAGCTGTTGAATGACCTGCCCCAACCTGTGGGTTTTAAGGTAACCTTGCTTGGTGTTAGCCACTGAAAATCAAGTTTCTCCTTGATTGCCTCTTTGTTGGAGTGTCTTTGATGCCTAGCACTGATTTGCAATTAAACTTATACATTCACAAATGACAATATTAGTGCATAGTTCAATGCAAATTTTGAAAAAAAAATGTCGTTTTATTGAAGTGTCGTGATAGTGAGATACGAATGGACTGTTAATCCAGACATTGTGCTAATTTGATTGGTGTAAAAGATGTAACAAGGATAATGACACCAATGTTGATGATTAGCAATCATGTGAGGAGTCAGGTTATGCAACCTTACGAAAGTATGCTTTCAGAATAAACCTCTCCTCAATTAGGTCTTTCGAGGGTTGTAACGTGGTCTGGTTCACGGTTATGAAACAAAGGATATTAGGCTCAAAGTATGATATGTACCCACCCCTTCTTCGTAATGATCTCCAGTCCTACGTTTAGTTAATTCTGCACTTGTCTTGACGGTGTAAGCTTGATGTTTGCTCGAGATGGCAGTCACCTTATTTTATTCTAATGGATGTCAGTGACTCTTTTGGGTGACCACTGAATCTTATTTTGTTTTTGTTGAGGGTTTCGAGGGCCTCTTTTGATTTTATTTTCGATCCCTAACTTTTGCATGGATTGACTTTGCTTGTCTAATCCATCGGGATTGCCTTGGTTTTGCCAAAGTCCCCTTTTGAGGTGCTTGACTTAGCAGGCTTTTGATTATTTTTTTGGATTTTTGTGGGAGGATTGTGACTGCCATGTTGTGGGTCTTTGATGAACAACCGTCTTTCTTTTCTTTGTTGATTCGAATGCGGGATTGGATTAACTGAATAATACCCTGCCCCAGGCCGAGTGTAAAGGTTTGAATATCCAAAGGAAACTGCTACTTCTAGGCTCGAAGTGGTTTACTATGGATTAACTCCTTATATCTTCAGTGTTTAGGGAATTGAAGCAATGCATGTACATCATTGACGAGATTCTATCTGAAAGCATACTATTCGCAATTATGGGTATCTCGTTTTCATCATCCTCCCTCAAATCATGCTAAACAACAGTTGACAGAGTGAAGTGAATAAATGTGTCGGTGATTCTGAAAGTAATGAGTGAATACGATATAACTAATTCAAAACATGCATAAACAATACATTAATGAAACCAAATACGAATGGCAATTGTTCAAAGCATACAATATTTAAACAAACAAAGACAAAATACAAGAAAAGTGAAAGATGAAATGGCAACACGACTGCCTTCTTCAGGGAAATGAACTTGACTTGACTGGATTTGATCTGATGTTGTAACTAGCTGGCTGTTAGGACAGTGGTAAAGTGTCGAGTTTTTGTTATCGTCTCCATAGAGAATATAAGATTTTGCCGCCGTACGAAAGTTGTTAAATTCATAGTTTTATAGTAACAAAGGGTTTGGTTTTAAAAATGGTATCTTGCATAAAAAGTTATAACCAACGGTAAAAATCAGGGTTTGACGATTTAAAGAAAGATTGCCAAAGTTAGGTTTCAATGATCACTTTGCATGCATATGCTTAATCAACAAGATTTATAAACTCCATCTAGATAATAAACTCATTCACAACATCCTCTCAATGTGATTATCTCTAACTCACATCGTGGGTTTTACCATTTTGATCCATTGTTGATCTCTCACACAATCTATCAAACTGATAACATTAAAGTTTAACATTTTAAGTGAACATCTTCATTCTTAACTTTCTCTAGCTTAAAAACAAAGATGGATGAAAACCTAGGTTAAAAGTTGGAAAATATCTCTCAATCATAAACCAACACAAAGAGTTTTCAATAAAGAAAAGTTTTCATCATTCATTCATCATCCAAGAGTTTACAATACAAATAAGGATCAATACATTAACATACAAAGGTTGATGATCAACTACATCTAACCTTGACAATAAGAAGGACTTAGCCACTCATTCTCATGGTAGCTTTGAACAAGAAGGAAATGGAGAAGATGAAGAACATCCACTTTGAAGAATCAATGAAGGATGTGATTCCACTTCTCCTTGATTGCACACAAAATAGCAAAATGAAGAAGAACCAATGTTTCTAGGGTTCTAGAGCTCTATTCTTATGTTACAAGATTTATATCCTCCTTTCAAGTACATGGTATGGGCTATATATAGCAACTAATAAAGTAAAAAGGAAGTGTTGTCTGCGCACATTCGCCAAGCGAACCAAAAATAACTTGGCACTTCAAAGTGCCTCTGGCTAGCAAACCGCCCTCTGAGGTATCGTGTATTCGCCAGGCGAACAATTCACTCGCCAGGCAAACATTCGCTGGCCTCACTCGCCAGGCAAACTTTGGGTGGCCTTGCTACTGGAATTTGCATGAGGAAAGCTACCACTTCTTCGCCAGCACCTTCGCCAGGCGAACCGTAGCGAAGCTTCGCTGGAACCTTCGCCTGGCGAACTTCCTGTCTTTTAAGTCTGGGAGTTAATTCTGAATTACTCGCTCTAGCACGCCAGCACTTGCCTGGCGAACATTCGCTGGCATTCGCTGAGCTTCGACAGGCGAATGCTTTGGTTTGCAACTTCTTCAGACTGCTTTATCTTGTCTCCCAAGGTGCTCTTATTAGTGTCAATCCTGCACACTAACAGCAACATTACAAACACCGTTCACTTGGAACACAACAAAATGAAACTAAACAAATTCGACTATTAAATCAAATACTATATGAAAACGATTAAAAAAGACTACTAAAAAGAAATCAAATATCTACTATAATTGGGATCTAACAACTCTCCCCAACTACTTATTTGCATGTCCTTAAGCAAAGTATGCCTCTCAAAACAAAAAGGAGGATTTGCTCAAGACCAATTCAATCCAAGTGAAAATATTTGGCTCAAATACAGAACATGTGCAACAAGGCAAAAAAAATTACATAATTCCACAATAGATAATGTTCAAGAACTAAATGCTAAGAACAAATTGAACAATGCTTCAAGCAACAACTTAAATCTCATGACATGTCATTCTAACACTCCACTTCGAAAAAGGATTGAAGCAAAAACACGCATGCAAGCGTGGGACAAAAATTCACTCAAATGATGAACAATGCAATACTATACAATTCATACAATATCTAAATTCTCACAAAAAAATTATGGAAACTCAAGATCACATAGGACTTAGATGGTTGTAGCTTGGTTGGGTTAACAAACAAGGGATATATCTAAAGCCATTGAAACGACATTTCCGATGCAAAAGAGACATTCACTGTACACTATTTACACATCTTCGACTTTATTTTACAAGTTCCTCATTTGAACCCTTCACAACTCATGTTTCACAACTCACTTAGGGATGGCAACGGGGCGGGTCGGGGGCGGGTTTAACTATACCCACACCCGCACCCGCATCCATGTAACAGACCCGCCCCCGCCCCCAAATCCAATCGGGGGTGAAAATTTACCACCCAGACCCGCCCCCAGTAGAAAACGGGTGCACCCGCACCCGCCCCGCCCCCACCCGCAAAAAATTATTATTTTTTTAATCATAATAAAAATTAGTAATTTAATTAAAAATTTGATTATTTTAATAAATTAATTAATTATTTAATTAAAATTTTAATTAATAAATGAATATTAACTTGATTAATTTTATTATTTTAATTGCAATAAAAATATTAATAACTTAATTAAAAGTATAATTAATAAATAAATATTAAAATAAATAAAATAAGGAAATCAAAATAAAATATATTATGTGGGGCGGGGCGGGGGCGGGTGCGGGCGGGTCTTAGTGTCTACCCACACCCGCACCCGCACCCGTAGTTAAGAACCGGGTTTCACCCGCACCCGCACCCGCACCCAATTAAATCGGATTTCCCCCGTTAATTTCGGGGCGGGCCCGGACGGGTGTGGGCGGGCTCGGGTTTGTTTGCCATCCCTAAACTCACTTTGTTTTTTTCAATATTTTTCTACCAAGCAAGCATTCATTTTCATATATATTTTTTTCTATACCATATTCACAAAACGAGTGTTTCTCCTTTTCATCTTTTCTTTTCAATACTTGCTTAGCTTTTCAAGAGTTGTGACAAATTACCACCTTACATTTTCGTTCTCCCCAACTTGTCTTTTCTCGTCCCCTAAGTGAATGCTCTTACTTTTTACGGCAAAAGAACAATTAATCAAAAATTCCAAGGTTTCAAGAACAAGATTTTTGAACTCTCGCTTTATTTTAAGCAAAGATTCAATTGTTTAGGCTCAAAAAGGTTTACGAATACTCTCTGCTCACGAGTATATTTGTATTTGGAACTGGTTGTGCTCAAAAGAAACAAGTGCCTTGATCCTCTCTAGAGCTTCCACAAAATTATAAAAAAAAGAAAAGATAAAGCATGAACTACACGCATACACAAAATTCATCATCCATCCATAGCATATGTACACATAAAAGGAGGATTCTTACATTTGTGGTATAGGACCTAAATGACATATCAATCAAAAGAGTTGCAGAAGAAACAAAGGTACAAAAATTGTTCCTAGCATAACAAGTTCTACAACATTTTAAATTCTAGAACAAGGTAATTAAGTACCTTGTCAACAAATTTATGATAACGATAATATCATCACCGTCCCACTTGAAAGAATTCTTGCACAACTACAACAAAAGACTAAACATTGACAATAGGGTGTTAACATATTTACAACCACCCTTGAACAGAACTACATATAAAACTTACTAAAATAAAACTTTAAACCAAAAATAAATAATTAAAACTCACACAACTAAATAAAAATGTTGAACCATAAAAGGGTGACTAACACCAATAATGTCAAAAGTACCATGGAAGGTACAAGTACAAAACTTCAAATTAATCGAAAGTACATAACAAAATAACCAAATGAAACTCCAAGATAAAAGAAAACTTTACTTTGTAGCACAAAGTGAACAACAAAACACACAAGAAATCACTCCTCCTCAGACATGTCATCATCATCATCATCCTTGTCCTCGTCCTCTTCATCATCATCAGCGTCAACATCATCCTCATCAGCATCCTCCCCCTACCGAAATTGGGCCTGTCCACAGGCCATGCAGCATGTTCAAGGAATTGCTCCCTTGTCATCATCGGGTGGCTCCCAGCAGGATCACGAATTTGCAGCTGCAACAGCTGCATCGAGTCATGAAGATCACAAGTGGCACGCTGCTGAGCAGCCATCCAATCCCAATTATAAGCACAAATCTCTTGCTGAAAGAGATCGTACACAGGAGGAGCCTAACCAGATCCAGAAGAATCACGACTATGTCCGCCGGCAGCAGTACCTGCACCAGAAGTATCACCAATTGCAGGTTTAGCTCTACAGAATTTCTCCACATACCTGTCATCGATCGCAGCCGGGATAGTGACCTATCGTCTCTGAGGAATATCCACGCCAGCATTAGCACAGAGTGACATGATAAGGCATGGAAAGGTCAGCGGGGCATTTTTGTGAGCCGCCAACCCGCCACGCCCACTGAGTACAACCGCACGCATCTCATCCGCGATGATGCGGGCAACGTCTATCTGAACATTTAGTAGGATAGAGTGGATCAAATGTGCAATAGGTATGGTTACTGAGCTGTGGTGGGACCTCGGCACTACATTCGTTAAAACAAACAACAGAATTAGCTGCACCAGCGGCTTCATATCCGTCCTAAGGTACCGAATGGCTACCCCCGAAGAGTTACACACTACACTGCGCCCATCCAAACATAAATCTTTGGTCATAGCATCCATATCACGATGCTTATTCAGATCACGGTGATAGTCATCAATTTGGCTACCTGTCAAAGAGAGAGGATTACCTAAAACATGATTAGTGGACCTCCGATCAAACCTTACCATAACACCCTGAACCATCGAGGTCCAACTGAACACTTCGCCGTCATCAGGGAGGGCGTTAGCATAAAATTCCCGCACTATTTCAGCGTTGTAGCCATCAAGTGGGGTCATCAGACGCTCCCACTTCTTTGCCACAAACAGAGCGTCAATGGAGTGGTAGTCCCCTGTGTCACTCAGCTGGAACCTCTTCTCCGGCATAATGTTCCTCCTCTCGAGGACTTCATAGCGAGCATGGTGAGTAGCGCCTCGGAAGCGGTCCTGGTCAAAGCGGATTGGTACTGTACGAGAGGTAGTTGCCTTCCTCTTGTGAGGGTTGATCATTCTTGGACCCATTATGCATACACAAAAATATACAAACATAACAAACAACATAAAATAAATTAGAAGGAACTAACAGCACAAAACATTGAGGAAAGAAAAATCTGTTGCATTCGCCTTGGTTCGCCAGGCGAATCTTGGCGAACTCTCGCTACCACTCGCCCGACGAATGCCAGCGAAGGTGCAAAAATGCAGAACAAACAACACTTCTGCAATTGTGTTAGATGCAAACCAAAGGCGTTCTATTCCCCATTCTCATTAACAGAAACAATTCGAACATTCATGCACTAATTTTCACAGAAAAACAGAGAGGGGTTTCTTAACCTAACACAATTTCAGAAGCACATTCAAGGATCCAATAACATAATTGTACTGACATAAAAGCATAGAAGTAGAAGAACACAACAATAATAATGCACAAACTGAAAGAAGAATAAACAAGAGAACATACCTTAGGATTGAAATTGAGGAATTCGCACAAGCTAAACAAGAGAGAAAATTAGGAGGGAATGTGAGAGTGAGGCAATGAAACGAGACAAAGGGAGGTTAGGGTTTTCAGAATTGAAAAATTAACAGTTAATGGGCCCAGGTGGCCCATCTCAAAGGCCTCTTTTTTTTTTTAACTGATGTCGCACACTCGCCAGGAGAAAGCCAGCGAAGATTCGCTGCGTCTCGTCGGGCGAATGCTCGCTGCCATTCGCCAGGCGAATGTTAGCGAACATGACAATATATTTAGGATCTGCTGCATTGCTCCACTTCACAAATCCACAGCCAAATTTTCTCAAAAATACATGAAATGAACAAAAACATGTAAATACTTACAATGTTGAGGTGCCTCTCAACAAGCGCTTGTTTAACGTCGGATAAGCTCGACGGTCCATGATGCTCAAACTGGAACATCAAGAAGAAAAGCACAACTTGCTCGGTCCACATGACCGCCGAGATAAATCTTTAACCGCTGACCATTGGTTGTCCAACTGTCTCTTCGCTCCAAATCCTCAATGACCACTGCCCCAAAAGTTTTCACCTCTTTGACACGGAATGGTCCAGACCACTTTGATTTCAATTTTTCTGGAAACAATCTTAACCTGGAATTGAACAATAGCACAAGCTGCCCCGGCGCAAATTCCTTCTTTCGGAGCTTCTTATCATGGTATTCCTTCACTTTCTCCTTGTACAACCAACTTGAGTGGTATGCGGCATTGCGCATCTCTTCCAACTCAAGAAGTTACACCTTCCTCTTATCACCGGCCAACTCTTGATCAAAATTTAAAAATTTTAAGGCCCATAAAGCCTCATCCAACTTTTGCGACCAATCCTTCCTTGAGTTCGACACGGTTTTTTCCAAAATTCTTTTGATCTCTCTATTTGAGACCTCACCCTGACCATTTGCCTGTGGGTGATACGGAGTCGACACTTTATGCGTTACACCGTAATGTTGCAGAACTTTTTCTAACGGTGCATTGCAAAAATGTGACCCTCCGTCACTTATCAACACCCGAGGGGTTCCAAAACGGGGAAAAATATTTCTTTCTAAAAAGCTTATGACCGTTTTAGAATCCGCTCTTGGTGAGGCAATCGCCTCAACCCACTTAGACACATAGTCAACTGCCACCAACAAGTATTCATTTCCAAAAGAGGGTGGGAATGGTCCGACAAAGTCGATACCCCAACAATCAAACAATTCTACCTCTTGGATATTTTGAAGAGGCATTTCGTCTCTCTTTCCTATCCCACCACTCCTTTGACAACTGTCACAGTTTTGCGCATGGGCATTTGCGTCTTTAAAAATAGAAGGCCAATAAAATCCCGATTGAAGGACTTTATTTGCCGTTCTAGCCCCATTAAAATGACCGCCATAAGGCGAGTTGTGACAGTGCCATAGAATACTTTGGGCCTCATCACCTGTAACACACCTTCTTAATAAATTATCACCTCCCAGCTTAAATAGATAAGGGTAATCCCACACATAGTACTTGGCATCCGAGAGGAATTTCCTCTTTTGATTAGGAGTTAGGTCGAGCGGCACAAAACCACTCGTCTTGTGGTTTGCAAAATCTGCAAACCACGACCTCACTTGAACTTTGAAGAGTTTTTCATCAGGAAACTCTTCTCGGATTTCCTTTTCTAAGGTAGTCACCTCATCATTGACAAGGCGAGACAAATGATCTGCCACCACATTTTCCGACCCTTTTTTGTCTTTAATTTCTACATCAAATTCTTGCAACAAAAAGATCCACCGGATAAGCCTTTGATTTGAATCCGGTTTGGTTAGCAGATATTTTATCGCCGCATGGTCGGTGTAAACAACAAATTTTGAGCCAATGAGATATGACCGAAATTTCTCAAGAGCATACACTATTGCAAGCAATTCTTTTTCTGTAGTGGCATAATTTACTTGGGCCTCATTAAGAACTTTGCTCGCATAGTGTATGGTATGAAAAAAAAATTCTTTTCATTGGCCTAGCACCGCTCCAATAGCATAGTCGCTAGCATCACACATTAGCTCAAAATTTAAATTCCAATTCGGAGCAACTATGATTGGAGCGGTGACCAATTTCTCTTTCAAAATCTCAAAAGCTTTTAAACATTCATCGGTTAGGAGAAATACCTGGTCTTTGGCAAGCAAATTACTCAAAGGTCTAGCCACCTTTGAGAAGTCTTTGATGAATCTCCGGTAGAAACCGGCATGCCCAAGAAAGCTTCGTATTCCCTTTAAGTTAGCAGGAGGAGGCAACTTCTCTATCACATCTACTTTAGCACGATCCACTTCGAGTCCTTTTGACGAGACTTTGTGGCCGAGAACAATCCCCTCCGTTACTATAAAGTGGCACTTCTCCCAATTAAGCACCAAATTAGTTCTCACACATCTTTCAAGCACAGTTTTCAAATTCTCCAAACATAAACCAAAGGATCCCCCAAACACCGAGAAGTCATCCATAAAAACCTCCATTGTCTTCTCTATAAGATCGGCAAAAATGGCTTGCATGCATCTTTGGAAAGTTGTCGGCGCATTACACAACCCAAAGAGCATTTTGTGGTAAGCGAAGATTCCAAAAGGACACGTGAAAGCCGTCTTCTCGTGATCGGCCGGGTCAACCACAATTTGGTTGTACCCGGAATAGCCATCTAGAAAACAATAGAATTCTTGTCCCGAGAGTCTCTCTAGCATTTGGTCCATGAACGGAAGTGGGAAGTGGTCTTTCCGAGTTGTGGTATTTAACCGCCTATAGTCTATACACATCCTTCACCCCGTTGCTACCTTTATAGGGATCAACTCATCTTGCTCATTGCGAATAACGGTAATGCCCCCCTTCTTAGGAACCACATACACCAGACTCACCCAAGGGCTATCCGAGATATGGTAGATCATTCCCGCATCCAAAAGCTTTACAACTTCTTTCCTAACAACCTCTTTCATTGTAGGATTTAAGCGGCGTTGTGGTTGAGCCACCGGCTTGAATCCTCCTCCATTAAAATTTTGTGCATACAATAAGAAGGACTAATTCCTTTTAGATCGGAAAGAGTCCACCCCATCGCTTCTTTATTCTTTTTTAACACATCAATTAAAAGGGATTCTTTATTGTTTGTCAAAAGGTTGCTAATGATAACCGGTTTTTCGTTGGTTTCATCTAGAAATGCATACTTCAAATTGTTTGGTAACTCCTTCAATTCAATTATTGGATTTTCATCCGTGACTTCCTTTTTCAAGACTTCTTCCTCTACTTCCCAAGGTTGCAACTCATTAAGACTGTCGAGTTCTCTTAAACATTCATCAAGAGCTTCTTCTTCTTCTTCAAGAGTGAAAACTTCGAAGGAGTCATTAAGGGCTAGCTCCATGGGAGTTATGTCATGAACATGTTTTGCAAATTCAAATGTGGCTTCTTCACCTACATCAATCCGGAAACTATCACGCTTGTCATTTGAGTGCTTCATTGCTTCAAAAAGGTCAAAAGTGACCTCTTCGTTTTGTACTCTCACCTTCATCAAACCGTCGTCTACATCAATCATCATTCGAGTGGTTTTCATGAAAGGTCTTACGAGAATTAGAGGCGCATCATCGTCCTCCTCCATATCAATAACAATAAAATCCACCGGGAAGAAAAACTTATCAACTTTTACCAACACGTCTTGAGCTACTCCATGAGGATGAGTAGTGGACTTATCGGCTAATTGTAACATCATTCGGATGGCTTTAATCTCAATGTTGCCAAGCTTTTTCACAATAGACAAAGGGATAAGATTTATGCTTGACCCCAAATCGATTAACCCATTTCCAACATAAACGTCACCAATGGTAACCGACAATGTAACTCTCCCTGGATCAACTTCTTTTCTTGGTAGAGTACGTTGGATGGTAGCGCTACAACTCGCATCAAGCACTATTGTTTCCGGTTCCGTATACCTCCGCTTCTTTGTAAGTATGTCCTTCATGAATTTGGCATACTTTGGCATTTGTTCCAAAGCTTCGGCGAACGGAATATTGATTTGCAATTGTTTAAAAATATCCATGAACCGGGCGTAATGTCGTTCATTTTCTCTCCTAGATGGAGCATGAGGATAAGGTAAATTTTGAACCGGAGTAGTGCTCACTACCTCCTTCCTTCTAGATGCTCTAGTGTCTCTTTCTCTTTTCTTCTTCACTTCATCCACCTTCACTTTTTCACTTTCATTATTTTCAACTACACCATTTGTTTTGTTTTCACTTTCAACCACTTTTTCTTTTTCAACTTCACCATTTTTTTCATTATTTTCTACTTCCTCCTCACTCCATTCACCAACTTCACCATCAAGTTTGTCATCAATTTTTTTCTCTACCTCTCTTTTTTCACTCTCGTCAACCAACTCTTTCCCACTTCTCGTCTTAATCGCCTTACAATGTTCCTTCGGATTTGTTTGCGTGTTTGCCAAGAAAGATGGTCCAACTTGTTGTTCCGCTAATTGCTTAGCGAGTTGACCAACTTGAGTCTCAAGATTTTTTATCGCCGCGTCATTGCTTTTTTGATTCGCCATAGACATTTGCATGAATCGTGTCAATGTATCTTTTAGCTTAGAAGTTGCAACCGACGGTTATTGAGGTATATACGGATTTTGACGGCTAGAGGTACCACCCCCATAACTTTGGTTATTGTGGTAGTTACCTCTAGGTTGGTACCCTTGGTTTCCTTGATAGTTGTGTTGTTGTTGTTGTTGTTGATGAGGATGTTAATATGGTTGTTGTTGTTGTGGATGTTGCCTCTGTTGGTAATCTCTCTGATTAGCCATGTAATTAACTTCTTCAAATCCAGGAGGCGGACAAAATCTGGTGTCATGTTCGCCCTTACAAAGCTCGCAACAAGCAATCTGTTTAACTTTTGATGGTTTTTTTAACTCTTTGATATGTTGAATTAATAGTTCCACTTGTTGTGAGATAAGCTTGTTTTGGGCAAGAATTGCATCATTCGTCCCTAACTCGAGCACACCCGACTTTCTTTGAGTTACTCCTCGGTTATGGTTCCCTTGGTGATCATTAAGCGCCATCTTATCAATAATTGCAATTGCATCATCGGCACTTTTTGACATCAAAGATCCTCCCGCCGTAGCATTCAATAAGGTCTTGTGAACCGAAAGGAGTCCATTGCGGAAAATATGAACTTGAGTGAGCTCATCGAAACCGTGTGCTTTGCACTTTCTTAACATAGATTTGTAACACTCCCAAGCTTCATTGAGTGATTCACTAGCTCCTTGAGAAAATACTGCAATCGCAGTTTTAGCCTCCATGAACCGGTTATGTGGAAAGAACCGTTCAAGAAACTTCTCTTCTAAAAGATTCCAATCCGTCATGATAGTTGTCGATTGGTCAAGATACCACTCATTCGCTTTCCCAATTAAGGAATGAGGGAATAATCTCCTAAAAAATGACTCTTCGTCAGCTTCGGTAGCTCCCGTTGCGCCCGCAATCTCATAGAATTTTGTAAGATGAGTAAACAGATCTTCATGGTCTAATCCTGTGAAAGGATTTTGATATACTAGAGCTAGGATTCTCGTTTTCATCTTGGCTTGCCTTCCATTCTGAAGATTCCGTGCAAACTGAGCTGTATGTCTTGGACTGTTTGTGCATGGAGTAGACACTGGTGGTGGAGGTGGTGGTTCTGCCATAATTGGTGTAAAATATGGTGGTGGAGTAGAAGAACTTTGTCCTTGTTCTTGTCTTTGTTTAGCAAGTTGCCTCCTCCGTCTTGTTTTGTTGTTCAATCTTCTCGCGGTCTTTTCTATTTCTGGATCGAAAAGGAGTTGGTCCTCAGGAATTTTTCCTCGCATAAACAGAAGCAGAAGTTGCACACTAAACCACACAAATTAACAAGCACAAGTCAAAGATTCAAAACTAAAAATTCAGCAACTATTGTTATGCTTGCAATATCAATTTATATTCCTCGGCAACGGCGCCATTTTGTTAGGACAGTGGTAAAGTGTCGGGTTTTTGTTATCGTCTCCACAGGGAATATAAGATTTTGCCGCCGTACGACAGTTGTTAAATTCGTAGTTTTATAGTAACAAAGGGTTTGGTTTTAAAAATGGTATCTTGCATAAAAAGTTATAAACAACGGTAAAAATCAGGGTTTGACGATTTAAAGAAAGATTTCCAAAGTTAGGTTTCAATGATCACTTTGCATGCATATGCTTAATCAACAAGATTTATAAACTCCATCTAGATAATAAACTCATTCACAACATCCTCTCAATGTGATTATCTCTAACTCACATCGTGGGTTTTACCATTTTGATCCATTGTTGATCTCTTACACAATCTATCAAACTGATAACATTAAAGTTTAACATTTTAAGTGAACATCTTCATTCTTAACTATCTCTAGCTTAAAAACAAAGATGGATGAAAACCTAGTTTAAGAGTTGGAAAATATCTCTCAATCATAAACCAACACAAAGAGTTTTCAATAAAGCAAAGTTTTCATCATTCATTCATCATCCAAGAGTTTACAATACAAATGAAGATCAATACATTAACATACAAAGGTTGATGATCACCTACATCTAACCTTGACAACAAGAAGGACTTAGCCACTCATTCTCATGGTAGCTTTGAACAAGAAGGAAATGGAGAAGATGAAGAACATCCACTTCGAAGAATCAATGAAGGATGTGATTCCACTTCTCCTTGATTGCACACAAAATAGCAAAATGAAGAAGAACCAATGTTTCTAGGGTTCTAGAGCTCTATTCTTATGTTACAAGATTTATATCCTCCTTTCAAGTACATGGTATGGGCTATATATAGCAACTAATAAAGTAAAAAGGAAGTGTTGTCTGCGCACATTCGCCAGGAGAACCATGACCTTCGCCAGGCAAACCAAAAATAACTTGGCACTTCAAAGTGCCTCTGGCTAGCAAACCGCCCTCTGAGGTATTGTGTATTCGCCAGGCGAACAATTCACTCGCCAGGAGAACATTCGCTGGCCTCACTCACCAGGCGAACTTTGGGTGGCCTTGCTACTGGAATTTGCATGAGGAAAGCTACCACTTCTTCGCCAGCACCTTCGCCAGGCGAACTGTAGCGAAGCTTCGCTAGAACCTTCGCCTGGAGAACTTCCTGCCTTTTAAGTCTGGGAGTTAATTCTGAATTACTCGCTCTAGCACACCAGCACTTGCCTGGCGAACATTCGCTGGCATTCGCTGAGCTTCGCCAGGTGAATGCTTTGGTTTGCAACTTCTCCAGACTGCTTTGTCTTGTCTCCCAAGGTGCTCTTATTAGTGTCAATCCTACACACTAACAGCAACATTACAAACACCATTCACCTGGAACACAACAAAATGAAACTAAACAAATTCGCCTATTAAATCAAATACTATTAGATGAAAACGATTAAAAAGACTACTAAAAAGAAATCAAATATCTACTATAATTGGGATCTAACACTGGCCGGTGGTATAGGATTTTTTATGACATTAAGATACTTCCCATCAAAGGTGAGAGCTTCCTCATCGACCAGGTCTTGAATTTTGTGTTTGAAAGCTCTGCAATTCTCGATGTCGTGACCTGGAGCACCCTTATGAAACTCACAACAAGCATTTACATCATAATCGACAGGAATGACAGTTAGGGGGCCAAATCTCTCAGAACAACAGCCTTCTTCTCCATCAATTGAGCAAAGATACTAGTATATGTCATTGGTAGGCGATCAAATACCCTATCTGGCGTCCATGTTCTCTGTTGGTTTCGTCGGCGCGGTTATTGAGCGGCTTGCTGTTCTGATTCCTTTCTGGTTATGGCAAAGGCTTTGAAGATCTGATCAATCTTTCCTTTGAGGGATTCCAACTCCTTTCTGATGGCCACTTGTTCTCGCTGAATCTACTCCATCTTTCGTCTAGTATTGGCTCTAGTTGCATACTGGTGTCGAGGAATCAACTTGATTTTCTGGATAAGAAGGAAGGGAGAAATGAGAAACCACTGGAGGAAAGAAAATGCAAGATGCACAACAAATGAGATACAATGCAAATGATATGCAATACAAGATGCAAGATCCAGTATCACAGGATCACAAATTCAAACAGTTCTGAGATTAGCCGGGTGAACGGATAAAGGATCACATTCATTGCTCGAAGGAACCCCCACGGGTAGGATTCTAAAACATGTAAGTGCCTAGAGTCATGGATATCTTTCAAAGATATCACAGCCATGACAAAGCCTCATCATGACAATAATGTCCTCAAAAGAATATCCTCTAGGTGAGGTTTTCGTATCTTCCTATGAGAAAGACTTCTCGACAACATCAACTGCATAACCATCGACACACGGGTTAAGAAAAGGTTCTAAGAGTCATAAATCGAGGTTGAAAATATTACTGTAAGGGAAGTAATACGTTCAGGGGATCTCATATGATTAAGGCGTTCGTATTAATCCGCAAGGAATCAACACTATCAACCACCATGGATAAAATGGTTAATGGTCCTTGGGATCAACGATTCAGGCTCGAAAACGTTATTGCCATGGAAAAGACTCACCACAACAACAACATCTCCAAGAGAATCTACTCCAAGCGGGGTTTTTGCTTTAACTCAACGTGAAAGAGTCCACGCAAGTCTCCACTACACAACCACCATCCTAATCCTAGGGTTTTACTCGGACTCGGGTGTATAGCCATCTCACAAAGTGCCCAAAAGCATAGCAACCCCACAATGTCACAAGCACAAGCAAAACAGAGACAATAAAATAAACGAATGAGCGAGAGAAGAAAAACTGATAAGAAAAGCTAACAAGCTCACAACTCGAGCTAAGATAGGCTCGACTCTCTCTTGCATGGAGCAATATTCCCCAGCAGAGTCGCCAGCTGTCGCACCTCGAAAATTCATTTGAAAACACGACCATCGCGCAAAAGGCGCGGAAATGCGGTTCGACAGAGTCGTCACCGAACTTTATTATCCCGAATAAACGGGAGAGGAAAATATTGAGAAAACCTCTTAAAAACGGAAGGAACACGACCGTCACAACCTGATGTTCCTGGGTTCAGGAGTCGGTTACGTGAGGGGAAGGTATTAGCACCCCTCACGTCCGTTGTACTCAACGGAAACCTCTTAATTCGAGTTGTGATGAATGTTAGCTAATCTTAGTTCTTCTCTTCTCAATAATAAATATTATAACAAAACTATAAAGGGATAAAGACGCTAGGGGAAAGGGGGTGGTTAGAAGATAGGGTGCTCGCCAAGGATTGGGGCCTTGTGCCTACGTATGCTCATTCGGACGAGAATGAGAAATATGAGCGTCATAGTTCGACTACGGGAAAGGATTGGGGGAAGCGGAAGATGGATAGAAGGTAGCTCGCCAAGATCATCGTGATCTTGTGCCTACATATCTTACATTCGGACGAGAATGAAGAATCAGAGCGGCCGTAGTTCATCGTAACAACCACAAAAAGAAACGGGAAACAGGAGGATGGATAGAAGGTAGCTCGCCAAGATCATCACAATCTTGTACCTATGTATCTTACATTCGGACGAGAATGAAGAAACAGAGCAGTCGTAGTTTGTGGTAACAACCATGAAATGAAACGGGAAACAGGAGGATGGATAGAAGGTAGCTCGCCAAGATCATCGCAATCTTGTGCCTACGTATCTTACATTCGGACGAGAATGAAGAATCAGAGTAGTCGTAGTTCGTGGTAATAACCACGAAGAGAAACGGGATTGAATGAGTTTGAAGGTGGGTACGAATGACGA
The DNA here is from genome assembly GCA_963859935.3 of Lathyrus sativus. NCBI lineage: Eukaryota > Viridiplantae > Streptophyta > Magnoliopsida > Fabales > Fabaceae > Lathyrus > Lathyrus sativus. Next base: position 647,312,522 of record OZ012738.1, read on the forward strand.
TTACTCGAAGCTTAAGAAAGACTTCTCGGACCCAAGTAATCGGGAGAGCGAACCAAAGACTTGGAACTCTCTCTTTTTAATCACGGGAGGAAAGGTGTTTGAAAGGTGAGTTTGAACTAATGACGACTACTTGAAGCTTAAGAAAGACTTCTCAGACCCAAGTAATCGGGGGAGCGAACCAAAGACTTGGAACTCTCTCTTTTTCATCGTGAAAAGAAAGTTGTTTGAGTTTGAAATGGTGTTTGGAATGATGAGTAGTTGAAGGATGGTTGAACGTTGTCGAGTTGTTAATGTTATTTAAAGGCGTCAATTGCTCACACACGAATAAGATAACTCGCATCCAAACAACCGAAAGCAATATCAAAGACTTGAACTCACTCTTTACACCTTGAAAAGAATTAAATAGTTATTAATTTATTGATAGTTTGTTATGAAAATCCGCTTGATGTTGGATCAAGGGTTTTACTTATTATCGCGTGCAAAAATGTGTAGTGGACTAGAAATGGTTTGAGAAACGGATCCGACTTGACTTACGCATCAAGGGTCGAGTTGTGAGAAATGATACTAGTCCCTGAGGGTGCCCCCAATATTGAAACCACGGTGAAGTGTGTGCAATAGGTTGATGGTGAATGCGTATGAGCACTCGTCTTACAGTGGGTGTTTGAAAATGGCTTGATGACGAATCGAGAATTAGTTTGAAAATAGTTTGATCTACGCTAGTCCCTATGGGTGCTCCTAGGACATAAATCGATAATCAAAGAAATGCGAAACATACATCAGAATGGGAGAGGGGTATATGTAAATTACACAGGCTTGCACGAAATAAAGGGGTCTCATTGTCAGGTAGCCCAAGAGAAAGCAATGTGTGAGCATTGTGTCCTAAACTACGCCTTGAGCAAAGTCGGGCACAAATTCGATAGTAGGGTTCCTGTAAATGACCAATGATCCAACTGTCCACCAATTTAGCTTTTAGGATTTTGATAGTTTATTATGTGTTTTCGATTATGGGTGAATTAGAATGATGAATATGATATGACAATATGAATAATATACAATAATATAACAATAATATTTGACGGAATTTAAAGCAATTTATATTTGACGGAAATTAAAGTTAGTAGTTAGTTTGGTTAGGAATTAAATCGGGACAAATCTAACGCTAAACCATCGTAGCTCGACTTATAATGAAAGTTGGTCTATAGGAGGTCACGTGAATTAATATCCGGGCTATGAACAAGATAGAGAAATGATATTGAGAACCATTCTCCAATTTAATCGTGTCGCACAGACTAAAAATGGTGGGATCTCGTCTTAATTGCAAATATTATGTCGATTAATCGAAGGTAGCCTATCACGATCCCAAAGTAAAGAAAATGACCAAAATGGTCATTCTCCATAGATTTGAAATCGAGAAGGTTATCGACTTCGATACGCGACGCTTACAAATAAAAGACTTCATAGATTGCGAAAGTTAAAATAAAATCAAAAGGAGGAAGAAAATGAAATAGAAAATGAAATGATCTCGAATAAATTATCATTTATCAATAGTTTAACCGATAACAATTCTTAAAAGTTCGTCATTAACCAAAAAAATGATAAAATGGATAAAAATCACAAATGAAAAGTTAACAAGAAGTTGGTCTCAGGTTTATCGTTTTTCATCAATAATTTGACAGAAAAATAATTTTGAGGTCTCGTCATTGACTGAAAACGGTGAAAAATGAAATAAAGTCGAAAATGTAAAAGAAGAGAGAAAATGGTCTCGGATCTATCGTTTCTCATCAATAATTTGACAGTAAAACGATAGACGTCTCTCATCGACCCTAAAGCGACGGAAGTGGAGTAAAATGCCCAATAATAAATAAGAAAAAGAATCAAACCTCTAAGAAAATTTATCAAAATAAACTCTAAAAGTTAAATTAAAAAAATATATTTAGAGAAATAAATAAATATATATATATATATATATATATATATATATATATATATATATATATATATATATATATATATATATATATATATATATATATATATATATATATATATATATATATATATATATATATATATATATATATATATATATATATATATATATATATATATATATATATATATATATATATATAACTCTAAAAGCTAAGTTAGGAATATATTAAAATTCTAAAAAAGCTATTTTAATATATATTTACAAAATTCTATTTTATATATATATATATATATATATATATATATATATATATATATATATATATATATATATATATATATATATATATATATATATATATATATATATATATATATATATATATATATATATATATATATATATATATATATATATATATATATATATATATATATATATATATATATATATATATATATATATATATATATATATATATATATATATATATATATATATATATATATATATATATATATATATATATATATATATATATATATATATATATATATATATATATATATAAACTGTTTTAAAAATTAATATATAAATATTATAAAAAATTATGTACAAAATATATATTACATATAAAAAAGGATAATATCAGATAGAGGTGTTATAGACTTAACACAAGGTGGGCCCTGAAGCCCACCAACAGTTAGCACAACTTGGTGTCCAATGACCCGTTTGGGTTTTTTAACAAAAATGAAAAAAAAAACGGTTTTCTCTTTTTGACAAAATGAAAAAAAAAAGATCTGATGAAATCACGACCCAACAAGCAAGAACGGTTCTCCTCTTCTGATTTCCAAACACAATCCCTCTCCAAATCCCTTAACTCAAATCAATTTCTCTCAAGCTGTTACCACTCCTTCTCTCTGTTCATACGCCTGTGTTTGGTTGTTTTTTTGTGAATCTCATGGTGGAAACGTGAGGTAATTTGCGGATGGGTTTGATTTGGTTGAAGATGGAGATGACAAGGAAATGGGTTTTGCGATTTGGAGGTTGAAAAGAGTATTTGTGCTAGTTGTTTAGATGTTGATTTGGTGTTGAGTTGGTAGGTTTGGAGAGTTGAGGTTTTCTGTTAAAGGTTGAAGAAGAGGTTCGATGTTGATGAATATGGGTTTTGGTGGAAAGGACAATAAGGGATGCTGGTTTCGCTGATTCGCGTTTTGGATGGAGCTTTTGGGTTGTTGAGAATCTGGAGGTGAGGTTTGAAGGTTCATCAATGGTGGAAAGGGTGGTTTTAGAAGAAGGCGAAATGGGTTTTGAAGGGCATGGCCGCGGAAGATGAAGGTGAATGGATGGTGGAATTCTGCGAAAATGAGGGAAGATGGATGTCGGATGAAGGGATTTCTCAATGATGAAGGAGATGAATAGTAGCGCAAAAGGGGGTGGCGGCTGTTAGGTTTTCAAGTTCTCCCCCCAACAAGATGATGAATAGTGCCATATATATTCATAAACTGACACGTGGCATGGCTGGTTAATTTGTTAAGCCTGATTAATTAACGTTAAATTCTGAACCAATTATGACTTAAATAATTAATAAAACATTCTAAAAACTAACTAACTTAAATCCTAATCTAACTAATTAATAAAATTCTGAACTAAAGATCTAATACTAACTAAACTAATAATAACTAATTTAAATTAATTCTAAATTAATTCTAACAAATTCTATAAAAAAAATCTAAGACTATTTTAAAACTATTTTTTAAATTAAAAAAATCTATTGTCTAAATCTAATTAATTCTATTTCTATGCTAACTTCAATAATCCTATTCTAATTAATCTAATTCTATTCTTAATATACATCTAATTTCTAATTATTAATTAAAACTAAAATTCTAAGTCTAAAAATTCTAATTAAAACAAAAAGTTAATTCAAACTAATTCTAAAACTATTTCTAAAAATCTAATTTAACTCTAATTAAAAATTATATTCTAAATTAAAAGAAGCTAAGTTCTAATTGTTAAATCTAAAATAAAATTCTATTCTAAAAAAATTCTAATTATTAATTAAAGTCTAATTCTATTTCTAATTCCTAAATTAATTTTAAAACTAAAAATGTACCTAAATTCTATTAACAAACAAAATAAGTACGAAAAAAAAAAGGAAAACAAGATAAAATTAAAATTCGCAAAAACAGCTTTAGGTCAAGTGTCACGCTCTTATTGACTAGAAGTGATAAAAAATGGAAAGCGGCAAGCAAACACTTGTCTAAATAACAAGAAATTAAGTGGGCAATGCAAAATTAAAAATAAAAAAAAAAAGCGAAAATATTTGAAAAGAGGTGGGACAAATTTAGGGTATGACAGTTGTTGGTCGCGATTAATCCGATAAAAGAAATTATGTATTATTTAGATTCATTAGATGTGGATCAAACAAAATATCCTTATATGAAGAAGATGGTTGATACGTAAGTGATGAGATTGTTCTGAATAATTCGTGTATATCTTTATTTATTATGTGAGATTGCTATAAATATTCGTTTATATTATGTTTAGAGCTATACAAATATTCTGATCATAAAGACAAGCAAGAGTACCAAAGAGTAAGGCTAACAACATTAGTTGGATCAGAGTGCAGGTATATTTTCACAATTTTGATTATTATAGTGATGTTGTTTGCTAAAACTAGTTAAACTATATATCCTGATATGTATTCGTATTTTTTTTCCATGTGCAGTGTCCTCGTCAGCGCAATGGTATTGATTGCGGCTATTTTGTATTGAGGTTTATGAAGGAAATTATTCATTCGGGGCAAATAGAGATTCCAAACATGGTATGGATTTATAAGTTATATGATTTATTTTGATATTTAACCTGTATTTCATCTAAGTAATTAGTTTTAACTAAATCATGCATGTTATGTTATATTATGTAGTACTTTGATGAATTCAAGTGTGGCACTTACTCGAAAGAAAAATTGGAAGAAATTAAGGAGGAATGGTGTCAATACATTCTTGAGATGAGAATTGTATAAGGTATATTGTCTTTATGTCTTTTGACCGGAGATTTATGTTCTTATGATGTTATGTACATACTACTGGATAATTATAATTCTGGAAGTCGTATATAGTTTTGGAATTTGTTGATATACTTCTAGATCGAAGTCGTATTCTGTTGTTGTGAGGATTCGTACTTATGGAATTTTTTATTATATGTATAGTGAATATTGTGACGTTATCGGTTTTGGAATATATTTTATAAGTATGAATCATTTCTGTTGAATGATAATATACATATAAGGCCTATGTGTTGAAATAAAGGATCGTGTTGAATTACAATGATTGTAAGAAGGTTATGTATAAGGCCTAAGTAGTGTTGAAATAAAGGTTTGTGTTAAATATAATTGTTATAAGCAGGTTTGTGTGATAAACTACAAAGAATTGTGCAACAATATAAAACAAAAAACACTTCATAAAAATATGCACAAAAGACAGCGCTTTTTGCCAAAAAAAAGTGATTTTGGGAAAAAAAATCAATGTGAGAAAAGACAACGCTTTTAAAGGAAAAATGCAGCTAAAGGTAGGGAGAAGAGAGCGCTTTTAAAAAGCGCTGCTAAAAGGGTGGTAAAGAGAGCGCTGTTAAAGGTCTTAGAAAAATGGACTTTAGAGAGCGCTTTTAAAAGCGCTACTAAAAGGGGGGAACGCTGCTAAAGGCAAAAAAAAAGCGCTGCTAAAGGGGGACCTATAGCAGCGCTTTTTCCCCCAAAAAGCGCTGCCTTTACCTATAGCAGCGCCACTTTAGGCAGCGCTTTTAAGCACTGCTAAAGACCAAAAAAAGCGTTGCTATAGGTCTTTTTTGGCATAGTGAAACAAAAGAGCTTCTGCTAATTAATTCGTGGAGTACTGTGGAATCTTTTGTTCTATTTTCATGCAGAAAATCTTGAGAAGATTTGAAGGTTGATTTGATTTTATTTGATCAAATCTGATTTGGTTCTATTTCTCTGATGTTAATTATGAAAAGATTTGAAGAATTATCTAAATTGATTTAATCATATCAGAGTTAGTTTTTGCTAATGCCCAAGCCCGTTCAAAGTGTTGTTATATAAAGAATTTATAATCCTAATTGAAGATCAGAGAAGCTAGGGTTGTGAGTGTGCATTGCTTAAGGAATAAGGTTTTTACCTTCTTGTGTTTTTGTTATTTGTGAGCCATTCACTCATCACTTTGATGTGTGAATTGGACTGGGTTCTTTGAGTTATAAGTTGTCCTTTCTAAGCTTTTAAGCATGAGTGCATTGTTCTTGATTGAAGCTTTTAAGAAAAATCAATTGTTGTTCCTTCCTGGCTTGGTAGCCCCCAGACGTAGGTGTGTTTGCACCGAACTGGGTTAACAATTATGTGTGTCTCTTTACATTTGTTAACTGCATTTTATCTTGTTCACATATTGGTAATTGTTCAGATATTAGTGTCGTGACATCTCTTTCGACATCTCATATATGATACCGGAATTTCAATTAGTATCAGAGCAGCATCCTGCTCTGGTTCTAGGTGAGATCTAGGGACGATACTTTCTGGTACTATGGACAAAGAAGGAGGATTTGTGAACAGACCACCTGTTCTGGATGGAAATAATTATGATTATTGGAAACCTCGCATGGTGGCCTTCCTGAAATCATTGGATAGTAAGGCTTGGAAAGCTATCATAAAAGGATGGGGACACCCTGTGACTGTTGGGAAAGATGGAAAAGCTACATCTGACCTGAGGCCTGAGGAAGAATGGACCAAGGAGGAGGATGAATTGGCTCTTGGAAATTCCAAAGCCTTGAATGCCCTGTTCAATGGAATTGATAGAAATATATTCAGATTGGTGAACAATTGTGAAGTTGTCAAAGATGCTTGGGAGATACTCAAAACTACTCATGAAGGTACTTCTAAGGTAAAGATGTCAAGACTTCAATTACTAACTACCAAATTTGAAAAATTAAAGATGAAAGATGATGAAAGCATACATGATTTTCATATGAATGTCCTTGAAATAGACAATGCTTCAAGTGCCCTAGGTGACAAGATGTCTGAAGAAAAGCTTGTATGAAAGATTCTCAGGTCTCTTCCTAAGAGATTTGATATGAAAGTAACTGCCATAGAAGAAGCTCAAGACATCTGCAAAATGAGGGTGGATGAACTTATTGGATCTCTTTTAACCTTTGAAGTGGGGATAAGTGACAAATATGATAAGAAAAATAGCATAACCTTTGTGTCCAATACTGAAGATGGAAAGGATGAATGTGATATGGATACTGATGAAAGCTTATCCAATGCTATAGTGCTTCTTGGAAGACAGTTTAACAAGGTAATGAAGAGGATGGACATGAAGTCAAGACCAAATGTCAAGAACAACTCATATGACATCAGCAGGTCTAATGATGTTGGTAGAAGAACAAGATCTGAATAAAAGTCCACTTAAAGCAAAGGGATTTAGTGCCATGGATGTGAAGGATTTGGTCACATTAGAGCTGAATACCCTACTTACCTCAAGAAATAAAAGAAGAGCCTAGTTGTATCTTGGACAGATGAGGATTCTAAAAGTGATCTTGAAGAAGAATATGCTAAACATGTGACTGCTTTGACTGGGAGATATGACTCTGATGAAGACTCTAGTGATGATGAATTAACCTTTGAAGATCTTACAGCTTCTTACAAAGAGCTGTGTCTCAGAAGTGAAGAAGTATGCCATCAAGGAGAGAAGCAGAAGAAACTTATAATTAGACTGAAGGATGAAAAGGAAGAGCATCTTAAAATTATCTCTGAATTGAATGATGAAATTACATTGCTGAATACCCAACTTGATCAAATGTCCAAATCTGTTAGAATGCTGAATAGTGGAACTAACACTTTAGATGAAATCCTTCAGGTTGGAAAAAGGACAGGAGACATGACTAGGATAAGGTTTGATGGAGAAAAGAAACCCTCTTCATACTGTAGTCCCTCTTCACACCACAATCCTTCTGGGCCTACGCGAAATATGTCACATTAGATGTCTCAACATCATGGCAGAGGATAACACAACCACCCAAGAGGAAGATTCCAAAGATGGAGATGTCACTACTGTGGACGTTTTGGTTACATAAAGCCCTTCTGCTTCAGGCTACATGGATATCCTAAACCTATTCCTCAACCTAGACCCAATCACAACATTCCTTCTAGTAGGAAGCAATGGGTTCCTAAAGCTGCTGCTACCAGTTTGATAGCTCATATGTCCCTCAGAGTCTCAGCTAAAGAAGATTGGTATTTTGACAGTGGGTGCTCCAGACACATGACAGGGATTAAAAATCTCTTAGTAGACATCAAATCACATTCTACTAGCTATGTGACTTTTGGTGATGGAGCCAAGGGTGAAATAAAGGGGGTTGGAAAATTAAACTGCTCAGGATTTCTAAACCTTGATAATGTGTTGCTGGTTAAAGGATTGACTGCCAACTTGATTAGCATCAATCAATTGTGTGATCAAGGATTCAATGTCAACTTCACTAAATCTGAATGCTTGGTTACTAATGAAAACAGTGAAGTGATTATAAAGGGAGTCAGATCCAAGGATAAATGCTATCTATGGGTTACTCAAGATTCTAGTTACACCTCCAAATGTGCTCTAGCCAAAGAAGATGAAGTGAAAATGTGGAACCAAAAACTTGGTCATTTGCATCTAAAAGGGATGAAGAAGATCATCTCTATAGAAACTGTCAGAGGAATTCCTAAGCTAAAGATTGGAAAAGGAAATGTTTGTGGTGAATGCCAAATTGGAAAGCAAACTAGGATGTCACACCATAAGATTGAACATCTCACTACTTCAAAAGTGTTGGAACTCCTTCACATGGACCTGATGGGACCTATGCAGGTGGAGAGTCTTGGTGGAAAAAAGAATGCTTATATGGTGGTGGATGATTTTTCCAGATATACTTGGGTGAATTTTATAAGAGAAAAATCTGAAGTGTTTGAAGTGTTCCAAGATCTCTGTAAAAGAATTCAAAGAGAAAAGGAAAGCAATATTGTTAGAATCAGAAGTGATCATGGGAAGGAATTTGAGAATAAAAAATTTGCTGAATTTAGCTCCTCTGAAGGGATTAGCCATGAACTATCTTCTCCCATTACTCCACAGCAAAATGGAGTTGTGAAACGAAAGAGTAGAACTATCCAAGAATCTGCTAGAGCTATGATCCATGCAAAGAAACTTCCTTACCATTTCTGGGCTGAAGCTATGAACACTGCTTGCTATGTTCATAATAGAGTGACCTTAAGAACAGGAACCATAACCACCTTGTATGAGATATGGAAGGGAAGAAAGCCTATTGTCATATACTTCCATGTGTTTGGAAGTAAATGCTACATATTGGCAGATCGTGACCAAAGAAGAAAGATGGATCCAAAAAGTGATGAAGGGATATTTTTGGGCTATTCTACTAAAAGCAGAGCCTATAGAGTTTTTAACTCTAGAAATAAAGCTATGGTGGAGTCCATCAATGTTGTTGTTGATGACGTGCATAAGGAGACTGATGTCCTAGAAGATGTTGGAACATCCCTTGATATCTCAGCAGAGTCTGCAGACAAAGACACTGATCCCATTCCTACTAACACAGAACCTAAACCTGAACTAGTAAACAAGGGACCCTTTACCAGAATTCAGAAATACCATCCTCTAGATTTTATCATAGGTTATCTAAATAAGGGAGTCACTACTAGATCTAGAGAAGTCATAACAAGCTCTTGTTTTGTGTCTAAGATTAAACCAAAAAATGTCAAAGAAGCCTTAACTGATGAATTCTGGATCAATGCCATGCAAGAAGAGCTAGGGCAATTTAAGAGAAATGAAGTATGGGATCTTGTTCCAAGGCCTGAAGGAACAAATATGATTGGAACAAAATAGGTTTACAAGAACAAGCCTGATGAAAAAGGGGTGGTCACCAGAAATAAAGCCAGATTGGTTGCTCAGGAATACACTCAGATTGAAGGGGTTGACTTTGATGAAATTTTTGCTCCTGTAGCTCGCCTTGAATCAATCAGATTACTTTTGGGAGTTGCCTGCATTCTGAGGTTCAAGCTGCTTCAGATGGATGTTAAGAGTGCCTTCTTAAATGGGTACTTAAATGAAGAGGTCTATGTGGAACAACCTAAGGGATTCATTGATCCAACTTTTCCCAATCATGTTTATAAGTTGAAGAAACCTCTGTATGGACTGAAGCATGCTCCTAGAGCTTGGTATGAGAGACTAACATAATTTCTTGTTGATAATGGATACAGAAAATGTGGCATAGATAAGACCTTGTTTATCAAAGAAGAAGGAGGAAAGCTCATGATTGCTCAAATCTATGTTGATGATATTGTGTTTGGTGAGATGTCTGATGAGATGATTCAACATTTTGTCCAGCAAATGCAGTCAGAATTTAAAATGAGCCTTGTTGGTGAATTAACCTATTTTATTGGGTTGCAAGTCAAACAGTTGGAAGATTCAATATTCCTATCTCAGAGTAAATATGCCAAGAATATAGTTAAGAAGTTTGGGATGGAGAATGTCAGTCACAAGAGAACACCTGCACCTACCCATCTTAAGTTGTCTAAAGATGAAAAGGGTATAAATGTGGATCAAAGTCTCTATAGAAGTATGATAGGGAGCATGTTATATCTTACAGCAAGCAGGCTTGACATTGCTTTTGCCGTAGGTGAGTGTGCTAGATACCAAGCTGAACCCAAAGTGAGTCATATCAATAAAGTAAAGAAGATTCTGAAGTATGTTAATGGGACAAGTGAGTATGGAATGTTATACACTCATGGATCTGACTATGTGTTATCCGGGTATTGTGATGCTGATTGGGCTGGAAGTGATGATGATAGGAAAAGCACATCAAGAGGTTTTTTTTTGGAACAATCTTATATCATGGTTCAGCAAGAAGCAAAATTGTGTCTCTCTGTCTACTGCTGAAGCTGAGTATATAGCAGCTGGGAGTAGCTGTTCTTAACTGGTTTGGATGAAACAAATGCTGACTGAATATAATGTCACACAAGATGTCATGATATTGTACTGTGACAACTTAAGTGCTATAAACATCTCCAAAAATCCTATTCAACACTGTAGGACCAAGCATATTGATATTCGCCATCACTTTATTAGGGAGCTTGTTAAAGATAAAATCATTGCCTTAGAGCATGTTGCTATAGAGAAGCAGCTAGCTGACATCCTCATTAAGGTATTGGATGCTAGTCAATTTGAAATTTTAAGAGGCAAATTAGAGATTTGCATTTATGAGGATTTATAACAATTATTGCTGAGTGGAAATATCATTCAAGAGGTTTGGTATTTTCCAAAAATCAAGATGTCTCAACAATAATTATTATTTCAAAATACATTAAAAGTCATTTCCACACGCTACCCAAACCTCACTTACCACTCCAACTGCTCTTTCATCTCCCATACTTTCACAGAACTTCTACTTGAACCTCATCGTCTCACACACAAAAATCGCAAGATGTCTCAACAACATGGTTCAACTTCGTCCAAATCCGTTAGGTCAGAATCTAAGACGACGACTCATCCTATGAGCATCTCGTTTGATGACGTGATTGATGTAGCTCCACTAGCCATGGTTCTTTATGACGATGCTGAGTTGACAAAATCCACAACCTCACATGCAAGCGGTTCCAAACGGGCTCTTATATGTAACTCTTCTGATACTCCTCTTGATTCAACCACTAAAAATAGGACCAAAGAGGGTAGTATGTATGTTGATAGAGCCATTTGAAAGTTGGTTACTAAGGTTCTGTATGGAGGTCACAATGTTCCTGGGATTTCTATCCTACTGGCTCGAATGGATGCTATTCCCACTTCTGATGCTAACCAAAGTGAGAAAAAAGATGTTGATGGTTCTCATTCTAAGAAGAGCACTGACTGATAACCTCCACAAGTTGGCTAACTCTGTGCTTAAGGAAGGAAGGATTGAAGGTGATGCTAATGATGATGATGATATTTCTAGAATGGAGAACAAGACTGGTAGTTCTAATTAGAGTAAGAAAAAGGTTAATGTCTCTGATGATGTTGTGGATCTTGATAATGTTCCATCTGATGATGAATTGATTATGAATGTGGCTCCTGGAATTGCCAAGAGGTTGAAGACTAGGAGAGGTAAAGTTGTGATTGATCAATCTCCTTCTAAGAGTAATAAGAAGAATATTGTTGTTGGACCTCCTAAAGCGTGGAGCAAAGTTACCCCTGCCTCTAAGAAAAGAAAGGCCAGGTCTGAAACTGAGTCTGAAGAGGATGTTGAGGATGATGTCCAGGACATCACACCTGTAAGAAGATCTGCTACCAAAAGAGCAACAGACACTGTGTCTGCTGCTCCTTTAGACAATGTTTCTTTCCACTCCATTGATAATGTGGCAAAGTGGAAGTATGTGTACCAAAGAAGAGTTGCTCTAGAGAGAGAGTTGGGAAAGGATGCTCTTGAGATCAAGGAGGTCATGAAGTTAATCTCTGATGTTGGGTTGATGAAGACTATGGTTGGCTTTTCTAAGTGTTATGATATGCTGGTATAGGAGTTCATTGTGAACATCCCTGAGGACATTATTGACAGAAAAAATAAGAAGTTTATGAAGGTGTTTGTAAGAGGGAGATGTGTGGAGTTTTCTGCTGATGTGATTAACAAGTATCTAGGAAAGGATGAGCAAGAGGCAAGTGAACTTGAGGTGACTGATAATCAAGTTTACAAGGTGATCACTGCTAACCAAGTTATTGCTTGGCCCTTGAAAGGAAAATTGTCTGCTGGTCAACTAAGTGCGAAATATGCTATCCTGCATAGGATTGGAGCAGCAAACTGAGTACCTACCAATCACACTTCCACCATTACTGTTGGGTTAGGAAGGTTTATTTTTGCTGTTGGTACCAAGGTGAAGTTTGACTATGGTAACTATATTTTTGATCAGATTGTGAAGCATGCTACTACCAATGCTGTCAAGTTGCCCATTGCATTTCCTTCTCTGATTTGTGGGATCATTCTAAGCCAGTATCCTGGTATTATCTCCAATAATGATGTGGCTTGCAAAAGGGATTCTATGTTATCTCTTCATTATAAATTGTTTGCCGGAAGACATGTCTCGGACATTGTCTTGACATCTGATGTGAAGACATCCTCTACCAAGACTGGGCTTATCTCAGAGTTAAAGGAAACCTGCAGAGAAATTGGGAGAAGCCATTCGTGTGACCACTGCAAGGAAGCTAAAATTGGAAGCCTTGATTAGAGGTCTGGAGCAGGATAAAGGAAATGATGTGAAGGCTGCTGATGCACAGGAAGAGGGAGATGGAGAGGATTCTCCCTTTGATGAGAGGACTGGTGATCATGTTTCTGGGTCTACAACTGATGATGAAGATGAAAGCTTTGGGTCTGAGGAAGAGAATTGATGGTGCTTGGTTATGGTGTTCTTTGGATTATGGTTATTTTTGGTTGTTTCGAAATTTGTTTTCTTTTAGCATTTAATGTGCTTTAGCTTGTATTATTTGGGTTCTTACTGCACTCTTAACACTATTGGTTCTGTATGATTTTCCTTTGTTAATGTGTTTCCCTTAGTATGATTTCTTTAATTATGGCTAAAAAGGGGGAGAAGTAGTAGGAGCTTATGAGGAGTTTAGTTGCTGTTTCTAGTTGTTGCTTCTGCTGTTGAGGGGGAGTTTAATGTTGTTTACACTTTGGTTTGAAGGGGAGGGAGCAACATTTTTCCGTGTTCTGTGTTTTTCTGCTGCTGTGCTCTCTGATGTGTTCTAGGAGCTATTGTGATCAATTGGTTGTTTTAGCCAAAGTTTGCCAAAGGGGGAGTTTGTTAGTTCTATGATTGGCAACGATTTTGGTAAAACTTGGTGCTATCACAAGATGTCCTATAAGATGTCTTGACATATGATCTTAATATTCTGCAGGTGGTTCTTGTTAATGTTGCAGGGTTTTAGTTCATGATGTCAAGTATGATGTCCTGACATTTGTGAATAGAATATTTAGTGAAAATGTTATGTTTTGTCTGATGCATTTTTGTGCAACCTTGTCTGCTTTTATGGTAAGAGATTTTGCTGGTGCAAATCGAGATCTTCTTTAAATAAAAGAGCTTTTGCTAGTTAATTCGTGGAGTACTGTGGAATCTTTTGTTCTATTTTCATGCAGAAAATCTTGAGAATATTTGAAGGTTAATTTGATTTGATTTGATCAAATCTATTTGGTTCTATTTCTCTGATGTGAATTATGAAAAGATTTGAAGAATGATCTAAATTGATTTAATCATATCAGAGTTAGTTTTTGCTAATGCTTAAGCACATTCAAAGTGTTGCTATATAAAGACTTTACAATCCTAATTGAAGATCAGAGAAGCTAGGGTTGTGAGTGTGCATTGCTTAAGGAATAAGGTTTCTACCTTCTTGTGTTTTTGTTATTTGCGAGTCATTCACTCATCACTTTAATGTGTGAATTGGACTGAGTTCTTTGAGTTGTAAGTTCTCCACTCTAAGCTTTTAAGCACGAGTGTATTGTTCTTGATTGGAACTTTTAAGCAAAATCAATTGTTGTCCTTGAAGTGTGTATTTTACTTTTTAAATTTCTGTTTTTATCACTGGTGTGATTGAAGGGGAGTGAGAGGTGTCTCTTATCTAAGAGTGTCTTAGATAGAAACTACACGGGTAGAGATTAGGTGCGAAGATTGTAAGCTAGAGAGAGTTTGTTGAGAATCTTCAAACTAATTATGTTTAGGGAATTTCCTTCCTGGCTTGTTAGCCCCCAGACGTAGGTGTGTTTGCACCGAACTAGGTTAACAATTGCTTGTATCTCTTTACATCTGTTAACTGCATTTTATCTTGTTCACATATTGGTAATTGTTCAAATATTAGTGTCGTAACTGATAACGCGAAAACATATATATTAAAATGCCACAATTTCATGTTATTGACGGTCGATTTCACCCTGATTTCGTATCATATTCGCATTGTTGTTTAATGTTTTGCAGGTTTATGAAGTCAATGTCCAAATGAGGCAAGATAAGCAAAACAAGCTCAAAAGGACTTATAACAGAAGAAAAAGAACGAGAAAAGCAGCAGATTCCAATTCTGCTGATATGACGACCGTCATGGATTCCCCACGACCGTCACAGGCGTGACGAGTGTCATGGCCTCACCACGACTGTCACAAACGTGACGAGCGTCATGGCTCCCCACGACCGTCACAGGCACATTTTCTGCACATTGTCCACTTTCAGAGACGTGCAAACAGAAACCCAAATTAAGCGCACGACTCCCTGGATTTTCTGACCCTCGAAGACACTTCCAAGAGCAGTTCACGTAGCATTCATACACTATAAATAGAGGGCTTTGGGGACTGAAATAAGGGGGCCGCATTGAAGACCACGAAGTGCTGCTGCATTTAATACCAGAGATATTTTCCTGCTTGTTTCTTTTCTATTTTGCTTTCCTTCCTTTGGTTTCCTTTCCATAATTTCATTGTAATTTATGTTCTTACTTTTTCGTACAATTAATCGTCACAAGAGTAATCCTTCCGACATTGTGGAGGATTATCCAAGTGCCGAACCAGAATTATTTACAGGTTCCGTTATCAGTATTAATTTATTATATTTGCTTTAATATGTATGTTTATGTGTTCTGCCTTTTAAATTCAATTATGCATGCTTTAAGCTTTATGTCTAGCTAAAACCGCATCGATCGGTATGTAATGAACTAGTAGAACGAGGTTCGATAATAACCGGCGTAGTCTTTCTTTTTCAAACTTGTTTCTGGCTCTAGTTTTTAAACCAAAATTATTAAACTAAACTTCGTCGCGACAACGAGAATTTATTTAAAGCAATCTCGCCACGACAGTGGAGGATTTATTAAGGTATGACCCGTCATGCGAAAGCTGAGGCTAGGACCAGATAGTAAAAACTGAGCATCTATTTTAAACATAGTGAAAGCATTTTAAAAGAGATTAGAACTTAATGGTTTTCAAAAATCAATTTTAACCCCGAACGGGATAGCGAAAGCATACGTTCCGCCTTAGAGTTGCGACTAGCGTCAACAACCATCGTGAGACAAAAGTCTTTAAACTGTTATTTTCTTCTGAAAACCATCTTTGAAAATTATTAAACCGCGCTGGTAACTTGTCGAATCCTCGGAGCTCTGTGTCATTGCATACCGATTTCTTGCATTATTATTCTAAGAAACTTTTAGCTTTTCTTTAGTTTAGCCTTTACTATTGCATATTTCCCCTTAAACCATTATCAACCTAGCTAAACATAGTAACGTCCGAATATACTAGATTGACTACGAGTCCTTGTGGGTTCGATATCTTTATTACTACGCGATAGACTGTACACTTGCAGTTAATTCGATTAGACTCGGAAAGTCGCGATCAGTGACATCTCTTTCGACATCTCATATCTGATACCAAAATTTCAATTGGTATCAGAGGAGACATCCTGCTCTGGTTCTGGGTGAGATCTAGGAACGATACTTTCTGGTACTATGGTATAAGACATTATGTACCATCGTTTTTGGTTTTGAGTGATACTCAATGTAGCACTCCGGTTTTTAAATTCATTTTATTTTATTGAGTCAACATATACTTATATAATTTATTGGTGTGTTATGCGTATTTTTGTGAGATTATTTGAGGTGAGATATGATTTATACTATTTTTCACTATTTTTAGTTAACTAAAATAATATAGAAATAATAGAAAAAAATAAAGAAAAATAAGATGTGAATTATTATTTATCGAATTGAGATTTAGTGTACCTCTTGTAACTCTAATAACTTTGTTAAGTTTTGATGTGAAGTATTATTTATGAGTGAGTCTTATATGAAGAAAAATATATTTACCTATGTTATGTTCTGTTATAATTTATTTGATTATTTTGGTCAATAATTTAAAATGTTTGATTATTTAAGTATTCATTTTTTAAAAAAATTTTGTTATTTTGAAAAAATCGTCTTTTTGTTAGTATAAAGTTTCTGTTGGATATTATTCCACTCTTTTTTTTTCAAGAAAAATTGAAAATTTTGTCAAAAAAAAAAATAGTAACATAGATATTATTTTTTGATTAAGTGTTACGTCGACATGCGAACAAAACGACAACTGCCAAAGAAGTAAACAAGGACAATACAACTGAACTACAGTAACAAGTGGCTCATGAATCATTCATATTTTTCTTTCTTAAATAGACCCCATCTTTCTCTACATTGCACCATCCTTTTCTTTTCTTTCATCTCTCACCAACCAACACGCTACGCGGAAACCTTCTAAACCACAAAATGACTGACTCCATAACTGGTACTCATTTCATTGCAATAGCTACCTGGTTTGCACCTTCTCCCCTTTTCATCCTTGTGAACCTTGTCATTGGTACCATAGCTCTCGTTTCTTGCATCAGTGCTGCACCTAAAATCAAAATCATCCAACGAGCCAAGTCCTTTAATACCCGTTACTACAACAATAACCAAGAACCAACATCTAGTGCTACACAACCCGAGTCAGGATCCGAGTCTACTCAACCCCAACTCGTTCAAACACCAACCCCGTTAAACCGAGTCGTGTCCTTCAATCTCTCCCTTCATAAACTTGCGCCAGTAAAAACAACACATTACCTTCAACCCGAAACCGAAAACTCGTCTGTGGAACTGGATCCAAAACTGGTTTGTGATGAGGAGAAGAGCTCGGTGGAACTGAAGAGATCGGTGAGCGAGAAGGAGTGTTCGATGACGTTGGACTGGGAGGAGGAAGAGGATGAAGAAGCGTTGGAGAGAAGGAGGCCAGCGACGGCGACGGCGAGAAGTGAAACGACGACGTGTAAAGAAGATGAAGGAGTTGACGCGAAAGCTGATGATTTTATCAACATGTTTAAGAACCAACTGAGGTTGCAAAGGCTTAACTCTTTTGTCCGCTACAGAAACACACTTACACTTCCATCCTTTGAGTAGTCATGGTTGTTCATGGATAAGATGCAAAATAGTATTTATAAAAAGAAAGAGAAAAAGAAAATAATTCTGTGGTAAAAAAAAAACTATGATTTTATCATTTGGAGACTAGTTTCAGAAATTTAATATAATATTATTTCACCATTGATAACATGATATTTTGTTCAAGTAGGCTTTGAATCTCCTGCTGGTAGACTTTTGCCGCATATTCGCTGTTATGCATTATAAATCATTTGATTTTGATCACAAGGTTTAAAAAAACAGATTAAATTTTCTTTTTCCATAATTATCACTTTTAAATCACAATCGTTCGATACAATTGGAATATTGCCTTTGGAATATTAGTTTAGGTATTGGCTGTTGCAAGTTAGAGTTGTTTTATGTTTTGGGACAATAAGTTCAAGTAATTTTTATTAATATAAATTGATAAGCCTCTAAGCTATTTAAAAGAAATATTATTGGTAGCTAAATCTTAGCTCAAATGGTATTTGAATGTCAATATTAGAGTTTGAATTCTAATTTTTATGATTATATATGTGAGTTGTGGTTATGATCACTCCATCTATTAATAAAAATAGAAAGAATTATAGTATAGTAAATGAGTATATTTTAATTATGTGGGTTAATTTTAATCCATCATCAAACGGTCCATAATATAATTCTCAACGATGAACTCAGAGTTATCAATAATCATAGTTTCCCTTATATATATATATATATATATATATATATATATATATATATATATATATATATATATATATATATATATATATATATATATATATATATATATATATATATATATATATATATATATATATATATATATATATATATATATATATATATATATATATATATATTATTTTATTTTATTTTTTTGCTTTTTGACGAGTTTACCGATATTATTTTCGGTTGAATTGTAATTCTTCGTGTCAAAATAGTTTTTTCACCAAAGTTTGTTGTCGTCAAAATGTTGCATGTTGAAATTGTGTGTGTCAAAGTGTTGAGGAGTTAGCGTTGACATGAATTTTGTCTTAAATTTAATTTTGTAGTGTTAGAAGAATTATGTATTTTTTGGGTCTTTTGTTTTTGGGCTTTGCTTAGAGACCAAGCAAGTTATATCTATAAATAGGGAGTAACCCCTATTATTGAAAGGTGATTCAATTGAATAAAATTGCAGTTTTGAGAGCAGAGAGTTACTCTACAAAAATTCCTCTTCTTCTCTACTTTGTAAAAACCTTAAACTTTTTCTTCTTTCCCAATTCAATTTTCTTTTTTTGTTTTCATCATCATTGTGCAGTGATACAATATTTCAACCAAGATTAATTGATTCACTCGAGTGAAGAGTGAAGAACAAGAGGGAGTTTGATCGGTTGATTGAACCTTATTCATCAAGATTGATTCAGAATTACATAAAGTCTTAGGTTTAATTCCAACATCTGGTATCTAGAGCACCAACCGAGTGATTCATGGGAAGTAAAATAATTGGTGTAAACAGATGAAGGTTGTTTTCTATTATCAAGATCTTTTGGATCTTGTGAAAGAGGGAGTGACACCGCTTGTAGAAAATGTGATAGATAAACAGAAGGCTGCACATAAAGAATTGAAGAAGAAAGATTATAAAGCTCTTTTTATAATCCATCAATGTGTAGATCCGGATAATTTTGAAAAGGTCAGTGATGTAGAATCATCAAAAGAAGCAAGAGAAATTCTGGAGAAATCATTTGGAGGCGCTGAAAAGGTGAAAACGGTGATGTTACAAACTCACAAGAGAACGTATGAATTACTTCAGATGGAAGAAAGTGAAAACATAACTGATTTCTTCACTAGGGTTACGAAACTGGTGAACCAAATCAATGTATGTGAAGAAGTGTTGACATCAAGATCAGTTGTTACAAAGATCTTGAGGTCACTGGCTCCAAAGTTCGACCACCTGGTAGAAGTCATAGAAGAGTCAAAAGATTTGACAACATTGGAAAAGGAAGAGCTTCAAGTGACACTTGAATCTTATGAACAAAGAATGGCTGAAAGAGTTGCAAGCAATTCGAAAGGTGATATGGCTTTGTAGGTGCAATCAACAAGAGGAAAGAAAGGAAAATGGATCGAAGTGGTTTGACAACAAAGGAGGAGAAGGCCACAACAATTCAACTGGTCGAAGTCAGCAAGAAGTAGGCAGGTTGGATCATAGAAAACCTTCATACTAAAGCAACCAAAGAGGTGATGTTGTAGGTAAAGGAAGAGGTGGTGGTCGAAAACCCAATAAAAGTTACATTCAGTGTTTCAATTGTCAAAAGTATGGTCACTATTTTAGTGATTGTCCTGAGAAAAATAAGAGTCAATATAATGATGCAAAGTTTGGAAAGCATGAAGAAGATATTTTGTTGATGGTCAGAACAAGAGATGAAGAAAGATTCCAGGACCAATGGTACCTGAACTTAGGATGCTCATCACACATGACTGGTAGGAAGGATTGGTTTGTCAACATAAAACCTTCAATGAAGAACATGGTGAAATTTGAAAATGACAATATCCTAGTAGTTGAAGGTATTAGTGATGTTCTGATTATGAGGAAAGATGGCAAGAGGTCAGTAATTCCCAATGTATTGTACATACCAGGCATGAAGAGTAATTTTCTCAATATAGGGCAATTGGTCGAGAAGAACTACAAGGTTTCGATTGAAGACAAGATGATGAGAGTTCTTGACTCAAATGGACAGTTGATCTTGAAGGCTCCAACGTCTCAAAATAGAACCTTCAAGAATGAGCTTAATATGATGGAGCATATGTGCCTTGCAACTGCAACTAGTATGGATGAATGGATATGGCACTACAGACTTGACCATCTCAATTTCAAAGACATCAGAGATCTAAAGAGAAGAAATATCATTTCAGGGTTACTAGAAATCGACATCCCAAATGAAGTGTCTGAGGAATGCGTACAGGTGAAGAAACACAAGAACAACTTCAGCAAGGATGCATGAAGCAAGTCGAAGGCACTTCTTTAAATCATATAATCTAATGTGTGTATGCATATCTAGGTGGATTCAATTGGAGGTAACATAAACTTTGTCACATTTATAGATGATTTTAGTCGAAAACTATGGACTTTATCAACAAGAAAAGTGAAGTGATCGAGGTATTTTCCAAGTTTAAATCTATGGCTGAAAGACAAATAGGTTGAAAGCTCAAGATTCTAAGGACTAATGGTGGTAAAGAGTACGTGTCAAAAGACTTCGACACATTATGTGAAAAAGAAGGGATTGTGCATGAGGTGGTGCCACCCTACACTCCACAACTGAATGGAACTGCATAAAGGAAGAATAAAACCATCATGAATATGGTGAGAAGTATGTTGAAAAGCAAGTATCTACCCAAAGAATTATGGGGGGAAGTTGTGTTGATTGCAACATATATTTTAAACAGATGTTTGACGAAAAGGCTGGAATGAATTAAGCCAGAAGAGGTGGTGGTATGGTGTCATGCCTAGCTTGATTCATCTGAAGGTATTTGGATCTATATCATATAGACATGTGCCAGATTAGTTGAGAACAAAACTAGATGAAAAGTTAGGTCAAATGATCTTAATATGGTCATATCATTTGACTGAAGGATACAAGTTGTTCGACCCAGTAAATAAGCAAGTAGTGATCAGCAGGGATGTGATCATATATGAGCTTAAGAAATGGGATTGGAATGAAAATGTCAAGAAAGATTCAGTGAGAATCTTATGTGAAGAACCAACAAGCAAAGTCGAAAGAGAAGTTCAATATGAAGAAGTTAGAGGTCAAACAAGCAGAAGGAGACCTCAAAGAACAAGACACATTCCTGTAAGGTTGCAAGAATGTGTGATTACATCAGATGATATGGTCAATGATGAAGGTGAGCTGGTTCACTATGCTTTCTATGCAGATGTCGATCCAGTTGATGCAGCTGAAGCATTGAAAGATTTAAAGTAGGTGAAAGTAATGAATGAAGAACTTAAGTCCATCGAAGTCAACAACACTTGGTCACTTGTCAAATTGACTCAAGACAAGAAGGCAGTCAACTTGAAGTGGGTATACAAGGTGAATTCGAATCCTAAAGGAGAAGTAACTCAACACAAGGAAAGACTTGTGGCGAAAGGATTTCTTCAGAGAGAAGGAATCGACTTTGACGAGATTTTTGCACCTATTGCTAAGATCAAAACAATCAGGTTGGTTGTTGGTCTAGAAAATGAAAATTTGGTACATGTGTCATATGGATGTAAAATGTGCATTCCTCAATGGCCCCTTAGATGAAGAAGTTTATGTTGCAGAACCAGATGTTTGTGAAACAAGGAGAAGAAATAAAGGTGTACAGGTTGTAAAAAGCTCTATAAGGACTTAAGCAAGCTCTAAAATATTAGAATAAGAAGATAGATAGTTTTCTAAGGGATAAAGAATTTGTAAAGTGCACAATTGAGCATGGAGTATATGTAAGGAGAAGCAATATTGAATTGCTTATACTATGTCTCTATGTCGATGACCTGCTGATAACAAGAAGCTGCAAGAAGGAGATCAAAGATTTCAAACATGACCTAAGTGAGGAGTTTGAAATGTCAGACTTGAGAAATCTCTCACGTTTCCTTAGCATTAAATTCTACAAGAGTGGTAGAGGTTTGATGATGCACCAAAGAAGATATACAAGCGAAATACTCAAGATATTTGAGATGCAAGATTGCAACCCAACTTCGACTCAAGCTGAGCCCAGATTGCAATTGTTGAAAGACACGAATGAAGATGATGTCGATCCAATGTAGTATAGAAGACTCATTGATCACTTCGATACATTTGTCACATAAGGCCTAATCTAGCATATAGTGTAGGTACGGTGAGTAGATTCATGCAAAAGACAAAGATATCACACCTAGCAACGACGAAGAGGATACTAAGGTATCTGAAAGGAACTCTCGACCATGGAGTTTTATTTCCTGCAGCTGATGAAGGAAAAGAATGCAAGCTAGTGGGATACACCAAATTAATTCGGTGTAATGATGTCGAGGATAGAAAATCCACAGCTGGCTATGTATTTATGCGATGTGGTGCACCACTTGCTTGGAGTTCAAGAAAGGAACCAGTAGTGGTGTTGCACCCCAAAATTTGCCCTCACAATACAAGACTTTGTGTTCCAAGAAGGTTCACAAGGTTCACAAAATTCACAATTGGTCAGAAGAGTTGACAATTCCCTCAGACAATGCACCTCCTAAGCAGTGCATCCAAAACTAGGGTTTTGACTTTAATCAGGCTAAATGGACTTCCAAGACTTCAAGTGAGCTTCATAACATCTTATATGTGTATAAGAACCCCCATGTCACGTTTCAAGACTTTTCTCAAAAGTTTGCTCAGTCAGATGATCAGATAAGTCAAAAGCAGTCAATGCAGTTAAAAGGTCAAACTGAGGTCAACTGTGGTCAAACCAAAGTCAAACTTCATGATTTTTTTTTTTGCCAACATCAAAGAGAGGTTGGGTGAGAAATATTATCATAATAACTGTAATACCCCAAATTTTGCCCTAAGATTTGTCGTCGCATTTCATTGCATTTAATCAATTACTAACAAATTTGTGTAGTCGTTTGACTTTTTGCAGGTAAATATCATATGGCATGCATTTTTTTTCTAAAAAGTAAAAATGGCACAATTGGCAGGAGGACATGTGTAAGGAGTTATGAGTGTGAGAGGTTGAGAGTTCGAATCTCACCTTTGTCACTTTTTTTTTGTTTTTTATTATTTTTACTCTAAATTTTTCTGTCTTTCATTAAAAAAATAACAAAAATAGTTTTTTATTATTATTTAATTATTATTTTCGTATTTTAATTAAATCATTTTTTAAAATATTATTTTTTTCACTTTTTTCTAAATTATTCATAAAAATATCCAAAAAATCATAAAATAAAAAATATTGAAAAAAATTTTGTTCTTTTTATAATATTTTTTATTTTAGGAATCAATAGGATTATTAGTTTTTATTTTAAGTTTATTTTAATTATTTTAAATTATTTAAATTTTATTTTTTCTTAACTAATTATTTAGTTTGGGCTTTAAAATGGGCTTTAGGGACATTATTGACAATTTGGTGTTAACCCTAATTTGTTCCCTATATATACATGTGTTGCCTTGTTGGAAAAGAGGAGAGAATGAAAAAAACCTAAGAGGAGTGAGTGCCGTTTGCCGTTATTTAGTTTTCTTCTTCATCCATTACTATTGTTTCTTTTTCTTCATCGTTTACCGTTATTTCTTTTCCTTCATCTATTACTGTTGTTTCTTTTTCTTCATCTTTTACCGTTATTTCTTTTTCTTCATCTATTACCGTTATTTCTTTTCCTTCATCTATTACTGTTGTTTCTTTTTCTTCATCTTTTACCGTTATTTCTTTTTCTTCATCTATTACCGTTATTTCTTTTTCTTTATCTATTACTGTTACGTTTATATATATATATATATAATTTTTAAATTGTTAGAGTTTATATATATAAGATTTTTGATCGAATTATGTCGATACGATGTTTGCACATTTGTGTGCATGACGCGTGACATTTGTGTTAGTTCGATCTGGTTGCGATGATCGCATTTTTGTGTGAGCAATAACACTATTTTTTGCTTAATTTCTTTTTCTTTGCGATAAATTTTGTTTCGTCCGATTTAGATCTGGTTGCGATGAGCGCATTTCTGCGTTAGCAACATTGTTGGGTTATTTGGCACATTTAAAATTCATTATTGCTTTATTATTATTATTATTATTATTATTATTATTATTATTATTATTATTATTATTATTATTATTATTATTATTATCATTATTTATTATTATTATTATCATTATTATCATTATTATTACCATTATTATTATTATTGTTATCATTAATTTATTAAAATTTGTTATAATATAAAAATCTGTTTTTTGAAATAAATAACATTAACATCTTTTCCAAATTAATACGAAAACCTATTATTTTTAAGAAAAACTTTTTTTTAGATAAATTTAAAATAATAACTAAAATCTTTTTTTTAAAATAATAACTAGAACCGTTATTTATTTTATTTTATTATTGTTCAATTCAAATTTCATTATCATATTGTATCTGCTCCTCTCATGTAACCTCGCGAACTTAACAATCGCTCTTTAAATTCTGCCTTTAAATTTCTGCTTGCATGGTTTAAATTATGACATTATCTCTCTGTTTGCATGATTCAATTATCTCACGCGTTTACTATTATTTCTGTCACATTACACACATTCGAAGGTTAGGTCTAACTGTTTGACCGCCGTGTCAATAGTCCATAAACCCTCAAACCCTCAAAATTACAAACCCTAATTTTCACAAATGCCTCGCCGCAGGCGCAATTACCAATTTTACCCCTAGCATTAGGTCAAAGAGCCGCCACGCTCATTTTAGGGTTTCCCGCCGTGGAATCCCTAATTTAACCCTAATTACAACTTAACATTTCAACGTAGAAACTTGGAGTTCCTACACTCCGCGTAAGCGTGTCCTTAAGGCGCGTTTATTCCCCTTGAGACCTTGACCACTGTCAAGAGATCTCTAACCTCCCTTTTGAGGGGAACTACGATTACTCTGATTCCACTCCCGTAAGGATACGTAGGCACAAGATGCGATGTCTTGCCGAGTAAACTTAGAATTAACCCCCTTTATTATTTATTATTGCTTATTTATATTTTATTTATCTTTGCTATTTAATTATTTTGCTTATTATTTTGTAATTGTTTCTTGGATGTAAAGTTGTTTAATTATTTAATTATTATTATGGTTAGTAATTAGGGAGTGTAATAACATGTATGTAATATTCAAATAAATTTAGATCACTTTTAAATAAAGATAATTAAAATAAACACGTCACACACGTAAGTCGATTTTAATCGCCGTCTCACTTCCTAAGGATATCCCTCAAGTTGCCTACGAATAATGGTTAAGTGGGGTGTATAAAGCAAGTCCCTCAAATAGAAAAATCATCAAAGTCCCTTATGGTTGCCTTTACGAATCGAGTCCCTTTCGAAAAATGATGATGGTCCCTTATATGTGCTTATTACATCCCACAATGGCCTTCAAAGTCAAATTGTCCCTCACATGTCCCTTAACATCCAAAGTAAGGACTACCTACTCCATTTTAGTAGGGATAGTCTTACTAAGGGAAGGATAAAGAATAAGAAAGACCTTAAAACATTAGGGTAGGCTACTCCTAGATACTTGCTCACTTCAAAACTTTTTCACACTTAAACAAATTTCCAACAAAATTTTCAAACAAGTTCTTAACACATCCTTACATGGATTATTTATTAACTATTCTGAAAATTTTCTATTCACACACTACAATTTCAAAACAATTCAAAAGTGAGCTTAAGTACCTAAGAGCCCATGGATAACCATGGATGAAAAGGGTGCTAACACCTTCCCTTTTCATAACCTACCCCCCGGACCCAAAATATTCTCTAAGGTCTTTCCTGTTCTTTTATAACCTTTCCTTATGGATAAAATAAAAGTCGGTGGCGACTCTTGCTATCCGCAACATTGTTTAAAGTCAGTTCTCCCACCGTGTTACAGAACTGGCGACTCTGCTGGGGATCTATTTAAGAGGGGTACCCTTAGGAATTAAGATCACTTTAAATTGTTTGCCTTGTTTGCTTTATTATTATATTGTTGGGGTGCTCTTATGTGTGAAAGGTCCTAACCCGGATCTAGTGTACCTTAGGTAAATGGCAATAGACCAAGGAAACTGTACGACGTATATCGATACGGTTGATCTGGTGGCCATAGTTAGTGCGACTTCTTGGTTGGTGCTTATATTCCTTAAGTCAAGTTGAGGATAATATTGAGGCTGCCATATGTTGTCAATGCACTAACTGACTTTTAGAACCCTAGTTAACTCATCTTGGCCTTTAGAAAGTAGTGAGGTAACCGGCTTTGGTGCAGACTGAAGTTGGTTGACACTCGATACTACGCTCGTTGAGATCTTAAACTTGGAGGGTTTTGGTTGGCAAGTAAGTTGCCTTCTGAACAACCACCCTTGTGAAGGATCAATGATATTGAGATCCCTTAGAACCTGGTTACTTTTGTAGGACAGGATGAACCATCTAACTTCAGGGGAGGGTACTTGCCTTTGAACCTCATGCAAGCCTTTAAACCTAGGGCTATGGTGTGACTTGTTTGTGTGTGCCACATGTTTGTGATTGAGCATGACATCATGACATCATCATGCATCATAAGCATATCATTTTCCCTAACCATTTCAAGGACCAAAGGATTTATCTTTGTTCTTTGTTGCAGGTCATGGCTTCTGCTCGTAGAAACACCATCAGGATCAACTTTGTAGGGATACCTGCTAAGCTCAAGGAGTTGGTTTCCCTAGTGCCTGATCATTCCCAGTTCAACAAGAGACATGGTCACTTATTGGATCTAGTTACTTCAGGGTTCAGTGAAGACATGATGAGTGTGCTGTTTCAGTTCTTTGACCCTAAGCACCATTGCTTTACATTTCCTGATTATCAGCTGGTTCCAACCATGGAGGAGTTCTCTAAACTTATGGGTATACCTGTTCTTGATCAGAAGCCATTCACAGGCTTAGAGAAGGAGCTTAAACCAGAAGTTATTGCTGCAGCTCTACATCTGAAGAAGTCTGACATTGTTCTAGAGACGAGAAGTGGAGTTAAAGGTATTCTTGCCAAGGTATTAGTGGATAAAGCTCAAATGTTCTTGAAGGCTATGAGCTACGATGCTTTTGAGGAGATCTTAGCCTTATTGATTTATGGCTTAGTGTTGTTCCCCAATCCTGATCAGTTCATAGACGTTCATGCCATCAACATATTCCTGAGTCACAATCCAGTGCCTACCTTACTTGGAGACATCCTACATTCTCTTCACACCCGTACTACAAGGGCAAGAGGAACTTTGATGTGCTGCATACCTTTACTTTCTAGGTGGTTTATTTCTCACCTTCCTCGCTCAGTAATGAAGAAGGAGCAAGGGTTCAGATGGTCCAAGAGGATCATGTCACTTTCTCACTCAGACATCCATTGGTGCTCCAGATCTATGGAGAATGTCACCATCATTGACCGTTGTGGGGAGTGTCCTAATGTGCCACTTCTAGGCATAAGAGGAGGCATCACCTACAACCCATCTCTAGCTTTACGACAGTTTGGTTACGCCCGGAGCGATGGTCCACATGACATGTTGATTCAGGGCATTGTGTTTGATTACGACAACGATCTTCAGGGTTACCGTCAGAGATTCATCCGAGCTTGGGGAAAGGTAAACAGGATTGACAGCAAGACACTAGAGCCTAAGTACACTATTCCTATGGAGGCTTATCTCAGATGGGTACGATCTCGTGCTCAGACACTCATGATGCCATATCCTGCCATCCTACCAGTTACCATGGAACCTGTTGCTGAAGGAGACACAGCTTATACCATCCTTCACCCAGACATGCCTACTGATATGGAAGACTTGCAGAGATCATGGATCCAACTGAAAGAGCAAAGGGATACTTTCGAGGCTCATTACAAAGCAAGCCAAGCAAGGATCCTAGAGCTAACAAAGCTACTTCATGAGGAACGAAACCTCAACTCATACCTCAACACAAAGAGGAAACGTCCATGGGAGACTTAAAACCCCATCTTTTGTACTTATTTCGTTTTCATTTTTTGTAAGCCTAAAAGGCAAAACAAGTTATTACTAATAAAAAGTTACTTTCTTGTTTGTTTAAGCAAATTTAAATCCTGCGGTCCTTGAAAACATTGCATATGCATTCCCATATCATTGCATCACAGGTTTATAATTGTGCACAGGTTTCTCATCTTCTCGCTGTTTATTTCAGCAATGGCTCTTGAACAATCAGTTAAGGATCTCCAGGCACAGAATGCACAGTTCCAAGAGCTGATCCTGAACCTATCCAAGGGGCAGGATGAATTGAAGACACTGCTGGCTAAGAAGGCTAGAAGGTCTGCTGGGTTGCTCAACATGGGAAGAAGGTTCAAAGGTCCTGTCAAGACCAAGGAACATGTTGAAGACTATGAATCTGAAGAATCTGAGCAGGAGAGAGGCAGTCTCCACAACACTATGGGGGACTCTGATTCTGAGGCTAACTACTACCATGAGCCTAACGAAGACAAATTCAATATGCTGGTGGATAGAATGGATGCTATGGAATTACAGAAATCATCTGGGCTGGATTTTGAGGATTTGAGCTTGATATCTGGGGTGGTCATACCCATTGGGTTCAAAGTTCCTACATTTGTTGTCTATGATGGGGTCTCTTGTCCCAAATTGCATCTGAGGTCTTATGTCAGAAGAATTCAACCCCACACTGCTGATAAAAAGTTGTGGATCCATTTCTTTCAAGAGAGTTTATCTGGAGCTCAGCTAGAGTGGTATTATCAGTTGGAGAGTGTCAACATCAGAGATTGGAATGACCTTGCTGAAGCTTTCTACAAGCAGTATCAATACAATGCTGACTTAGCCCCCACTCGTATGCAGCTTCAAGGCATGTCTATGGGTGCCAAAGAAAGCTTTAAGGAGTATGCTCAGAAGTGGAGAGACTTAGCTGGAAGAGTTCAACCCCCTTTGACTGATAGGGAGTTGGTTGATATGTTCATGTGTACGCTGAATGGTCCGTTTTACAGTCATCTCATTGGAAGCTCATCATCTGGCTTCACTGAGTTGATCATGACAGGAGAGCGAGTAGAGAATGGTATCAAGAGTGGTAAGATCCAAGTGGGCACTTCTTCATCAGGTGCTGCAAAGAAGCCTCCCACTGGGAAGAAAGAATCTAATGCTGTGTATGGTCAGCCTGATCGTAACAGAAGGCATCAGTCTGTTAGTGCAGTTCATATTTCAAATCCAACTCCTGCAACAACAGAGCAGCCTCAAGGCAACCAACAGAGGGCTAGAAGACAGTTCACGAAGATCAACATGTCAATGGCTCAGGCATTGCAACACTTGTTGAAGGCTGAACTTATTACCCTGAGGGAGGCTCCTCAGAATCCCAATGTTACCTCTCCCAAGTACAATCCCAATGCACGATGTGCATATCATTCAAACTGTCCAGGACATGATACTAATAACTGCTGGGTCTTGAAGAACAAAATTCAGGATATGATTGATGCTGGAGAAATTGAGTTTGATCCACCAGGTACTCCAAATGTGATTACAGCTCCAATGCCAAATCACGAGAAGACTGTCAACGCCATTGATGAAGATATTGATGAAGATCTGCATGTCTATTCAGTTATGGAGTTGAGCACACCATTGTCTGTTATCAAAAAGAGGTTAGTACAAGCTGGGATCTTTCCAGGTTGTCATGAAGATTGTCTATATTGTACCTATAAGCCGGATAGTTGCTTCATTTTGAGAGATGGGATTCAACGTCTCATGGATAAATATACTATAGTGTTTGAAAGAAGACCAGCATCTGTAGAAAGTATGGTGGATCATCTGACTCAGGGTAAGAAGATTGAAGAGGTTGACATGGTTGACAAAGTACCACTAAGAATCACTTCAAAGGGTCCCATTAAAATCACTCATCAGGGCCCAATCAAGATTATGGCTGAAGGTCCTGTGAAAGTTGTTGCTGAAGCCAGAGTAGCTCCTCTGATCATTACCACTCCTGGTCCTATTCCTTATACATCCGACAAAGCTGTGCCTTGGCACTATGGGTCTGATGTTTACATCCATGGTGTCAAGCAGGAGCCTTTACCTGATATGCCTGTTGACATTGATAATATTGCTGGATCTAGCAAGATCACTCGTAGTGGAAGAGTCTTCTCTCCTCCAGTTGCTTCTAAGAGTGCAGTTGCTCCTGCTGTTACTTCCACCACTGATGCTCGGGGCAAGGGTCCTGTTATTGAGCCTGTATCTACTGATGTGCCAGCTGCTGATGACCTCTCTAAGCAGATGGAAGAAGTATTGAAAATCATTCGCAAGAGTGATTATGATATTGTTGATCAGCTGGGGCATACTCCCTCAAAGATCTCTATGCTCTCCCTGTTATTATGTTCTGAGGCTCATGCCAAGTCATTGATCAAGTTTCTAAAGATGGCTCATGTACCCAGTGCAATTTCTGTGGACCAGTTTGAGAATTGTGTTGCTCACCTGACCTATGACAACGGGTTAGGATTTTCTGATGCTGACTTGACCCCTGCCAAGAGGGATCATAACAGGGCCTTGCATATTTCAATTGAATGCAGGGGCACTACCCTGTCTCATGTGCTGATAGACAATGGTTCCTCTCTGAATGTGTTGCCTAAGGAAGTCCTGAACAAGCTGAGTCCTGAAGATACGGTATTGAAGCCCAGTAATATTGTGGTAAAGGCTTTTGATGGTTCTAGAAGAGTAGTGCATGGGGAAATTGATCTTCCAATCAGGGTTGGCTCTCAGGTGTTTACTGCTACATTCTATGTGATGGATATTCGTCCTTCGTACTCATGTCTGCTTGGTCGTCCCTGGATCCATGGGGCAGGTGCTGTGACCTCCACATTACATCAAAAGTTGAGATATCCAGTGAATGGAAAAGTTGTTACTGTCTTTGGAGAGGAAGAATACTTTGTCAGCCATGTAAACACTTTCAAGTATCTGGAAGTAGAAGGTGAATACATTGAAACTCCATGTCAGTCATTTGAAGTGGTTCCCTGGGCTGTTAAGGATTGTGTGACTCCTCCTGCTGTGAAGAAGGTTCCTGTGGTCATCGGAAACCCTCCAACAATGGCAATGGCCTCCCTCAATGATGCA
Source organism: Lathyrus sativus (assembly GCA_963859935.3). Taxonomy (NCBI): domain Eukaryota; kingdom Viridiplantae; phylum Streptophyta; class Magnoliopsida; order Fabales; family Fabaceae; genus Lathyrus; species Lathyrus sativus. The sequence continues at coordinate 647,344,185 of OZ012738.1, forward strand.
AAAGCTGTGGTGGAAGAAGGTGGTTGTACTATTTGGGGTCAGCTTCCTGATATTCCATACAAGTCTGACAAGTTTGGTTTGGGTTTCACTGCAGAGTCCCAGAAGGCTGTCCGTCGTGCCCGTGCTGTTCGTATCACCAATCAAGGGGTTATCAATGCTGTGGGAGATCAAGATGAAGACTACAACTTGGAGGCATGGATTTTTCCTACTGTGGGTGCTGGACTCAATAATTGGACAGCTGAAGATGTTATCCCTATCTCCTTTAGTCAGGAGTAAATACTATTACTGTGTTATGTTTTTAAATTTATAATTTCTGGAACAATTAAAACTTTCAAGCCATGTGCCTTACCCGGGGCACAATGGTGTGCTTGTTACGGGTTGTCATTTCATTTGCATACTTCATTCAATAAAATCAGTGGACGTTTCGTTTTCGTAAATATTGTGTTCCTTGTCTTTCTTTTTCTTTTATTTTTGCTTTATCAGCTATGTGTTCTTACACACACCCACGTCACTAAAATGCAGATCCTCATCCACTCTGGATCCAATTGATAACAGTTCTACTATTGCCAATTACAATTTCGAGAATCCGATCTATCAAACTGAAGACGGAAACGAGGACGATTGTGAAATACCTGTAGAGCTTGCTAGGTTGTTACAACAAGAAGAGAAAGCTATACAGCCACATGAAGAGCCAGTCGAAGTTGTGAATCTGGGAACTGAAGAAAACAGAAAAGAGGTCAAAATAGGGGCTGATTTAGAGGACAGTGTCAAGAGCAGGTTGGTTCAGATGCTACGTGACTATGTGGAGATCTTTGCTTGGTCTTATGAAGATATGCCAGGGTTGGATACGGACATTGTGGTTCACCGTTTGCCAGTGAAAGAAGATTGTCGTCCAAAGAAGCAGAAGGTTCGTCGTATGCATCCTGAAATGTCAGAAAAGATCAAAGCAGAGGTAATGAAACAGTTCAATGCAGGGTTCTTGGCCGTAACTTCTTATCCTCAGTGGGTTGCAAATGTGGTACCAGTTCCTAAGAAAGATGGTAAGGTACGTATGTGTGTAGACTACAGAGATCTGAACAAGGCTAGCCCTAAAGACGACTTTCCACTTCCTCATATCGATATTCTGGTAGACAACACTGCTCAGCATAAGGTATTCTCTTTTATGGATGGTTTCTCTGGTTACAATCAAATCAAGATGGCACCTGAAGATATGGAGAAGACAACATTTGTGACACAGTGGGGCACCTTTTGCTATAAGGTAATGCCATTTGGTTTGAAGAATGCAGGGGCAACATATCAGCGTGCTATGGTGGCTTTGTTTCATGATATGATTCATCATGAGATAGAGGTATATGTGGATGATATGATAGCCAGATCTCAGAATGAAGAGCAACATCTTGATCATCTGCACAAGTTGTTTGAGAGGTTGAAGAAATACAAGTTGAGATTAAATCCAAACAAGTGTACTTTTGGAGTTAGATCTGGAAAGCTCCTGGGTTTCATTGTCAGTGGAAAAGGTATTGAAGTGGATCCTGCAAAAGTGAAAACTATACGAGAGATGCCAACTCCCCGTACTGAGAAGGAGGTTAGAGGTTTCTTGGGACGATTGAACTACATTGCAAGATTTATTTCCCAATTAACTACCATCTGTGAGCCAATCTTCAAGTTGTTGAAGAAAGATCAGGTGATGGAATGGAATGATGAGTGTCAGACTGCCTTTGATGAAATCAAGAGATATTTGCTAGAACCTCCAATTTTAATGCCACCAGTTGATGGAAGACCCTTGATTATGTATTTAACAGTATTAGACAACTCAATGGGGTGTGTATTGGGGCAACATGACGAGTCTGGTCGAAAAGAGCAGGCAATATACTACCTTAGCAAAAAGTTTACCGACTGTGAAACAAGATACTCACTGCTCGAGAAAACTTGCTGCGCTTTGGCATGGGCTGCTCGCCGACTAAGACAGTATATGTTGACCCATACTACCTTGTTGATTTCGAAGATGGATCCAATCAAGTACATATTTGAGAAACCTGCTCTCTCCGGAAGAATTGCAAGATGGCAAATGATCTTGACGGAATATGATATACAGTATACTACTCAGAAGGCCATTAAGGGGAGTGTTGTTGCTGATCATTTGGCTCATCAAGCGGTAGATGATTACCAGTCAATGAATTTTGAGTTCCCTGATGAAGACATTATGTCTGTTACCAAAGAACCTGGACAATATGACGGACCTGAACAAGGATCCCGATGGACTATGGTTTTTGATGGTGCCTCCAATGCACATGGTAATGGTGTTGGTGTTGTGATTAGTTCCCCTGAAGGTTGTCATACCCCGATTACTGCCAGACTTTGTTTCTATTGTACCAATAACATGGCTGAGTATGAGGCATGTATCATGGGTATGTAAGTTGCTATTGATATGAAGATTCAGTTCCTTGAGGTGTATGGAGATTCAGCTCTGGTAGTAAGTCAAATTAAAGGAGATTGGGATACAAAGCATGATAATCTCATTCCTTACAGAGAACATGTGTTGTCTTTGATCCCACATTTCAAAGAGATTACTTTTGGACATATTCCACGAAGAGAGAATCAGTTGGCAGACGCATTGGCCACCATGGCATCTATGTTTGAGATCAGCTGGGATGATGAAGCTCCCAAGATTACCATTGATAGATTTGAGAAGCCTGCATACTGCAATGAGATTGACACTGAAGGGGCAGAGGAGAAGCCTTGGTTCTATGAAGTGAAAAACTATCTTGAAACTCAGGAGTTCCCTGAAGGGGCATCTGTCAAAGATAGGAAGTTCCTGAGAAGGTTTTCTGCTAAGTTCTTTCTGAGTAATGGCATTCTGTATAAGCGTAATCATGATTCAACTATGCTTCGTTGTGTGGATAAGAAGGAAGCTACAGAAATTATGGAAGAGATGCATGATGGGACCTTTGGCACTCATTCTAGTGGTCATACCATGGCAAAGAAGATTTTGAGAGCAGGTTACTATTGGTCTACCATGGAAGCTGATTGCTATCAACACTCCAGAACATGTCACAAATGTCAAATCTATGCTGATAAAGTACATGTACCTCCATCTCCATTGAATGTGTTGACTGCTCCTTGGCCCTTTGCCATGTGGGGCATTGATATGATTGGTGAGATCAAGCCTACTGCTTCTAATGGGCATCGTTTCATCCTGGTTGCTATTGATTACTTCACGAAGTGGGTAGAGGCAGCTTCATTTGCATCTGTGACTAAGAATGTTGTGGCTCGGTTCATTAAGAATAATCTCATATGTAGGTATGGTATCCCTGAAAGGATTATCACTGACAATGGCTCTAATCTGAACAACACTATGATTACTGATCTCTGTACGCAGTTCAAGATTAAGCATCACAACTCTTCTCCGTATCGTCCAAAGATGAATGGGGCAGTTGAAGCTGCTAATAAGAACATTAAGAAGATTGTACAGAAGATGACTGTTACTTACAAGGATTGGCACGAGATGTTACCATTTGCTCTGCATGGTTATCGTACTACAATACGTACTTCAACAGGGGCAACCCCATTCTCCTTAGTCTATGGTATGGAAGCAGTTCTGCCTATTGAAGTTCAGATCCCCTCCTTGAGAATTATGAAGGATGCAGGCTTGGATGAAGATGAGTGGATTCAGACTCGACTTGACCAGATAAATTTGATTGATGAGAAAAGGTTAGCAGCAGTTTGTCATGGCCAGATGTACCAGAAACGGATGATCAAAGCTTTTAACAAGAAGGTTAAGCCAAAGGTATATCAGGCTGGTGACTTGGTAATCAAGCGTATCATATTACCACAGGGTGATCCTAGGGGCAAGTGGACTCCAACATATGAGGGACCATTTGTAGTCAAGACAGTGTTCTCAGGAGGTGCCATGATACTGACTACAATGGATGGTGAAGACTTCCCACAACCTGTAAACGCAGACATAGTTAAAAAATACTACGCATAAAAAGAGACCCGCTAGGTTGACAGGCCTAGGCAAAAATAAGGGCATCCCGGCAAACCAAAAGGGTTTGGGCAAAAATTAGGGACATATATATAAAAAGATGTACACCCGGCAAGTCGAAAACCTGAAAAGGCGGCTTGGGCAAAAAAGGGTATCCCGGTGGATTGAAAACCTGAAAGGGCAATCCAGGCAAAAGTTAGGGATTAAAGCGTATGACTATGTCTCGTTTGGATCACTCACGAAACTGCAACCAGTTGTACTACTTACTCAAGCTCAAACAGATAAAGCTCAATCCAATCGTTTCCGTCTCAACAGCAAGAAGATGAGATACTTGAGTGGCAATAGTAGAATTGAAACTCAATAGGATTATTTCCCACATAGCTGATTCTTTTTGTAAAACTTCATGACAAAATTCTCTTACTAGGGTTTATGTCTCCTTGTACAAACTTACCCGTGTATGGGTCACTTTTGATATAAATAAATTCCATCTTTTGAATCCAGATTCACTTTTACCCTATTTACATAAGCGAAACGTCCATTGGTTGTGTTTGAATGTATGTATGCCTTTGAATATGATTGATGTTTACCAGAAATGCATGTATGCTTTTAATATGATTGATGTTTACCAGAAATGCATGAAAATGCAGTAATAGTATTTACTAAGGACGAACGAGGGAAGGATTTCAACGAAGCTTCGCCGGTTCATCTTTACAAGACAGTTACAAACCATCAGTAGGACTAATCCATTTTCACAAAGTCTAATCTCCCCTGGAATTTATATCCATCTCTTTTATCCTCATACGGATATACGGGAAATTACTTTCCAATAAGGGCACGATGAACGAAGACGGGATGTTATACTTATCCTACTATCAAACGAAAACGAAGGTTATCTATACCCTACTATCCCCAACAACGGGAGGTTATCTATACCTTGTTATCCCCAACAACGGGAGGTTATCTATACCTTGTTATCCCCAGCAGACGGAGGGTTATATATTCTTCAACAACGAATCGGGATTTATTTTCCTTGGCCAGCAGTTGTGATACAAGGATATCCAGACACTTCCAGCAGCGTCATAGCATACATACATCATTTACATCATACCATAACATATATGTCTATAGTACATTACCTAAGTGCATCATGTCATACATGCATACATAAAGCATAAACTAATGTTGTTATACAGAATGCTACCTTGTTTTCAGGTTAATTATCCAACAAACAAGCTTATGATCTTTGGGACTGCTTTATTGTAACCTCAGGGTTACTTTATCCTCCTGATGAGCTTCTTATTACTTTGGGACTGCTTTATTGTAACCTCAGGGTTATTTTATCCTCCTGATAGCCTCTCATGACTTCAAGACTGCTTTAGAGTTACTGATTGCTCTATCCTCCTGAAATCATCCTATTACTTCAAGACTGCTTTAGAGCTATTCATTGCTCTATCCTCATGAGGTCATATTACTACTTCAAGACTGCTTTAGAGCTATTCATTGCTCTATCCTCCTGAAGCCATCTAATTATTTCAAGACTGCTTTAGAGTTATCCATTGCTCTATCCTCCTGAAATTACATTATTATTTCAAGACTGCTTTAGAGCTATCCATTGCTCTATCCTCCTGAAATCATCACTTCAAGACTGCTTTAGAGCTATTGATTGCTCTATCCTCCTGAAGACATATCACATTATTATTTCAAGACTGCTTTAGAGCTATTGATTGCTCTATCCTCCTGAAGCCATTATTACTTCAAGACTGCTTTAGAGCTATTGATTGCTCTATCCTCCTGAGGTCAGATTTATCACTTCAAGACTGCTTTAGGGTTATCATTATTGATTGCTCTATCCTCATGAAGACATGCTGTTACATCAGTATTACTCCAGACTCCTGACAGTTCTCATTATACTACTGAAGAACTTTCCCCTAGTGGCATCTTTAAGCCCACTCAATCATGTTCAACCAACCATCAATATCACTCCATGCACTGGTGAGTGCAAATTTTTGGGCTTTTGTGTTCAATCCCCTTCAACCTTCCAGGTTACGACTGGCAAATATACCAATCTAACCCCTCAGGTTTCAGAAAATTGAACAGGGGCAGCTGTTGCACCCCAAAATTTGCCCTCACAATACAAGACTTTGTGTTCCAAGAAGGTTCACAAGGTTCACAAAATTCACAATTGGTCAGAAGAGTTGACAATTCCCTCAGACAATGCACCTCCTAAGCAGTGCATCCAAAACTAGGGTTTTGACTTTAATCAGGCTAAATGGACTTCCAAGACTTCAAGTGAGCTTCATAACATCTTATATGTGTATAAGAACCCCCATGTCACGTTTCAAGACTTTTCTCAAAAGTTTGCTCAGTCAGATGATCAGATAAGTCAAAAGCAGTCAATGCAGTTAAAAGGTCAAACTGAGGTCAACTGTGGTCAAACCAAAGTCAAACTTCATGATTTTTTTTTTTTGCCAACATCAAAGAGAGGTTGGGTGAGAAATATTATCATAATAACTGTAATACCCCAAATTTTGCCCTAAGATTTGTCGTCGCATTTCATTGCATTTAATCAATTACTAACAAATTTGTGTAGTCGTTTGACTTTTTGCAGGTAAATATCATATGGCATGCATTTTTTTTCTAAAAAGTAAAAATGGCACAATTGGCAGGAGGACATGTGTAAGGAGTTATGAGTGTGAGAGGTTGAGAGTTCGAATCTCACCTTTGTCACTTTTTTTTTGTTTTTTATTATTTTTACTCTAAATTTTTCTGTCTTTCATTAAAAAAATAACAAAAATAGTTTTTTATTATTATTTAATTATTATTTTCGTATTTTAATTAAATCATTTTTTAAAATATTATTTTTTTCACTTTTTTCTAAATTATTCATAAAAATATCCAAAAAATCATAAAATAAAAAATATTGAAAAAAATTTTGTTCTTTTTATAATATTTTTTATTTTAGGAATCAATAGGATTATTAGTTTTTATTTTAAGTTTATTTTAATTATTTTAAATTATTTAAATTTTATTTTTTCTTAACTAATTATTTAGTTTGGGCTTTAAAATGGGCTTTAGGGACATTATTGACAATTTGGTGTTAACCCTAATTTGTTCCCTATATATACATGTGTTGCCTTGTTGGAAAAGAGGAGAGAATGAAAAAAACCTAAGAGGAGTGAGTGCCGTTTGCCGTTATTTAGTTTTCTTCTTCATCCATTACTATTGTTTCTTTTTCTTCATCGTTTACCGTTATTTCTTTTCCTTCATCTATTACTGTTGTTTCTTTTTCTTCATCTTTTACCGTTATTTCTTTTTCTTCATCTATTACCGTTATTTCTTTTCCTTCATCTATTACTGTTGTTTCTTTTTCTTCATCTTTTACCGTTATTTCTTTTTCTTCATCTATTACCGTTATTTCTTTTTCTTTATCTATTACTGTTACGTTTATATATATATATATATAATTTTTAAATTGTTAGAGTTTATATATATAAGATTTTTGATCGAATTATGTCGATACGATGTTTGCACATTTGTGTGCATGACGCGTGACATTTGTGTTAGTTCGATCTGGTTGCGATGATCGCATTTTTGTGTGAGCAATAACACTATTTTTTGCTTAATTTCTTTTTCTTTGCGATAAATTTTGTTTCGTCCGATTTAGATCTGGTTGCGATGAGCGCATTTCTGCGTTAGCAACATTGTTGGGTTATTTGGCACATTTAAAATTCATTATTGCTTTATTATTATTATTATTATTATTATTATTATTATTATTATTATCATTATTTATTATTATTATTATCATTATTATCATTATTATTACCATTATTATTATTATTGTTATCATTAATTTATTAAAATTTGTTATAATATAAAAATCTGTTTTTTAAAATAAATAACATTAACATCTTTTCCAAATTAATACGAAAACCTATTATTTTTAAGAAAAACTTTTTTTTAGATAAATTTAAAATAATAACTAAAATCTTTTTTTTTAAATAATAACTAGAACCGTTATTTATTTTATTTTATTATTGTTCAATTCAAATTTCATTATCATATTGTATCTGCTCCTCTCATGTAACCTCGCGAACTTAACAATCGCTCTTTAAATTCTGCCTTTAAATTTCTGCTTGCATGGTTTAAATTATGACATTATCTCTCTGTTTGCATGATTCAATTATCTCACGCGTTTACTATTATTTCTGTCACATTACACACATTCGAAGGTTAGGTCTAACTGTTTGACCGCCGTGTCAATAGTCCATAAACCCTCAAACCCTCAAAATTACAAACCCTAATTTTCACAAATGCCTCGCCGCAGGCGCAATTACCAATTTTACCCCTAGCATTAGGTCAAAGAGCCGCCGCGCTCATTTTAGGGTTTCCCGCCGTGGAATCCCTAATTTAACCCTAATTACAACTTAACATTTCAACGTAGAAATTTGGAGTTCCTACACTCCGCGTAAGCGTGTCCTTAAGGCGCGTTTATTCCCCTTGAGACCTTGACCACTGTCAAGAGATCTCTAACCTCCCTTTTGAGGGGAACTACGATTACTCTGATTCCACTCCCGTAAGGATACGTAGGCACAAGATGCGATGTCTTGCCGAGTAAACTTAGAATTAACCCCCTTTATTATTTATTATTGCTTATTTATATTTTATTTATCTTTGCTATTTAATTATTTTGCTTATTATTTTGTAATTGTTTCTTGGATGTAAAGTTGTTTAATTATTTAATTATTATTATGGTTAGTAATTAGGGAGTGTAATAACATGTATGTAATATTCAAATAAATTTAGATCACTTTTAAATAAAGATAATTAAAATAAACACGTCACACACGTAAGTCGATTTTAATCGCCGTCTCACTTCCTAAGGATATCCCTCAAGTTGCCTACGAATAATGGTTAAGTGGGGTGTATAAAGCAAGTCCCTCAAATAGAAAAATCATCAAAGTCCCTTATGGTTGCCTTTACGAATCGAGTCCCTTTCGAAAAATGATGATGGTCCCTTATATGTGCTTATTACATCCCACAATGGCCTTCAAAGTCAAATTGTCCCTCACATGTCCCTTAACATCCAAAGTAAGGACTACCTACTCCATTTTAGTAGGGATAGTCTTACTAAGGGAAGGATAAAGAATAAGAAAGACCTTAAAACATTAGGGTAGGCTACTCCTAGATACTTGCTCACTTCAAAACTTTTTCACACTTAAACAAATTTCCAACAAAATTTTCAAACAAGTTCTTAACACATCCTTACATGGATTATTTATTAACTATTCTGAAAATTTTCTATTCACACACTACAATTTCAAAACAATTCAAAAGTGAGCTTAAGTACCTAAGAGCCCATGGATAACCATGGATGAAAAGGGTGCTAACACCTTCCCTTTTCATAACCTACCCCCCGGACCCAAAATATTCTCTAAGGTCTTTCCTGTTCTTTTATAACCTTTCCTTATGGATAAAATAAAAGTCGGTGGCGACTCTTGCTATCCGCAACATTGTTTAAAGTCAGTTCTTCCACCGTGTTACAAGTGGCACTATCATTAGTTAAAGCAGAATACATAGCTTCTTCTCTTTGTACATGTCAAGCAACGTGGATGGTGAATTTGGTCGAAGAGATTACATGGAAGAATCATTGAGCATTTACCATGAAGATCGATATCTTATCTGCTATTAACCTAGCAAAGAATCCGATAGCACATGAACAAAGTAAGCACACCAAAACAGGGTTCCATTATCTTCGAGAGCAGGTGGCAAAAGCAAAGCTGAACTTGAAACACTGCAAAACTGAGAATCAGATTGTAGATATCATGACGAAAGGAGTGCAGGTCAAAGTGTTCAAGAAGTTAAGGTCTATGATTAATATAGATAGCTTAGACACAATGAATAAGGTTGTCATTGAAATTTTGTGTGTTGAAATTGTGTGAGTGTTGAAGTGTTGAGGAGTTAGCCTTGGCATGGATTTTGTCTTAAATCTAATTTTATAGTGTTAGCAGAATTATGTATTTTTGGGCCTTTTGTTTTTGGGCTTTGCTTAGGGAGCAAACAAGCTAAATCTATAAATAGGGAGTAACCCCTATTATTGTAAGGTGACTCACTTGAATAAAATTGCAGTTTTGAGAGTACATAGTTACTATACATAAATTCCTCTTCTTTGCTACTTTATGAAAACCTTAAACTTTTTCTTTTTCCCCAATTCAATTTTATTTTCTTGTTTTCATCACCATTGTACAGTGATACAATCTTGCAACCAAAGTTGGTTGATTCACTTGAGTGAAGAGTGAAGAACAAGAGGGAATTCAATCGGTTGATTGAACCTTGTTCATCAAGATTGATTTGGAATTACTCAAAGTCTTAGTTTAATTCCAACATTTTCCACTAACTTGTTGATAACTTGGAAAAGTATCACGTTTTCAACTTGATTCGCATGCAAATTTGAATTTTTTTTCCTTTCCTTTTTATAGTTTTATGTTTGTACTTGGTATTTGTTTCAATTATTTTGGTTTCAGGAGTGCCCGTGCGAAGAAATGGTGCAAAAGAACAAAAACGGGGGCGAAAATGCAATTCAGTACTGATATGACCCCCTCCCTGCCAGTATGATGCCCATCGTGATGTGGCACCCATAGAGTGTCATCACTACAAGACAAAACATGAGGGATTTGAGCGCCAAATGGATGACGAGTAGGTTATCACCCAGGTGACGCGTGTCATACCTCCACGATCTGTGACGACTAAGGCGTCAGAGCCACGAGGCGCGTCATGGTTTTGCAGTTTAGAAAAATGTGACACATTTTCAAACATGGAAAAAGAGTTTTCCACTAATTTCCCAACTACCTTTTTCACGTTTTCAGACACTCTTGAACGAATTTTAGCTCTATAAATAGGTCTTTAGAATTCAGTTTTTCCATCAAAGTCTTTTAGAATTTATTTTAAGCAGAAAATTTAGTTTTATAAAAGCGCTTATTTTCTCACACTGAGAGATAAATGCACCTTAGTTTAAGATTATGAAAGTTTCCTATTTACATTTGGATAATTTAATTTATAACCTTACCGACATCGTATTTTTGGAATTTTATTCAACAATTATTTTGTACTAGTTATTGGAGCTCTTCTTATTTATTTACGTATTCACTGCATTTCAGTTTTTTCCACTTTAGTATGTTTAGAACTTTACATTTAATTTCTAGTTTTTGTTTGTTTTTCAACATGTCCGACTAAATTCTTATGTCCGACTAAATTCTTAGAGCTCTGAATGTGAGGATCGTCGTTCCAATGATGCTCGCATTTAAGTCGTAAAATTAATGATTAAAATGGATTTGTTTAGGGGTTGATTTTTAATATGTTTTTATTGAGAATATTCACTGCGAAATCATAATTTAGAGATACTGATTCAGATTCGAAAGAACAAAATCAGTATCTGACTTAGATAAAAATTAGATTTTAATTAATCCCACTACAATTGCAAGTAGCCAAACCTTAAGTTAATTTATTGAAACAATTCCAAGCAATTCCAAGCTATGGGTAGACTTTATTGCATGTCATGAATGGGAAGCCACATTAGATTTTATTTAAGGGCATTTCATGAATGGGAAGCCACACTTAAATTCTCAAGTGGTGTCAAAATCATGTTTAAGTGATTAGGTTGTTTCAAACTCGGATCCATATTTTCAAAATTTAAGGCTATATTTTGGGAGTAAGTTTTGTTTTCATAGGTGCCCAAGTGTTAGCTTTGAAAATTCAAATCAGTATTAATGAAGATTCAAGTATGGCGCCAAATCCAATTCATGTCACGATGGATACACGTTGCCATTTTCAAAGTAAATGAGGTTGTATCTTGGATGCAAAGCTATTTATGTCACAAGTGGTAAAAACACTTTGAGGTTACATTTGCTACAAGGTTTACATTACAAAGATTCAGTTGGATTCCAAGATTACACTTCAATCTCAAAAATTCTAGCTAGTTCTAAAACAAGATGCCATGCCAATTTGAGTTCAAATTTACAAGTCATATCATTACAAGTTTCATGACCATATTAAATTATTACAAGTTACAAGACCAAGATACTAAAACTTAAAATGCCTAAGTGACAAAATTCATTGCAAATTCTACATGACAAATGTGCTAAAATTCCTTCATTTCATAACCTTCATGTTCAAGTCTTCATTTCTGCTCCAATCTCTTCATGTTGCTCCAAGAATGTCTTCACTTTCGTGCCATACAATTCACTCTCAAAACAACTTGCAAGTTTCTCTTCATTCCAAGACTTCATGGTTGCCCTTCATACTGATCACTCTTGTACCAATCCAAATGTCTCAAGCCAGTGTACCATGAAAGGAAAAGGGAGAAAGGAATGTTAGTACAAAGTATGAACAATGATTGGATACATAATTCTAAATCAAGACAATTTCATGTACAATGCAAACAAGTCAAAATTCACAAGCACGTGATTCTGAGGTCCTAGCAGTGGCATACGCAAGTTGATCCACAAGTGCAAAGAATGACAAAGTTTTTCACAACAAGAAGGAAACCAAGCCAAATACATTTTAGATGATATTGCTAACCATTTTGACTTCCTATAGTAAAAATAAGTACATGACTTGCGCATAATTAGAAGCAGCAGTATGAACAATGTAACACCCCCTTCTATACCCGCAAATAAACAAATAAATCACATAATAAAATTTCATCAGAGTAAATTTGAAACATGGTATAAAAGAAGTATGCCACATCATTCACCAAATAACATACAACACCTGCTCTATAAAAGACATGCAACAATGAGGTAGTTCAACAGAGGAACTTAGTCCTTACACCCACATCTCAATATTTAGAATTAAAGCGGAAAATTTAAACATTGAATCACTTAAAACATGTAATCATATAAATACATATCATTCAGTTTGTTTCATCACATCATTCGTGTTTACATAAACATTTACCATCAGATACATATACAAAATGTATCCCAAAAGAATGTTATACAAGCCTAACTACCCGGTGCTACATATCAGAGCATAACCGACCAAAAGAATGAAGTTATACTTCACAAAAGACCTCCATCAAAGCTAATCTGCAATGCCTCATAGAGCATTCTAAAACAGCAGAGGGGTGAGAAATATTATCATAATAATCAATGCATATAACTATATATATACACATATTTCACATTTATCACCACAATTCATTCATAACTCATCATACATTTCACAACATGTAGAAACACACATGGATAATCACAAAACATGTTTCATCATGCACATATCCATAGCTCTCAACTCAACAAATCCACACACAAGCATATTTCATATAACAATGATGTCTATGCTATGTGACCCAACACAACTCAATGCAACTCATGTCATGTGGTACCAACACTTGTTATCATTTTTCGATTTTTATACTTAAATCAGGTCAACCCTTCTAGACCGATAACAGCAAAAGCCCGTTCCCTAAGCTTTCAAACCCACTATTCTAGGCTTGGGACAAGTCACTAGTCTCCAAGAAACTAGCAAGCATTGTCTCTTGACTAAATGATGCATATGCAATAAATAACCAAATGCACTTAAGACCGTTCTCGCATCTTAATCCCGTGTATTCCAATAATTCATAACTCAAGAATTATAATAATGATTGCACACACAACATATTTCACATAATCAAAGTATTCATACTTTAAATCATCATCACCATATCATCAAACAATGCACACATATTCACAATATGTTCTCATGCATTAATAATAACATCGTGCCAACGGCAACGAACTCAATCAAAATCATCATGCACTTTTAATCAATTTAAACAATGCATATATTGTCAAAAGATCACATTTCACAATCAATTCCACAATCTAGGATTCACGCCTTACGGCTACCCACAACATATGTTTCACAGTATACAATTACTTATTTTCAACAAGGATCGAACACAATCGAACCAAGAAATCAACATAGGATGGAATCTCAAGAAAACTAAATGTTGTCACGCTCGCTAGCATGCTCGCCTAGCGAGTCCCTAGCGACTGCTCGCTATCTGTTCTCCTAGCGAACAAGCTCGCGAAGGCAAACAAAAGCTACTGTATTGCTTCGCTACCCAGCTCGCTACAGCGAAGTCCTAGCGAACCTTCGCTGCCCCATTCGCTACCAGCGAAGAACCTCAAATCCATTCCGCCCAAGTCTGGGACCGTTCGCTACCTACTCGCTAAGCTCGCTGCAATGAACATTTGTGACCAGCTCGCCTAGCGAACAAGCTAGCGAGTGTCTGCGAACTTCAAAACCCTCACTGTCCAACTTTCATAACTCTCCACAAAACTGGCCGATTCTCACCAAACAAGTTTCATAGCCTTAGTCTAACCTCCCTCGACTAAATTATACCACTTATTCTCATTTTTGACCGTTAAAACTCAGTTTCTATTGATTAAACTCATTATGCCCTAGAATGGAAAATGGAGAAAACACTCAAACAATCCAAACCAATCATACATAATCATAGACATTGATAGAATAACAACATTTCACACCCTTACCTTGGTTAAATCGATGCTTGGGAGTTGTTCTTGAGCTTTTCCAACTTTTCCTTCTTCTCCTTCTCTTTTCTCCTCTTTCTCCTTCTTTCTCTATTCTTTCTCTTATGTTTCCTTTTCTTTCCACTTTTCCTTTATAAGTCTTTCTCTTCTATTCTTTCCATCATATTTCCTCTCAAACATCTACCAATTTCATTTAATTAATCATCCATCAATTAAACAAACCCCACAAATCATTTAATTAATATAAATAATTAATTAATAAAAATTGGGTTGTTACAACTCTCCCCCACTTTAGGAATTTTCGTCCTCGAAAATGTTACCTGATTAAAACAACTCTGGATAAGACTCCATCATTTGGCTCTCAAGTTCCCAATTCACATTTTCACCAGTCGGTCCTCCCCAAGCGACCTTCACCAAAGCAATCTCTTTGCCTCGAAGTTGCTTCAACTCTCAATCCTCTATCCGCATAGGTGATGTCTCTATAGTCAGGTTATCTCTCACCTGCACATCATATACTTGGACTACATGAGACGGATCCGCAATGTATTTCCTCAATTGAGATACATGGAACACGTCATGGAGATTGGCAAGCGACAGTGGCAAAGCAGCTCGATAGGCTACCTCTCCTATCCTCTGCAAAATCTGGTAAGGACCAATGAAATGCGGCGTTAACTTACGCAACTTCAATGCCCTACCAACATCCGTTATAGGATTAACCCGAAGAAACACGTGATCTTCCTCTTGAAATTCAAGTGGTTTCCTCCTCTTGTCGTGATAACTCTTCTGACGACACTGAGAAATCCTCATCTTCTCTTGAATCATCTTAATCTTATCGGTAGTCTGCTGGACTATCTCGGGTCCAACCACAGAACTCTCTCTAGATTCATACCAACACAATGGCGTCCTACAACGTCTACCATACAATGCCTCGAACGGTGCCATACCAATACTCGAATGAAAACTGTTGTTGTAAGTAAATTCAATCAAAGGTAAGTAGCTATCCCAAGCTCCTCCCTTCTCCAACACACAAGCTCTCAAAAGATCCTCATGTGATTGAATCGTTCTCTCAGTCTGACCATCGGTCTGCGGATGATAAGCTGAGCTCAAACGCAACTTTGTACCCAAAGCACTTTGCAAACTCTCCTAAAATCTCGAAGTAAACCTCAGATCTCTATCTGACACAATGCTAGACGGAATATCATGCAAACTGACAATCCTCTCAATGTACAGCTTTGCCAACCTCTCCAACGGGTAATCCATTCGCATAGGAATAAAGTGAGCAGATTTGGTCAATCTATCCACAATAACCCAAATAGCTTCAAAGTTACTCGGCGTCCTCGGTAAACTAGATACAAAATCCATAGAAATGCTATCCCATTTCCACTCAGGAATAAACAACGGTTTCATAAAACCTGACGGTTTCTGATGCTCAATCTTCGACTTCTAACAAGTCAAACAAGAATATATAAACTCGGCAATATCCTTCTTCATATGAGGCCACCAAAACACTTTCCTCAAATCTTGATACATCTTAGTAGCACCCGAATGAATACTCAATCCACTACGATGCCCTTCTTCAAGAATACTCTTCTTAAGTTCAACAACATCAGGAACACAAACTCTATCATGACACCTCATGATACCATTTTCATCAATCCGAAAATCACCACCTTGACCTTGATTGATCAGAGTCAACCGATCAACTAAACTCAAATCAGATTTCTTTCCTTCTCGAATCTCGTCCAGAATACCACTAGTAAGATTTAACATACCCAGCTTAACTCCATAAGAAGTCTTCTCACACACCAAACTCAAATCACGAAATTGCTCAATCAATTCCAACTCTTTTACCATCATCATCGCAATATGCAACGATTTCCTACTCAATGCATCAGCTATCACATTTGCTTTACCCGGATGGTAATTCAAACCAAAATCAAAATCCTTCAGAAGTTCTAACCATCTCCTTTTCCTTGAACTCAATTCTTTTTAATCAAAAAGATACTTCAAACTCTTATGATCACTAAACACCTCAAATCTCGAACCAAACAAATAATGCCTCCAAAGTTTCAGCACAAATACAACAGCGGCCAACTCTAAATCATGCGTCGGATAATTCTTCTCATGCGCTTTGAGTTTCCTCGAAGCATAAGCTATAACTTGTTTATCTTGCATCAACACACCTCCTAAACCCATCAAGGAAGCATCACAATACACTACAAACGATTCTGTCGGATTCGGCAAAATCAAACAGGAGCTGTCGTCAATCTTCTCTTAAGCTCTTGGAAACTCCCTTCACACTTTGCATTCCAAACAAAAGCTTGACTTTTCCTAGTCAACTGCGTCAACGGAAATGATAACTTGGCAAATCCCTCAATGAATTTCCGATAACATCCCACCAAACCAAGAAAACTTCTAATCTCAAAAACTGATTTCGGAGTCTCCCATTATGATACCGCTTCAAACTTCGACGGATCAACTGCAATACCTCTACTTGAAATCACATGACCAAGGAAACTTACTTCCTTCAAACAAAATTCACACTTAGAGAGTTTAGCATATAACTGCTTCTCTCTCAATACAGATAACACAATCTTTAGATGCTTGGCATGTTCTTCTTCACTCTTCGAATATACCAAAATATCATCAATAAACACCACCACAAACTTGTCCAAATAAGGATGGAAAATCCTATTCATGTACTCCATAAATACACCTGGTGCATTAGTCACACCAAATGGCATCACAGAATACTCATAGTGTCCATACCTCATTCTAAAAGCAGTCTTCTGAATATCCTCAGCCTTCACGCGAATCTGATGATACTCAGATCTCAAATCTATCTTTATGAACACACTCGCACCAATCAACTGATCCATCAAATCATCAATCCTCGGAAGTGGATACTTATTCTTAATAGTCACCTTGTTCAATTGTCTGTAATCAACACAGAGTTTCATAGAACCTTCTTTCTTCTTAACCAACAACACCGGTGCACCCCACGGTGACACACTTGGACGAATAAACCTTTTCTCAAGTAGATCTTCAAGTTGAATCTTCAACTCTTTCGATTCCGATGCGGACATACGATATGGAGCCATCGATATCAGACTAGTTCCAGGAATTAAGTCGATCACAAACTCCATTTCTCGTTCTGGCGGTAAATCCATTATCTCCTCAGGAAAAACTTCCGGAAAGTCACGGACAATTGGTAAAGCATCAATTGTTCCACTTTCACCAATGTGCACCTTTGCCATTAACAAAAATACCTTAGCACCATCTTGCAGAGATTCCTTCACTTGCTTAGCAGTCATAAACAAATCTTCTTCATCCTCAGGTTCAGGAAAAATAACCGTTTTGTCAAAACAGTTAAGATAGACACGATTGAATTTCAACCAATTCATCCCAAGAATAACATCAAGTTGATCTAAGTGAAGACACACTAAATCAACTCCAAAGTCTTTACCAAAAATACTCAACGGACAATTCAAACATACGGGGTAGTTACCAAACCCATAGCAGGAGTATCAATAACCATACCTCCACTCATAACAGACAACTCAAGACTTAATCTCTTAACACAATCCAAAGAAATAAAAGAATGCGTAGCTCCAGTATCAATTATAGCGATAAAAGGTATACTATTAATGAAGCACGTACCTCTGATCAATCGATCTTCACTAGCAGTCTCTGATCCAGATAGAGCAAACACTTTCCCATTCCCTTGAGTCTTCTTTGGCTTGTCACACTTGGTACTAATGTGTCCTTGCTCACCACAGTTGTAGCAAGTCACATTCGCACCGCTTCTGCACTCAAGAGCTTTATGGCCTAACTTCCCACACTTGAAACACTTCTGCTCGACACTCGTGCACTTAGGAGCATGATGTCCCGCTTCACCGCACCTAAAACATCTCACCGGAGTAGAAACTCCTCCCCCACTTGGCTTCTTTCCGTAACCAACTTTTTGTTTCCCCTTATCAGCAGGAGTCACATATGGCTTCCCTCTAAATTGACCTTTTCCTTTCTTGTCACTTAAACTCTTGTAGTGGCTAGACCGAGCCCTACTGTCTTCATCATAAATTCTACTCTTGTTTACCAATTCAGAAAATCGCCTAATCTCCTGATAACCAACAGCTTTCTTGATTTCCGGCCTCAGACCATTCACAAACTTAAGACACTTGGATCTCTCCGCATTAGCAGTGTTATAATGAGGACAAAACATAATCAATTCTTCAAATCTTGCGGCATACTCAGCCACAGTTGAGTTACCCTGCTTCAACTCAAGGAATTCAATCTCCTTCTTACCATGCACATCTTCTGAAAATACTTCTCTAGAAATGTCTCTCTAAAAAGATCCCAAGTAACCACAATCTCATCCTCTTCAAACCTTTGGCGAGTATTACCCCACCAGTCCTCAGCTTCCTCTTCAAGCATATGAGTGCCAAACTGCACCCTCTGCGCATCCGATTAATTCATGACTCGAAAGATCTTCTCAATCGCTTTCAGCCAAACTTGTGTTTTGTCAGGTTCATGAGTTCCCTTGAAAATCGGTGGATTGTTCCTTTAGAGCCTTCCCAAAGCACGAAACTCATCATCAGTGTTATTTCCAACATTCACATTGGCTTGAGGATTCTGCCCAATCGCTCCAGCCAACCTCGTCAACATTTCAGCAATTGCTTCATCATTCCTTCCTGCAACCATTGTTCTTGACTCCCACAACAAATCCTAGTTAGAACAACCATATGGATAGTGTTATACACATATACCAAATGCATAAGGGAATGAACACGTTAACAACTTGGTCAAGAGACCGACCTGCTCTGATACCACTTAATGTAACACCCCCTTTTATACCCCCAAATAAACAAATAAATCACATAATAAAATTTCATCAGAGTAAATTTGAAACATGGTATAAAAGAAGTATGCCACATCATTCACCAAATAACATACAACACCTGCTCTATAAAAGACATGCAACGGTGGGGTAGTTCAACAGAGGAACTTAGTCCTTATACCCACATCTCAATATTTAGAATTAAAGCGGAAAATCTAAACATTGAATCACTTAAAACATGTAATCATATAAATACATATCATTCAGTTTGTTTCATCACATCATTCATGTTTACATAAACATTTACCATCAGATACATATACAAAATGTATCCCAAAAGAATGCTATACAAGCCTAACTACCCGGTGCTACATATCAGAGCATAACCGACCAAAAGAATGAAGCTATACTTCACAAAAGACCTCCATCAAAGCTAATCTGCAATGCCTCATAGAGCATTATAAAACAGCAGAGGGGTGAGAAATATTATCATAATAATCAATGCATATAACTATATATATACACAAGCATAATATACACATATTTCACATTTCTCACCACAATTCATTCATAACTCATCATACATTTCACAACATGTAGAAACACACATGGATAATCACAAAACATGTTTCATCATGCACATATCCATAGCTCTCAACTCAACAAATCCACACACAAGCATATTTCATATAACAATGATGTCTATGCTATGTGACCCAACACAACTCAATGCAACTCATGCCATGTGGTACCAACACTTGTTATCATTTTTCGGTTTTTACACTTAAATCGGGTCCACCCTTCTAGACCGATAACAATAAAAGCCCGTTCCCTAAGCTTTCAAACCCACTCTTCTAGGCTTGGGACAAGTCACTAGTCTCCACGAAACTAGCAAGCATTGCCTCTTGACTAAATGATGCATATGCAATCAATAACCAAATGCACTTAAGACTGTTCTCGCATCTTAATCCCATGCATTCCAATAATTCATCACTCAAGAATTATAATAATGATTGCACACACAACATATTTCACATAATCAAAGTATTTATACTTTAAATCATCATCACCATATCATCAAGCAATGCACACATATTCACAATATGTTCTCATGCATTAATAATAACATCGTGCCAACGGCAAAGAACTCAATCAAAATCATCATGCACTTTTAATCAATTTAAACAATGCATATATTGTCAAAAGACCACATTTCACAATTAATTCCACACTCTAGGATTCACGCCTTACGGCTACCCACAGCATATGTTTCACAGTATACAATTACTTATTTCCAACAAGGATCGAACACAATCGAACCAAGAAATCAACATAGGATAGAATCTCAAGAAAACCAAATACTGTCACGCTCGCTAGCATGCTCTTCTAGCGAGTTCTCACTATCTGTTCGCCTAGCGAACAAGCTCGCGAAGGCAAACAGAAGCTACTGTCTTGCTTCGCTACCCAGCTCGCTACAGGGAAGTCCTAGCGAACCTTCGCTGCCCCATTCGCTACCAGCGAAGAACCTCAAATCCGTTCTGCCCAAGTCTGGGACCGCTCGCTACCTACTCGCTACTGCTCGCTGCAGCGAACGTTCGCGACCAGCTCGCCTAGCAAACAAGCTAGCGAGTGTCTACGAACTTCAAAACCCCCACTGTCCAACTTTCATAACTCTCTACAAAACCGACCGATTCTCACCAAACAAGTTCCATAGCCTTAGTCTAACCTCCCTCGACTAAATTATACCACTTATTTCTCATTTTTGACCGTTAAAACTCGGTTTCTATCGATTAAACTCATTATGCCCTAGAAAGGAAAATGGAGAAAACACCCAAACAATCCAAACCAATCATACATAATCATAGACATTTATAGAATAACAACATTTTACACCCTTACCTTGGTTAAATCGATGTTTGAGAGTTGTTCTTGAGCTTTTCCAACTTTTCCTTCTTCTCCTTCTCTTTTCTCCTCTTTCTCCTTCTGTCTCTATTCTTTCTCTTATGTTTCCTTTTCTTTCCACTTTTCCTTTATAAGTCTTTCTCTTCTATTCTTTCCATCATATTTCCTCTCAAACATCTACCAATTTCATTTAATTAATCATCCATCAATTAAACAATCCCCACAAATCATTTAATTAATATAAATAATTAATTAATAAAAATTGGGCTGTTACAAACAACTATTGCCATCATCTTTTCAACATTCCATGTACCATGTATAGCATAAAGTTGGAGCCAAATGGAAATTGTAGTACATACATAAAGTATCATCATGGCCATAGACCAAATATTAAGGAGCATTTCATATGACAACAAAAGCAAAACCTCATTCTCACCACAACAATAGTATAACTCGTACCATGAGGGATTCAAAAATTCACAAGTTATACCAAGTAGGAACCACATGAGTTTCTAGAAGGCAGAAGAGACAAGAGCATATCAAATGTAGTAGAGCAAAATATCATCATGCATAAACGATCCCATGAAATCAGGGTAGTACAACATTCCCTAACAGAGTGATTTGCACAGAATTCCACCTCACCTCAATTCTCTAACCAATTCACACAAGTCTCAATTGTCACACATATGAGAACGCCTCACTATATAAAACTACACTGTTCCATTCATTGAAAGACACAAGAATACACCTGAGAAGAAAACCCTAAAAAGAACTCATAGCAAAAATTCCTAACCTCACTCATAGCTCATTTTAAGTGACCATTAGAGCTTCAAATCGAAGCTCTAATTTAAAGTCAGAGCTTAACCTCATCAATATTTTACAACAAACACTCAACAACATCACACTCAGAGATCAGAAGGGGGGAAGAAAAGAGGAAAATAGAAAGAAAATGAGAGGATCAGAATCAGTTACCTAAAACAACTTGAAGCACCTTAGAAGAGATATTTGAGAGGTAATTTCTTTGAGCCTTATTTCTCTGCAAATCTGAGCCTTCTTGTTGAATCCTTGCTTATTGATGCCTTCTGAGTAGCTTGCTTGCTCGTTTACGCCTTATTATGCTCGATTGTTGCTTGATTATAAGTTAGAGTTTAATTGGGAATAAGGTCGATTTGAGAGTTTGAGGGGGGGGGGGGGGTGAGTATTTTGTGTTCAGATTTGAGAAGAGGAGAAAAAACTAGTTAGGGTTGATGTAGATAAGTTTGAGGGGGGTTTGGAGGCTTCGGTTCATCTCTTCGATTGTTTGGTTGTGAGTTCCCTTACTCGTGTGTAAATAATTGTCACCTTTAAAAAGAACTAATTAACTGTAGTCCTCCGAACTACGAATGCTCTGACTTTTCCATTGCACGAGGGAATACGTAGGCACAAGAGACCCAATCCTTGGTGAGCACCCTAATAAAAAACCACTCATTTCCCTTAGAAACTACACCCTTTACTCATTATTTTCTTAGAAGAAAATAAACAAACTTAGCTGACATTTGTCACAAATCGAATTAAGAGGTTCCTGTTGAGTACAACAGACGTAGGGGGTGCTAGTACCTTCCCTTTGCGTAATCGACTCCCGAACCTAGAATTTGGTTGCGATGACCATTTTATTATCTTTCAAACTCTGTTCGAACTTTTTTTTCGCGTCCATCGCGAGGATCGTATTTTTCGAGGCACAACACCTTATAAAGAGATTAAGAATGTCATAACCCATTTTCATTTATCGCCATAAGGAGAGCATATGAGCATTTCTAAGACTGTCGCCAAGATTACTCAAGCTAGCCTTTATTGGCATGCTATCTTTAGGGATGTGTACATCTTTACCACTGAGTGTGACCGGTACTAGTGCACTGGAAACATTTTGTGGAGGAATGAGATGCCTCAAACAAAGTAAAGATTTTTTATGTATATGGTATAGATTTCATGGGACCTTTTCCATCCTCAAATGGGAATAAATTCATACTTGTTGTTGTGAACTACGTGTCTAAATGGATTGAGAAAATTGCCTCTCCAACCAATGATGCACAATTTGTAACCAAGATGTTTTAAAATGTTATATTCCTGAGGTTTGGAACCCCTAGATTAGTCATTAGTGATGGTGGCTCACACTTCATTTCCATTTTCCTCTTTCACCAGTCATGTGGTGAAAACATCCACTATCAAAATACCAATCCTCTCTTGAAGAGACTCTAGGAAAATCATGTGCTAAATAACATTTGACGATTCCTGAAACACACTTCCATAGCTTGAGTTTTCTTCCCTTACCTCTTGTTTGGCCTAGGCTGACTGTATGACTGAGGATATACATACAACTTATAACAAAAGGTTATGATATGACCATATCTTCCACAGTGGTAACACCTCCTAGATGAGTTCTTGTTTCCTTTGTTGTGAGGAAACATATGTTGAATAGAATGTTAGGACACGTGGCATTTCATTAGGAACTCAATCTTCTTTTCAAAAGAAACAAACTTCTTAAAGGGGATTTCTAGTTTCTTGTTTATAGCTTTGTAACTTCCAACATATATGAACCTTTGTTTAACATATGACCAGTTTCATTGAGTTTAGACATTAACATTACGATCTCTTCTTCGAGAATAACAATGGTTGTGCCAATCTGGTCTTTCTCTAGAAGTAGAACACTTATGGTCTTCTTCTGTTTTTCTTCTCTTAAGCAAGATTCATTCCATTGAGTAAGCAGAAGTCTATAGTTTCAGCTATTTCTTCCTCTAAGATATCTTCATGGCTGGAATCACTAAAAGTGTCATATTTTCTAGTCAAATCCATAACTTGATTAGCAGTTTCTTCTTCACTTTGATCATCAGACCAAGCAACTGAAAATCCTTTTTTTTCTTATAAAGGTAAGACATTTATTTTTAATGTTACCAAACCCTTCAAGTTCATGGCATTTTACTCCTTGACCTTGATTGAGTTTTTGATCCTCTTTGTTCTTGCTGATGTCAGACACATTGTCTAAGACATTTGTCATCCACTTCCTGTCTAGGTTCTTTAGGGAAATGTTGAAATTTCTCCCAATGTAACCTATAGCAACTGATAGGTTTTATTCAGTATAATTTTCACTTTGATCTTCATTCTCTTAAGTGTTGGATACAAACGTTACACCTTTATTCTTCTTTTCTGATCTTCTATTAATAACAACTTTAATGGTATGAAGAGAGCCAATAAGCTCATCAACCTTCAAAATGCTTAATTTTTGGGCTTCTTTAATAGTTGTTACCTTCATGTAAAACTTATGAGGCAAGGACGTGAGAATATTTATAACCAGTTTTTCTTCTAACATTTTTTCTCCCAATTCAAAAGAATTGTTGGCTATATCATGCAATATGATGTTGAACTCAGATATGGATTCATCTTTCAAAATTAGTAGATCCTCAAACTTGTTAGTGAGGAGTTGCAGCCTTGACATCCTAACCTTGGATGTGCCTTCATGAGTAATCTTGAGAATCTCCCAAGCTTCTTTGGCTACAGTACAACTGTTGATTAGTTTAAACATGTTCTTGTACACACCATTGAATATAACATTCAAGGATTTATCGTATCTAAGGGCTTCATCATCTTCATCTTAGGACCAATTAGATTCAGGTATTAATCTTATTGGTCTATCTTCAGACGTGATCAAGGGATTTTTCCAACCTTTAACCATAACCTTCCAAGTTTTTATGTCTATGTATTTGATAAAAGCCATCATCTTGGCTTTCTAATAATCATAATTTGTGTCATCCAAAATAGGTGGTCTATTAATGGACTCACCAACCTTAGTGATGTCCATATGAATAGAAAATATCTTCCTTGGAGCTCACACAACACTACGCCAAAATTGACTTTTAGCAGCGCATAGAAAGACAGCGCTTTTAGAAAAAGCTCTGCCAAAGAGTCATTAAAAAAAAGAAAAAAAACAGCATACCTAAGACAACGCTTTTTGAAAAGCGCTGCTAAAGGGGGACCTTAAGAAAGCGCTTTATTTAAAGCGCTGCTAAATGTATGGCCTAAGAAAGCGCTTTTGTAAAGCGCTGCTATATGGGGGGCCTAAGAAAGCGCCGCTGTAGGTGTAACCTACGAGAGCGCTTTCTTTATAAGCGCTGCTATATGTTGTAGGAAAGAAAGCGCTTTTGCAAACCGTTGTTGTAGGTCATTAAGAAGCGTTGCTATAGGTGTAATTAGAATTAATTTAAAATACCCACCAGAATTTTTAAAAGAAACAGAACAGTCGTACGCGCGTGCATCTTCTTTTCTTCTTTCTCCTCTGGCGAACGTGCCTTATTCACAATGACCGTCGATTCCCTCCGTCCGACAGCCGCCGACCGTCGCCCTCCTCCGTTCATTCAGCCTGTATTGCATTTCTCCACCATTTGTCCGTCCGTTTTTTACAGCCTCCGTCTGTTCATTCTGTAGCGCATTTCCGCCATTGTTACGGTATTTGAAGTTTTTCATTTTCCATTTTTCTGGATTATTGTCTTAGTATTTCATTTTTCTGGATTATTGTTTGATATGATGTTAGTGTTACTTCTTTTTTGAGTTATTGACTTGTTTATGTTGATACCGTTGATGAGAATTACTCTTTTGATATTGGCTTGAGTTTTGTAAACAAGGTATTTGTTGAAATGCCACAATGAGTTTACTTATGTTAACTTTGAGTATATCTCAGTTCATAATGATCGTAACACGTTTGCAAAAGATATTGTTTGTTTCGAGAAATGTTTATTTTTCAAATCACAATATATATTTGGACGAATTATATTTCATTGTTTATATAATCTCTATGTTTAATGTTTTTTATCATTTCAATATCTTTGAATTGATTTACAGTTTACAATTGTAAATGAGGGTGAAATTTGTAAATGATTGAGGTTATTAGGTATTATTGCCATTTGTAACCATGAAATCTATAAAATTTTAGATAAATATAAACTCAACCATAATTTTAAATTTACTAAAATATTTGGGGTTATCTTAAGATTAAATATTTTATTGCTAAGAGATAAGAGTTTTACAATTTTGAAAATTGGTAACAATATGAAGAATTAGTTTAGTATGTAGAATCTTATTTAATAATGAAAAGTTAGTATCCAAGTAATATTCATTCATGACCTCTTTAGTCATATAAATTGCAAATTGTTTAATTTTATTGCAAGTTTTATCAGCAATTGATGTTCCAAGAATTATTTAATGTTGATGATGTTATTAATTTTGTCTGTTATAGGGGTTACCTGTGAAGAGCAAGGTTGTGATCGTTTTCAAGCATCCTACTGTGTAGCTTTCTTAGAAGTTATTGATTTCTTTACAGGTATTCTATGTTTTTGTTTAACTTTCTTAGTTTAGTTTAGACTACTTAATTAGTATGGATAAAAAATGGATGTCTTCTAATCGATTGTCTAAAGAGTACGAGAATGGGGTATCGAAATTCATTAAGTTTGTTGTTGAACACACCAAAGACCCCAGTAGGATCACATGTCCTTACTTAGGTTGTTGTTATGGGCGCCGAATTGACGCCGTTCAGTTGGAATCTCATTTAATGAGACATGGAATTGATCAAAGTTATACATGTTGGACATTACATGGTGAGATAAGTAACGAGAATGTCGAACCCGAGGATAATACGACCTATGCTTCAAAGGACAATGACAGAGATACCTTGCTCTTTGGTCCATTCTTCTTCAGGTATAAGCACAGATAGTCCATCTTTATCAGTCTTCACTGGATGTGTCCAGCCTGAGTTTTCCAGCTCTCCATGCCTTGCTATCTAAGAACTTTAAGAAGGCAATCATCTTAGGTTTCCAATAGTCATAATTAGAGCCATCCAGAATTGGAGGTCTATTTGTGAATCCTATGTCTTTATCCATAGTACCAGAATTTATCTTCCCTAGATCTCACCCAGAAATAACAGACAGGGTGCCTGCTCTGATGCCAATTGAAATTCTGGCAAGCACACGATGGATGTTATCACGGATGTTATAACATTCAATGTAACACAGATTATTGGAATAATTAAAATTGTAAAGGAAAGCAGTAAATAACACAATAATTGTTTACCCAGTTCAGTGTCAACAACACTTACATCTGGGGGCTACCAAGCCAGGGAGGAAATTCACTATCAGCAGAATTAATTCAGAGTCAAACAACCCAGTTTGCACTCCTCACTTAAAACCTACCCAATGACACTTCATCCTAGAGACACTCTAGACCTGAGTATTCCCACTCACTCCCCCTCAATCACACCACAGTGATATCCAAATACAATTACAGAAAATTATGAAGATATACTTCAACCACACACTTTGATCTTGCTTCACAACTTCGATTAAGGGACACACACTCTTGCTTAACAGCTTTGAGTGACACAACAACTTAGAACCTACCTAACCAATGCAGCATACAGTTGCTTGGTGTACAAGTATTCCTAAGACACACTACACACATGAAGAACAATCTTCTTCACTCACAAGGACTCTCTATACGCACTCTTTAATCTTCTGTCAAGAGCTGCTCTTATAGGATTGCTCCTTCTGTTATTTATAGCAGCAGTCAGTCCTTGGGCCTGGGTGCATAAATTAGGTTTAACCATAACAAAACCTTTCTTCAATAATCTGCACGCTTGCCATTTAATTCAGGAGCACTTTGTTTCACTTTAGGGATTCTAAAATGTCTCCTGTCTTTCAGATTGGGCTTCTAATAAGTTTTCTGATTTCTAGCTACCAGAAAAACTAATTTGCTTGCTGGATGTCATACGATCAGAGTCATGACATTGTGTATGACATTCAACTTAACTAACATTTAGCTAAGTTAACTTACCCTGCAAAATCCACATTATGTATGTAATAACACCTGTCATGACATACATACATACTCTAATATTTTTCCACAAAATGCAGCCAATCATGAGCACTTACACTATCTTTGGATGCAAGTGGGTTGAGAATAATAGTGGCATATGAATGAATAACTCAGGATTTTTGCAAGTGGATCTTAATAAGGTGGGGTACAAAGATGAGCCTTTTATTCTAGCCACGCAATCTAAACAAGTGTTCTATGTCACTGATCCAACAAGTACGAAATGGTCTATAGTTCTTTTTTCCAACAAAGTAATCGATGATAATATTGGAGACAAGGGTGATGTTGATGTTGAGAAGGAATCTTATATTATAGATGATTCAAATGAGAATTTTAGAGCAGACGACTCATATATTATAAATGATCATAACGAGGGAATTTGGATCAATCCATCCGTCCGTGTTGTTAAGAGACAAGTAAACCACGTTCTAATGAAGAAAAGAAAGAGATGCTAGTGACAAAGGTACTTGTAAAATTACATATTGTCTCATTCAATAAAATTACATATTTATATCATGCAATAAAATTACATAGTATGTCATTCAATAAAATTATATATATGTTTTTCTTATTTATACATCCTCATAAATGATCGTTTGTTTTTTCCATTTACAGTGTCTTCGTCAGCGCAATGGGATTGATTGCGGATATTTTGTATTGCGCTTTATGAAGGAAATTATTCACTCGGGTCAAATAGATATTCCAATCATGGTATGGATCAATTCATAAGTTATATGATTTATTTTAATAATTAACCGATATTTCATTTGAGTAATAAGTTTTAAAACTAAATTATGCATGTTCTGTTATATTATGTAGTACTTTGATGAATTCAAGTGTGGTACTTACTCGAACGCAAGATTGGAAGAACTTAAGGAGGAATGGTGTCAATACATTTTTGAGTTGAGAATTGTATAAGGTATATGTATCGTCAAATACTGATGTGGGATAAAAATATTTTTGGAAGTCGTATCTATTTGTAAAGTTATCGGTTTTGTAATTATATGTAAATTGACTGTATTTGTGAAGTTGTTATGAGGCTCGGATTGTGTTGAATTATATATAAGCAGGTTAATTTATGTGAATTACAATGATTATGGCCAAAGTGTTGAATTACAATGTATATATAAGGCCAAAATTTTGAAATAAAGGCCTGAATTATAAGCAGGGAATGTAATTGTTATAAGCAGGTTTATCGGAAAAAATATAAAAAAAGTGACTATTTAAAAAAAAAATTAAAATCGTGAAGAATAGACATCGCTTTTACTAAAAAGCGCTGCTAAAGGGGGAGCATAGAGAGCGCTCAAAACAGCGTTGCTATAGGAGGGGAAAGGGGGGAGAATAGGTAGCGCTTTGGAAAAGCGCTGCTAAATGGGGGGAATAGACAGCGTTTTTTGGAAGCGCTACTAAAGGGGGGAGTAATAGACAGCGCTGCTAAGGGGGGGGGGGGGGGGGAGGGGAGAATAGGCAGCGCTTTTCAAAAGCGTTGCTAAAGGGGGGAAAAGCGTTGCTAAAAGTGCTGCTAAAGGGGGCCTATAGCAGCGCTTTTTTTTGGAAAAAGCGTTGCCTTTACCTTTAGCAGCCATTTTAGGTCTTATTTGACATAGTGTATTTGTCTTTCTTTTTCTTTCAATTTTTTTGAAGAAGTTGTTTTAAACTTCTTATTATTCTTTTTCTTTTTCTTTCTTTTGAAAAAATTATCTAAAACCCCGATCCCAAACTTAAATGTTGTTAACTTCCAAGAGCAACGCCAAACTTATACAATTGTATAAGACAAGAAAAATAAATTATAGGTTGAAAGATTTAATCTTTCGAGTCACATGGTTATATAATAAGCTATGTCATCGAAAGAAATATTTAGAAAAGAAATATTGAATAGAATAGAGATACAATTTAGTAAGGTGATAAAAATCAATGTGTTATTTTAGAGTAAGACAATATAAGTATTAGTATTTTTTTAACTTACAACTATGCGGGTCTAATGGGCTACCCATGGTCTATATGGGCTAACCCTAATGAGTAGGAGGATTTTTATGGTTGGGCTAAACAAGCCCGGTAAAATATATATTAATTTTAAGGTCAAACTCCTATGATTTTTCGGGTCGTCCGGCCCGATTCATATGGGCTAATCCATTTTGACAGCTCTAGTGACAATAACAATTACCATGAGTTGATATGAAATATTCATCAAAATATATGAAAAATAAATTCTCCAATGATTCAAATGCTCTCCAAAATCATGCCCTAAAAACTTGTCACTTTCTATCTCAAATTTGGAACAACGTTTATTTAATATAATTAATTAGTAACTTTTTTATTGAATCTAAATATATAACATATGTTATTTGTTATTCCGTTTAATCAACTCAATTAATAATTGTGTAGAGATATCAGATGCAGAAGTGTCGGTTCGAATTCGTAACATATCACTTATTCACCACTTTTACAAGCTAAATTTTAGCCACTAAACTACCTATTTGACAACAACAACAAAAATGTTTTATGTTATACTATTGTAAATATATTTATTTATGGAAAGAAAACATACAAGTAAGTTGCTTAATTGATTTTGTACAACAACCTAAAATAAAAAGTTATACACATAATAGTTTTATTTTTACTTAATTGAAAATCCCTTGCCCTGGTGACAATATTTTATTTGGATCAAAGAGAGCCTTTCTTTTCTCAAAAACTTCCCATTTGTCGCCAAATTGTTCAATCCATTCTTCATGTGTTTTCTTTAGTGGAAGATATTGTTTCATCCCTATATCAACATCTTTACAAAATTGTAATATTTGTTGGTTTTGAATCTGAAATTCCTCTAATTTATCAAATTCACTTGTATGCAAAAGACTCACAATGTAGAAAATTTCTTCATTAGGTGTAACTGCTGACATATTATCATCCCACCTGCACACAGAGTTAGGTTAAATTTTTTGAGTGGCAAATGCAAACATAATTATGATTGTAATTAATTAATTAAAAATTAATATCTTATCATAAAACTTACTTTGCTTTGTTTGTTGGATAAACTATTACAAGTCCTGCTGTAATATTTTGTTTAAGGATAATACCTTTGAACACACCTTCATCAAAATCAGCCATTCTAGATTTTGGAACAAACATGTTTAACCATGGATGTGGAATATCCCAAAGTCCTTCTTTTCTTAATGCAAGTTCATCAGAATGAACTCTATTTAAAAATTCTTCATATGACACATTTTTTTCAAATATAAAAGTAGGTACAAAGTTTAGTCCTTGAACCAAAGTTTCAATTTCCTAATCAAGAAACAGTAATATATTTAAGTTAGTGAAAATGTCAATTAATCATACAAATGAAAATGAAAAATGAAAAATAACATATTAATTAAATTAGTTAATTACCTGATGAATATGATCTTGAGAGTTTTCATCGTAATATTTGACGACTTCAATGACGTAGATAATATCATGTTGGGTTACGAGAGAAGTTATGCGAGATCTATCGATTTCGGGATAAAATGATAGATCTATTGGTGGTTGATTTAGTAGTAACATTCCTTCTACATAATTGGGTGCATTAGTTTCATTTATCCCATTGAAAGAGATTAAATGTTCTTGATCTTCAGAAAATATAGAAAAGTTGTTGTAAAGTAAACGCAGCCACTTCACCTACAAACAATTAATCAAACATTCTAAACTACTTTATTTTTATCTAAATAATATTATTCATTTGAAAATACCATTATATATAATCATTATTATACTAAGATTTAATCTTTTTAAACTACTTTATGAAATTATTTGAGCTTTTATGATAAAAAATACAATAGAAAACATCTTGTTTACCCTTTGCGGTGCAGGTTCTAGAGCTATTCTGGCTCTTGTTATAATTCCAAATTGGCCTAAACCTCCAAGAACAGCGTAAAATAATTCAGAGTTTTTGTTTGTAGAACAAGTCACCAAGTCTCCTTCCCCTGTGATAGTTACGTTGAAGAAAGAATATATTTTTAAAAATGTATACATAATATTTTTCTTCATGAAATTTGAGTTTATAATGACACTGTTGCTATTGTTAATATTAAAGTTTCTAATAAAAAAAAACCTAGAGGATATTTTAGATTAAAAATGATTTTGATTTTTTGGTATAAATTAATTATTTTCTCCGTTGAAGTTGAGTTGAGTTGTGTAGCATTTCATTTGGTATATCTTAATTTTGAGTCAATAAAATTTCTGCATATCTTAGTTTTGAATAAATGATGGATATGCAGAATCTTAGTAAATATACGATGAAGTCACGTGACAATAACATTATTTTGTTTTTGTTTAGTAGTATTAATTAATTTAAAGCACATAAATCTCCTCTCCCATTTCTAAGTAGAAATTTTGTTCTTTTTCCTCTATGCCAAGGGCTAATTTTGTTCATATCTATCTGTTATTCTATGACACAATCTATAATAAAACATAGGACACTGAATTTTAAATTTGAGTATGACGATGGATACTACGCACAATGAATATCAAGAGATATTATCAACTAGCTAGTAGACATAGTTAGACGTTTTCTTTGGATAATTAAATAGACATGGTCAATTTTCACTTCAAATAGAGACAAATTTAAAATCTTATATACAGATATGATGTGACTTATTATATTATAAGATATATATATAATATATTCATCAATTTCTGGCATTTTATTTGGTTGAATAAAACCAATTCATCTTGTTTTCTATGTTTTAGCTATAAAAATATATATATTTTCTTTGTTTTTTTAAAGTTGAATTTTATAATTTTTTTTAAAATATTATAATTTTTTTTTTCTAAATTAAAAGATTAATTTTTTAAAAATAGTCAAAATAAACTAGCTCTTATTATGATATAAGTGACTATGAATGATATTTTTGTAATATTTTTATTATATTATAATTTGTATTTTATGATAAGTTATAAATTTATTAACTTTTTAATAATTTACTCTTATTAATTTACATCAAACTTTTTATATATTTAATGTATCATTAACTAAAAGTCAAATGTGATTGTATAAATTAATAAGCATAAATAATTCAAACTAAAACTCAAATATAAATTTAACAAAGTCTAGCTTGGTCTAAACTATTTTCACTTTCATAACCTTTTTAAAATAATTTCTGAACTCTAGAAAAATCTCAATGTCTATCACATTTTTTATATTTACAAATATTAAATGAAAATGTTTATTTATTTAATGACTACAAATATAAAGTGATATTTTAAAAATAATAATTAAATTCTCACCTTTAATTATTATTTTTTTTAATTTTAATAAATATAATAAATAAAAAATTAATGTCAAGATAAAGAAAAATAAAGTTAAATATATTTTTAATCAATATGAAATTCAAAATTTTATTTTAAGTTTCTACAAAATTTCTCTTGAATTTTTAATTAAAAAAAGTTCCCTATTTTCATCCTTTTTACTAATTTAAAATTGCTGAAAAAATAAATTTTAGGACTAAAAGTCTAATAAAATTATTAAAAAGATTAAAAATAATTATTTAAAATTTGATAATCCTATAAATATGAAAAGAATATCTGATACATACCTGTAATAACATCCAATTCATGAACATTGGAAATTTGAGGACCAAATCTGAAAGTTTGTCCACTAATCCCAGCATTAGAGAGTGTTCCACCAACAGATAAATACAAATAATCAGTCCAAGAAAGTGGTGTTAATCCTTTTTCAAGACATGCATGCAAAACATCTATCCATATTTGTTCACCACCAACATCAACATAATCATCAAACACAACAATTCCATTATTCAATTCAGTCATGTTCACCACAACACCATCACTTGTCATGGATTGTCCATTCACCGAATGTCCTTGACCTCTAGCAGCTATGGTAAAAGGGATTGGAAGTGAGTTTGAGAATTTTATCAGTTTTGATATGTCGTGGATGGAGGATGGTGCAAAAGTTGCAAACGGGTTTTGGTGAATGATGTGACCAAAATCAGTTGAGGCTAATGAAAGGGTAAAAGGGTCACGAATAAGCATTTGGACAAGTTCTTTTGGTGCATCTAGTGGTGACCATGGTTGTGATTGTGATTGTATGCTGTGAAATAGCGATAGTAGAATAATGAAGGTTTTTGAAAGATGAAAATAACTTGTCATGGTTTATGAGAGTTATGGTTTGTCTTTATGAAATTGTGTAGTTACGTATTTATAGGAAACTATTGGAAGAGGTTCAGAATTTTTATAATGTTACGTTTTGTGTAAGTTGTAACCTTGGATCTGTAAATTAAATTACTACCTTTTCCGTTTGCACGGCACACAGAACTTTGATTTTCTTTTACTTCCACCGTCCAACTGTCCACCGTGGCAATGTTTGAATTGAAGTTAAAAAAGTCAAATAAAAAAAATAAATAAAAATTCAATTGAAATACATTGATAGTATAAAGAAATTTTACACTGTCAATAAATCAAGTTGTTAAATTTTTATAGATATTTGATCTTTTTTAATTACATATAAAATAGTTGTGATGTGTTCACCGTGTAAAATATGATGTATTGATCGTATAAAATATTTTAAACTGACCGTGCATAACAATTATTCTCTTAAAATAATAATGATAAAAGTGCAAAAAAATGACAAATTATAAGATAAAATACTATTTTAAATAGTGTGAAAAATAAATTATAAATTATTAAAATAAATTATAAACTCATAATGAAAAAATCAATATCAAATTTATTTTTTATTTTCTTATGATTTTATATCATGTTAAATGGAGCGTGAGTATGGTGGTAAGACAAAAGCTAATATTAATTGTATAATATTGAACTTAATAAATTTTATTTTTTATCAGTAGTAATAGTGAATATGTTTTTTTTGTAAGAAATATATTATTTTCTTATTTTATTATATGTTATATTTTTTATTATGTATGAAATTTATAATTAAAAAAATTAATCCCTAAGAATCTTATTAGTTATGTTGTCTTTCTCGCCGTTAAGAGTATTAATTAGTAAATTATAGTCAAAAGTTTGAAGATTTCACATTATTTAGCTTATATAATGGGGAGACTTCACATTAATTAGTTCCATTTCATTGAAAATTATTTGGTTTATTGTATAATGGAGAGACTTCATATTAATTAAACTGTAGAACTACGTGTGATGATTTTTCATAGTCAACAGATAATTTGCAATATATATATATATATATATATATATATATATATATATATATATATATATATATATATATATATATATATATATATATATATATATATATATATATATATATATATATATATATATATATGATACGCATGCTGTTCAACCATTTGATCACTGTATGAGAAATCTTTTTATGACATATATACGATAAGACTTAATATATTGAATATATTATTGGGACTGAAAAATTCTTGTATAGAAACACATGCTCAATTAGATAAGCATTTGTGTAACATTTATATAGATACCTACCGATTTTGTGAGTGTATCTCCATAAACATTTTAAACTATATATTTCTGGTTCGTTGACTATATAAAATATTAGTTACACTAAAAATGTTATTTATTTATTTATTTGTTTTGAAGTTGAAGTCATCTTTTAATATTGGTTGTGCGGCGTGAAGTAGGGTGAGTCGAGTCTAAAGTTAGGCTTTACAATGCATCACGTATATGTTTGGTAAACATTAATATAGTATAGTTGAATAGTTGTATTTGAATTGAAGAATTAATAAAGACTTTGCACGTGCTATACCAAAATGAACAAAAGAAAAGAGATAAGATAAAAGTAGTTAATTGTACAGAACCGCACGCCACTAATTCCTTGGCAACTGTGGATACTATTTGGATTTTAGGAAGAAAATACTAGTACTAGTTTTCCATGAGAAATGCAGGAGTTATAGATAACTTACTTATAGATGTTGGACTAAGCCCAACATGAGAGTCCATTTAGCTTATTTATTTATAGTTTAACTTGTACACAGGGTGTTTTGTTGTTTTGAGGTAATCCGTTGGATCCCTTATTCGATCGCCTTGTATTTCTTGGTTTTTGGTTTTAATCAATATTTTATTTAAAAATAATAATTATTAACTAATTGAATCACTAATTTTACCAAATACTTCAATTAGATTATCAGTCATAAGTCATCAGCCATCAATAATAAGTTATATATTATTTTCTCTGTTTCAAAATGACTGTCGTTTTTAAAATTTTTGCACATAGATTAAAGAATTCAATGATATTGTCATAAGATATTATACTTTTACTAAATTAGTCTTATTAATGTGTTGAAAATAGTGTAGAGAGTAATAATTATATGACACAATTGAAAAATAGTAATTATTATTACATTGAAAAGTTAGAATAACAGTCATTTTGTAACAAAAAATTTCCTCTAAAACGACAATCATTTTGAAACGGATGGAGTATCAGATATCAACCATAAGTTATAAGTTATCAGTTAGCTTATCAACCAATCGTTATTTTTACCAAACATTGACTATATAATGAAAGAATTTTTTTAGATAAATTATAAATTTAAATTAATGTATATTTATAGTTAGAAATGATCATAAACACCTATTTTTTAAATTTCGGCATCGATTAAATATAGGATTTAATGGAGACGCGCTGACAATATAAAAAAGTTTTACACTATCATCTAAATATTATACAAGTAATTCAAAATTTTTAATTTGATTTAGTAGAATATAAAATTGTTATTGGTTGTAAATGTAAAATTAATTTACGAGAGTGAATCACCCATTTTTTTATCATCGATCAACCTAAATGTAATTATTATAAGATAATATAATTATTATGTTATTAAATAATATTATATATTAATAAAGATAATTTATTCTTTTTATATTATTCAGTATTTATATTCTTTTGTAATTATTATTCTATAAATTTGTGACATTCTAATAGAAATTCTAGATTTTTTTTCTTTTGTTAGCATGGTAGGAGAGTTTGGTTGACTCAATAAAATATTTACAATGATAAAAAATTTCCTCTAACAATGTTGTTCAAATTTACTTTCTTATTCATTTAATTGATAAGTCCCCTCAATTTTGTTTTTACAATTTTGTTCCTTTCTCTATACAAATATTTTTAAAGAAGTTGTGTTGCTTTGAGTTTAAATTTGTTTGAATTTTAAATTATTAGAAAAGTAGTGTTAGTTCTTGATTGACAGAAATTTTAGTAAAACTAAGTGTAATCACAGGATGTCCTACAAGATGTCGTGACATCTGTAGTCAGAATTAGCAGGTGGCATTTTGTGCTGTGTAACAGGTCTTCTCATGATGTCAAACCAGATGTCTTGACATTCATGATCCAGAACATTCTGTATGTATGTATGTGTGAGCAAAAGTTGGCTGCACATATCTGCTGTGGAATCTGCGTGATTCTATTTTATGAGTAAAGGCATTTTTGTTGCATCTCCTATGGATCAGATTATATTTGATTTGGATTTAATATCAGAAGATCAATTGTTGTTTTAGAGATTGAGATCAATTGCAAATTTGGAGATTGATTTGATTAGATTTGATTTGCTAAATCAAATCTGATTGATTGGCTGCATTTTATGGTAAAACATTGTTATGTGTGTAGATTTCTTGACATACTTGTGTAGTGTTCTGCAGGATATGTTTGGTTAGCTAATACATAGTTTATTGGATGTCAAGTTGAATGCTGTGACATCGGTATCTGCCAGCATGGGCGCTGTTTTGTTTTCTGTTATGTTTTCTTATTTATCTCAGACTATATTTTAGGAAACTTTCTATTCAGTACTGATCATGAAAGAAAATGCCTATGGCCTATTTTTTAGCACCTTAAATTGTGGAGATTGGATTAACTTGGTTAAACCTAATTTATACTACTTAGGCCTAAGGCCCATGCACTGCATATAAAGAAGAGTGACAATCCTTACTAGAGAGGGAGATTTGTTGGAGTGAAGAATTCTATTTGTGTGTTTGTATCTTCACGTGTGTTTTTGTCTTAGGTTTTCTTGTGAGCCAAGCAATTATCACCTAGATGATTGCATTGGACTAGTGTGGGTTTTTGAATTGTATTTTGGTTGTGTCACTCTAAGCTTTTAAGCACGAGTGTTATGTCTCTTGATTGAAGCTTTTAAGCAAGATCAAGATTTGGTTGAAGTGTGTCTTCCTTTTGAATTTGTTCGTTATTTGATAGATATCACTGCTGTGATTAAGGGGGAGTGAGTAGGAACTCAGGTCTAGAGTTATATTGAAATTGCATTGGATAGTTCTTAAGTGAAGAGCGTAAACTGGTAGTTTAGCTCTGAATTAACACTGCTTATAGTGGATTTCCTCCATGGCTTGGTAGCCCCCAGAGTAGGTGTGATTTGCACCGAACTGGGTAAACAATTTCCTGTGTTCTTTACTGCTTTCGTTACTTGTTTACTGCTAAGTTTAATAATCTGTTCAGAAGAGGATGTTATAACATCCGATATAACATCGACTGTCTTTTACTAGAATTTCAATTGGCATCAGAGTAGGCACCCTGCCTGTTATTTTCTCGGTGAGATCTAGGGACGATAATTTCTGGTACTATAGACAATGATGTAAGACTTGTGAATAGACCACCCATTCTGGATGGATCTAACTATGACTACTGGAAACCTCGTATGATAGCCTTCTTGAAATCTCTGGATAACAGCTAACTCAGGATGGGAACATCCAGTGAAGACAGAGAAAGACGGATCAATTGTGCTAATACCTGAAGAAAACTGGAGTAAAGAGCAAAAAACTTTGGCTCTTGGAAATTCTAAGGCCTTGAACGCTCTATTCAATGGGATAGATAAGAATATCTTCAGACTTTTGCATCCCTGTGAACTGGCCAAAGAGGTTTGAGATACTCTCAAAATAACTTATGAAGGTACCTCAAAGGTCAAGATGTCTAGACTACAGATGTTGACTACTAAGTTTGAGAATCTAAGGATGAAAGAGGATGAGATCATTCATGATTTCTACATGAATATTCTTGAGATTGCCAATACCTTAGGAGCCTTAGAAGAGAAAATGTCTGAAGAAAAACTTGTAAGAAAGATTCTCAGATCATTGCCCAAGAGATTTGCCATTAAGGTTACTGCTATAGAAGAGGCTCAAGATATCAGCAACATGAAGGTTGATGAACGCATTGGTTCCCTCCAAATCTTTGAGATGGGAATGTGTGAAAATGCTGAAAAGAAGAACAAAAGCATAGCTTTTGTATCAAATACTGAAGAGGACTCAGGTGAAGGCAATGGTGGAAGTGAGGAAAATCTATCAGAAGTTATAACTATGCTTGGAAGACAATTCAACAGACTTATAAAAAGAATAGATCAGAAGACCAGACCTAATGTCAAGAACATCCCCTCTGACACCAGCAGAAGTGTTAAATCTGAAGAAAAGTCCTACTAAGTCAAAGGAATTTAGTGCCATGGATGTGAAGGCTATGGTCACATTAGAGCTGAATGTCCCACTTACCTCAAGAAGAAAAAGAAAGGTCTATTTGTCACCTGGTCTGATGGAGATTCTGAGAGTGGATCAGAAGAAGAATCTGTAAAACGTGTCACTACACTAACTAGTGTTTATGTATCTGATGATGATTCTAGTGAAGATGAGCTGACTTTTGATGAACTTGCAGCCTCATATAAAAAGCTGTGTATCAGAAGCGCAGAAGTGTGCCAACAAGGGGAGGAGCAAAAGAAACTCATAAAGGAGTTGAAGGCTGAGAAGAAAGAGCATCTTGCAACCATAGACTCACTCAACAGTGAGGTCAATTTGTTGAATTCCAAACTTGATCAGATGTCAAAGTCCATCAGGATGTTAAACAATGGAACTGATACTCTAGAAGAAATTCTACAAGTTTGTCAGAAAGTAAGAGACATGTCTGGAATAGGTTTTGTTGGTGAACAGGGACCCACCTTGGGGTTCAAAAGGTCAAAACCTGAAGATCATGTGTCAAACTGGATGTTAAGACCGATGTCTCAACATCATGGGAACAGAAGCATGAACTAGACAAAGAGAAAGGTCCAAAGGTGGAGGTGTCACTGCTGTGGAAGATTTGGACACATAAAGCCTTTTTGCTTCAGGCTGTATGGATTTCCCAGCCATACTAATCAAGTCAAACCCAAACAGTATACTCTTATCAAGAAACAACAATGGGTTGATAAGGATGTTGCTCTAATAGCTCATACCTCTTTAAGGGTATCAGCTAAAGAAGATTGGTATTTTGATAGTGGCTGCTCAAAACATATGACTGGAATAAAGAACTTATTGGTGGACATCAAACCTCATTCCACTAGTTATGTGACCTTTGGTGATGGAACTAAAGGGGAAATCAAAGGTGTTGGAAAACTAGACTGTCCTGGAGTTCCAGACCTAGATAATGTTTTGCTGGTGAAAGGACTGACTGCAAACCTTATTAGTATCAGTCAGATATGTGATCAAGGATTCAATTTCAGATTCACTAAAGAAGAATGTGTTTTTCACCAATGGAGAAAATGAGGAAGTCATGAGAGGATCTATATCTAAAGATAATTGCTACTTATAGGAGCCTAAAGTCTCAAATAACTCCACTGTTTGTTCTATGGCCAAAGAAGAAAAGGAGATTAAACTGTGGCATCAAAAACTTGGACATTTTCATCTAAGAGGGATGAAAAAGATCATATCCAAGGAAGCAGTGAGAGGAATTCCAAAGCTAACAATTGATGAAGGAAAAGTTTGAGGTGAATGTCAGGTTGGCAAGCAAACCAAGATGTCACATTCAAAGATTGGACATCTTACAACTTCCAAAATTCTGGAACTGTTGCACATGGACTTGATGGGACCAATGCAGGTAGAAAGTCTTGGTGGGAAGAAGTATGCTTATGTGGTTGTTGATGACTACTCCAGATACACCTGGATAAGTTTCATCAGAGAAAAATCAGATGTGTTTGATATTTTCAAAGATCTTTGTACAAGACTTCAAAGAGAAAAGGAAAGTAGTGTTGTCAGAATCAGAAGTGGTCATGGAAAGGAGTTTGAAAATTCCAAGTTTGCTGAATTCTCCTCATCTGAAGGAATCAACCATGAATTCTCGTCTCCTATTACTCCTCAGCAAAATGGAGTAGTGGAAAGGAAAAACAGAACTATTCAAGAGTTTGCTAGAGCTATAATACATGCAAAGAAACTAGCTATGCACTTTTGGGCTGAGGCAATGAACACAGCCTGCTATGTTCCCAACAGAGTTACCTTAAGAAAGGGAACCTCCTCCACTCTGTATGAAATATGGAAAGGAAAGAAACCTACTGTGAAGTATTTCCATGTTTTTGGAAGCAAATGCTACATTCTGACAGATCGTGAACAAAGAAGAAAAATGGACCCCAAAAGTGATGAAGGTATATTCCTGGGATACTCTACAAACAGCAGAGCATATAGAGTATTCAGCTCCAAAATAAAAGTCTTGATGGAATCCATTAATGTTATTGTTGATGACTAGCATGAAGAAACCAATGTCATAGAGGATGTTGGAACATTCCTTGAAACTCATACTGATGTTGTTGTCAAAACTGAAGATCCTCATGTTGTACCTTCTATCAAAATCCAGAAAGATCATCCCAATGATCTTATCATAGGAGATCCCAACAGTGGTGTAATTACCAGATCTAGAGAGATCATCTCAAGTTCATGTTTTGTATCCAAGATTGAACCAAAAAATGTGAAGGAAGCTCTAACTGATGAATATTGGATCAATGCCATGCAAGATGAATTGGAACAGTTCAAAAGGAATGAAGTATGGGAATTGGTTCCAAGACCTGAAGGAACAAAAATCATTGGTACCAAGTGGATCTACAAGAACAAATCTGATGAACAAGGAGTAATAACTAGAAATAAGGCTAGACTGTTGGTACAAGGTTGTACTCAAGTTGAAGGGATTGATTTTGATGAAACTTTTGCACTTGTTGCAAGACTTGAGTCAATAAGGCTATTGTTAGGAGTTGTTCGCATGTTGAAGTTAAAATCATTCCAGATGGATGTGAAAAGTGCTTTTCTAAATGTATACTTGAATGAGGAAGTATATATGGAACAACCTAAAGGATTTGATGATCCTAACCTGCCAAATCATGTATACAAATTGAGGAAAGCCCTTTATGGATTGAAGCAAGCTCTTAGAGCTTGATATGAGAGACCGACTGAGTTTCTCACTATTAATGGATACAAGAAAGGATGGATAAACAAGACCCTCTTTGTGAAGGATGAAGGTGGAAAAATCATGACTGCTCAAATCTATGTGGATGACATAGTTTTTGGTGGGATGTCAAATAGGATGGTCAAACATTTTGTCAATCAAATGCAATCTGAGTTTGAAATGAGCCCTGTTGGAGAATTAACATACTTTCTTAGGCTGCAAGTCAAGTAAATGGAAGATTCCATTTTTCTCTCCCAAAGTAAATATGCCAAGAACATAGTCAAAAAATTTGGCATGGATAATGCTAGTCACAAAAGAACACATGCACCCACACATTTGAAGTTATCTAAAGATGAAGGTGGTACTAGTGTTGATCAAAGCCTGTATAGAAGCATGATTGGAAGCTTGCTATATCTAACTTCTAGTAGACCTGATATTTCCTTTGCAGTTGGTGTGTGTGCAAGATATCAAGCAGATCCCAAAGTGAGTCACATAAATCAAGTCAAGAGGATTCTCAAATATGTGAATGGAACTTGTGATTATGGTATGCTTTATCCTCATGGGTGTGACCCTATTCTATCTGGGTATTGTGATGCTGATTGAGCTGGGACTGCTGATGATAGAAAAAGCACATCTGGTGGATGTTTCTTCTTAGGGAACAACCTCATATCATGGTTCAGCAAGAAGTAAAATTGTGTCTCCTTATCCACTGCTGAAGCTGAATACAATGTCACTCAGGATGTCATGACATTATACTGTGATAATCTTAGTGCCATCAATATTTCCAAGAACCCAATTCAGCACAGCAGAACCAAGCATATTGATATCAGACATCACTTCATAAGAGATCTTGTGGAAGACAAAGTGATTACCCTGGAGCATGTGGCCACTGAACTACAACTTGCTAACATTTTTACAAAAGCTCTAGATGCTACTCAATTTGAGAATTTAAGAAGCAAGTTGGGATTTTGCATTTATGAGGACTTATATCAATTGTTTATGAGTGCAAACTGGTAGTTTAGCTCTAAATTAACACTGCTTATAGTGGATTTCCTCCCTGGCTTGGTAGCCCCTAGATTAGGTGTGATTTGCACTGAACTGGGCAAACAATTTCCTGTGTTCTTTACTGCTTTCGTTACTTGTTTACTGGTAAGTTTAATAATCTGTTCAGAAGCGGATGTCATAACATCTAATATAACATTGACTGTCTGTTACTAGAATTTCAAGTAGTAATAGTGTCGCACCTCAAAAAATAAGAATACGACGCTCGTGATGTACAATCCCACGCTTGCGGGATAGACTTAACAGAGTCGCTACCAAACTTTATTTATACCCAAAGAGAGAAAGAGAAAATATCGATAAATCCCCTAAAAAGAATGACTAAGATATTGGTCGTCGCAACCAAATCATGGTTCAGGAGTCGATTACGCAAAGGGAAGGTATTAGCACCCCTCACGTCTGTTGTACTCAAAGGGAACTATTTGGTTAGTTGTGTGAGTTCGTGTTAACTTTAAATATTAGACTTCTCGAGCTATTAAGAGGGAAAAGAATAGGGCAAAAAGGTTTATTATTTTTTTTATTATGGTGCCTGACGAGACTTTGAATCTCGCTCTAACGTATCTCCGAGTGCAATAGAGAACTCAAGGCTTACGTAGTTCTGGGTAGGAAATGTCACTTATCTCAACTCAACGATTATGGATGAAACATTGCTTTGCATCATCTTAAGATAAAATGTCTTTAGTTTTTAAAAACGTTTAAAATTTTTGCCAAGAGGCAAAAAGGTTTGAATGTGTTTGATGTATTTTTGGGTTGGAAGACGAGTATTTATTACTTGTAAGCTCTTACAACTTGGGTCTAACACTCAGGACTACAACTAGACTTTTCACCCATGTAACCTTTTTATTTCAATTTTATTAAGAAAAAGGTTTGAATATTTATAAGTGTTTTGGAGGAAAGACGAATGCTTATGGTTTGCAAGCTCTTACAACTTGGACCTAACATATTTGACTACGACTGGAACTTTCACCCAGGTAGTCTTTTTCTTCTGACTTAATTATGAAAATAGTTTAAAGTGGTTTTAGGGTTTGAAAAATGATTTGAATGTGAAAAATTGGTTTGAAATGAATGGTGATACTGGGAATAGATTAAAGTGGTTTGATTTGAGGAAAATACTC
The DNA here is from genome assembly GCA_963859935.3 of Lathyrus sativus. Classification (NCBI taxonomy): domain Eukaryota; kingdom Viridiplantae; phylum Streptophyta; class Magnoliopsida; order Fabales; family Fabaceae; genus Lathyrus; species Lathyrus sativus. The sequence goes on from OZ012738.1 coordinate 647,388,679, forward strand.
GACATTGGAGTGAGTGTTTATTTTTGTTCTTTTTGAAAATCGTTCATTTTATGTTTTTTTGGTATTTGAATGGTTAATTTGTCTAACTAATAGCTAAGAAATAAAAACAATTACAAACAAAGGGATGGGAATACACTTGACAATTGGGGAATATAATGAAACAATTAAAGTGCAATCTATCAAACAATTAAATGCAAACACACAAAAGTAAATAGTTCATTGTAAGAAGGCCCAAGAGTAGGCCACGGAATCGAAAACCAACCCAAATTGAAAGCCAACTGAATTTAGCACTTTAAGCTAACTTAGAGTAGATTCATGTAAGAATCACTCTATAAGAAGTCGGTCTATCACAATTTATACGTCTAGACGATTTTCAAAATTTAAATTGAATTTTAACTCCGTATTGCAACATATTGATAAGCGGCAACAACCAAAATATTAGGATTATTATAGTAGTGTTACAAAAAAAATTATCAACTCAAAATAATTGCAAAAATAAAAAGTTAAAAATAACACATACGTGCTACCCACAATGAATCTGCATTGTTACAGAATCGAAATAGAGATAAAATAAAATGTAAAAATAATATTAACACAATATATATATATATATATATATATATATATATATATATATATATATATATATATATATATATATATATATATATATATATATATATATATATATATATATATATATATATATATATATATATATGCTATTCCAATTGTAACGACATCTTCAAATAGATTCTTCAATCAATTTTAGACACCTCAAAATCTTAACGTCATTTCTAATGAAATAGAATGTGAAAGTTTAAAAAAAAAGGAAATGGATTGAAGAACGAGTACAATGGGTAGTTAATCCTTACAACAGAAAACCAATTATTTAAGCCACAAACAATTGACTGGACTATTAAACCAGTCAAAGAAAGTAGTACAAAAGACACTAGAAACAAGGCCTGACCACCTCCAAGAGAGCCACTTGATAGAAATCAATAAATTTGCAACAGAGAAGCTGGAGTTTCTGAAAATAACACTAATTCTAGTATCCCAAATCAACCAAATAGCAGCAGACCGAATAGTTATACAAACTAAGCTACATCTACCACCCACCTTCTTAACATTCTGCCAAAAATTTAAATAGGAATTAATTATACCAGAGTTCAGAACCATATCAAAAACCAACCCACGCTCCTATCTCCCTCCATATTTTCGCCACTACGGCATAAGACATAAATAAATGGTTAGCGTCCTACTCACAATAATTACACATAACACACTGGTTAACTGGGATGACCAAAGCCATACCCCTTTTCAATAATACGATTTAAAAAAACTCTCCACAAAAGAAATTGAATTTTGGAAGGTAAATAGATTTTACACAAAATTGTTGCTGCCATCTCAAAGTCGAGAACAATCGGACCATAAACAACCTGCTGCAATAGAACGTTATAAGCAGAACTGACCGAATAATTAGAAGAGTCATTAGCTACCCACTAGAAGCTGTCAACGCTGCTTCTAACAGGAGTAGAATTCTGCAGAAGAGAATGTAGGTTCTCACTCTCCACATACTCATCATTTTCACCTGAAATAGGATACCTTACTACAGACCAATTCCACTCATCACCAGACCAACTCCCAACTTTAAAAATACTCAAATAATGGACACCAAAGTGCATATAACACTATGCCAAAAAAGACCTTTAGCAGCGCTTAAAAACGCTGCCTAAAGTGGCGCTGCTAAAGGTAAAGGCAACACTTTTTTTAATGGAAAAAGCGCTGTTATAGGCCCCCTTTACCAGCACTTTTAGCAGCGCTTTTATAAGCGCTGCCTATTCCCCCCTCCCCTCCCCCCTTTAGCAGCGCTTTTAGAAAGCGCTTTCTTAGACCCCCCCCTTTCCCCACCTATAGCAGCGCTTTTTTGAGCGCTCTCTATGCCCCCCTTTAGCAGCGCTTTTTTGTAAAAGCGTTGTCTATTCTTCAAGATTTTAAAATTTTATTTTATTTTAAATAATCACATTTTGTATATATTTTTTCGATAAACCTGCTTATAACAATTACATTCCCTGCTTATAATTCAGGCATTTAATTCAACACTTTGGCCTTATATATACATTGTAATTCAACACTTTGGCCTTAAGTATACATTGTAATTCATCACTTTGTCCATAATCATTTTAATACACATAAACCTGCTTAAATATATTACAACACAATTCGATCCTCAGAACAACATCACAAATATAGTCAATTTACATATGATTACAAATCCGATAACTTTACAAATAAATACGACTTCCAGAAATATTATCATCCTGCATCAATATTGGATGATACATATACCTTATACAATTCTCAACTCAAGAATAAATTGACACCATTCCTCCTTAATTTCTTCCAATCTTGCTTTCGAGTAAGTACCGCACTTGAATTCATCAAAGTACTACATAATATAATAGAACATGCACGATTTAGTTTTAAAACTAATTACTCAGATGAAATATCGGTTAATTATCAAAATGAATCATATAACTTATGAATTGATCCATACCATGATTAGAATCTCTATTTGACCAGAATGAATAATTTCCTTCATAAAGCGCAATACAAAATATCCGCAGTCAATCCCATTGTGCTGACGAGGACACTGTAGATGGAAAAAACAAACGAACATTTATCAGGATATATAGTTTAAATAGTTTTATCAAGTAGAACCACTATAACAGTTAAAAATGGGAAAGTATACCTGCACTATGATCCACCTAATGTTGTTAGCCTTGTTTTTTGGCACTGTTGCTTCTCTTTGTGCTCTGAATATTTGTATAGCTCTAACATAATATAAACGCATATTTAGAACAATCTCACATAATAAATAAAGATATATAATTATTCAGAACATTATATCTCATCACTTACGTATCGACCATATTCTTCATATCAGGATATTTTGTTTGATCGCCATCCAATGAATCCAGATAATACACTATTTCTTTCATCGGATTAATCGCGACCAACAACTAGTGTCCACTATAAAATAAGATAACAGTTTAGACGGAAATGTTATATAGAATGGCAAAAATCGAATAATCATAATAAATGAATTTAGAATGAAATCTAACCCATGGCCAGTATTATATAGCAACAAGAACAACTTCTCTGTAGTCGCGGCCATAAATCTTTGACCTATGTAATCTTTGACTATATCTGGTGTGTGATCTATTGACCGTGAGTTGATACAACTAGGAGATAAGAATGTGAATATTGAAGTCAAATCATGCGGGACCAACAACTTGTCATACAAGAGCCTAAAAGAAAAACATAATCAACATTAGAATATTCAGTTAAATGAGAAAATTTTAAAATGTTCAATTATTTAATTAAAATGGATCGGAGTACTTGATGTAAGAATGCATAACACCGATGCCCAATTCAGAATGTTGGAAAACCTGGTCCAAATCCTCTTTAGCAATTGCTTCGGCATATTCAAAACCGAAAATACCTTCCTCCATAGGTATTTGCCGAATGCCACCCTCAACCACATCTGTTGTTCCTACATATGTTTCAAGGCACAACCTAAATCGAGGAACATATGCTTTCTTTGGCTCGGCCTTTTTTTTGTTAGGCACTTTGCAAGATTCAGGCATCTTACCCTTGCTGACTTGTTGCAACTGTTGATCATGAACCTAAAAGTCATATAAGTTCAGTAATTAGTGTATAATAAGATAATCATGTAACTGTAGTAGTACATGTTTCTTTGATGCAGCTGAATCGGTTTCCCGCACAATAATTCCCTTATCTTTTGATTTGGATTTTGTAGGAGTCTAAGATCATCATGTAAATAAGAAAATGTAAATGTAAAAATAAATTTCATGTATGGGTCATAAAACATTTGAATATTACAAGGTTCATAATGGTGTTCAACCTACCTCATCTGGTATAGGCAACAATGCACCCCCTCTAACGCAATATCAACCGATACTTTCAAAAATCCAGCAGGGAGCAGTTTATGGTGAAGTAAGTCTCCCACAATGTTATGCGTCTTTCCCTTGCCAACCATGCGATAAGTCGGTGACGATAAATATAGCCGACAAGGTGAAATGCCCTAAACAAATAAGGATGCCGATTAATGTGTCAATTAAGAAAATTGTGCTAAATTAATTTCAACGTAATATATACAATTACATCTGGAAGCTTATGCGAACAATTGATATTATCTTTGTCACTAGTATCTTTACCCTCTGGACCGTGCCTTTCCGACATGCATCTCTCTTTGTCCTTCTGTAATTCACGAATCTGAGCTTTCAATTCCTCCAATGTATCCATCACTTCTTGATTGCTAGGATTTTTTTCTTTGGCTGCTTATACAGTTTTGATGGAGTGACACCAAATCCCGTACCCCTCACACGCCCAGAATACTCAGGAATATTTAACACCTGACTCAGTAAGCTCCTGCAATCATCATCCTCAGCTGTAGTTATAGTCTGGGATAGAGTCTCCTGAAATATAGATAAAAGCATATATAAATATATTATACACTTTTGAGTTACTGACAAAACTAATGTTGTACTTACACATTGTTCAAATACTTGTTGAACTTCTTCCTGAACGACTCCATCTCTTCCCACACGGGCAGCCTTCCACACAACATGGTCCGGAAGAGATGTCACATCACTTTTCTCCTCTTCTAACTACGCATTAAGACGGATAATAAAGCATTCATATCCTATTATATATACTTACTATTTTTTGTAACTATATCATATTAAAGCATTTATATATACTTACTATTTTTTGTTCTAAGCGTGCATATCCCAAACGCCCTTATATGGATACGCGGGTTTTGATGCCCGTTGCCGATTTACGCCACTCACAACCTGAAAAAACAAGTTTAAGTCATATCGGAACTCTTGTGGAAGAAGTATATATATTATACATTGTTCATGATAAGTTGTACTTACGCAAAATTCTTTGGTTCTTCGCTTGGGAACAAATGTCTCCCATTCTTCATCTAAAATCAGATCAGCGTACTTCTTTGGACGCTCTAAGTCAACAAAGTTTCTATTAGAATATTTAAGAAACTTGTTAGTTAAAAATGCTTTAAATCTCCTCAGTCGTTTTCCGGCCAATTGAAGACAATATTTTCTCCTGCGATCATCAATATTAAAAGATCTCTGCAAACAAATACACATACATATAACATGTTAGTATAATTAATTTAAAGATGTAACCGTCAATATAATTAAAAATAATCAAATATCATATCTGTATCTCGCTCCAAATTTTGTCTTTAGCCAATGGTAACGAAGGAATTCTCCAATTATCGCAAGTAATCGGAATTTGCGAACGTACAAGTGCTCCAATGTAACTTGTCAGCATCACACCGTTAGGCTCAACTAATTGATCTCTTTCATTCCAATGCACATTATACTTTACACCTTTATCTCTCGCACGAATGATTTTTTTCATAATCGTTATTCCTCTTTTAATATCATCTTCCACGTCTTTTGTTGTTTCGTTTCCATCATGTGATGTTTCCTCGTTGGTGGCCATAATACCTGTAATTCAGAAAAACCAAAGTATCAAATGAATGACATGCAAATATGTAAATAAGAAATATATACATAAGAAATGTATAAATAATAAAAACATATAACGAAAAATTTCATTCTCAAAATGCAGATCAACATATAACGAAAAATGTCTCAAATTAAAAAGCTAACAAGTATATACACTAAAACAAAAATACAAATCATGTTCACCTCATCTCTCAAGCCATCAACATATAAAACCATAATAACATATCATATTCACCAAAAACTAAACATTGAGAAATCCTAACTAAGATAGAGTCAGCATCTCAAGATTTAAATATACACACTGCAAAACATAGATTTAATATCAACAACATATACACCGAAAACACGAAATCGCAGAGGTTTACATGGTGATGGTTTGATGACGGTTGAAATGAAGGTTTTAGGAATGGTTATGGAGAATGATTTCAAGAAGAAGATGTATTAGAAATTTCATTATAAAATTCTATAATTGTTCGAAGGCATTAATATTATCAATTCAAATAATTACTTATTGCCAGAATGTTAAAAACAGAATTGCACTCAAAATTTCAACTACAACATATTTACATTTAAGGTCAACCTAAAGCAACTAAAAGTTTCAAACTCCAATAATGCATTCAACTATGAGAATAATAAAAATGGAAAATGAAAAACTTCAAATACCTTAAAATGGTGGAAATGCGCTGGTGGAGGACGGAGATGACCGTCAAAAATAGACGGACGACGGCGGAATGAAGTGACAACGGAATGACCGGAGGAAAGGCGACAGACGGAGGCTGTCGGACGGAGGCACAGACGGAATGCATCGACGGTGAATAGGGCAACGTTCGCGAGTGGGAAAGAAGAAAGAAGGAGATTGTTCTGATTCTGCGAAAATACTGGGATTTTTTAAATTTATGCTACTTAAACCTATAGCAGCGCTTTTGCATGGCATTTAGCAGCACTTTTAGAAAGCGCTGCTATAGGTCTACCTTAGGACCACCCTTTAGCAGCGCTTTTTTAAAGCGCTTTCTTATACCCCCCTTTAGCAGCGCTTTTTTAAAGCGCTTTCTTAGACCCCCTCAAACTTAAACTTGAATTCCTAAACAATCCTCGTTCTCCATCTCAAATTTCAACAGAGATGGAGAATTAAAATCCAAACTCATACCAAACAGGTTCGGGTATTCCCTCCCCGCCACCAACCATTTAGTAAAATCAATTTTTTAAAATTGAAATATTTATTTTTTTCAAAATCAAATTACATTACAAATAATAAAATAAAACAATCTCAAAAAATTTCATACATACATTTCAAATATTTTAAATAACTAATACAAATCAAAATATCAAAACATTGGCTACATATTTAATATTTCAAATTATCATAACTAAATAATAATGTACATAATTAAATAAACTGAGCGAATTTTAAATAAATAAACGTGTGTATATTATGTGATTAACCAATTTCATAACTTCATTAATCAACATATTGCATTTTATTAATCAAATTTGTTTTACTACTAAAAATTACTTTTAATATTTACGTGTTTATTAACCAATGTCATCACCTCATTAACCAACGTTGTTTTACTATTAATAATTTTGCTTTCACTTACACTCAGAAAATAAATATTAGTTAATCAATAAGAAAAATAGAAAAAAGTAAGTACGCTCTTACATGAGTGACAACTATTTTATGCTACGGTTTTTTAAGTGTAGCCTTATTTTATAAAACCTGAAGTAACCAATTTGCAATGGTTGAGCTACAACCATACAATAAAACTGTAGCCTTTGAAGAATAAGTGACAAAGTTTTAAATGGTAGCGATGAAATTCTAGAAACCTGACAGCGAGTACAAAAACGTTTTCTATTTAAGTTAAAGCTACGATTTACAGTCATTGTCTATAGTATCATTGCCTAAAGCCTAAAAAGTTTACGCTCCTAGTATATGACTGAATTAATTATTTTGGATAAGCATCTTTGTATATCTTACAGAGCTGCATTTTTAAATCTTACTAAAACAGAAACAAATGTAGAAATGAAAGAGATGTAGAAACGAATATAAATTAGCATTGATACCCTAACAAATCAAAACATTTCATAGATAATTGTTAACATCAATTAAAAATTACATTTCAACATCAAGATGAATGTTTCAACATCTTCATAATATCTTTGACCGATCTCGCAATTGTGACATCCAACTCGTTCAAACCTTTTGTTTTGTAACGGGTAAATGTGTTTCACATAACTTTTAAATTTGCATTCATCCTCAGCTCAAAGTTGATGAACTGAATCTTCCTTCTGTTGTCAATCAAGGGTGAACAATACTCAAGCTTCAAATTTTTTTGATTGTTTGAGTATTGTAGGAGATTCTCCAATATAATTCTAGATCTGCAAGACGGATGTGCTCATTAAACTTAAATACAATTCAGGACTTTGCATTGTTGAAGTAGACATATACGACATGCCACTTGATGTTCATTTTTGTGTAATGTGATTTGGTTAAAAATATGTGATGATATAGTCATATTTATATAAGTTCTAGGCCAATATGGATCTTACAAATTCAATCTTGTATCAGGGGAAATTCCATAATGCATTTCCAGATACACTTTATCCTAATATTTTGGAGATGTATTTCTGGAACCACCCAACACAAAATCAATTTCAAAAACATATATATATATATATATATATATATATATATATATATATATATATATATATATATATATATATATATATATATATATATATATATATATATATATATATATATATATATATATATATATATATATATATATATATATATATAAAAGGATTTAGGGATTGCGACAGACAAAAAGAAACCCTTATGGGTTTAAAGATTGTGACGGAGACAAGGAAACCCCTACGAGTTTAGGATATTGATGGATATAGAACTCACATATGGGTTTAAGGATAATAACGAATATAAGGACTCCTTGTTTAAGAAGACTCTTTATAGATAGAGATAATGATCGGCATGGGAAACCCAAAGAGGTTTAGGGGTAGGTAAGGGTAATATGCAAAAATGACCTAGTTAAGGGAGTCTCCTTATGACAGGCTAGCTCTAGGTTTAGACTACCCAATCACCTCACATGGTAAGCTCTAGGATTTTATTTGGCTATTTTTTAGAACAAACCCAATCACCTCACATGGTAAGCTCTAAGATTTTATTTGGCTATTTTTTGGAACAAACCCAATGTCATAGAACCTAGGTGAAACTTCATCAAGATAAGGCATAGCCTTCCCATAATAAAATTTCAATAGGGTCTCCCTTAGGGAGCCTTCGTATAAAGGAAGTCTTGCATTTGTGTTTTAGAAGAGGTCCTTAGAGTCATGGATCAAACTCAAAGTTTCATCATGAAGAAGTGTTTTCCAACTCATGACAAACTCTTTGAATTAAGCTACTTTAAGCGGAATTATCATTAAAGACCCCATGGGATTCTAATTCGCAGTGGGCAAAATAGGACGACCCCTTACTTAACTTATGATTTTTCCTTGAGCTTGGGTTTTAGCTTCACACATATGAAAATCCCAACCAATGATATGCATGCATATATATGAAATAAAAATAAAACAGGAAGAATAAAAATAAAAAGGAAAAAGAAAATAAATAAAAAAGCAAGAATAAATAACAACAAACAAACAAAGAAACACACAAAAAACCCTAAAACTAGAAGTTAGGATGAACTCTCTTTAGAAAAGTAGTAGTCTCAGCAGAGTCGCTAGTTGTCGCGGCTGAAAAGTTACAGAGTCGTTATTATCCTTTATTTGTTCCTAAGAAACAAGAAAATATTGATAAAGTCTAATGTTAAGGGTGAGACAGTAAGGTTCGTGAGTCAGTTAAGTGAGAGGAAGGTGTTAGGCACCCTTCACCTCCGTTGTACTCAATGGAAACTTATATAATTATAGGGCTAGCTATGTTTTCCTAAGTTATGTTTGCATATGTTATTTATTAATTGCTTAATTTATTTACAAGGGATCATTTCATTATTATTTACAAGAAAGTTAAGTTATTATTTTAATAAAAGGGGAAATTAATCAGGAAAAACGACTAAGTAAAAGGTTTTTGTTATTGCACTCGCTAGAGTGTTACAACTCTATGCATACGTACCCTTAAATAATATGAAGGATCAGAGCATCGTAGTTCGTCTAAAAAATGATTGTGTGTGTTGATTTTAGTTTTTAAAAGATTTCAATACATCGAAACGGAGAAAAGTTTGATTAAATATGTCTCAATAGGCAAGGGCAAAGAACAAGATATTTATGTGAGACTGAATTGATTTTTATATTATTCTCTGATTGATAAGGTGTGACACCCATCAATCAGTTTGATTTGTAAAAATATGATTCTTATTTGATTTAGAAAGTAGAGTCATATATACATAGTTATTATTGTTTTTAATAATTACATTATCTTGTGTTATTTTTTACTTATTTACAAACTAAATTAGATTAAATTTAGAATTTAATTAAATTATTAACTAAACTAAATGAAAGAACGTTGAATTAGAAAAGGGGTGTAAACAAATTTTTATTTATTTTTTATGAATATTAGGTTTATGTTAATAATAATCTAAAGCATTTTAATTAAATTAATTAACCACACTTGATTATAAAAGAAATCAAGATTTCCTATTTATACGAGTGTTTTTGTATTTTATTTATTTATTTAAATTACTTGAATATGTTTAAATAAAAAAGAATCAAAGATTAAAAAGGCTAACTTAACAAATTAAACTATCCAATTAAATTAATTAACTACATAAAAACTAATTAAAACTAGAGATGGGTGTATGAGAGGCAAGGTTATATCATGTTTGTTTTTTTAGACAGATTTATGTTGGATTTTCTAAATATTGAAACAGGTTATGTTTGGATTTGAATTAGCTTCAACACATATTGCTATTAGGATCTAAAAAACTATGAGGTTTCGTTTAGAAAAAGTTAATTCAGGTTTACTTTTAAAAAAATCAATTTATTACTAGTGTTAAAAATTGGTTTACATTTTTTTATTTTATAAATTTGCCTTATGTAATTTTGATTTGCTTTAAAAAAATTAAAATAAAAAGATTTGTTTTATGATTTTTAGCAAAAAGAGTTGATATAATTTATAATTTGAATTAGTTTAAAATAGTTTATCGTTTTTCTACAAAGGGTTTATTAGTTTTTAATTATATTTAATTTTAATTATGATATAATATTTATCTTAAAAATTAAATTTATAATGCTAACTTGAAAAAGGAGTTTATGATATTAATTTAATATTGATTAAAAAACTACTACGTCTTTTTTTTTATTTGAAATATTTTTTGAAACAAGTAGTGACTTAGTCTTTTGTTTAACAACATATATTACAGAGCATGTCAAACAACAAGTTTAAACAACAACATATATTTTTTTACAAAAGGATAAAATAGGGATGAAGAACCAACTTATAAATAGGAGGATTTTTCTGATCAGAAGTGTAGTCTTTCTTTCCTTCAACTCTTGTTTTGTCTCTCCTTTTTCCACCCTGAATTTCTTCTAACTCCACTTCTTCTTTTGGCTTTGATTGCAGGGAGGGTTGAAACTTAGATTAGAATTTATTTATTGGTATTGTTCTTCAGTGTGAAGAGAAACAACTTTAAAATTTGTTGTAAAATTTTAGGATTGGAAATTTGTAAATTATAGATGTAAAAAGTGTAAAATATTTGAGTTATTTATAGATAAAAATTAGGTTAAAAAATTGAATGAGATTTGTCTATTTTTGAAATGATTTTATTTGATCTGATTTCATCTATTTCTTCATGGCCAAACCAATGAATCTGGATTGATTCATGGCTTTGTGAAATGTGACAATAATTAAATAAACTTTTATTTTAATAATTTGATAAATAATAATAATAAATGTAATAAAGATAATAATCAAAACACTATTTTTATTTTAATTGATTTCCGTTTATTTTTAGACTAAAATACATGAAAAATTAATATTATAATAATTTTAAAAAATAAATTAATGAAAAATAGGAAAATAATTTATTAAGTGAGGAAAATAAGATTCGAACTCAAGACCTTCCACCCTTGTAACTCCTTACATAAGAACTTCTACAATTGTGACATTGCATTTATTCAAAATAAAATGGCACTAGAAAGGATATGAAGGGTGGGCAAAATATGGGGCACGACATCATCGATGAATTATATTTTTGGTAAAGGCGCTGAAGAATGTAGTTTGCTGATGTGATTCCTTCGAAAATACTTTTTTGAGACTTTGAAGTTGAAGAATGCATAAAAAGATTGTCAATATGTTCAAAATACGAAGGAGACAGCATCGTTGAATTGTCACTCAGTATTGGTTTAACCTTCTTAGGAGTACCTTTTGTTTTTACCTGTTGTGACGGTGGTTTCAAATATATGATTTCTGAATAAGCAATCTTCCTCATTTTCTCTTTGATGTGGAGTTTTATATTATCATCTGCTTTTAAAAATCTCTCTTGTATCACTTCCCATTAAGTCAAGATAGAGATATTCAATTTACCATCCTTCATCACATCATCATCATGATCATCATCATTAAACATGAGCCTTTTCAAGTGAATACTAACCTCATCCATCTGTATCGGGCTATCATATTTCACCTTCTTTGAAATTAGATAAGCACATGGAGACCGTACTTTTTCTAAGTGTGCAAATACACTTTCAGCTATGAGAACCTACATTATCAGCTTGTTTGCCTTTCTGAAAAATAAAATTCATTTCTGCACGAGATAATGTTGCCGACCAACTAAGAATAGTGATTGTTGTATTTGAATCTGTTTTCCAATACTATGATGTTGCGACCAAATGATGTGTGTATCTCATTATGCTGATTTTGGATCATTTGTTTCATAGAGTCCCAATCTTTACACAAATCACCCTTACTATTTCTCAACTAATTCTTCAGTGTAGCATGGGTGGACTCAACTTAGTTAGTTGTTGTAATTCCAAGGTGTCAAACCTGATTGGTCCAAGCACAAACAACATTCTCCTTCACCTAGTCCAGAATTGTACTTTTAACATATTTCAACAAATCTGGACATTTCTCACATGCCTTCTTGAAATGTATAATAACATCGACATATAATTATTTTGTAGAAGAATTTATTATAACATTCCATGCATCTATTATTATTTCCACAATCACTAGCTTTGACAATTATTCCGTCTTCACCCTTAATTTGTTTTGTCCCTAGCATCGATTTAACTTGAGTTATCACACTATTTGTGATGTGATACCTGCAAAGTAATGCGTATGAAGTAGGAAATACTTTTGCGTTCGATTTCATCAATGCAGTATCACAGTCAGTGACAATGACTTTCGTTGTGTCTTCTTTGTCCTTCAACATTGTTTGACACACTTCTAAATCCCAAGTTACATTTTCCTCTTTTTTGCTTTCCAGAAATGTAAATCCGACAGGATAAGTATTCTCGGAAGAGGTAACACCAATAATTTCTACTAGTTAAAGACTGTACTTGTTTCTCTTATAGGTTGAATCGATGATGAGTATTGTGGGAAACATGTTGAACAAATTTATGGAAAAAGGATGACTTCAAAATATATCTCGAACGACTATTTCATCCTCGCAAGTTCGGTACCTAGATACATAACTGTAATCGTCCAGAAGTTTTAATAGTTGTTGCATTTCGTTTCTATCCCCACTTAACACCTTGTTGTTAAGGACACATATATTTTATAGTTTCTTGATATTTGAGATATTTTGGGTCTTTTATGTTTCAAAGTTGCAAATATTTTTTGGACTACACCATATTCAATGTCATGTCTAAAATGATTTCCTTCTCTTCCGGCAAAAGACGGCATGCAATGAGATGATCAACTAACTTGTCACACATGCCATGCTTATGTAAACTACAAGTCACACAGGTTAGCCCGATATTAAAAGCTTAGTCTAGTATTAATTGCTTTCTTAGAATCGAGATTAGCGCGGTATTAAAATCTCACAGGTTATTAGTTAGCTCGGTATAAAATCAAGGTTTAAGTTTGCGAGCACATCCCAGTGTTAAAAGCACCCAATGTTTGTTTAGAATCTTGAAGAATAATTGCTCCAAGATTTACGTGAAAAAGAGACAAACCATTTTGATCTACCATTTGAAAGGAAGAGTCACTGATTCACTCTATACTTTAATGATTGGTTGAAAGTTAGTCTTAAACTTCATCTTTTTCTTATATAAGGTGGTTCGTGAGTATAACCTACTAAAAATTTCCAGTTTATCGAATATTTTTAAGATCAATTCTTGAAAAGAGAAATAATTTTTTTTGTTTAATCGAATCTCTATAACTTTTAGTGTTCTCTCTTTTTCTTTTAAGTCTTTATTTTCTATATAATGATTAGAATCAATATCTTTTATACTATATATTAATATATTTACAATTAAGACTTCTCAAAACAAGAAAATCATACGTTCTTATACCATTTATGAATATTTTAAATGTTAATTTTCAATAAAAATACAACCCCTCCAATTTAACTATTTTATAAAATTATGTTAAATAAATTTTACAAATAATTTTACGTCATTTGCATATAAATTATAATTTTACAAATAGATTATACTAAATGAATTTTACAAATAATTTTATCTAAATATATTTATATTTTATTTATAAATATTAACAATTTGTTTATCTTAATAAATAAATATAAATAAAATATAACATTAAGGATTGAATCTTGGACCAACATATTACACTTATCAACTAAACTAGCACAATCACTTGAACTACCTGCCACACCAACCAAAATAATTTATTTATTCAATTATAATTATATTTGCTAGCGTCCAGACGGGCACTCGCGTGTCTGTCTGTTTTTTTAATGTGCATAAAAATATAAACAATATTTTTTGTTAAAATATTTTTTTTTTAAAATATAATATGTGGAAGTTAATAATAAGAAATTATGTGGAAGTTAATAATAATAAGTCATGTGGAAGTAAATAATAGAACGTTATTAAGTAAATTACACAATAAAATAAAGGTAAAAATGGTAGAAAAATAGGTCACACCAAAATAAAGTATTCTCTTTATATATTGTATAGATAACTACTAAATAACAAGAGTCAATGCACAAAAACTTTTTTTATTTTTTAATTTATTTTTATTTAATGATGAGATATACATGCGATAAAGGATAGGTGATTTATATCTTTTATTTTTAAAAATTAAATAAAATATTTAAAATATTTAATGTAATGAATTTAAATGTTGGTGTGAAGAAGGTAGATCGGCATGAGTGATCATGGTTTGGTTGGGTTTGGAAAAGCCGAGAGTTTTTTAAAGTGAGGTATTTTCTTTTTTCAGTTGCTCTAAGATAGATTTCCTGCCAAGTAAAATCCTTTTAGGTGCCGAATTTTGTTAGGTAGTAACAAAGGGGGTGAACAGTTTGTTTAGGGATGTTGAAGTCAGTGAATCACTTGTTTGTATACTTTGTGATGGTTTCTTCAATTTGGTATAAAGTGTTTAAGTGGGCAGGTATGTCTAGTTCTGTTCTGTATTCGATTTTAGAGATTTTCAAGGTTTTCTAGGATTTTGAGAGGGGTAAGAAGTCTTTGTTAGGTATGGTTTTTGTTATGAAACGATGTCGTTAATAACAGAACAAATTTATGAAATAAAGATTGAATTTCTTTAACAAACACAAGAAATCTTATTAGGTTTTATAGAAGAGGGAGACGATGGAAGAAGAAGAAGAATAAGAATTGGTTAAAACTTTTTTACTATTCACTTTCTCAATAAGGATTCAAAGATTACAAGTGAATAACAAAAATTAACCTCTCTCAACAACCTAAGAGAAATAGTCTATTTATAGACTACTAAATTAACTTAACAATTGGGCTTACAAGCAATTCTCAATTTAACTTGCTTTAAAACAAAACATATTTTGACAGCATGTTTGAACAGACTTCGACTACATCATTCACAACTCATGTCGAACCATGAAGCTACCCTTGTCGACACCAGAGTTTTATCCAAATACCACAAGTCTCCACCTTGGAACAAACTCTACACTGACAAGGGAACAAACTAGCTTTCATCATGTAGCTTTATCAACTGCATAGAGTGGAAAAACTTGCTACTTGAAAATGTCTTGGCGATCATATCAGTAGCATTGTCATCAGTTGAAACCTTCAACACTTGGACTTTTCCATGCTCGATTATCTCTCTGAGAAAGTGCAACCTCACATCAATGTGTTTGGTTCGCTCATGATAGGCTAAATTCTTCGACAAATGTATTGCACTTTGACTATCACATTTTACCGTGATAACTCGACCTTGAAGTTTCAACTCCTTAGCAAAACCTTCAAGTCACAATGCTACTTTCACAGCTTCAGTAAGGGAAATATACTCCGCTTCAGTGGTTGATAAGGCAATAACCTTCTGAAGAGTCGCTTTCTAACTAATTTTCGTTCCAAACATAGTGAACACATATCCAAAAATAGATTTTCTAGAATCCATATAACCTGCATAATCAGAGTCGACAAATCCTTCGATTTCGACTTTGCTATCATCACCACAGGCTCCACCATAAATTAGGACTTTGCTCAGACACATTGATGTACCTTAGGATCCACTTTAATATTTTCCAATGCGCCTTCCTAGAATTGGCCATATACCTTCTTACAAGGCTCACTCTGTTTGCTATGTCTGGTCTCGTATAGACCATAGCATACATCAAAGAACCTATTATACTAGCATATGAATTTCTATTCATATAAGATCTTTCAACTTTAGTACTAGGACTTTGAGTCGTACTTAGATTATGTTAAGGATTAGTTGGTGTTAGAACAAACTTTGAATTCGACATACCAAACTTATCGAGAATCTTCTTCCGGTATGTCTCTTGAGATAAGCTTAATCTCGACTGCTTTCTATATCTCCGGATGTTAATCCCAAGAATTCTATAGACAACTCCCAAATCCTTCATGTCAAATTCCTTATCGAGTTCAGGCTTTAACTTCATAACATCTTCGACATTGTTTCTTTCTATGAGGATGTCATTCACATAAAGCAACAAAGTACAAGTGAGTTTTTAGGTTAAATTCTGAAGTAAACACATTGGTCTAAATGGCTCTGATCGGGGGATTTTAGTTGTGTTTTCCAAACTATGTTTGTCTTTGGTTTCGCATTGTTTTATCCGTTTTTCTAGTTTTTGGTTTGTTTTGTCGTAGTTATTTGCAGTGTTTTCGCATGAGTCTTAGTTTAATAACTTTATTGCTTTTGTCGCCGATGCGTTTGATTTGGTTTCTTTTAGTGTATTTTTGGCAGGAATCGGTGGCCGGACATCCGTACTGTTTCGAAGACAAAGAAAAGCCGAAAAAGCACAAGTCAGAGGCATGACACGGGTGCCCGTGTTGCACAACACGGCCCGTGTCATGAGGGATACGGCCAGGAGGACACGGGTGAAAAGGAGAAAAGAAGAGTTGGAAACAGAAGAGCAACACGGGTGCCCGTGTCACATAACACGGCCCGTGTTGCAGCCCCTGATGCCTTTTTCTCAGTTTCGAGTTACAGCAGCCTGACACGGCCACCCGTGTCACACAACACGGCCCGTGTCAGGGCCACTGATGAGGAAAATGCTGTTTTTATTATTTTTCACTATTGAAGCCATTTTGAAGGGCATTTTAGACATTTTATCATGTAATTTGAATTGAGTTATATTAAGCCTTATGTTGGAAAGAAAGGGGGACGTTTTGGATTAGGATTGAAAGGAGAGAACTGAAGCCGGAGAATTCGGAAGAACAAAGGATCGATCAAGAGCGGAAGCAATTGATGATCCAAGTCCCCCAATTTCAATTGTAATGATCTTCTCCTTTTTAATTCTAATTACTTTTATGTTGACCAAGAACATGAGTAGCTAAACCCCCAAATTGTTAGGGGGTGGTCCTTAATGCGATGTAATGACATTTATTTAATTATTCTACGAGACTTATGTTTTTACCTTAATATATTTGATTTTGCATTAACCTTATTCGTATTCCTATTGGAAAGTAGAATTCGAATAGTGCTTAGGCTTAGTCTGGAAAGTCACCCTAACACTTTTGCAAAATAGTATCACGGTCGATATTGCTTAGGAATGAAGATATCCCGTATCATGTATTTTATGGTCGGAGTTATTGCTTGATGTTTTTCAGGGACACTGAGGAATTAGTGAACAGGAAAATCATCAAAGGGTTGCCATTAAGGAATTAAGGCAACTAAAGTGGCCAACTGATAGATTAAGGTTAATAACGAGTAAAGTAGAATAATCATACAGAGTCTGCACTCGTATTGTCTCCACTCCCCTAACACTGTTCTTAGATTGATTAATTAAGTCCGTCTTTACTGTGATATTACTCTGCTACCAAACAAACCACTAGACCTTTTGTTCAATTGAATTCTAAAAATTCCGTTAATTACTACGCAGTCCTCGAGATCGATACTTGGGACGTTTCCCTTATTACTACGATTGGTAAAAATAGTACACTTGCTATTTTCCCGATCAAGTTTTTGGCGCCCGTTGCTCTGCGACTAAAATTTTATTGTTTACTGCATTACTTTTATCCGTTTATTATCTAACGCTTGTCTAATTGTGTATGCGAGGTCAGGCCTCAGCTAAATATTCTTTTGATACAGAACCAGAATGAGCATTACACGAAAGACGGAGATTAGCTAAAGTTAAAAGACTAGAAGAAATAGAGGAAATTATATTCGTGCAGAGCGACTCCGAGGAGAGAGAGAGACACCACCTGAGACTGTTCAAATGGCTAGAAATCCACCTCAGCCTGAAAGACTGCTAGGAGACTATGGAGGGGCCAATGCTCAACCGAACCGGATGACCATTGTGAATCAACCGGTGAATGCTGCGCATTTTCAGCTACACCCTTCCACCATCCGTCAGTTGGAGAGCAAGCCGTTCGCCGGAAGAATCAACGAAGATGCAAATAAACATCTTCAGAGATTCCTCACAACCACCACCTCGCTGAAAATAGAAGGCCATTCCGAAGAGGCTAAGAGATTAGTTATGTTCCCGTTCACACTCACTGATGATGCGGAAGAATGGTTTTACTCGCTTCCTGCTGGGAGTATCACAACATGGCAAGAGATGGAAACTGCCTTCCTGAATGAGTATTTCCCTGCCTCAGTGTTCATCCGAAAAAGATACGACATTGTCAACTTCAAGCAAAAAGAAGGAGAATCTTTAGGGGATGCATATAAGCGGTTTAAGAGGTGTCTTACAGCATGTCCTACTCATAACCTGGACGCCACTGAGCAGATGCAAAACTTTGTTAATGGATTACGACTCAAAACGAAACAGCTCATAGATACTGCTGCCGGTGGCTCAACCAACTTTTCAACAGCCACAGGTATCAGAAGGATCATAGAAGCAATCGCCGCGAACGAGCACCTTGAGTTGTATGATCGCACGGTAAACCAACCGGAAGGTAAGATTGATCTGAAGCTGGCAGACCAGGTTGTTAAAATGGAGTATCAGATCACCGCTGAGGTAGAGAGAAGGTTAAAGAAAATGAACGTTGAAACTCAGGCAGTGGCACAGGTTGAGCCAGTTCAAGCAGCACCTTGTGAAATATGCGGTGGGCCACACTTTACAATGCATTGTGTAGCAACCCAAGAGCAAGTGGAACAAATTAATATGTTGAGGCAGAACAATCCTTACGCCAACACATATAATCCTGGTTGGAAGAATCACCCAAACTTTTCATGGAAAGATCAACAAGGTAATGTGCAAAAACCTATTCAAGGCCAACAACCGTATCAACCTCAGCCACAGCAATACCAGCAGACACCGTACCAACCTCAATATCAACCACAAGCGCCTCAAAAAGCTGATTGGGAAGTGGCCATTGAGAAAATGGTCGCCCAAAGTTCTCAATTTCAAGAAGAGACAAGGAGTAACTTCAGGAATGCTGGAGCATCTATAAAGAACCTTGAAGTACAAATGAGTCAAATTGCCCAACAGCTAGCAAGTTCACAAGCGCCGGGTACACTTCCAAGTGCCACAGTACCAAATCCGAAGGATCACCACCAAATTAAGGCGGTAGTAACAAGAAGTGGAAAGGCCAAGGAAGTAGGAGAAGAGGAAACGGAACTAAATGATCCGATGATTGAAGTGGAGCTGGAAATTAAGGAGAATGAAACAGTCGAGGAAGAAGTGGTGACACCGGTACCGGTAACTAAAGAAAAAGTGGTAGAACCGAAACCAGTGATCAAGCTACCATACCCCTCAAGAAATAAGAAGAAAGGACAGCAAGAGAAGAATTTCGAGAAGTTCCTGGAGCTGTTTAAGAAGTTGGAGCTGAACATTCCGTTGTTGGAGGCACTAGAACAAATGCCCACCTATACAAAATTCATGAAGGACATCATTTCTAAGAAGCGGACGAGTGAGTCCGAACCTGTTATTCTAACGGAAACTTGCAGTGCTATTTTGCAGGGTCTGAAGATTCCGGTCAAGAATAACAGTGGAGCTGTTACTATCCCATGCACTATTGGCGATAGGTCATTCAACAGAGCTTTAATTGATCTGGGAGCAAGTATTAGCCTCATGCCCTTGTCTATCTACAAAAAATTGGATATCGGTGCGGTTCAAGACACTCGGATGACCCTCCAGTTTGCTGATCATTCAGTTAAGCGGCCATATGGAGTGGTTCAAGATGTACTAGTTAAGGTAGATAAATTTGTGTTCCCGGTTGATTTTGTGATCCTAGAGATGCCGGAAGATGAAGAAATGCCGTTAATTTTGGGCCGACCATTCTTGGAAACCGGGAGAGTCATGATAGATATGGAAGGCGGCACCCTGACCTTGAAAGTATATGACGAGGAGTTAAAAATTGATGTTAGTAATACCATGAAGCATAAACAGGATCGGGGCACCAGCAGCAACATACAAGTGCTAGAACAGGTCGTAGAGAGCGAACATGTGGAGAGTGTGACCCAACTGCCTCTGGAGAGAGTGCTAAGCATGTCAATCTTTAAGGAAGACAAAGAAGTAGATGAGAATGACAGAGAGGTAGTCGAAATGTTGGACACTCGACCATTCCAAAGGGGATCCCGACCACACCGATGGGAGGACTTACGGCAACCTATAGAGCTTGAGGGTAATGACGAAAAGCCTAAAGGTTCGGAATTGAAACAACTGCCGGAAAACCTCAAATATGTGTTTCTAGACACCGAGGAAAAATGTCCCGCCATTATCAGCTCTAGTTTGAAAAGTGTCCAAGAGAAACAACTAATTGGGGTTCTAAAAAAATTTAAGAGTGTTATTGGTTGGAAAATAGAAGACTTAAAGGGTATAAGTCCTACAGTTTGCATGCACAAAATTCTTATGGAAAAGGACCATAAACCGGTTGTGCAGCCCCAACGAAGACTGAACCCCGTTATGAAGGAAGTCGTAAGAAAGGAAGTGGTGAAATTATTGGATGCTGGGCTTATCTATCCTATATCCGACAGTTCATGGGTGAGCCCTGTTCACGTGGTGCCTAAGAAAGGAGGTACAACTGTGGTGACGAATGACAAGAATGAGTTGATTCCTACGCGTACCGTCACTGGGTGGAGGGTATGCATTGATTATAGGAGACTTAATTTAGCCACCAGAAAGGATCACTTCCCGTTGCCTTTTATTGATCAGATGTTAGAAAGATTGGCTGGGCACGATTACTACTGTTTTCTAGATGGATACTCCGGATACAACCAAATCGCGGTTGCGCCGGAGGATCAAGAGAAGACAGCTTTCACATGCCCGTACAGAGTTTTTGCTTATAGGAGGAAGCCATTCGGGTTATGTAATGCCCCTGCCACGTTTCAAAGATGCATGACTTCCATTTTTGCGGATATGCTCGAGAAACATATGGAAGTCTTTATGGACGATTTTTCTGTGTTTGGCTCATCTTTTGATAATTGTTTAACGAATCTTTCACTTGTTTTGCAGCGATGTCAGGAAAGTAATTTGATCCTAAACTGGGAAAAATGTCATTTTATGGTTCGAGAGGGCATTGTGCTCGGTCACAAGATCTCTCATAAGGGGATCGAGGTGGATAAAGCCAAAGTGGAAGTGATTTACAAGTTACCACCGCCGGTGAATGAGAAAGGCATTCGAAGTTTCTTAGGCCATGTGGGTTTCTACCGTCGGTTTATAAGAGATTTTTCCAAGATAGCAAAACCATTGACGTCCTTGTTAGTCAAGGAAAAAGCATTTGTTTTCAGTAAGGAGTGTGCTGATGCTTTCGAAAATCTGAAAAACAAATTAGTTTCAGCACCTATTGTAAGTGCCCCTGATTGGTCTCTTCCGTTTAAGATCATGTGTGATGCTAGCGATATCGCTGTGGGGGCTGTGTTGGGGCAGCGGAGAGAGAAGTTGTTACATGTTATTTATTATGCTAGTCATGTTTTGAACCTTGCACAGATGAATTACGCGACCACCGAGAAGGAGTTGTTAGCGGTGGTGTACGCCTTCGATAAATTTAGGCAATATTTGTTGGGTTCAAAAGTGATTGTTTATACTGACCATGCTGCATTGAAATATCTTTTTGCTAAACAGGAATCGAAGCCTAGGCTCCTGAGATGGATTTTGCTTCTTCAAGAATTTGATGTGGAGATCCGCGATAAGAAAGGATGTGAGAACACCGTGGCTGATCACTTGTCGCGAATGTCACCAATTGAAGAAAATGAAGATAACCGCCCTATAAGGGATGAGTTTGCTGATGAACGCATTTTAGCTATTTCTGGTGTTCCATGGTTCGCTGATTATGCGAATTACTTGGTCGGAGGTATCATACCCGACGATTTTGACTCTAACAGGAAAAAAAAGTTTGTTTATGATTGCAGGTTTTATTTATGGGACGACCCTTATCTCTATAAAAGAGGAGTGGATGGTTTGATCAGAAGATGTGTACCTGAAGAGGAACAGAGGAAAGTGCTTACAGCTTGTCATAATTCGGAATATGGAGGACATTTCAGTGGTGACCGAACTGCTGCCAAAGTCCTCCAATCGGGGTTATACTGGCCCTCAATTTTTAAAGATGCTCAAGAGCTGGTGAAAGAATGTGACAAATGTCAGAGAACGGGAAACATTTCGAAACAGAATCAAATGCCCCAAAATTTCATGCTGGAAGTGGAATTGTTTGATGTGTGGGGGATAGACTTCATGGGGCCATTTCCACCATCCTCTGGAAAGCACTACATTTTGGTCGCAGTGGACTATGTGTCAAAATGGGTTGAAGTCGTGGCTCTGCCTACTAATGATGCAAAGGTGGTAGTCAAATTCTTAAAAGAAAATATTTTTGCCAGGTTTGGAGTTCCAAGAGCGTTGATAAGTGATGGAGGAACTCATTTCCTAAATCACCTTATGGAGAGACTCCTTCAGAAATACAATGTGAAGCACCGGGTGGCCACCCCATATCATCCCCAAACAAGTGGTCAAGTGGAGGTATCTAATCGGCAATTAAAACAAATTCTAGAAAAAACTGTTAGTTCGTCGCGGAAGGATTGGTCAACCAAGGTGGATGATGCATTATGGGCATATTGTACAGCGTTTAAAACACCCATAGGCATGTCACCATATCAACTGGTCTATGGAAAGGCTTGCCATTTACCATTAGAGTTAGAACATAAAGCTTTCTGGGCGACAAAATTCTTGAACATGGATCTATCGATAGCCAGAAGCTCGAGGATTCTTCAGTTGCATGAGCTGGAAGAGTTTCGTAACCAAGCCTATGAAAATGCCAAACTGTACAAAGAAAAAACAAAAAAAATGGCATGATCAGAGAATACGGAGAAAGGAATTTTGGGAAGGACAGCTGGTCCTCCTATACAATTCCCGGATGAGGTTATTCCCAGGAAAGTTACGATCTAAATGGTCGGGACCATTTCTGGTTCACAAAGTTTTTCCACACGGCGCAGTCGAGTTGCAGAATCAAGCCAACGGAGACACTTTCAAAGTGAATGGGCAGAGGTTAAAACCATATTATCAAGGTGATTTAACCGGCCAGGTGGATGTCGTTCATCTTACCTCGTAGGATGAACGACCGTCGAGCCATGCGACGTAAAACGAAGCGCTTTGTGGGAGGCAACCCACACACTTTTTGCTGATGTTTTCTTTTTTTGTTTTTGTTGTTTCTGTTTTATTTCATCTCGCATGTCATCATGAAAAGAGGACACCGGATAACGGGAGTGAATAATGCTGAGAAGAGGAGAATCAGAGCCCTGACACGGGTCGCCGTGTTGCACAACACGGGCCGTGTCAGGAAGAGGTTGCAGGTTTGTGGATTTTGGGCCAAACAGCAGGGTGACACGGGTGCCCGTGTCCCATGACACGGCCCGTGTCACATACACCAGGAAAAAAAAGAGAAGAAGAAGAATCAGAGAATCTGAACAAGTCAGGGGTGCAACACGGGTGCCCGTGTTGTACAACACGGCCCGTGTTGCAAGCGCGTGTTAATGAAAAAAAAAAGAAAAAGGGGGGGTCCCAGGAGGAGCAACACGGGTGCCCGTGTTGTGCAACACGGCCCGTGTTGCAGAGCGTGCAGTTTTAAATTTTTTTACCGTGTGGGGCCCTCCTGTTTTATTTCCCACTTACTCCCTTTAACCCTTTCATTTACCCTCTTTACCTCATCATCTTCTTCTTTTCTCTTTCACCTTCTTCATACAACCCTAACACTCCATAGCCTCCTCCCCACAAAAGCTTCAATTTCACCAATACCCACTCATCAAAACCACTTTCCCTCTTCACGAAAAACGATCCCCTCATCATTGTGGTCATTCCTACGGTGACGTTTTTCTCTAACGGTGATTTCGAATTTTCTGTGTTGCTTTTGTTTTGCAGGTTACACAATGCCTCCTCGTAGAGATACCGGAAAAGCAGTGGCGGAAACTTCACGCCCTAGAAAGAGAGCACATCGTATGGCGAACCCTCACGGCATACTCTTTGAAGACCCGAATCATCAGAAAAAGTACTCTAACATCATCAAGCGTAAGCTCACGCCCACAAGGTATATCTGCAACACTACGCTTGATAGTCTAGGGTTCAGAATAGAGGTCCATAGGATGTTTCACACTCTGGGGATGTTAGAATTTATGCAATTAGAAGCGCCAACTTATGAGCGCATAACTGTTGAATTTTTGAGCACTTTAGAGTTTCAGTTAAAGCATAGGTGGACGGGGGTGGAGGAAGAATATTATGGTACACTGAGGTTCAGGTTATTTGATACTGACCATAGCCTGACCATAGCCGAGCTGGGAGATATACTGAAGCTCCCCAATTTTGGTCCCGGAGCCCCTCCGGGAAATTTTAGTGCAGGGGACTTTTGGAAGGCTATTACAGGCAGAACTGACTATGTCGCGAAAGCGGCAAAAGCTTCTTGTATCCATAACCCTTGTTTCAGGTACGTTCAAAAGGGATTGGCATACACACTGTTCGGCAGGGGTGATAGCACAGGGGTAGCGACTCAGAGGGAGTTGTACTTCATGTACGGCATGGCCAATCACGAGCTCATTAATGTAGCTGCCTTTGCAGCTGATCACCTGAAGAGGGTTGCGAATGCACCTTCAGGCGAAATAAGTGTAGGCGGTATGATTACTCAAATCGCGAATCACTTTGGCCATGGTGCTCTCTTGAGAGAGGAACCCACTGCTACAGGTAAGACAAAAATAGATCTTGCCACACTAACGGCCCAAGGTATGATTCGTGTCTTTGATAATTACTATTCCTTGGTAAGCCGAAACAGTCATCTCCTTGCTTTACCTGCCCCTGACTTTATTAGTATTCAAAATGTGAATAACTGGCTATATGAGAGCCCCCTGCAGGATGAAGAAGACCAATTTTTTGATGGTACAGGTGCAGAATTCTTTGAGGATGAAGGCGACCAGGTGGAAGAAGCGCCTATACCGCCTACTCGATTTTCACCCCATCAAGAATCAGGCTCAGGCTCGTGGAGCTTATCGAAAAAGGAATGGGACTGGATGGAGAATGAGATGTGCCATCTCCGAAGTGAGCAAACGAGGCAAGGCGAGGAGCAGACAAGACAAGGGAACGAGCAAATATGACAGGGCAGGTTGATCAGTGAAATGCACGAATGGATGCGGCAGATGATGCTGCGGGACCAACCTCCTCCATCATGATGAACCCTGTGAGTCCCCTGCTACTTGTGTTTCAACAGTGGGGACACTGTTGAATTCAAGTGTGGGGGTATTTTATTGTGTGTTTTGTTTTTTTTGTTTTGTTGTTTTCTTTCTCTGTTATTTATATTTCTGTGTTAGTTTGAAAGCATGATCGGAATACCCGCAGTGAAAACCCCCGATGTTGAACTATTAAAATAAGAATTGTTTGGTTGAACTGTTTTCGCGTGAGGTAGGTGATGAGAAAGTATAGAGAATGCTCAGAAAAAGTTTTGTGAGGAGGAAATCGGAATAATCTTGAGAAGTAAGTAAAACACAAACACCCTTGGTCTCCCGAATAGGAACGAGTTCGACATGTAGATTTGTGCCATAATGCTTTAATCTGAGAAGTACCCCGAGTAGTTCTCCTTGACAGGCGGGCTTAATCAATAAGAATCGTATGTGCGAGGTTGATCGAAAAGTATATGAAAAAAAAAGCACAGAGAAAAAGGGGCAAATTGGACGACCTGTCCTTCTAAGTTGGGTAACCCTCACCCGGTTATTCAGCCTAACGGCGGTCGAACCTGAGAGCCATCCAAAACAAAAAAAAAATAGTAATAATAATTGTGCCAAAAAAAAAGAAGAAGAAGAAAATATAAGACTTGATCGATCTTGTACATGCGAGGAAAAATCATAACTGCCCTGATAGTTACTGTTCAAATGAAAGGGAGAAAAATCGAAAAAGAAGACTTAAGTACAAAGCATAGTCGGAGAGGTTACCAATTGGGAGATTGAGGGCGGTGGTTTTGCCACGGTTTAGTGTTTATGTGTTACCTATTTTGACAGAGTAAGCCGAGACTAATCCTAATGGGACTTGGAATGAGAATTTCACGTACGAGTATCATTACCGTAACTCACAGTTCTATGGGCGTTTATGTGAAAAGATTTATAAGGTTCGATTTGATGAGCTTTTTGCTCGAGGTCAAGCAAAAGTTCAAGTTCGGGGGAGTTTGATCGGGGGATTTTAGTTGTGTTTTCCAAACTATGTTTGTCTTTGGTTTCGCATTGTTTTATCCGTTTTTCTAGTTTTTGGTTTGTTTTGTCGTAGTTATTTGCAGTGTTTTCGCATGAGTCTTAGTTTAATAACTTTATTGCTTTTGCCGCCGATGCGTTTGATTTGGTTTCTTTTAGTGTATTTTTGGCAGGAATCGGTGGCCGGACATCCGTACTGTTTCGAAGACAAAGAAAAGCCGAAAAAGCACAAGTCAGAGGCATGACACGGGTGCCCGTGTTGCACAACACGGCCCGTGTCATGAGGGATACGGCCAGGAGGACACGGGTGAAAAGGAGAAAAGAAGAGTTGGAAACAGAAGAGCAACACGGGTGCCCGTGTCACACAACACGGCCCGTGTTGCAGCCCCTGATGCCTTTTTCTCAGTTTCGAGTTACAGCAGCCTGACACGGCCACCCGTGTCACACAACACGGCCCGTGTCAGGGCCACTGATGAGGAAAATGCTGTTTTTATTATTTTTCACTATTGAAGCCATTTTGAAGGGCATTTTAGACATTTTATCATGTAATTTGAATTGAGTTATATTAAGCCTTATGTTGGAAAGAAAGGGGGACGTTTTGGATTAGGATTGAAAGGAGAGAACTGAAGCCGGAGAATTCGGAAGAACAAAGGATCGATCAAGAGCGGAAGCAATTGATGATCCAAGTCCCCCAATTTCAATTGTAATGATCTTCTCCTTTTTAATTCTAATTACTTTTATGTTGACCAAGAACATGAGTAGCTAAACCCCCAAATTGTTAGGGGGTGGTCCTTAATGCGATGTAATGACATTTATTTAATTATTCTACGAGACTTATGTTTTTACCTTAATATATTTGATTTTGCATTAACCTTATTCGTATTCCTATTGGAAAGTAGAATTCGAATAGTGCTTAGGCTTAGTCTGGAAAGTCACCCTAACACTTTTGCAAAATAGTATCACGGTCGATATTGCTTAGGAATGAGGATATCCCGTATCACGTATTTTATGGTCGGAGTTATTGCTTGATGTTTTTCAGGGACACTGAGGAATTAGTGAACAGGAAAATCATCAAAGGGTTGCCATTAAGGAATTAAGGCAACTAAAGTGGCCAACTGATAGATTAAGGTTAATAACGAGTAAAGTAAAATAATTATACAGAGTCTGCACTTGTATTGTCTCCACTCCCCTAACATTGTTCTTAGATTGATTAATTAAGTCCGTCTTTACTGTGATATTACTTTGCTATCAAACAAACCACTAGACCTTTTGTTCAATTGAATTCTAAAAATTCTGTTAATTACTACGCAGTCCTCGAGATCGATACTTGGGACGTTTCCCTTATTACTACGATTGGTAAAAATAGTACACTTGCTATTTTCCCGATCAGGCTCCTAGTGAAACCAATGCGTGTCGTGAACTTGTTGAATCTCCTATTCCATTGTCGCGGAGATTGTTTCAGGTCATACAATGGTCTATTCAGCTTGAACACGTGATCTTCCTTTTCTGTTTTTCCATACCCTTTAGGCTGTCTCATCAGGATTGTTTCATCTAGATCACCATACAGGAAGGTTGTATTCACATCCATCTGTTCAAGTTCTAGATTGAACTTCGCCACCATAGTTAACAACATTCTAATAGATCTATGCTTTACAACATATGAGAACACATCATTGAAGTTGACACCTTTTTTTTAGTGAACCACCAAGCAACCAACCTTTCCTTAAATCGCTTCTACTTCACTCTTTCGATTCCCTCCTTTACCTTGAAAGTCCACTTACAACTGACTAACCTGACCCCTGCAAGTTTCTCAATTAGCTCCCAAGTGTTCTTATCATGATGAAATTTCATCTCATCATCTATGTATTTCATCATTTAGTATTGTCTCGACTCCTTATAACTTCCTTATAGTCTCTAGGTTCTTCACCAAAAACCTCACTTGAAGAGATTAAGGAGAATGTTGTGAGATATGCATTACCAAGTCTCTAAGGTGGCTTGATGACTCTTCTCGACCTGTCTCGCGCCACCAGGTAGTCATTATCAGTCTCCTCATCTTCGACAACAGTTTATGCTTCTTATACGACTTCATCTGGGTTATACAATTCAACATCACTATGCTTCACCTCAATAGGAATCTCCTCATATTCTAGATCCTCTTCTGAGATCTTTATACTTCGACGAACATCATCAATTTTCTTGAACACCATCTCAGCTTCATTAAAAACTACATCTCGACTTGTGATACACCTCCTGTGACCTGGCTATAGGTGTAACACCCTAATTTTTAGTAATTATTTATTTAATTGATTGATTAATTGCGTGATTTTGTTCCTAATTGAATTAACTCATTTATTTGAATTATTTGATTTAAATGAATTATTTGATTTATTGAATTTGTATGAATTGTTTGATTTATATGAATTATTGGGCTTATATAAATTAATTGACTTATTTAATTTATATGAGTTAATTGATTTAATTGATTTAATCTAAATATGTGATTTATTAAATTAATTAAAATAATTAATTTATTCTATTTGATAGAATAATGTAGAATTGTTAGATTATTTAGTTGGCATTAATTAGGCGTGTGAATAGTAAGTGAGAGTGGGTTGAGTTAAGCCTAATACATTAAGACAATCTTAGGATTTAACAAAAGAGTAGAACGAAAGAAAAAGTTAGAAAAGAAAAAGAAAGAGGATACAGAGAAGGAAGGGTGGAGAAGAAGAATAACCAAGAGAGAAAGCTCAAGAATCATCCAAAAACCAAGGTAAGGGTGGATTTTTATATGATTATTGGGATTGTATGATAGTGTATGATGGGTAGTATCATATTTAGGATAAAAATCCCTAATTTCCATGGTTTTGAAATTAATGATTACATGATATATGATGGTAGGATCCTTAAATATGTGTCGTGGGTTGTTATAATTGTCATATAATGGTACTATTTCTAATTTTGGAACTTGGGTTTTTTACGGAATTGAAATCGGAGGTCCGGAAGGCCTCCAACAGTGAAAAACGCAGAAAATTCTACATTCTGCACTTTTTGCGTCGACGCATACGTCGAAGGAGTTGACGCATACTGAATGTGTTTTTCTGGATTTGTTTTTGCCTTCAATACGTTGACTGGTCTGTCGTTAGCGGTCGATGCAATGTTGTGTATTGGTAAAAAAATTGTTTCGACGATTTTGGCCATAACTTTTGATTCGTAAGTCCGTTTTGGTCCCTGTTTGAAGCGTTGGAAAGCTAATGAATTGATCTATATAACATAGTGTAGATAATATAAAGGTTTTCCTAATATTTGTATATCTAATATGTTTGGGAAGTCAATTGTGTATATGTTATAGTAATGGATTATTGTGTTGTATTCTAAAGTGTGTTTTATACCATTTGAAAGTGAATTGTGTGCTGAAGATTCATAAAAATGTGCAAGTATGTGTGATTGTGTGGTAATTCAAGTTTGATGAATTATTTAAGATATGCATGAATGTTAAGACTAGGGAATGATCTTAATTTCATATGGTTGTGAACTTACACATGCATCATTTGTGTCAAGAGACAATGCTTGTTAGTTCCATGAGAGCTAGTGACTTGTCAAACCTAGAGCGGGGTTTGAAAGCTTAGGGAATGGTTTTTTGTGTGTTATTGGTCTAGGGAACGGATCCGGTTTAAATGTAAAAACCGAAAAATAATAACAAGTGTTGGTAACACATGGCATGAGTTGCATTGAGTCTTGCATTGAGTTTTGCATTGAGTCTCATTGTGTATATGTTTGTGCTATAAGATTATGTGTATCTATGTGAATTGTTGAAATTGGTGAAATTGTGGACTGTATGTATATACTTGTGAATGGTATGGTTACTTGAGTGATACTTTCTTGATGAAACTTTGAAGTGTGAGAATAATTGAATTATGCTTGTATGCCTTAGATTAATTATTATAATTATGTGAATTCTCACCCTTCTATTGGAATGATATTTTATATGATATCGCTCAGTTATCGAGGAGTAGAGTTGCTTAGCGTGAGGTAGCTATTGGAGTAGCTTGATTTGTGTCTTTATTTTAGTTGGGTCGAGTCGTGCTCTGGTCATGTAACACTGGGGAGATTTCAAATTATGTTTGAGAGATACATTATATACTCTACTATATGTTGTTATGTTTATTTGAATTATATGGATTTTTGGCTTTTATGCCTAAGTATTGATTATGAATGTGATAAGCATGAGACTTTCATTATATCTTTTATGATTGAAGTAAATCCGCTGCTACATGCTTAAGGTGAAAGTTTATAAAAAGTATGAATTTAATTTAAGTGCTAATGAGCACGATATGTATTTATGTGATGTTTTAAAATTATATGTGACACTCTTTTATGAGATGCATGATAATTACTCTGATTATTTATATATATTCTGCAGAGTTTAGAAGGGTGTTACATTAGTGGTATCAGAGCAGGTCGGTCCATCCGACCAGGTTGTCTAATGTTGTTTGCTCCCTAGTATGCAACATGTGTATGAAAACACTGTCGGTACACGTTTATTTTTCTAACCCTTGTTTGCAAGAGTGGGATTGAAACAAGTGGGGGAGAAGCTTGTGCTTCTCCAAGATGCTTCAATTGTGGAGTGGTGGCACAATATGTTGTTAAACACTATTATAGTTTGGTAAAGATGGTTTATGCCCATCATGATTCTCGGCTATCTATTGACAAATTGAGGAACTGATCACCCTTAATCTCTTGTTGATAGTAGACGGGATCATGTTAGATGGAATAGACGTGTGTTGTGAGCTTAGATGGTGTGTGCAGTGAATTGTTTGGAGTTGAGCCAAGTGTTTATAGATTGTTTTGATGAGTCGATGCATGATGGTGCTGAGATGTTTTTGTTGATGGCCACTTTGAGTATTGGTGAAATGGAGAAGTTGGTGCTTTGCCAATTGTTTATGACTTTCCAGAAGTTTTTCCTAATGAGATAAGTGATTTACCTCAGGAACGTGAAATGGAGTTTACGATCGACTTAGTTCCTGGAACTAGTTCGGTATCGATGACTCCATATCGTATGTTTGCATCGAAATATAAAGAGTTGAAGAGTCAACTTGAAGATTTGCTTGAGAAGAGGTTTATTCGTCCGAGTGTGTCACCGTGGGGTGCACCATTTTTTTTGGTTAAAAAATAAAGAAGGTTCTATGAGGCTTTGTATGGACTACCGACAATTGAACAAGGTGACTATCGAGAATAAGTATCCACTTCCAATGACTGATTATTTGATGGATCAGTTGATTGGTGCAAGTGCGTTTATTAAGATAGATTTGAGATCTGGGTATCATTAGATTCGTGTGAAGGCTGAAAATATTCAGAAGACTGCTTTTAGAATAAGGTATGAACATTATGAGTATTCCGTGATGGCATTTGGTGTGACTAATACACCAGGTGTATTTATGAAGTACATGAACAGGATCTTCCATCCTTATTTGAACAAGTTTGTGGTTGTGTTCATTAATGACATTTTGATCTATTCGAAGAGTGAAGGGGATCATGCTGAGCATTTGAGGATTGTGTTATCTATGTTGAAAGAGAAGCAGTTGTATGCTAAACTTTCTAAGTGCGAGTTTTGGTTGAAGGAAGTGAGTTTCCTTGGCCATGTGATTTTGAGTAGAGGTATTGCAGTTGATCCATCGAAGGTAGAAGCTGTATCGCAATGGGAAGCTTCGAAATCTGTTTTTGAGATTAGAAGTTTTCTTGGTTTGGCAGGTATTATCGAAAATTCATTGAAGGATTTGCCAAGTTATCTTTGTCATTGACGCAGTTGACTAGGAAGGGCCAAACTTTTGTTTGGGATGCAAATTGTGAAGACAGTTTTCAAGAGCTTAAGAGAAGATTGACGACAACTCCTGCTTTGATTTTGCTGAAGCTGGAAGAACCATTTGTTGTGTATTGTGATGCTTCTTTGATGGGTTTGGGAAGTGTGTTAATACAACATCAGCAAGTTGTAGCTTATGCTTCAAGGCAACTTAAAATGCACGAAAGGAATTATCCGACGCATGACTTAGTGTTGGCCGCTGTTGTATTTATATTGAAGCTTTGGAGGCATTATTTGTTTGCTTCGAGATTTGAGGTATTTAGTGATCGTAAGAGTTTGAAGTATCTCTTTGATCAGAAAGAATTGAATGCAAGGCAAAGGAGATGGTTAGAACTTCTGAAGGATTATGATTTTGTTTTGAATTACCATCCGGGTAAAGCAAACCTGGTAGCCGATGCATTGAGTAGGAAAATTTTGCATATGTCGGTGATGATGGTAAAAGAGTTGTAAATGATCGAGCAATTTCGAGATATGAGTTTGGTTTGTGAAGAGATATCTTATGGAGTTAAGCTGGGTATGTTGAAACTTACTAGTGGAATTCTTGAT
Source organism: Lathyrus sativus (assembly GCA_963859935.3). Taxonomy (NCBI): domain Eukaryota; kingdom Viridiplantae; phylum Streptophyta; class Magnoliopsida; order Fabales; family Fabaceae; genus Lathyrus; species Lathyrus sativus. The sequence goes on from OZ012738.1 coordinate 647,421,833, forward strand.
GAGATAAGAGAAGGTCAGAAATCTGATTTGAGTCTAGTTGATCGGTTGACTTTGATCAATGAAGGTCAAGGTGGTGATTTTTGGATTGATGAGAATGGTATTATGAGATGTTGTGATAGAGTTTGTGTTCTAGATATTGTTGAGATGAAGAAGAATATTCTTGAGGAAGGGCATCGTAGTGGATTGAGTATTCATCCCGGTGCTACTAAGATGTATCAAGATTTGAGGAAAGTATTTTGGTGGCCTTGTATGAAGAAAGACATTGTTGAGCTTGTGTATTCTTGTTTGACTTGTCAGAAGTCGAAGATTGAGCATCAGAAATTGTCGTGTTTGATGAAACCGTTATCTATTCCTGAGTGAAAATGGGATATCATATCGATGGATTTTGTATTTGGTCTACCTAGAACACCGAGTAATTATGAGGCTATTTATGTTGTTGTGGATAGATTCACAAAATCTACTCACTTTATTCCAATGCAAATGGATTACCCATTGAAGAAGTTGACAAAGTTGTACATTGAGAGGATTGTAAATTTGCATGGTATTTCATCTAGCATTGTGTCAAATAGAGATCTAAGGTTTACTTTGAGATTTTTGGAAAGTTTGCAAATTTCTTTGGGTACAAAGTTACGTTTGAGTGCTGCTTATCATCCGCAGACAGATTGTCAGATTGAGAGGATGATTCAGTCACTTGAGGGTTTTTTGAGAGCTTGTGTGTTGAAAAAGGAAGGAGCTTGTGATAGATACTTACCTTTGATTGAGTTTACTTACAACAACAGTTTTCATTCGAGTATTGGAATGACACTATTTGAGGCATTGTATGATAGGTGGTGTAGGATGTCATTGTGTTGGTATGAGTTGGAAGAGAGTGTCGTGGTTGGACCTGAGATAGTCCAGCAGACTACTGATAAGATTAAGATGATTCAAGAGAAGATGAAAATTTCTCATATTCGTCAAAAGAGTTATCATGACAAGAGGAGGAAAGCACTTGAGTTTCAAGAGGGAGATCATGTGTTTCTTCGAGTTACTTCGATAACTGGTGTTGGTAGAGTATTGAAGTCGCGTAGTTGACGCCGCGTTTTATTGGTCCTTATCAAATTTTGCAGAGGATAGGAGAGGTAGCCTATCGTGTTGCTTTGCTGTCGTAGCTTGCTAATCTCCATGACGTGTTCCATGTATCTCAGTTGAGGAAATACATTGTGGATCTGTCTCATGTAGTCCAAGTAAATGATGTGCAGGTAAGAGATAACCTGACTATGAAGACATCACCTATGCGGATAGAGGATCGAGAGTTAAAGCAACTTCGAGGTAAAGAGATTGCTTTGGTGAAGGTCGCTTAGGGAGGACCAGCTGGTGGAAATGTGACTTTGGAGCTTGAGAGTCAGATGAGGGAGTCTTATCCCGAGTTATTCGTTTGAGGTAATTTTTTAGGGCGAAAATATTTAAGTGCGGGAGGGTTCTAACACCCCAATTTTTAGTAATTATTTATTTAATTGAATTAATTGATTAATTATGTGATTTTGTGTCTAATTGAATTAACTCATTTATTCGAATAATTTGATTTAAATGAATTATTTGATTTATTGAATTTGTATGAATTGTTTGATTTATATGAATTATTGGGTTTAAATAAATTAATTGACTTATGTAATTTATATTAGTTAATTGATTTAATTAATTTAATCTAAATATGTGATTTTGAATTAATTAAATTAATTGATTTATTCTATTTGATAGAATAACGTAGAATTGTTAGATTATTTAGTTGGACTTAATTAGTTGTGTGAATAGTAAGCGGGAGTGGGTTGAGTTAAGCCCAATTGATTAAGACAATGTTAGGGTTTAACAAAAGAATAGAAAGAGAGAAAAAGTTAGAAAAGAAAAAGAAAGAGGCTAGAGAGAATGAAAGGTGGAGAAGAAGAATAACCAAGAGAAAAGGCTCAAGAATCATCCAAAAACCAAGGTAAGGATGGGTTTTTATATGATTATTAGGATTGTATGATAGTGTATGATGGGTAGTATCATATTTAAGATAAAAATCCCTAATTTCCATGGTTTTGAAATTAATGAGTACATGATATATGATGGTAGGATCCTTAAATATGTGTTGTGGGCTGTTATAATTGTCATATAATGGTAGTATTTCGAATTCTGAAAGTGGGTTTTTTACAAAATTGAAATCGGAGGTCCGGAAGGCCTCCAACGGTGAAAAACGCAGAAAATTCTGCATTTTACACTCTTTGCATCGATGCATACACCGCAGCGGTCGACACATACTGAATGCATTTTTCTGGATTTGTTTCAGCCTTCAATGTGTTGACTAATCTGTCGGTAGCGGTCGACGCAATGCTGTGTATTGGTAAAAAATTTGTTTCAACGATTTTGGCCATAACTTTTGATCCGTAAGTCCGTTTTAGTCCTCGTTGGAAGGGTTAGAAAACTAATGAATAGATCTATAACATAGTGTAGATAATATAATTGGTTGCCTAATACTTTTATATCTAATATGTTTGGGAAATCAATTATGTTTATGTTATAGTAATGGATTGTTGTGTTGTATTCTAAAATGTGTTGTATACCATTTGAAAGTGAATTGTGTGTGGAAGATTCATAAAAATGTGCAAGTATGTGTGATTGTATGGAATTTCAAGTGTAATTCATGTTAAGATTATGGAATAATCTTAATTGCATATGGTTGTGAACTTGCACATGCATCACTTGTGTCAAGAGGCAATGCTTGTTTGTTCTATGGGAGCTAGTGACTTGTCCCAAACCTAGAGCGAGGTTTGAAAGCTTAGGGAATGGGCTTTTTGTGTGTTATTAGTCTAGGGAATGAACCCAATTTAAATGTAAAAACCGAAAAATAATAACAAGTGTTGGTACCACATGGCATGAGTTGCATTGAGTCTTGCATTGAGTTTTGCATTGAATTTCATTGTGTATATGATTGTGCTATGAGATTATGTGTATCTATGTGAATTGTTGAAATTGTTGAAATTATGGATTGTGTGTATATACTTATGGATGGTATGGTTACTTGAGTTATACTTTGTTGATGAAACTTTAAAGTGTGAGAATAATTGAATTATGCTTGTATGCCTTAGATTAATTATTATCTTATAATTTCAATAATTATGTGAATTCTCACCCTTCTGTTGGAATGATGTTTTATACGATATCGCTCAAGTACCGAGGAGTAGATTTGCTTCTAACGCGAGGTAGCTATTGGAGTAGCTTGATTAGTGTGTTTATTTTAGTTGGGTCGAGTTGTGCGCTGGTCATGTAACAGTGAGGAGATTTCGAATTATGTTTGAGAGATACATTATGTACTCTACTCTATGTTGTTATGTTTGTTTGAATTATGTGGAGTTTTGACTTTTATGCCTAAGTATTGATTATGAATGTGATGAGCATGAGACTTTCATTATATCTTTTATGATTGAAGTAAATCTGCTGCTACATGCTTAAGGTGAAAGTTTATAAAAAGTATGAATTTAATTTAAGTGTTAATGAGCACGACATGTATTTATGTGATGTTTTAAAATTATATGTGACACCCTTTTGTGAGATGCATGATAATTATTCTGATTATTTATATATATTCTACGGGGTTTAGAAGGGTATTACACTAGGCACCACAACCTATAGGTTTTGACTCCTTCAGGGTATCCAAGGAACATACATTTCATAGCTCTAGGTTTGACCGTATCTTTCCTGATGTGAGCATAGGCTAAGCAGCCAAATACTCTAAGTCCGTCGAGATTCGGTGGATGTTTCAACCATAATTTTTCAAGTGCTTTCATTCCTAAGGCTGTCGAGGGACGCGTATTTATCAAGTATGTTGCAGTTACAAGAACTTTTGCCCAAAACACATTCTTTAATCTTGCACTTATCAACATGCACCTCATCCTTTCCAGAATGGTTCAATTAAACATTTCAGCTGAACCATTTTGTTGGGGAGTAGCTACAATAGTTTTGTGCCTTCCAATACCATACGCATCAAAATAGCTGTCAAAAACTTCATTGCAAAATCAAGACCATTGTCGGTCCTCAACCTCCTGACCTTCCCGCCACTTTGATTTTCGACCAGAGTCTTTTAACTTTTGAAATTTTCAAGAGTTTCATCCTTATTCTTCTGGATGAATACCTATAACTTTATGAAGTAATTATTAATTATGGATAGAAATAATTTGCACCTGAGTGTGAAGAATTCCTTGCAGGTCCCCAAAGATCAAAATGAATGTAATCAAGGGATACATGTGTTCTTTGTTTACCTTTGTTAAACTTCATTCTACAACATTTATCAAATACACAAGGTTCATAAAATTCCAAATTTTCGACCTTGTCACCACAGAGCAGATTTTGTTTTGACAATTCAACCAGACATCTTTCACTGGCATGGCCAAGTCTCTTATTCCATAGCTCATTCTTTGACACATGTTTCATGGATGCCACATCTTCTGAACCACTTACAACCTCGGCCTCAAGGGTATACAAACCTTGTTTCTTCACGCCTCTCATGACTTCCTTCGAACCCTTCATTACCCTTAGGATACTTTGCTCTCCTTTGAAAACATATGCTTTCTTGTAGAATTCACCAAGAGAAATCAAATTCCTCTTAAGATCAGGTACATACCTAACATCAATCAATAGCCTTATTGACTTATCATAGAGCTTGAATCTTACAGATCCAATACCTGTAATTTTGCAAGCTTTGTTGTTTCCCAGCAGCACTAATCCACTATCTTGATCATACAATTCCTTAAACATGTATTTGTTTGGAGTCATGTACCAAGTACACCCTGAATCCATAATTCACTCCTTACTAGATTTGCTGCTTGAAACCACCAGGACATCATATGATTCATAACCATCTTGTGCAATGGTTGCATTACCATTATCCATTCCACCATGATTGTTCAGTCGATCAGGGTATAATTTTCTTATATAACCCTCCTTCTTACAAGGATAACACCTAATACTAGGAGCATTACCACCATAAGAATTATGTATAAATTTACCATTCTTCTTCTTAAACCTACCATCTTTCTTTAAGAATTTCTCCTTAACGGGCAAACCTTCACCACCTGTTGATAGCTTATGCTCCTTTGTTCGTTCAAATTCTTGGATTATAAGGTAGATTGAACATCTTTAAAGGTCAACGACTCTCTTCCATAAAAGAGAGTTTCTTTGAAGTAAGTATGAAACTTAGGTAAAGAGCACAGCAACAGCAATCCTTGATCTTCATCATCAATCTTGACCTAGATATTCTCAAGATCAAGAATCAACTTGTTGAACATATTCAGCTTCTCAGTCAAGGCTTTATCTTCACTTATATTGAATGTATACAAATTTTGCTTCAGGTAGTGACGATTAACCAATGATTTCGTCATGTAAAAATCAAGTTTCGTCCACGCACTAGTTGTAGTCTTCTTTGAAACTTGCCAGGGAACCTTATCACTAAGGCTTAATACAATGGAACTATGGGATTTTTCAACCATTATTGTCTTCTCTGATCCATTCAACGCTTCTAACAAACCCTATTGAATAAGAAGGGATTACATCATCAAGTGCCACAAACCGATATCATTCACACCAGTGAATTTCTCAATCTCATACTTTGTTGACGACATCTTCTTCTCCATGCTCACTGCACCAGTTTGTTGTGAAACGATGTCGTCAATAACATGAAAAAGTTATGACATAAAGATTAAGTTTCTTGAACAAACTCTAGAAACCATATTAGGCTTTACGAAAGAGGGAGAAGAAGGAAGAAGAAAAAGAATAAGAGTTGGTTAAAATTGTTTTACTATTCACTTTCTCAATAAGGGCTCAAAGATTACAAGTGAGTAACAGAAATTAGTATCTCTTAACAACCTGAGAGAACTAGTCGATTTATAGACTATTAAGCTAACTTGGGCCATAAGCTAAATTAACAATTGGACTTACAAGAAAGACCCAATTTGACCTGCTTTAAAATAAAACATATTTCAACATCATGCTTGAACAGACTTCGACTACAATATGCACAACTCATGTCGAACCATGAAGCTATCCTTGTCGACACCAGAGTTCGATCCAAATACCACAGTTTCGATCTGACATTCAATAATCTAGGTTATTGAAAAAATAGAGAATAAAGGTAATTTTTATCGGGAAATAAAGACAGTAAATCATTGGTTGAACTTTATTATTGGTTTGACTTGGAAGTGAATTCATGCTCATGCTCTGGGTTTTAACTTTTCTTTCCTTATTTGGGAGTGTGGCCCACTTTGTTTCCATCGTTTTTAGAGTGCGGAATGGTCATCTGCCCTTCTTTATTTATTCTGATGGTCGAGTTAACCCCTATTTAGCTTGTTCCACTACTAAAAAATATACCTTTTGTAACACTAATTTTACAATGGCCATAGATTTAACCATGGTAATACTTTATTTTTTGGGTTTTTTATTTATTTAGTAGAGGGCATATCACAACGGTCAAATGAAGCAACCATGGTGAAAAGGTACACGAGATAAAATGGTTCAATTCCCAGCACCTACAATTAGCCATTTATCGTGATAAAAATGTTATTTACCTTGTATATTAGGTTTTTATTAACAACCGTGATGAAAGGTGATACTTTATTTATATATAAGTGGAGCTATATATCGCTTCAGTACATTACGATCGTCTCTCTCAAAATAAAACCCTAACAACTCTTTCACTCGTCTATCTCAAAACAAAACCCTAACAAATTTCCCACTCTTCTCTCTCATATGGAAACCCCAAAACGAAACCATAACAACAAATCTTAGTCAATGGATATTTACAGGTTCGTTTTCTCTATAGTTTTTTTTTTTCAAAAACTGTTTCAATAGCTTGTTTCATGATGTTTGAACTTCTTTCTTATTTTGACTTGTAGGTATGGATGCTTCTTTCAATAAAGAGGACAAAGATAAATTTAGTCTTACAAACTTGTGTCAAAGATCCAAAATGACATCCATTCAAATTCTACACAAGGTTGCAGGTCTAAATTTATTTTCATCCTTATTTCATTGACAACATGCTTTTATGGGACATGTATGGTATGTTTCTAAAGCATTTTATGACTTGATATGTTTGTCGTATTGTTTTTGTTGTTTATGGTTTGTTGTTGATGAATGTTATTATTAATGTTTGTTTAAAAGATGAGTTTATTATATATTATGTGGTTTAAGTGTTTTTCCAACCCCTTACCAAATATATAACTTTCTAAACTATATTAGAAAATTATGATATGATAGATAAAATTGTATTAGAAAATAAGTACACATTCAGTTTTTGACAAGAATTCTTCACACTATTAACTGCATGTTGTTCTTTGACCGTTAGAGTTTGTCGTAGATCTTCAACCATCCTCTTTCCACCTCTATTTTTTTTTTGCAAAGTAAATAATATTTTACAAAAACAATTAGAGGTGAAGACAGAGGCGGTTGAACAACTAGGATCATTAAACCAAGTTCTTACTGTTAAAATACAGATAAGGCGTGGAAGATCACTTGTCAAGTATTGAACGTGAACTTATTCTTCTAATATAACTTAATTTGTGATATTATAATTTTCTTGTACATATTGGAAGGTTATATGTTTAGTGAGTATTGACGAAATAAACATTCCACATAATTTTTAATAAACTCAAGTCTATATTTAATTACGGTTGTTTAGAACAACTGTGATTAAATATGTTGCATTAAATAATATCACAACGGTTGATTAAAGTAACCGTTGTGATAGGTAGCACGCTACATGGATATAATCACGATTGCATGATCGTGGTAGAAATCATTAATCATCATACATATAATTACATCTTACCTTACAACGGTTAGACCAGCGTAGTAATATTTTTTTCTAACCATTATGATAAGTGTTTTCTATAGTAATGTTTTCTTTAGAAGTGTTGCCTCTCGTTTTTTGAATAGGCTTGTTTTTAATGTGGGTGGCAAGTGTTGTTTTTTCTTGAGTTTTTGATGTAGGATGTTCTTTTTTCTCTTCTCTTAAATTTTGTTTACCTGAATCTTTTTTTTAATGCATTTCTAGTGCTCTTAGTTGACGTGTATTATTGATATTTTTCCGTTTTGATATATCTAATTGCTTTGCTATTAAAAAAAAATGCTGAAAAATCACATTTTGTTTTCTCAATCAATAGAAGTGTTTAACGCTCTTTAACCTAAAAGGATTACTTCAGTATTTTTTTTAGATGATTGAGATTATTCAGTATTACTAGTGATAATGAATATTCTCCTTGATTACCAATATGAAATAATGGTATCGAGTTGAACGTATCTTCATTTTCATTGGCATGGACCTAGTTATATCCAAAGAAAAATCTTATTGAATTGACATATCATAAATGACATAAACCACATGCTGGATATAATCATAGTTTCATTTCCCTACTTGACTTTTCATTGATTATATATAACAATTTTATCTTAGATGCTCAAAAACAAAATCTTGGCCAAAAGAAAATCTGGTCCCTTGTCTCCCTCAGTTTCCATTGCTATAGACCCCTCCATCATGCATGCATGAATCATAAAGTTTGAATAATCAGAATGAATGATCCCAAAATCAAATCTTTAGAGATCTTTTGATATATTTCTTGACTTTCGTTATACAAATACCAATATTGATGTAGTATAATCTACAAAAAAATCTTATATGAAAGTGATAAGGTAGTGGAAAGAAAAAAAAAATCCATAGATTCAAATGTCCAACTGTTGGGAGTCTTCTTGACCGTGATGATTCATGCAAGATCACAAGATATATGCGTGCGTAATATTAATTTAATTATTTTTAATATATAATTACCTCTCTTGAGAGGAAACTTCAAGACATTTTACATAGTATAGTAAATCTAACATTTGGTTCTATCAAATCTTTGAATTTGACATTTTGCCTCCCACTATTCACCTTATACTTAAGAAAACAAATTACTATGAAAATTACAACCACGGATTTCTTTCATATTTTAACATCTCTCATATTTCTTTTAAAATTAATTTAAAAAATTCTGACCCTTTTTATCACTAATCAATTAATTATTTTATATTTTCTATATAAAAATTGAAATATTTATAATATATTAGTTATAATTTAATAAATAAATTATAAACGAGACAAATATTTATCATTAACTAATAAATTAAAATAATTATTATTTTAAAAAATACTTTTGATATAAAAAAGAGATCAGCTATAATATATTATTTATAATTTTTTGCAAACTTTATTATTTTCAGTTAGAAAGGCAATCATTAAGTCATTAATCATCTTCTTTAAGTATATGGTTAAAATTTTGAATTCATTGTGAAACATACACCATTATAGTGGAAGTACAACATTCTGAATTCATTAGTCATTTATGGTGGAGGTACTTCTAGATATAGACCGAGGCAAGTTGCTAATATTCTTGGATTCATGTGGGACATACACCATTTAATTATCTTATAGTTCCTATATTCAAAGACAAATTTATAACTCATCATCTTTAAATCATATATAACAAATAGAGTATTGATCAAGCTAACCGTTGAAAAATGCCGCTTTCTTTCTATGATGAGTGTGGTTCAATTGTCCCAGTCATTTATACAAGACATATTTATGCATTGTCTTGGGATTTATTAATGACCAATCAATATTCTTAACAAACTAATTTCTTGCATTCAAAAGTTTGTATGGACAGATAGCATAGACACTAGAAGATTGATTACTATATCTTGGAAGATTATTTTCTCACCTTTGTCTAAATGAGGTCTTTGTCTGGGAGATATTAGGACAATAAACAAAGCTAATTGTTTATCAATTTGTTGAAAGTTGTTGATTATCAATAATCAATGGCCCGGTCTATACTTATTAGTAGATAATTCAAGTACAAAAAAAAACCATGTATCATATTTCTTCTTCAATATGGCCTAACTTTAATAATTTTTTCCTTTCTAAATGAACATAGTAGATGGAAGGTTGATAATGGTAAGAACATTGATTTATCTACTGACAATTAGTTGAGATACAAAATTAAAGATTCATGCCTAGTATTACCAGTGGATATATGCACATTGTTAAGGTCAATTCAATTATCCAAGACATCAATTAGAATATTCTACATCCACTTTGCCTCTTCAAATTGTTGAAGAGATTTTGAAAATTAACTTGTCATTTAATAATACTATTACTGATAATTTAGACAAGAACTATAAATAGTGATTTATCATTTAAAGATACCTACAATTGTATCAATAGAGATCACATTGAGAATTCTTAAACAAAATTCACATGGCATCCCTAAATACTACTTGCTATGTTATTAGCGACTTAGAAACTAATGTATAAAATTATTCCAACATAATACTACTTTATTCAAAAAGGAGTGCATATGTTTGTGTTCTCTCTGGAATTGTGATGTAGAAACTACAAACCACTTATTTCTTAGATGCAGATATGATTTATTTTGTCACTGGATGGAGCAAATTGTTTGACATGAACATTGATAAAACTAGTTACAGAAGTTTATTCAAATTTACGGGAAGAAGTTGGAGCTCTCAAAATTCACAATTTGATTATGACTCTCTTCATAATAATTCTTTGCAAAACTTGGCATATAAGAAATGATATCAGGTTTTGAAATGAAAAAATTAAATTTGATAGACATTCTCCATGTTAAACAATTGGTCTATATGTCATCTACTTCTTTAAAATGGCACATGTAATCTTAAATATATGAGTTTACAATTATTAAATGCACTGACATCAAATGTCGACCTACTCCCGCACCTAGAATCTTACAAGTTAATTTGTCTTTTCCTAATCATAATTGAATTAAGGCAACATAGCTGGAGGTTCAAGAGAAAATATTAGAATATCAACTTGTGGTGAGATAACTTATAAACATTCATAGGAATTTTCTCAACTAAGATTTGAGTTTAAACCTCCTTTCAAATTGAATTGCATGAAATCATGCTTGTTATCGAATATGCTAACAAGATGAGTTAGGGAAGTTTTTTGCTTGAAACTTACCCACTATTGGTCATTCGGGCAATTTCTAATGTGAATATTTTTCTTGGCATCTTTAATTAAATAGAAGAATACTTTAAACACTATATGCTTCTTTACATTCAAGATATGTCATATTTTTAGAGAGGAAAATACACGTGCAGATATGCAAGTTTTTTTTTGTTTATGACACTCGATGAAATTCACTTCCTATTTGTGCTTTTGAAAGCTTTTTGAGAGATAAGTTAAACATGTCCAATTATCTTTTTGCTATATTTTTAATGGATTAGGTTTTATATCCATCATTTTTTTATTCAATAAATTGTATTTTATAAATATAAAAAACTCTAAATAAGTCCCTATAAAGTGTCATTAGATTGCACAAATCATAAACAAAAGGCAAAATACCATTTTTTTCCCTTAACTATACTTCTGAATTCAGATTGGTCCCTTAATCAATGTTTTAATCTTGTAAATAAAAAATAATTATAATATAAAAGTTATATTTTATTACTAAAATCATACATGATACTAATGTTTATTATTCAAATATGTTAATTTTTAGACTTCAATTTTTTAACTTTGTTTTTTTAATGAGTTGATTAATAAGTCATTCACACATACAACTTATAAATAGAAAAAATGTTTGAGATTATCTAAATAATTTTATATTATAACTATTATTCAATTTTTTGTTCTTACTGTTCTTTGTTAGTTGACGAGTGCACAAAGTGATTTTATATGAATAGAGATTATTGATAATAAGTCTACTGATCTGAACTAGGATAATTGTTCGACTCAATAGTTGACTAGGAATAAGTAATTATAAATTGTAGTTCTATAATTAACGAGCTAAGGTCTTAGGGAATTATCGTCTAAATTAGTAAGTTGCACACTAAGAAATTGGGTGCATTGGTCTTGTTAATTTGCCATATAATTATAACGTAATTGTTATTTATTTGATATACATTCTTCAATATATATAATTAGGGGATTCAAAGAAATATCTAATAGTTTTTCTTTATCAAAACTTTACTCCAAATTTCTTCTCGTACTTGTTGTCGTACTAATTATAATTGAAACCCCCCCCCCCCTCTTTATTTATTTTAATTCACATTAGTATCACCTTGTTTAAATTCACAACGCAATATTTCTACGATATTTTTATTTTGAATTTAAAAAAAAAGTTATTAGTTAGTTTTAATTTTTTTAATTATAAAATTATTTTCTAATCTTATTTTGCTCTTTATGGTGCAATAATGCTACTAAGGTATTGTTTGATTGTTTATGAGAGGTTTGGATTCAATACTGATTTTGTTGGATTCAGAAATCGAAAGAACATTGTGTGTATTTCGAAAAGGAAAGCGAGAAGCGCTGCAAGCTACAAAAAAACCTAAAGAAGAAAGAAAAGAGATGCCAAATCAACCACGACAAATGATGGAGGATTATTGCAGGATGACTGATGTTGGACATGTATCCTTAGGTTTTCAACCAACTAACCCTGTTACTTTTAATATAAAAAATAATGTGCTTTCAAGTTTAAGAGACAAACAGTTTGATGGATAAGTTATCCGAGATCTTTAGGAGCGTCTGGCTAGATTTTATTAAACTTGTTCGATGTGACTGAAGATCAGGTGAAATCATGGTTATTTGGTTTCTCTCTGAGAGGCATAGCAAAAGATTGGCTACATTGTTTACCAAGTGGTACCATTCAAACTTGAAAGGAATTGGAAGACGTGTTTTTGGAGAGGTTTTTCACGAATGCTCAGTTTATAGAAAGAAGAGCAGAAATATCACATTTTGACCAATGTGATTCTAAGTCATTTTCTGGTGCGTGGGCGAGATTTAAGATGTTACTCTGAATATGTTTGAACCATATTATGTAAAGCTCTCATTTATATAGAATTGAATGAGTTAACATTGAGGTTTAATAAGGAAAAAGTTGTGTTCAACATGTTTGAAGCAATAAAGCACCAAAAAGGAAACCCTTTATATTATATGATAGACATTATGGAAGAAGTTGTTTAAGAGATAATTACAACTGAAACACTTTCACCATCGATGGATCATGTTATTATTAATTCAGTTGAAAAGGTTGAAGATGCATCTTATATAGAGATGTACGAATTTTTATTACAACTTCAAGAAACACGGATTGATCATGCAACAAACTCAACCAACAATGCAAAAAGATCCTGAGTTAAAAGAGTTTCTAAAACATCTGAAGTATGTCTTTTTGGGTGAGCAACCGCTACAACCAGCCATCATCAAAAACTCGTTGTCAACTCTAGAAGAGGAAAAGTTGTTACGAGTATTAAGAGAGAATAAGAAATCACTTGGTTTGAGTATAATTGATTTGAAAAGTATTATCCTATCATATTGCATGCAGAAGATTAAATTGGAAGAGAAATTCAAACCTGTAGTTCAACCACAAAGAATACTCAACCCTACTGATCAGTACATATTCATATACATTCTTCCATTATTATATTTAGGCATTCCTACAGTTTATTTGAGTAGTTTTACTATTTTGATGTGTTTTCATATTTAAGTTTGTTTTTACCTTTATTTTATTTTCACACCTTATTTTCAGCTTTAGTGGTTATTTGATATTTGTCCATTGTTTGAATCATAATTAGAGTTGTGAGAATCGGATTTGCGCGTTCTAATAGGCGTTAGAAATCTAAGACAGAGAGTTACAACCTTTATGTTTGAGGAAGAAGATAATTTGGAGTGTAGCAGGTCCAAATAATTCGTTGAAGTCAGGACCCGAAATCTGCCATTTGAAATATTTAGTTTTGGGTCGGGTTTTTTTATGTTTTTTGACCCAGTTGGGTTAAAACCAGAAGTGTTATGCTTTCTTATACCTAGCAGCCATACTACTGTCTCTTAACCTTCTTTTCTATGAATTTCATTGTGCTTTGTACGATTTTTATGGAAAACTAATTCCCAAGGCAAATCCTGCTGCTTATGGGTTTCATCACTTTGAGGCTATTATAATACCAATTTAATTTGATTTCTGTTCAATTCTTACCTATAAAATCATTTGCTTAATTTGATTGCAATCGTTTTCTTAATTTGACTGTGTTCATAGGATAGAATTGATTAAATTTGATTGTGTGCATGTTCCTAAATTTAATTGCGTGTTATCGTTTGCTTAATTTGTTAACTCGTCATATTCTTAACCGTTTGCTTAATTCGGTAACAGGAACATAATTCATATAGTTTTGATAAACGCTTGTATGATTAATATCATAATCGAATAGGATTGGAGCCGCTTAGAGATTGGTGTTATAATAGTCGATCATAAGTCGGAATCCGAATCAGTAGGATTAGTCGTTTTAGCTTAATTGATAATCACTTATTTTAATCACTTTTTCTCTTGTTTTATAAATTAAAACTTAAAACCCCTCATAAACCTTTTCTTTAGTTGGTTGAAATAATACAAGAATCATGTGAGAACGATACTCGAGTTGTCGTTACCGTTACTACTGTTTTCAAAAATACTCGTTTTTGATCCGTCCGCGACAGCAGATGAAATTGGCGTCGTTGCCGGGGAATTCTTGTTGATTTTAGCCAATTTTAGAATTTTAATTTTAGAGATTTGTTGGAGTTTTTTGCTTTTTGTTTTTGTGTGTTAATTTTCAGAGTTGTAGAATAAGGGTAAGCGTTTCAGCCTATCAGGTAAGTTGGAAGCTACTGTTTCGAGTTGCTCTAAATTTTTTCCAGAAAATCCGAAAAAAATCGACGAACAATACTTCTTTAGAACAGAATTCTAAAAGATTTTGACCCTGAAAATCGTAAATTCCTTATTTTTCTATTTTATTTGATTTAATTTCTATTTTCATATTTTCAAAAAAATCCAAAATTTTTGTAGATATTTATTCTGATTTGATTTGATTTTTAGTTATATTTCATAACTTTTAGATTTTACTTTATTCGCTTTTCTATTTTTCCATTCTTTTTATGAATAAGGACATTGTTGGTATTTTCCTAATTGTTGCTGCATTGCCGAATTAGTTCTTTATTTTCTTTTTCTTTGTTGATTTACCTATTAAATTTAATATGGCTAACCAAAGAACTCTTAAAGAGCTTGCTGCTCTTGATTTTCATTATAATGGTTTAAGTATTGAATATACTGATGTTGATGTTCTTTTTGAGTCGAAATCTAGTTTAGTACACTTGTTGCCAAGGTTTAATGGATTTGCAGGAGAGGATCAGAATAAGCATATGAAAGAATTCCAAATTATGTGCTTTAAATCTTCTGAACCTTCACTAGAGGACCTTGTCAAGCAAATGACTATAAATGATCTTCAGTTTCAGCAACTAACAGATTCCAGTCTTCAAGCTTTACAGACACAGATTGGATAACTTGCCACTGTAGTGAATGCCATGCAGCAAGCTCAAGAATCAAACCAACTACCTGTCCAAACAGTAGTGAATCCAAAAGAGTTTCCTTCTTATTTAGTTTATGATACTTATTCTGAATTGTGCAACTTACAATGCGTCCCACATAGCTTTAGCAGTCGTACAATGTGAAACTCTATAATACTCATCAACTCCCAAAGAGGATATCAAAATATTTCTAGCTTTCCAATCGTAGTTGTACTTTTTATCATCTTCATCATTCCATTGTGCTTCCGGCTTAGGCACAACAACGTTATTCTCATCGGTCATGGTAATTTCCATGGGACCATTTTGTATAACGTTCCATACCTTTCTATCATGGAATTGATATGCACGCGCATACAATCTTTCCAATAACTATAGTTCTCACCGTTAAAAACTAGTGCTCTATTGTAAGCTTCTTTTGGTTCATTTGCCATATTCTAAAAAGTTATATACGAAGCACAGAATGAACCGGTGCTCTTGATACCACTTGTTAGACGATAACAATGACCTAGAAGGGGGTTCAATAGATCACTAATTGCTAAACAGAGTCAGCGCTTAAATGAAATTTAGTTTTTAATATTTTATATGGAAGCGGCCGATGAACTATGGTCGTCTAAATGAACTGTTACTGAAAAGATCGGATATGCGATAAGCCTAGATGGAATATCGACTCTGATGATAAAAGCGAATCAAAAATTTGAACACCAATCAATACAATTTTATTCATTTAAGGCTGTGCAATTTCCAATGGCTTGTGAAAATAAAATTCAAATTGACAATAACCCAAAAGGTTTGTGTTTGATCAGTTTGTCAAACGCTTGGTGTGCGATACACTCCAAGTGAAATTCTACAAGTAATGGTAGTGTGGAACTTTTCCAATTACAATCAAAAGGATTATAATGAGCTTTCAAAATATTTTTCAGCACTACACTATACCAGAATTTTACAGAGCAATTTGATTGAACACAAACGTAAATAAATCAGAAATGGAAAAATAGCGAAAGAGAGAACAACACCAAATTTGTTGAGGCAGTTCCCCCTTCGTCCCCGCTTGGGGTACGTTTGCCCTCAATTCTAGAAATAGAATTGAGATCTATATAAATCTGTTGTAAATATTTGTACAAGAGAAGAAATAGTAATCACACACTCAAGCCTAGTTGTTGATGTTGAAACTATGTCTTCTCTCCCTTTGATTCAAGGTGAATCAAGTGTCTCTAATGTGTTGAATAAACCTCCAATTGCAGCTACTCGTCTGAACAACCCAACGATCTTCAAATCTTTAGCCCGACTGATTTTAATCACACACAATTCGAACTCAAATCTTTCTTCCACAATCCTCTAGTTACCGCTACTAGATTGAACGAACCACCCGTTCTTCAATCACGTTCGCTCGGATGAATCTGTGAAGAAATGATTTGTGTAAAAACCCCAAAATCACAAGATTCTTGGAGGACACAACTTTAACGGTTTTATTCAAGAAAAATCCACCGATCTCTCAACCCAAGTCCGATATAATATCCTATGTTTGGTCGTTATCACCTCAATGATGCAGAATGATCAACAAAAATTGTTATGTGTACTTATTGAGAAAATGCAAGAAAGGGGATGAAGGTGATGAGAGAAAATCAGTGTCTATGTTTCAGTTTTCTTGTTAGTTCTAAAGAATGAGTCAAAATGAATATATATATATATATATATATATATATATATATATATATATATATATATATATATATATATATATATATATATATATATATATATATATATATATATATATATATATATATATATATATATATATATATATATATATATAAGACCAAGTAACAAACATAACAGCAATTTGAAAGTCAAACATATTAGAAAAATAAGGTAACTCGAGCGAAAGCTCAACCTAAAGAAAAAGGGGGTCGACTTGAGCACTCTCGCTTTCAGAATTATGTAGAAACTGATTCTATGCGTCAACCGGAACAGGTTCATGCGCCGACGCAAACCTGTCCAGAAATGACAAATTGAAATGCTAACAACATGAGTCGACCGGAGGGTCGTTGCAAGCACTCCTGATAGCAAAATCTCAAAATCCACCTTGTATGAGTTGACCTAAGCAGGGCTTTGAGTCGACTCAAATGTTCAAAACTTCTAAAAATGATATTTTTGACATGTCTTGCTATATCTAAACACTACTAATGCACATCTAAGTCTTTCAAAAAGATCAAACCCACACAAAACACATATAATGCTTTTCTATATGAATAGACTCATGTTTTCTTGAGAAATTTTTGTGCACAAGAGAACTACGAGTGCAAATTAGACTCGATGATACCATTCAAAATACAAAGTACTAACTAGACACGTTTTGACATTATTAAAATAAGGATTGAGACAACTTGCTCTCACACATGATTTGATTATAAATGAGTTTGAGTTGAAGTGATATATGCTTGAATGTTTTTAATCTGAATGTAAATTTGATAGAAGAGTAATTTTCATATATTGATGAATGGAGTGATAAACTTTGTTTTGTGATGATTATTAGATTAATCTTATTGAAATTTGATTTGATTTAGTGTAGGATAAGAAGAGGATATAAATTATGAGTCAGAATTAGATGTGGTGATCACAACGCAGTCTTTCGTCTTTTGTTGGTCATACCGACACAAACGCTATCGTCGTTGATTTCGATTTAGCCGTGGTGATTACAACACACTCTTTCATCTTCTGATTTTGCTTGCTAAGATGTGGTTTTGATTTATTCTGAAAAATAAAAGAGGAATTTGTGATCTTGCTTGCATATAGATTTCTACTCTGGATTCTATACAGGAAAAAATGGGAAAAAAATCTCAAAATATATGGCTTACGAAATATGAGATCTATTCTCATTTTTTTAGCACTAAAAATTAAGACCATAATGAATTGAAATATTTCCTTAATTTCTTCTATTTCATTACATTTTACTGTACTTTTTAAATTTTATTTCCATACTAAAAGTTGAAATTTTACTTTTAATCAGGTGGTGCAAATGGATGGAGAAGTTTTCCTGCAAAAGGGAGAACACTAAGAGGTTGTTGAAGTTATTCAAGAATTGCATAAGTATTGTGTAAAAGAGTCAGTGAAATCTTCTTTAATATTTGAAGGTGAATCCACATTTGCTATTAAATCATACCAAATAAATCTTAGGGTGCTTAATAAGTTGTTATTCAAAGCATTTATATACACATGTTCTTTACAATTAAAAATGAAGTTAGGAAAACTCCACTATTGTTGCCATGTATCAACTGTTTTTAAAAAATTATATTTATATTGTAGAGTTTCTTTCAATTTAAAATGCATTCATTTATAATTATTATTTTTATATATTACAAATATTTTTATAAATAATAAAAAAATTTTACAATTAATTTTTTTAAACAAAAATAAGAAAAAATTATATTCTTAGTACAATCTAATATTTATATATTAAAACTATAGCGAGTTTTTAGTTATAAAAAATTAAAAAGACAAAAAGGATGAAATTGACGATTTTTTTTCAATGATTTGTTAAGATAATTGGTTTTGCTACATGGTACCTCTGTGAAAGCAAGAGGTTTTTGATTTTATGGCGCTTCAACCAATTTCACCGACTTGGTATCGCTCTTCTTCTTCTTCTTCTCTGCATTTTCACTTTTTCCAATCCCAATCTCAAACCAAAGCCATTTTCAAATTCTCACTTTCTTGTTCCAACAAGACAACTCATGTCGAAATTAAGGTTGTTAACAAGAAAAACAAAAACAACTCCAAACCAAGTTTCACCGACAAAATTCGAGGTAAATGGTCCCTCAGATTACCTTCCCAAACAGATAAATTTCCATGGCAACAACCACAACAAGAACCAGAACCAGAACCAGAACCAGAGGAAGAACCACAACCACAATCCAATAAGAATGATTCTTCAACGAGTCTGAATTTTGAGTTTCCAAAGCGTTTATCTCCTTGGCTTGTAGCAGGAAACCCTAAACACCCACAGCTTGATTCTGAAACCGGTGCTTCCAATGACATTGAAGAAAGTGAGAAGCCGTTACAGAAAATTTCTGGTGGTTCTGTTGTGGAAAGACAAGTTCAAGAATCAGAAAATGGTGGTTTGAAGAAAAGAAGAAGCAATACTGAGTTGGCGGAGAGGTTGATTCCTGAACATGAGTTGAAGAGGCTCAGAAACGTTGCGTTGAGAATGGTGAAGAGGTTCAGTGTTGGAGTTGCTGGTATCACTCAGGAATTGGTGGATTCTATTCATGAAAAATGGAAGGTTGATGAAGTTGTTAAGTTCAAGTTTGATTCTCCTCTTTCTGCTAACATGAAAAGGGCTCATCAAATTCTTGAGGTTCACTTTTCCTTCCCTCTCACATTTTCACTTCTCTTTAATTAGGCTTGAAAAATGCAAATGCACCCTTTGCTTTCGATGTACGTACCTGTTTAGATTGACTTATTTGAGTATATTTATGATATTGTAAGAGCTTATGAGAAGTGGAAACAACTTATCAGATGTTCATAATAAGTTTTGTTCAACTTATTCGTCATAAGGTCTCCTGGATAGCTTAGGAAAATAGGTTACGAGAGAATAAAGTAATTGTAGCAGAGATGGGGATGTTACGTTGGATGTGTGTCGAGACTAAATATGATAAGATTTAAAATGTCAGTATTAAAAAGAGTGTTGGAGTAGAACGTATAGTAGAAAAGATGGTGAAAAATTAACTTATGTGACTTGAGAATGTAGAGAGAGGTCATGTAAATTATGTGGTAAGGAGAGTAGATCAGATGGAGAGAAGTCAAACAACTAGAGGTAGAGGAAGACCTAGAAAAACTATAAGAGAAGTTATTAAGAAAAATCTCGAGATTAACAATTTGGATGGAAGCATGGTCCTAGGTAGAACATTGTGGTAGTTGATCCATTAAGCCAACCCCACTTAGTGGAATAAGACTTTGCTGTTGTTGTTGGGGTAATCTTTTGACATAGAAATAGCTTATATGGAAACACTTGTATGATACACACTTATGCATTAAGTGTTTTATTAAGTTGTTTTTCCAAACAAGGTTGTAGTGTGTGATTGCTTAGGGCTCATTTACTTGCTTATAAATTGTCTTTTTCCAATCAAAATATTTGAACTGCTAGAGCCTTTATCTTCATAGTATTACTTTCTTGCTTAATTTTTCAGAGTAAAACTGGAGGTATTGTGGTATGGCGATCGGGCAGTTCCATAGTGTTATATCGAGGAATGTCCTACAAGCTACCCTGCGTAGAATCCTACACAAAAGTACGTGATGCTAAGGAGAATGCTATGGATAATTCAGTGGATGTCGGAAGTGGAAGCAGTGCTCAAGTAAAAGTGAAAGAAATAGTTGTACCTATAGAATCATTTAATCGAGACTCGGCAGTGTATATGAAGGACATGAGTGAAAAAGAATCCATGGAATTGATCGAACTCAACCATTTGTTAGATGAATTGGGTCCGCGCTTCAAAGATTGGACAGGCCGTGAGCCTTTACCTGTTGATGCAGACCAGTTACCTGCTGTGGTTCCAGGGTATAAAACACCGTTCAGACTTCTTCCATATGGGGTGAAACCTTGCTTATCCAACAAGGAAATGACTGTGATGCGTAGGATTGCTAGAAGAACGGCTCCGCATTTTGCCCTCGGTATGCAAGAATCTCTCTAGTTACAAATTCATGTCTTCAAATTTTTCTTACCAAAAGATACTATTGTTAACTGCTGCAGGAAGAAATAGAGAACTGCAAGGTCTGGCTAGAGCTATAGTAAAGCTGTGGGAAACAAGTGCTCTTGCGAAAATAGCCATCAAACGTGGTGTTCCCTTTACATCTAATGATAGAATGGCAGAAGTACTCAAGGTATTTCTCATGAACCGCTAGAGATTTGACAACATTACTGTTTCATTTATTTGTATTGGAATCTTATCATGCTAAAAAGGTAAATAAAACAATCCATCTACTTGACGACCTCCGTCACTGTTGAGTCTTGTAGTAATCCAGTGAGAGCTTTTTCCACAAAATGAGAATATCAGGGATGGATTAAGATTTCAAACCCATTAAACTTTTTTCGGATGCATCAAATGAAACATGAGCATATAGATAGATGAATCAATAAAAATGAAACCTGTCTAGTATCATAAAGTGTATCTGGTTTTCTGCATTTTATTATTTTCATTCTGAAAATATGAATGGTCAAACACCTGAGTTTAAAGCTTTCAGGTAATTGCCAAAGTTTAACTATGCCACTGACCTAAAAAGTTAATCGAAAATGCCAAGCAAGTACAGATAAGTTAACTACATAATTCATTAATAACCATATTTTATATCATAAGACGAACTAGATTGTTAACCTTCCCTCAACTGGGTGTTATCTGTATAAAGTACATGATGAAGTGCAAAAAAACAGTACAAGTACGACATCTCTGCTCTTTGTAGTTAATGCTTACTGAATCAGACGATCTCAGTCAATGGAATGTATACTCTTAATATCGAAATGTGTGACTTTCATGGCATTTGCCTTTGCTTTGAATCACAATTACATTGAAATTATTGTGTTTTCAATACCATTATCAGAATTCAGAATCATGACTCTTTGAAGTTATTAAACTGTGGTTCACGGTTTGATAATATTCATAGGAGTAAGTTGTTATGGTTCAAGCCACAAGTGATTTTCTGCAATTGAAGGATAAGCCTGACGTTGGTTCTTACATGAAACCCCATATTATTCGGACTCTTTTTTTTTTTTTTTTAATGTTTTAGGTACCATAAAAAATTCATTTAATTAATAATACCCGAAAGATTGACTGCAGCTATATTTTTGTAATACTCGTGCATTTTGAAAGCTAACCACACTGGCTGTGGCAATACTGAAGTGAATAACATATTCCTTTCTTCAAACTTATGGTGTTTTCTTTTCATGCATTTGCAGAAACTGACTGGCGGAACTCTACTTTCTAGAAATAAGGAGTATATTGTAATTTATAGGGGTAATGACTTCTTGCCTCCAGTTGTTACCAAAACCCTGACCGAGAGAGAGAAACTAACTGTTCTCCAACAAGACGAGGAAGAAAAAGCACGACAAAAGGCTTCATCTATTACTATATCAAATAGCAAATCTTCTCGAATGCCATTATTTGCTGGTACCCTTGCCGAGAGTAGGGCAGCAACTGCCAACTGGGGACACCAACCGTGTACTCAAGAAGTTGAGAAAATGATGAGAGAATCTACCTTAGATAGACTTTCTTCTTTAATCAAAAGTCACGAGAAAAAACTAGCTCTAGTAAGTTGCAAAAGACCGATTGGAATAACTTCCTAAAGACTATTTGTTGTTACCACATGTTTCTAACTTTTTATGGCCACAGGCAAAAACAAAGTTCAGGAAGGCTGAGAAGGATTTAGTCAAAATACAGGGTGATTACAATGCAGCAGACCTTCCAACTGATTTGGAGACTCTAACTAATGAAGAGAGATTTTTGTTTAGGAAGATTGGTTTGAGTATGAAGCCATACTTACTTTTAGGTAAGAACAACTAACTTATTATAATAAACTGCTTTTGTACAAATTTATCATACAAAAATTGTTAACAGCGTGAGATTTTCAGGGAAGCGAGATGTTTATGCTGGCACCATAGAAAATATGCATCTACACTGGAAATATCGTGAGTTGGTGAAGATACTTGTAAAAGGAAAAAATTTAGCCCAAGTTAAGCACATTGCGATATCTTTGGAAGCTGAGAGTGGTGGGGTGCTGGTATCTGTAGACAAAGATACCAAAGGCCATATAATAATTATTTATCGTGGAAAGAACTACTTCCGGCCACAGGTTATGAGGCCCAAAAGCTTGTTGACACGACGACAAGCATTGGCTCGGTCTATGGAGCTTCAAAGGCGGGAGGTAATAAAGCAATAACTTCTTACAATTTGAGACTTTTACTTGTTCTTTTACCTCATGAAGTTTCTATTTTTTTTCAGGCACTAAAACATCATATATCAGATTTACAGGAGATGATTGGCTTGCTCAAATCTGAACTTGTAAGATGTTTATCACTTCTATACAACTCTGCTGTAACTATTTTTGTATAGTTTATAAGTTTATTTGTAAGTTTTTGTTGTTGATTTCAGGAAGATATGAAAAATGAAAAGGTGTTTGATGGTGACAAAACTCTTCACTCAACACTGGACAACAACCCTGTATCGAGAAGTTAATGTTAACAGTACTGTTCTTATACCTCCTATTTTTGTCTCACTATTCTCTTTGATAAAACTAGAATGAAGGAGCGGGGCTCATTTTGACAAAGACGACAGTGGTGACCTGAACTCGAAACATCGAAACAAACTACTCGACTTGGTATAGTAATAAATTGCAATAGCTTGTAGAGGTTGAGCATTATGGTTCACCGAGAATGTGAAGATTAAGCTACTGAGCACAAAAACTTGAGCCATGGCTTTGATGTGTCCCACCGAGCCTTTTCTCAAGTCAGATGATAGGGAGAGAGTACTATCATTGCTTCCATTGTCAGCTTCATTTATACCAATAGATTTATATCATGTAAAAGGGTTAATTCAGTTGAATAAATGATTAACTGGATGATTTACCCAGTTTGATATCACTTGACATTACTTGTTAATGAAGCTAACTCAGCTAAATGATCAGTATACACATGATCAGCTCCTTCTACTATATGTGACTTATGATTATGTAGGATCTTTGCGAATTCAAATGCATCTCCAACAGGAATTATTGCATCAGAATCACCATGAACAGTTAGGAACCTGTCACGTATATATTACGAGACTCTGCATTATCGTGATTAGGTTGGCAACTGTTTTAATATCATGATACATTGAAGCATAAAGAATCACTGGACTAGCTCATAGAGACCTATGCAGCACTGACACCATACACATACTTGTCAACATTGATAGTAACTCAAAATAATGTTATAATCGAATGTAATCACATGTGTCAGCATCATATTGGACACCGGATTGGACACCGGATAAACAGTAAGTAACAATGTCATTGGTTCCAGCTTCTTGTAATATGCCTACTAGTTTATTGCCATACTTGTTAGTTATTATGACTTTTTTCTGCTGAAATGCTGAGAAAATATTTCAACATCTTAAGTTTCTTTGAAATTGATTAAGCATTCAATATACTACTTAGGTTAATAATTGTGACTCTAGATCAAATACTACAGTAATATTTATCCTAATAGATAAGTATAAGTTCAAATAAATTAATCCATACAAATATCTTGACAAAATTCTTCTATGTCAAATATCTTGATAAATACATACTTGCACCACCTATAAATTATGCTACGGTGGTGGAAAAGTGACAATATGTTGTTTTATTTATGACCGCGAGAGTGCAGCTCCACTAAAGAGAAACACATATTCGGATGTACTTTTATGACTATCTAAATCTCTAGCTTAGTCACGGTCACTATAACAAACTAACTCATTCTTTTCCGCTCTCTTATATAATAAATTATAGTTAACATTGTCAGTCAAGCAGCGAAGTATTTTACTAATTAATGATGGAGTTTGATTGGAGATTCTATAAATTTGTTGAGAAATAAGTGTGAGTTTTAAATCTCAAATTGTTTAAAAAAGTGGAGATTGGACACTTTATAAGTAAGAAGACCCGTACACCAATCACTTTAAAATTTTAGGTAAATATGTGGTATCTCTCTTATTTGTTTGCTTGAGTCTTTGACCTTTAGGTGAGTATTTGATCAAATATAAATGTTTCCCCCTCATGATGACCCATCAGTGGTATTATAGCCTAGTTCGAGTAAGACATCTGCTTCTTGTGTTGAAAGTCTTCCTGACATGGTGATCAGGCAACATGTTTCGTTGAAGTGCCCATGACGAGATAAGGGTGTCTCTCAACAGTAGTACAAACACGTGGATGAAAGAACTTCTGTTTGAGAGAGCATAGTGAATGAACCCACACTTGAGGGAGAGATTGTTGAGAAACAAGTGTGAGTTCAAAGTCACACATTTAAAAAAGTGGAGGTTGAGCAATTTGTAAGTAAGAGAAATTATACACCTATCAACTTAAGATTTTGGGTGAATATGTGGTGTCTCTCTCACTTGTTTGAGTAAGTATTTGAATTTTAAGTGAGTGTTTGATCCAATGTAAATGCTTTCCTCTCATGACGATCCATCAAAACTTGCTAATGAGGCTGACAACATACATTAAATATGGTCGAGTGGATGCCATATACACCAGAATTTCAACCACCTGCTTTGAATAAGTGTTGTCAATCTTTGTTCCTTCAACATCTCAAATAAATTTAGTTCCAAGAATCATAGAAATCTGAACTGGAATGCAACTATCCAGTTTAAATCTTTCTAATATCACTTGAGCATATCTCTTTTGACAAAATAAAAATGTCATCTACAAATTGAACAACTTCTATGCTAATAAAGCATTTCATCATTCCCAAATTCATCATCTCATGAATTGTATAAACTATATTAAGAAGTTTTCATTATTTATAGTAAATATCAAATCATCTATGTGTGACTCTATGTGTTTAACATGTAAAATAGATTTTGATTATGACAACATGAATAAAGCAAAATACCATAAACATCATCAAATAAAGAAGAATGTTTCAATAAAACAAAAAGTGATAAGTTTATGATGATTGACTTAAAAGAATCAAATGCTAAAGAAAAACATTAAAAAAAACAGATGTGTATGCTAAAAGATCGTCTTGTGTTCATGTGCTCAACTCTCTTAGTCCTTTATATGATCTTTTAAGCAATATTAAATGTATTTCTCTTAAAATACTAAGGATATACACACATAACACATAACACATGATGTTTTTTTTTAAAACTTCATATATTTTTAAAACATCTTAAAATCACTTTGAATCAGACCAAAATTAAAGCAAAGTATAATCAATAATAAAATCTCTCTAATTGACTATGAAGTCTCTATAATTAATTAACAAAACTCGGTCTGTAAGTGATTATGATACTTGCTTAATCAATTATAGAGCAAAACCCGTTTAGTAATCAATTATGGTAACCTAAGTAATTTTTCATGCTTTTAATCTAACAAAACTTTCATAATTTGCAAATCATAATCAATTATATTTCTAAAGTTTTCTTATTTACCTAAATATTTTCATCCAACATAGACCTTATCAGTTAAAGGATTGTAAAAAGAAAGGTAAAATTTAAATTGGTTACTCACACCAAGTGGTACACATCTCCCTCTTATTATCAAGTCTCTTTCTATTTGAATCTGGAACGTGTGCATAAGAAAATGCACCCAAATACTCCAAAGTGATTAATAGATGAAGGCTCTATAATTTCCTTCCTTGCACCTAATTTTCTATTCTCTATAACGATCCTATTTATCCAAAACCTTTAGAAAAAGTTATATTGAAGACTTAACTTTTTCAATAACATAATCCATTTACTGCGGTTGAAACAATCCTAATTTTCTAAACAAAAAAAATCTGGGATCTGTTTGATTCCCTTTTTAAAAACAATTTTTTTTTAATTTGAAATATTAAAAACATATTTTGTTGATCAAGGTAAGAATGCAAAAATCTCAAGCTTTATTGATGTTGCAAACTTTACTCGATAATGAAAACAGAAAGTTGAGGCTGTATAAGTAGCCTTACAAAAAAACTGCTTAAAACTAAAACTCCTAATTTTCAGCCCTCTATGCTAAATAATAGGACTTACTAGAACTGCTCCTTTTGACTAGGAATTTATTAACCGACTAAAATTCAAATACTAATTAAAACAAATATTAATATTTCAACAATTCCTCCCCTAAACTAAGTATGCATACTGCATTTTAGTTTAATCTTCTGCTGCTTGTACTCCCAGCTGCTTCCGAATTTTCTCAAATTGGTCCAACTTCAATGGCTTGGTCATGATATCTGCAAGCTGATCATTTGTTCTACAGAACTCCATAATAACAACTCCGTCCTTAGTTAGATTTCTCAGAAAATGAAATCTCACGTCTATGTGTTTGCTTCTCCCATGAGATTTTTGGCAAGTTTAATGGTAGAAGAATTGTCGCAAAACATTGTAACACAATCAGATTGAGAACCTTTAATTTGTTTTAGAATGTGTTGCATCCAAATACACTGGCAAGCACAAGATGCCGCTGCTACGTATTCGGCCTCAGTTGTAGAAAGAGTAACTACTGGCTGCTTCTTGGAGGCCCATGCAACAGCTCCACCACTTAACATAAATACATAGCCTGAGGTGCTTTTCCGGTCATCTATGTCACCGGCATAATCGCTGTCCGTGTAAGCTACTAACTCATCCTTGCACCCCTTCCAGTAGAAGATGCCTAGATCAATTGTTGACTTAATATACCTTAAAATTCTTTTGGCTGCAAGCATGTGTGCTTCCTTTGGATTTGACATGAACCTACTAATAAGACACACACAGTACATTAAGTCAGGCCTGGTTGCTGTCATATACATCAAACTCCCCACCATCTGCTTGAAAAGAGTTCCATCAACTTGTTTTCCTTCCTCTTCTCTTGACAGCTTAATACTCCCAGGGACTATGGGATTTTTTACTCCATTACAATTTCCCATGCCAAATCTCTCGAGAACTTCTCCTGCATACTTCTTCTGGCTTATGTGTATTCCTCTCGCATTTTGACGCACTTCAACTCCTAGGAAGTACTTCATTTCGCCTAGATCAGTCATCTCGAATTCTCGTTTCATAGAATTTTTGAATCCTTGCATCATGATCAGATTATTACCGGTAAAAATAAGATCATCAACATAAAGACTTACAATCAATATTTTCTCTTTTTCTTCTTTGATGAACAAAGTGTATTCATAGCAGCTCCTTTTGAAACCTTCATTGAGGAAGTAGCTTTCGATCCTGCTGAACCATGCTCTTGGAGCCTGCTTCAACCCATAAAGTGCCCTTTTTAGTTTGTAAACTTTGCTTTCCTCCCCTTTTACTTCATATCCTTGCGGTTGTGATACATATACATTCTCATGCAGCTCTCCGTGCAAAAATGCACTCTTGACATCCAATTGATAGAGTTTCCAGCCATTTCTTGCTGCTAGTGCTATCACCATTCGGATAGTATCCCATCTTGCAACCGGGGCAAAAACTTCATCGTAGTCTACACCTTTCTCCTGTGCATAACCCTTGGCCACCAAGCGAGCTTTGCACTTGCTAACTTCACCGTTTTCATCACACTTTGTTCTGTAGATCCACTTTACACCTATTATTTTTGCTTCTGAGGGAGGTTGAACTAGCTCCCAGGTTTGGTTCTTTTTTATTGCTGCTATTTCCATGTCCATGGCATCTCTCCAATTTTTCTCTTTTACTGCTTCTTCATAATAAATTGGATCAGTAGGCATAAACAGAAGAAAATTTGGTGCCTCATCTTCTGATAATTCACCTCCACTTGTATAGTCTTGAAGGTAGATTGGAGCCTTTCTTGTTCTCTTTGCTGTGGTTGGTGGAGTTGTCGCTTCATTTGACGAGGAATCCTCAATTTCTAAGTGTTCTTCTTCTGATTCACTCGTGGTATTTTCATCTTCATGTTCATCTAATTCCTCAATTTCTTCCTCATAGTCTTCACCCCAATCAAGTGCATCACTTTTTGATTTTGCATCTGTCCTCCCCCAATTCCAGCAGCCATTTTCCTCAAATATTACATCTCGACTGATTGTTACCTTCATAGTTGAAGGATTTATCATTTTGTATCCTTTTGATTTCTCACTGTATCCAATGAATACTTGCTTTTGGCTTCTAGCATCAAGTTTGAGTCTTCTAGCTTCTGGTACATGAACATTTCCTACACATCCGAATACTTTAAAATGCTCGACGCTGGGCTTGAGACCACTCCAACACTCTTCTGGTGTCTTGTCTTTTACAGCAGATGTGGGGCTTCTGTTGAGCACATGGCAGGCCCATTTTGCAGCTTCTGGCCAAAACATTTTTGGCAGTCTCTTCTCTTCCAATATGGAGCGTACCATATTCATAATTGTGCGATTCTTGCGCTCAGCGACTCCGTTTTGTTGAGGTGTATAAGCTGTGGTCAATTGTCGCTTGATTCCTTGAGCTTTACAGAAGTTTGAAAATTCATTTGAATTGAATTCTCCTCCTCTGTCTGTTCTTAAACAACACAATGACAAACTAGTTTCCTTCTCTGCCATGGTTTTAAATTCTTTGAAAATAGTGAAGGCTTCACTTTTCTCATTTAGAAAGTAAACCCAAAGTTTTCGACTGAAATCATCAATAAATATCAGTATGTACCTTTTGTTTCCATGTGATTCAGGAGAAATTGGACCGCATATATCCGAGTGAATAAGTTGCAGTTGCTGTTTGGCTCTCCAGATGCTTTTCTTAGGAATAGCTTCTCGATGTTGTTTTCCAACCATGCAGCTTGTACAGATTTTTGATGAAGCATTCAATTTTGGAAGCCCTCGAACCAATTTCTTGTTATGCAACAACGCCAAATTCTTATAGCTCAAATGACCAAACCTTTTGTGCCATATTTCACCAAGGTTATCAACATTTGCTTTGAAGCATGTAGATGTTGATATAAGAATGTTTGTTGTCACAAGAAACATTCTGTTGGTGGTCATTATGCTTTCCATTATGCAGCCTCTGTTCGGATGATATAGCTTGCAAACTCCATGCTTAATCATAATTGTGATGTCTCTATCTTGGAGCTGCCCAATACTCAGTAAATTATTGCATAAATCAGGAATAAAAAATACGTCGCTTACGATATGAGTGTTTCCTCTGAACTCCAATTTGATGTTTCCCTTTCCCATTACTTCTAGCTTTGAGTTATTTCCAAGCTTGACTGAGTGCCTGAAGCTTTCATCCAGCTGTATGAACCATTCCTTGTTTCCGGACATGTGGTTTGAACATCCGGAATCAAGAAACCATACTCCCTCTTTCTTGTTTGGATGAGAATCTGCTTGTGCCATCAGCAACATCTCTTCCTCTTCATTAAACTCAGCATAATTCGCTCTTTTCTCCCATGTTGGACACTCATACTGATAGTGCCCCAAATTATGACACTTGTAGCATTCCACAGTAGCCCTACTTGTAAATGGTCTGCCTCTACCTCTTCCTCGGCCTCTCGTTATGCCTCTGCCTCTGCCTCTTTCGTAACACTCCTCGTGTGTCACTTTCAATGCCTGCTCCTCCTCATTTGAACCCTTCATTCTTTGCTCATGGATAAGGAGACTGCTTTGGAGTTCATCAACTGTTAGAGTTTCCACATTGTTAGACTCCTCAATGGAGCACACAACGTAGTTGAATTTTGTCACAAGAGACCTCAAAATTTTTGACGTAATATCGTTTTCTTTCACAGTCTCTCCGCAAGCTTTCATCCGCTTTGCTATGGAAAGAGCTCGTCCAAAGTATGCATTGACGGATTCTCCTTCTTTCATCTTCAGTACCTCGAACTCAGTCTTCAAACTTTGAAGCTGAGCTCTCTTCACTCTAGTTGAACCTTTGAACTTTTGTTTCATCGAGTCCCATATCTGCTTTGAGGTGTCATCATTTAGTATTGTCTCCAAAATTTCTCTATCAATGGCTTGATAGAGATAATTCTTCACCTTTCGGTCTTTCAGCTTCTGTTCAGCAATTGTTTTTGTCTCCTCATCAGTGGGCTGTCGGTTTTGTGGACCAACATCCACCCCATCCTCGACCAAGTTCCACATCTCTTTAGATCTGAGGAAGTTCTCCATCAGCTTTGCCCAATGCTCATAGAAGCCATCAAATTTGGGAATAGCTGGTTGCACAAATTTGCTGCTACTGCTGCTATCATTCATTCTCACGAATTTCTTTAAATTCTCTGTCTTTCTCTGATCAGGCCTCTTGACGAGGCTCTGATACCAATTGTTGATCAAGGTAAGAATGCAAAAATCTCAAGCTTTATTGATGTTGCAAACTTTACTCGATAATGAAAACAGAAAGTTGAGGCTGTATAAATAGCCTTACAAAAAAACTGCTTAAAACTAAAACTCCTAATTTTCAGCCCTCTATGCTAAATAATAGGACTTACTAGAACTGCTCCTTTTGACTAGGAATTTATTAACCGACTAAAATTCAAATACCAATTAAAACAAATATTAATATTTCAACATATTTGGCATACTATTTTTAAAATATAATTTTTAAAACTGTTTTGTGTTTTTTACTTTTAAAAACTAAAAAAGTGAAAGAGCTCAAACATGTTTCAGTTTTCATTTTTCAATTTTAGTTTTAAAATTACAATTGAAATATTGAAACAAACGAAAAACTAGTTTTTTTCAAATTTATCTCATTCTTCTTTCTCTTAGACAAAACTCGTACTATCTGTTAGAAAATTGAATATGATAATCTTGGATATTTTCGAGAAATCGTGTTCGTACACTTTTCGAATAAAGTATTTCGACCCTATTATTTATTTGGGTTCATGAAATCTTTGTGGGGATAATTCTTGAAGAACAATCTGCTTCTGGCAATAGAGTATACGAAATCTTTGTGGGGATAATTTTTGAAGAACAATCTGCTTCTGGCAATAAAGAACAAATCAGGAATGTAGAGAGAAAGTATGATTTTCGTTATTTTTTGTGTATTAAAACTGAGGTCAAATGACTCCTTATATAGGAGATTAATAACAGAAACTGAAAAGACACAACTGTTCAAAAATTTCGAACGGGTTCAACTGTTCAGAAAATTTTTAAATAGAACCCCACGGGGCGCTGCCCCGCACCCCGCCAGGGGCTTCGCCCCTTGGAACCCCTTTTCAATTATTTGCATTCAATTGCACGTTGGCTCGACGAGCGTGCACTCCGCACTACCCTAACTTGTTTCCAAACTTAACGCATAATTGCATCGGCCTACAATAAATCACATTACTACTAAAATACATTGATGATACTAAAATCACCAACACTATCTTCTCTGACACACACAAAGAAAAAAGAATGAAGAGAAAGTTGTGTGATCTCCGAATTTTTGCTCAGTGGTATTCGATTCATGTTCTGTGATCTCCAATTTCTTCACTACAATTTGCGATTCAAATTTTTTAGGTTGGTATTTTCACTTTTCCATTGGTATTTTCGTCATCTTTAATTGTTAGGTCAAAATATTTTGTTTTAAGAGCGCAAGTGTTTATAACTACACAATATAGTATTTTAAAGTTATTTAAGAGTGTAATTTCATGTATATTATCTTTTTCGTTTTTTTTTTTTGGAAAAGGAATGACATAAGCCCAAAAAACACAAACTAAACCATAACTAAGCGGAGAACTGTCATTTCTGAAATATCATCCTCTAACAGATGTTTCTAACGAATAGGACAAACAAAGGATCAAAATCCTTCCACAAGATCAATACCACTCTTCTCAATTATGTCTGCACATCTATTCTTTTCTCTATAAATATGATGAATCTCCACCTCCCACTTCAACTCCATTAAGGATTTAATCTTATTAATTAACAGTCTCCCAGTGGGATTCTCCAACTTTCTATATTGGACATGCATCACTACTTCCATCGAATCCACATTAATATCAATAGTCGTACCCTTATCTTTTGAGCAAGTAACAATCCTTCGTACCCCCCCCCCCTTTCCACACACATACACACACAACTCTGCCACGAACAAGTTACAAACCTCTTATTTTTAGCAAAGCCTCCAAAACACGCACATTCATCCACACCTTGTCCGCCCATCCTCCAAACAAGCACCATCCGAATTCAATTTAACCTACCCTATAGGAGGTGGATTCCAATTGATTAAATGAATCTCTCTAGGAAGATTGATCATTATGAAATCCAATTTAACCTATCCTTAGTAGGTCCGAAATAAATTTCATCGTGTTTCTCCTTATTGCGCCACATCTATATACTATGACATGCCATCGTCTAGAACACCTTCCAATCTTTATCATTTTCCCCCCATGTTATTCATCATATTCAATTCAAGTCATTGCTCCAAGTTACACACAAAGAACCTGTTGTACTCTGTATCTTTCACGACCCTCCATAACATCACAACCAGCGAGCAATCCCTCAAGGCATGCAAAACATCTTCCTCAACATTCATGCAGTACCTACACATTAGAGAGTTCAAACCCATACAACTTTTGGTTTTGTTTGTAAGAAGTCGATTATGGTGAAGTTGCCAAACAAAACACATAACTCTCCCAGGAGCATGCATCCTCCAAATCCATTTCCACCTGCCATAACAATTTCTAAAATGATTTTTATCAAATATAGAGTACATTTTAAAAACTGCGAAATCTTTGCCATCATCCGCGAAACCTACTCGAACATTGTTATCACACTTATTTGGAGATGTATATTGTCTTTTAAACATAAGATAAAATCATAAGACACAATTTATATTTATGCATCAACTTGTACAAAGTGAGGTGTCATCACATTTTGTCCTATACATATATTAATGTTTATTTTGTGATTTTATTTCTTTCTCTTTTAAGTTTAGCATGTTGATATGGATTAAAATGTAAGGCGTTTTAAATTTTTATCATTGAATAATCATGTTTTGTTTTATTTAAAGAATTTACTAATGTGTTATGGTGTTTAGGTAAATTATGTTTTTGGTGGAAAGAAAATTTAGGATTTATTTAAAATATAAAGTTGTTAGAAATAAAGTTGGTTAGGTGTCCAACATGATCCAAGAGGTTTTTATCTTTGGTGGTTTAAATTATATATATATATATATATATATATATATATATATATATATATATATATATATATATATATATATATATATATATATATATATATATATATATATATATATATATATATATATATATATATATATATATATATATATATATATATATATATATATATATATATATATATATATATATATATATATATATATATATATATATATATATATATATATGGAGATGCATACCTGTATCATATTTGGATGTATTTGGAGAAACATCTCTGAAATACCTCATAAATTCATATATGAGTTTGTTATTCATGCAAATGATGTAAATAACAACTCAACAATATTTTTGGAGATGTATCTCTGAAAATGCTCATTAAAAAAATTGATAAAACAACACCTTGCATGGGCTTCTTCTTCATGCTAATAAAGAAACCATAGAAAAATTCTTGAAATTTTTTATCCCACTCTCAATCAACGTTTCAACGCCAAAACATGATTCTTGTATTTCATCACTTCAAAGGAAACAAAACAAGCAGGAATTGAAGGTAAATATCATTCATTTCATCCCTCATTCCTTGCATTAATCTTAATTTTCTGATAAAAAAAGAACGTTGAGTTCGAAGATGCACTTTCGAACAAAGTTAGGTGAGTTTCGAATGTGCATCTCCGGATTGTCTTGATAGTTTGAAATGTAGCACTGCTTTTATGTTATTGGTGGTAATTGATATGGTGCACTCGAATATATTTCTTAAAACTATTGTGAGTGTGGATGTTAAACCAGTCGAAGTAAAATATGATGTTAAACCGGATGAAGCGAATTAAGATGTTAAATCGGGTGCTCGACCATCCGGTGTAAAGGTAGATGTTCATGCACAATTTACTAATAAAGAAACATTTTTTGTTCGTGAGCATATGTTACAATGAGTTCGCAGGGAGGTTGGAAAATTGGAGTTTGGTGTTGTAGTAGGAAGATTCGACAATGGTTCGAATAGAAGACAAGCATTTGTAACAATGGTATTCGAAAGAAGTGGCACATACCAACCGAATATTAGAAAGTTTAAACGAGATGACACTGGATCGAGGAAATGTGAGTGTTTGTTTATATTGCGCGAATACCATATGGAGGATGAGACATAAAAATTTAATGTGATTTCTGATATACATAATCATGCATTGACTGACAAACTAGAAGACCATTCCATTTTATGTCGCCTTGTGCCAGAGCATATGGAACTTGTTTTAGACATGACATTAAACATGGTGGCTCCAAAAAACACACTCGTGACTTTGAAATGGAAAAGACCTCTAAATGTTTCAAATATCAAGCAAATATACAATGTGTGTGCTCGAGACAACAAGGCGGTAAGAAGACCGATATCTGAGATGCAACAACTGTTAAAGCTTTTGGAAGATGAAGACTATGTATCAAAGCACAGAGTATGTGAGGATAAAGTCACTATTCGAGATATATTTTGGAGTCATCCGGATACTGTGAAGTTGTTCAACATTTTCCCTCCGTGCTCATAGTTGACTCAACATACAAAACAAACAAGTATAGACTTCCACTCTTTAAAATTAGTGGTGTTACTTCTATAGAGATGACTTATTCGGTCGGTTTTGCATTTTTGGAATTTGAAAAAGAGGACAATGTTACGCGGTTTTTCGAAACGTGCAAGAGTATGTTGAAGGACCAAAAAAACACCGCACTGATGAATTCACTTGCAGTGGTGTTTTCTACATCATCTGCATTACTTTGTAAGTATCATATAACCAAAAATATGAAAAGTCAGGTAAAACCTGCAGATGGCACGAAACAAGTCAAATGTGAAGATCGTAAAATTGTCAAATCTAGAGTGGTATAGAAAAAATAATGGATGTATGGAATGGTATAAAAATTCTTCCACGAAAAAATTATGTGTCGAATATGTTCTACATTTTAGGATTGTGTGTGCGATATATCCAGATTTTCTAAATTATGTTGAAGGCATGATTCAGTGACATTATTTCAGTGATAAAAAACACATAGAGACATACTAACTAACAACATTTCAATGGAAAAAAAATGCAAGTTTCACTCATAGAAAACATTGGTTCAAATAGGTGCCGAAACAAATGGTCAAAATGGAAAAACAAATGATCAAGAGAAGTTATGGTACATTTTAGTAGTACTAAAGCCATTTCAGTGATGTAAACCTCAAACGTGATAAAGAAGAACAAACATACCTCAAACGTGATAAAGAAGAACAAGCGTACCTCAAACGTTATAAAGAAGAACAAACATACCTCAAACGTGATAAAGAAGAACAAACGTACCTCAAACGTGATAAAGAAGAACAATTTTCCTTCGTGCTTCAACAATGAAAATCGAGTTTTGATGAATATCGCCTACTATCAAAAGAGTTTTGATGAGAGTGACGATGAAAATCGCCTAGAGATTTTGCGAAGAGAATGATTATATGAAGTTAAAGCGTTGATAGGTAAATAAAAAGTATGAGTCTAGTTCTCTGAAGTATTTAATGCAAAAGAGGAATCACATTGTTTTTCCATACTGACATGTATGTATTAATTATAAAAAAAAGCCACACTGCATCATATTCTGAGAATATATTTAAAATATCTATCACGTCGATTTTTGAGAAAAATCGAGAGATTTGAATATATAAAATAAAAAATTAAGAAGGGCTTTTGAAAAAATTGATTTAAAAATATTAATGCAAAATATATTACCTCTTAGTTGGACCATGTAACCGAGGTTAATAATAATAAATAAAAATTAACAAAGAAAAAAAATGGACGCTGGAAAGACGCCAATTAAAAAATACTAATTAAACCATTGGAAAAAAAAACATAAAGTGCAGTATTTGGGGTTCGAAGCGAGCTCCCTTATAAATCGAGAAAATATGTTGTATATGTTTTTTTAAATAAAACACGACGCTCCCAGGATATATCCCCTTGGTTTTCATTGTTCGAGGTGAAAATTTCTTCATAAAATGTCTAATTTGTAGTAATGAAATTCCCTAATTTTCTTATTTCTCTATTTAATTTAATTCTCTCTATTTTATTTTAATTAAAAAATATTAAATAATAGTATAAATTATATTCCACCTCTCATAATCCCGCCAAAATATTCAAAACACACTAATATATCATATAATCATATAATGACTTAATAGAATAGTTAAAATAAATTAAATTAAATAAAAATCTTGTAAATCCCAATATACCCAACAAACAAAATAAATCATATAAATTCACCAACACTCAATAATAAATAAACAAAAGCAATTAAAAATTTAATTAAATAATTAATTGAAAATTAGAGGCATTACATCCAACGCCTCGTCTGAGGGACTTATTGTCTCATCAGCCAGACTCAACATAACTTTTCCTAATGAACTGAGATTTTCTATCAAACAAGTTATTTAAACTCCCCGTCTGAGGGACTTATAGTCTCATCAGTCAGGCTCAACATAACTTCGTCTGAGGGACTTAAAGTTTAGTCAAATTGGTCTTCCACGCCATATCACCAATAAACTTGGGGCCTCAGGATACTTCAACGCTCTGTAGTCTAAAAGCACTTCTCCCTTTATAAAATCCCTTGTGCTTGAGGGATTGTATAGTATTATATTTGTAAAAGGCCTAGCTACGGAGGGGGACTATATCCTTCATAAGGGGCGATGACCATATATCACCCTTAATGAGGATCGCTTAGCGCTAAGCATATCCTAATCGTCTAATTATGGGAAATATGGAGAAAGACATTTCTTGGTCAGAGTAAATTTAAATTCAATAGCTAATCCACGTCCTCCTGGAAAGTAGGGATTCAGTGGTCCACCAATGACTAGTGGATAATTACCATTTCCAAGGAAACCCTACGCCCAAGGCCATCTATAAATACCTCCCCCCTAATGGGAGAAGACAAATCAATAATATAACTAGCATCACACATACCATATAGCCTCTCACCTCACGTGAGATGGCCTTCCTTACTGCCATACACACCACCATATAGAGCCTCTCTCTGCCGCGAGAAATCCCTAACCACCTTAATTGTTATAAAACTACTAAGGCCTTTGAGTATCCTCTACCTTTGTAGGGATACCATGCACACATGTACTTTTTGACAAGTACAACACCTTTAGAGGTGAAGATCCACCCTTGTAAAATCCATTATTTCCTTTCCCAAATCTGAAAGTATACTTTTGTATACACCTAAAATACACCACATCCTTTTGTACATAATTGTCATACAATTAAACTATACACTAATGCAACTCAATTAAAATATCATATATTAGTTCAAGTAAAACCCATGGTCAAACATCATTGTTGACAAATTAGAAATCATAATACAAATATTATCAAAATACAAGTAATAGTGAACTATTGGGCATATCTGACCCCTCGGTTCCTTCTGCCTCTTGTATTGCAAGGCATTTCTTGCCTCGACTAGTATGGCCTCTAAAATGGCCCTCATAAGAGTTCCTTCCAAAAAATATTATCTCTCTGTACTCGTTCATCCAATAGTAATAATACACTGACATGCACATAACACATCAACGACATGATCTGCCTTAGCCTGCTTATCCTTTAATATATGTTGATGAGTTAGCTTAGGTGACTCTTCCTTAACATCTAATGTCATGTAAGGATGTGACACTTTGAAAAATCATTGGATGTAGTTGTTTGCAGTGTGATAAGTCCAAATTTTTGAGATTGGCATTAATTTTGGTAAAACTAACTTGACAACAAGATGTTGGACAACATATCCTATCACAATGATTCGACATCTTTGTCTGTTATTTTGTAGTTTTAAATACTGCTATTTTATTTCCAAATTTCAGAATATTATGGGAATATTTGTTTATCATAGGTGGCGTTCAAGATTGAGGAATCAGAGATTTTGTTGGAATTTAGATATGTCATTTTCTAAGTGTGGAGAAAATTTAGGAAAATTTGAATTGAAGAAACTATTCTTGAGAATAAGTTGCAGATTCTGTGTATCAGAATTGCTGCATTTTTGAAGCCCAACTCAAGTGTAATTTATGGTTATAAATAGGATAGATTTAACCTAATCATGGTGTGGAATATACATTGTTGCTTAGTGAGTTTTAAGGTTTGTGTGTTTCTGAGCCTCTCTTTATCGTGTTGATACTAGAGCTGGACTGTTTGCATTGAGTTGTAATTTATGTCACTGTTGTGATTGAAGGGAATTGAGAAGGGTCTCATACCTAGGAGAGTCTTAGGTAGAAATTAAGCACGAGTAATGATTAAGTGATAATTTGTAAAACGAAGGTTGTTTAGCTTAGAATTAATACTATCTAGTGGATTTCAATCCTGGCTTGGTAGCCCCAAGACATAGGTGTTCTTGTACATCGAACTAGGATAACAATTATTATGTATTCGTTTTCTTTCTACAATTTTATTGTGCTTCTTGTTGTCATTGTGTTTTAGAATATATCTAGTTTCTCGATATCTCTTAGAACATCTGAAATCTACATACTAGAATTTCAATTGGTATTAGAGCAGGCATCCTGCTCTGTATCTGAGTGAGATTTAGGGAAGTTACTTTCTGGTGCAATGGACAAGGAAGGAGGAATATTGAACAGACCACTCATCCTTGATGGATCCAATTATGAATATTGGAAAGTGCGCATGGTGGCCTTTATTAAGTCCATGGATGGTAAAACTTGGAAATCTGTGGTCAAAGGATGGGATTCACCAAAGGCTAAATGTAACCCCCATTTTTAATTATTTGATGTTCCCGTATTATTTGTTTTTCAGTGCATTGTGTGTGTGGAATTTGTTTGAGGAATTAAGTTCCATAATATTAGAAAAATATGATTAATAATAATAATAATAATATGGTGATTAATAGTGTTGATACTATTATTATTAATATTCTTGTTATTATTGTTATATTTAAAAATATTATTGGAAGTGGTTTAGAATTAAAAGAAATTGTGGAAATAATATTTATTTGGAGTAAAAGAAAATGAGATTATATTATTGGAATTAAGGGCAAATTAGGCATATGGAAAAAGGAAGAATAGAGACAGCGATCAAAGAAGAGGAGAACTTGGTAGAGCACGATTAAGAGCAGCAAGAGGAAGCTTGAGAAGAACATCAAGGCTGTTGAATTCGTGGGTTTTTGGAAGTTCATCATCATCAAGCTGCAATTGAGGTAAAGGGGGGGATTGATCGGTCAAATAGGTATTTGCATGAAATTGGTAGAAAAGGGAAAAATCCCTAATCCCCATAGATTGATGTTAATATGATGTTGATTTCGTGTTTATAATTATGTGATGGTTGTGTTTATAGTGTGTAAGTTCATTGCATGTGCCATAGGGTGATGGTTTGGTGATTTGGGGTTTCCGGGTAAATTCGGAGTTGATGCCAGAAGTTGGAGAATTGAGTAGAACTGAGGATTTATCGAGTATGAACTAGGATAATCGGTGTAGTCTTGTGGGATAGTACTGTACTGGTATAGTGTAGGATTTCATGGGATTTAATCGGACGAAATCAGAGTGTGAGGCTGTTTCTGAACAGCAATTTTTCTGCAGAATTCGTGTGCATTCGCTGGGCGAATGAGGGTGAGCCTTCGCCAGGTTTCGCCAGGAAAACTGGGCAGCGAATGCTGCATGTTGTTTCTGTTTGGCTTCGCTAGGGGTTTCGCCGGGCGAGTCCCAACGAGTGTTCGCTGCGGGGCTTCGCCAGGCGAATGGCAGCGAGCATGATAACATTTTATGGTTTTTATGATGTGCTGTTCCGTTTCTCGCGTGGTTAGACCTTTGTTGGTCGTGAGCGAGTACGTGGCTATCGTGGATCGGTTGAGAGCATGAAGGTGATGTAGGGAGCGTATGCTTGAATATTCATTGGTATGAACGATTGAACAGAAGTACACTGTGATGCCTAAGTGGCTATATATCCTTCGATTAGGAATGAATACATGTGATACGGGAGTGTGATTCTCGTGGTATTTGTATAACCGAATAAGTGACCTGATATACGTTATGAGTGTATGTGATATTGTAAGAAACTCTTGAGATGTGGTTGTATGAGATTCAGGTGATAGGTGGCGAGCATAGCAGAACTTTGTTTTCCCTGGAACTGTGTGCAGCTGTGATTGCTGAGCATGGCCAGTCTGAAGTACCATGGTGATTTATGGGTGCTGGGTGTATGTTGGGTATTAGAGGGCTATGTGGCCGGTGTTTAACGCATTCGACGTGATCGGTGGATTATGTGGTGTAATTATATGTGTGTGCTATAAATTGTGTGACTGTGGATCAGTAGGATCGATACACTTTATATGCGTTGCGATTATATGTTGTTGTGTGATGAGTGAATCAGTGGGATCGATATGCCTTATATGCATAGTGTGTGATATGTTGTAGTGATGTGTTGTGGTGAGTGGATCCGTAGGATCGATACGCTTTATGTGCGTTGCGTTTACATATTGTAGTAGGAGGACTAGATCAGTAGGATCGTTACGCCTCGTGCGCGTGGTATTGATATGTTGTGTGCGAGATATGAGGATCAGTATGATCGTTACACCTTGAGTGCGTTGTGGTTGGTGTGTTGTGGTGAGTGGATCCATGAGGATCGGTGCGCTTATTATGTGTTGCACTTATGTGCGGCTATGTGATATATTTGGGTCAGAAGGACTGACGTACCTTGTGTGCATTGTATGTGATAAGTTGTGTGGTGAGTGGATCAGTGGGATCGACACGCCTTGAGTGTGTTGTGGTGATATGTTGTGATGAGAGGATCCGTAGGATCGATACGCTTTATATGCGTCGTGTTTATGTGTTGTTGTGATGATTGGGTCAGTAGGACCGATATGCCTTAGGTGCATGATGTGTGATATATTGTGTGGTGAGTTGATCGGTAGGATCGATGCACTTTGTGTGCTTGTGTATGTATGCATATCATGATGCGATGGACCAGTGGGGTCGTGTGCACTGTGTATGCTGTGTGTTTATGCATAGTGTCTTGCATAGCGTGTAGACGTGAGACCTGTGTGGCTCACGTGCTCCAAGTGGGGAGCGTGTGGACGCAATGTATGATTCATTGGCGTGCTCCAGTGGGGAGCATGGACGGGATTTGGATCGTTGCTCGGATGGAGTGTATGCGACCACCTGTGTCCCAAGTGGGGGACGTTGATGATTTAATTATATGGGCTCAGGAGGAGCATGGTAGGCATAGATCGTTGCTCGGAGGAGTGTATATGATCTATCCTGAGTTGAGTCGGTACCGCATGATTGTTGAGTCGAGTGCATGTGTTGCATTATGGTTTGTGCGTGTGAATATCGTTGTGTGCTCCCGTAGTGGAGGGTGATGGCCATGTGTCCATAGATGATATTGTGTTATGCTCCTGGTGGGGAGGGTGATGGCCAGGTGTCCATCGGTATTATTGTGGTGCTCCCATTATGGAGGGTTGATGGCCAGTTGCCCATCGGTGTGTTGTGCTTCCTGAGTGGAGGGTTGATGGCCAAGTGCCCATCGTTGATATGTGCTCCTGTGTGGAGGGTTGATGGCCAGTTGCCCATCGTGATTGTGAGTCGGTACCGTGTGTTAAGAGTTGAGTGAGTGCATTTGTTGCGTGATTGTATATTGTGGTTGATGGTGGGACCGTGAGTCCGGATGATATGTATATGGAATAGTATTATTAAGATTTCTGCCTTTTATTTCATGTATGTTTATACCGTTATTATTTGATCGTAATTCTTACCCCTCTGTTGTTGTTGTGGTATGTGCTTCTTGGGAAGTACAGACAATCCAGGTGTTTAGCTAGCTTGGATTGTGGCGTCGTCGTAGGATTGCTCTGATACGTAACACCGGGGCTTTTTGGGGAGTTATTGTTTATTGTATATTATGTGTGCCCCTGTGGCGTATCTGTTCTTTTGTGGGATATGTGATGATGTATGATGGATATATATTCTGGGCAGATGGCCGATTTTTGTATATATGATGATGTATATACACGTATTATGTGGTTTATGACAGACGATGTTTATTTTTCCGCTGCAATATTACTAAAAATTATTTTGAAAAATGATTTGTGGAATTTGGATGGAAATTGTGACATCCCGCTGTGGGAGAAACTCTAATATGTGTTTATTTTAATCATTTTATTTTATTTTGGGAAACGGGGTGTTACAAGTTGGTATCAGAGCAGGTCGGTCCGTACGACCAGGTTGTCTAGTGTTGTGTATCCCTGTTGTGTGCGACATGTGTGGAAACACTGTCATTACATGGTTGTTGTTTAACCTTTGTCTGCAGGTGTGAAAATAATTACAGTGAGGGAGGAGCTCGTGCTTCTCCCGGGTGCTGCAATATGGAGTTGTAACTCGGCGTGTGGTTGAACGTTCTCATAGTTTTGCAAGGATGGTTTAGTCCACATCATGATTTCGGCTGTCTATTGACAAATTGAGGAACTGATCACCCTTAATCTGTTGTTGATAGCAGTTGGGATTGTGTTGGATGGGATGGACGTGTCTTGCAAGCTTAGATGGCGTGAGCAGGGAATTGTCTGGAGTTCAGCGGGGTGCTTGAGAATTATTTGGGCGGGTCGGCTCAGAACAATGTTGAAGTGTTTGAATTTTGATGGAAATCTTCGAGTTATAATGGAAGTGGGAAAGTTGGTGATTTGCCGATTGATTGTGGTTGTTTGAAGAGT
Organism: Lathyrus sativus; assembly: GCA_963859935.3. Lineage (NCBI taxonomy): Eukaryota > Viridiplantae > Streptophyta > Magnoliopsida > Fabales > Fabaceae > Lathyrus > Lathyrus sativus. Next base: position 647,465,625 of record OZ012738.1, read on the forward strand.
TATCTTGATAAGGTATTGATTAGCAGTCAGAACGTGAAGTGGAGTTGTGACCGACTCAGTTACGGGAACCGGTCAGAGAGTGAGGACTCCATATGATATGTTTGTTTGGATGGACAAGGATTGAATCGAGGGAGTAGTTTTGAGACTGGTAACGAGCGTGTGTGCTATGACGACAGATTGTGAAGCCGAGTATGTAAGTATGGATACTAATATTTGGTGGATGTTAAAGAAAGTAAGAATGTGGGGTGCAAATCGGTGTAACTCGGCCTTTAAGTGTTCCTAGAGTTGAGGATGTGTTGAATGGTCTTCTAAGTGTGAAATTGTTGTAGTACGTCGAATTCCGAGATCGCAGCTTTTTACAGAATCGAAATCGGACACTCGGAAGTCAGGTAACGGTCGAAAATGAGATTTCGGACTGTCATGTTCGCCAGACCCTTCACCTAGCGAGCATGCTAGCGAACGACTCACTACTATGTTCGCCTGGCGAGGAAGTCCTGGGCAGAGAAAGTTGTTTTGGTGTTTTTGTCGTAACGGGAGAACCGTAACTCAGAATGACGCACGGTTTGAAGCGTTGGAAAGCTAGTCCAAAGATCTAGATGATGGTGAAGTATTGGGATGGAATTAAGTTAATTATTGAAGGACTATTTTTGGATTTTATAGTAAATGCAGAGCGTGTGGTGCGTGTTTCTGCCATAACTTGCGAAAGTGAGTATCCGTTTGGCATGGAATTTTCCCTACTTGGTGGAGTGAGACAATGGTTGTGTTCACCGATGATATTTTGGTATAGTCAAATAAGATATGGAATCATGTTGAGCATAGGGAACTTAAGTTATCAGTGTGAGAGGGAAAGCAGTTTTTATGCCAAGGCGAAGAGGGTTTCAAAGAGTTTCGGAGAGTTGTCAATAACTCGTGTATGGATTGTGCCGAACTCGATAGAATTATTTGTTGTGTTGTGTGAAGCTCTGTTGGTATGGTTGGAAGATGTGTTCAGTGCAACATCAGTGAGTTGCGGTCATGCTTTACGGCAACTTGGAGTACATAAGAGTAATCGTCTGACAAGTAGATTGGAGTTGGTTACTGTTGTGGTTGCGCCAGAGTTGGGGGCTTCAATTGGTTAATTTGAGAATTAAAATGTTTGGTGACCGCAAAAGCTTGAGGTATCTGTTTGATTTGGAAGCGTAGTATATGAGGCAGGGAAAATGATTGGGAACTCTAGAAGGATTACGGTTTTAGATTGAGATTATCATCCAGAAAAGGATAATGTGGTAGCTTATGCTGTAATTTGAAGATCCTTACATATGATGAAGAGGATGATAAAGAGAGTTGGGACTGATTAAACAGTTTCACGATATGAGTTTGGTTATGAGGAGACTTCTTGTGGAGCTTAGTTTTGTGTATTGGACCTTACTAAGTGACATTCTTGATGAGATTCGATGAGGTCAAAGCGCTGGGGTGAGTTGGTAGACTAGAAGAATTTGAGGAATCAAAAGTCGAAAGGACGATTTTCAGATTTATGGAAATGGTATCCTGATATGTGGTGATAAAAGTTTGTGTTCTAGATATTATTGAGTGGGGTATGAGTGATGAAGTAGATGGGGTATTCACCACGGTGCTATGACGTGTCCAGTGTTTAGAGGGTTTGTGGAGAGCCTGTGTGTTGGATCGAGATGGATCGTAGAATGGTTAATTATCATAATTGAGCTACCTAGAATGACGGTTACCATTCTGGTGTCGGAATGGCGCTGTGTGAGGACTTGTGCGATAAGAGGAGTAGGACTCCTTGTGTTGGAATGAGTCGAGCGAGAGTGTAGTGTTCGAATCTGAGAATTGGGCATGAAACGACTGGAGGATCAAGAGGATCCAAGAAAAGATATGTTTTGAGAATTACGTCGGTGACCGATGTTGGTCGAATTTTTGGAGTCTCAGAAGCTCGCACCATGTTCGGTGGTTTATATCAGAGTGGTGCAGCGGAAGCACGGGAGAAATAGCATGTTAAACCGTTTTGCTACTGTCGCTCGCGATTGGTATGATATGTTCCATGTGTCTCCGTTGAGGGAGTACATTAATTCAGATGGATGATGTGCAAGTAAGAAACGATTTGATAGTTGAGGCATTGCTAGATCAGATTGGTAAACGATGAACAACTCCGAGGGAAAGAGACACCTTTGGTGAGAGTGGCTCAGAGAGGTACTGCAAGAGGCAGTGTGACCTGGGAGATGGGATGCGGGATGCGTATCCGGGATTGTTCCCATCAGATAATTTTCGAGGACGAAAATAATTAAAGTGGGGGAGAGTTATAACGCCCATTTTTAATTATTTGATGTTCCCGTATTATTTGTTTTTCGGTGCATTGTGTGTGTGGAATTTGTTTGAGGAATTAAGTTCCATAATATTAGAAAAATATGATTAATAATAATAATAATATGGTGATTAATAGTGTTGATACTATTATTATTAATATTATTGTTATTATTGTTATATTTAAAAATATTATTGGAAGTGGTTTAGAATTAAAAGAAATTGTGGAAATAATATTTATTTGGAGTAAAAGAAAGTAAGATTATATTATTGGAATTAAGGGCAAATTAGGCATATGGAAAAAGGAAGAATAGAGACAACGATCAAAGAAGAGGAGAACTTGGTAGAGCACGATCAAGAGCAACAAGAGGAAGCTTGAGAAGAACATCAAGGCTATTGAACTCGTAGGTTTTTGGAAGTTCATCATCATCAAGCTGCAATTGAGGTAGGGGGGATTGATCGGTCGAATAGGTATTTGCATGAAATTGGTAGAAAAGGGAAAAATCCCTAATCCCCATAGATTGATGTTAATATGATGTTGATTTCGTGTTTATAATTATGTGATGGTTGTGTTTATAGTATGTAAATTCATTGCATGTTCCATAGGGTGATGGTTTGGTGATTTGGGGTTTCCGGGTAAATTCGGAGTTGATGCCAGAAGTTGGAGAATTGAGTAGAACTGAGGATTTATCAAGTATGAACTAGGATAATCGGTGTAGTCTTGTGGGATAGTACTGTACTGGTATAGTGTAGGATTTCATGGGATTTAATCGGACGAAATCGAAGTGTGGGACTGTTTCTGAACAGCAGTTTTTCTGCAGAATTCGCGTGCATTCGCTGGGCGAATAGGGGCGAGCCTTCGCCAGGTTTCGCCAGGAAAACTGGGCAGCGAATGCTGCATGTTGTTTCTGTTTGGCTTCGCTAGAGGTTTCGCCGGGCGAGTCCCAGCGAGTGTTCGCTGCGGGGCTTCGTCAGGCGAATGGCAGCGAGCATGACAGCATTTTATGGTTTTTATGTTGTGATGTTCCGTTTCTCGCATGGTTAGACCCTTGTTGGTCATGAGCGAGTACGTGGTTATCGTGGATCGGTTGAGAGCATGAAGGTGATGTAGGGAGCGTGTGCTTGAATATTCATTGATATGAACGATTGAAGCGAAGTACGCTGTGATGCTTAAGTGGCTATATATCCTTCGATTAGGAATGAATACATGTGATACGGGAGTGTGATTCTCGTGGTAATTATATAACCGAATAAGTGACCTGATATACGTTATGAGTGTATGTGATATTGTAAGAAACTCTTGAGATGTGGTTGTATGAGATTCAGGTGATAGGTGGCGAGCATAGCAGAACTTTGTTTTCCCTGGAACTGTGTGCAGCTGTGATTGCTGAGCATGGCTAGTCTGAAGTACCGTGATGATTTATGGGTGCTGGGTGTATGTTGGGTGTTAGAGGGCTATGTGGCCGGCGTTTAACGCATTCGACGTGATCGTTGGATTATGTGGTGTAATTATATGTGTGTGCTATAAGTTGTGGGACCGTGGATCAGTAGGATCGATACGCTTTATATGCGTTGCGATTATATGTTGTTGTGTGATGAGTGAATCAGTGGGATCGATATGCCTTATATGCATAGTGTGTGATATGTTGTAGTGATGTGTTGTGGTGAGTGGATCCATAGGATCGATACGCTTTATGTGCATTGCGTTTACATATTGTAGTAGGAGGACTGGATCAGTAGGATCGTTACACCTCGTGCGCGTGGTATTGATATATTGTGTGCGAGATATGAGGATCAGTATGATCGTTACGCCTTGAGTGCGTTGTGGTTGGTGCGTTGTGGTGAGTGGATCCATGAGGATCAGTGCGCTTATTATGTGTTGCACTAATATGCGGCTATGTGATATATTTGGATCAGAAGGACTGACGTGCATTGTATGTGATAAGTTATGTGGTGAGTGGATCAGTGGGATCGACACGCCTTGAGTGTGTTGTGGTGATATGTTGTGATAAGAGGATCTGTAGGATCGATACGCTTTATATGCGTCATTTTTATGTGTTGTTGTTATGATTGGGTCAGTAGGACCGATATGCCTTAGGTGCATGATGTGTGATATATTGTGTGGTGAGTTGATCGGTAGGATCGATGCACTTTGTGTGCTGTGTATGTATGCAAATTATGATGCGATGGACCAGTGGGGTCGTGTGCACTGTGTGTGTTGTGTGTTTATGCATAGTGTCTTGCCTAGCGTGTGGACGTGAGACCTATGTGGCTCACGTGCTCCAAGTGGGGAGCGTGTGGACGCAATGTATGATTCACTGGCGTGTTCCAGTGGGGAGCGTGGACGGGATTTGGATCGTTGCTCGGATGGAGTGTATGCGACCACCCGTGTCCCAAGTGGGGGACGTTGATGATTTAATTATATGGGCTCAGGAGGAGCGTGGTAGGGATAGATCGTTGCTCGGAGGAGTGTATGCGATCTATCCTGAGTTGAGTCGGTACCGCATGATTGTTGAGTCGAGTGCATGTGTTGCATTGTGGTTTGTGCGTGTGAATATCGTTGTGTGCTCCCGTAGTGGAGGGTGATGGCCATGTGTCCATCGATGATATTGTGTTATGCTCCCGGTAGGGAAGGTGATGGCCAGGTGTCCATCGGTATTATTGTGGTGCTCCCATTGTGGAGGGTTGATGGCCAGTTGCCCATCGGTGTGGTGTGCTCCCTGAGTGGAGGGTTGATGGCCAAGTGCCCATCATTGATATGTGCTCCTGTGTGGAGGGTTGATGGCCAGTTGCCCATCGTGGTTGTGAGTCGGTATCGTGTGTTAAGAGTTGAGTGAGTGCATTTGTTGTGTGATTGTATATTGTGGTTGATGGTGGGACCGTGATTCCGGATGATATGTATATGGAATTGTATTATTAAGATTTCTGCATTTTATTTCATGTATGTTTATACCGTTATTATTTGATCGTGATTCTCACCCCTCTGTTGCTGTTGTGGTCTGTGCTTCTTCGGAAGTACAGACAATCCAGGTGTTTATCTAGCTTGGATTGTGGCGTCGTCGTAGGGTTGCTCTGATACGTAACACCGGGGCTTTTTGGGGAGTTATTGTTTATTGTATATTATGTGTGCCCCTGTGGCGTATATGTTCTTTTATGGGATATGTGATGATGTATGATGGATATATATTCTGGGCAGATGGCCAATTTTTGTATATATGATGATGTATATACACGTATTATGTGGTTTATGACAGACGATGTTTATTTTTCCGCTGCAATATTACTAAAAATTATTTTGAAAAATGATTTGTGGAATTTGGATGGAAATTGTGACATCCCGTTGTGGGAGAAACTCTGATATGTGTTTATTTTAATCATTTTATTTTATTTTGAGAAACAGGGTGTTACACTAAAGATCAATAAGGTAAGATTACTGATATGATAAAGCTTAAGGAAGACTGGGATGATGAAGATGACAAGCTAGATCAAGGTAATTCCAAAGCATTAAATGCCTTATTCAATGGAGTGGACAAGAACATATTTATATTGATAAAGAATGGTACCGTTGCCGAAGATGCTTGGGAGATTTTGAAGACTGCTCATAAAGGAACCTCTAGAGTGAAATCATCAAGACTTTAACTTTTTAAAACCAAGTTTGAGAACTTGAAAATGAAGGAGGATGAAAGTATTCAAGACTTTCACATGAACATTATTGATATAGCCAATACTTCAAGTGATCTAGGAGAAAAGATTCCATAAGCTAAGTTGATCTAGAAAATCCTAAGATCTCTTCTAAAGAGACGTTACATGAAGGTGATAACCATTGAAGAAGCCCAAGAGATAAACACCATGAAGGCGGATGAACTCGTGATATCTCTTCAGCCTTTTGAATTGGAAATAAGTGAGAAATCTAAAAAGAAGAAAAGCATAGCGTTGGTATCTAATAAGGTGAATGTGAACCAAAGTCCAAGGAAGAGTTGTCTAAGGCTGTTGTGCTTCTTGGGAAACAGTATAGCCAATTATTAAAGAGGATGGATGGGGAGTCAAGATCAAATGTCAAGACTCAGTCATCCGACATCAACAAAAGTAAGGATTTCAGAAGAAGGTCCAAAACTGAAGAGAAATCTAACAAAGGCAAAGGAATCCAATGCTATGAATGCGAAGGATTTGGACACATCAAATCTGAGTGTCCTGCCTTTATCAAGAAGGAGAAGAAATGATTGTCTACATCTTGGTCTAAAGACGACTCTTCATGTGAAGGAGAATCTGCTAAATAGGTTTCTGCTCTTACTGGAGTATATGATTCTGATAAAGAATCAGATGGTGAAGAACTCACTTATGATGAACTGGATGTCTCGTACAAGGAGTTGTGCATCTGAAGTGCGAAAGTTGTTCAACTAGGAAAGGATCAACATAATCTTATTGTTCAACTTCATGATGAAAGATTGAAGCACTTGGCTGTCATTTTTGAATTGGATGAGGAAGTTGTATTGATCAATTATAAACTTGACAATATGACTAAAACTGTAAGAATAATCAATAGCAGTTCTGATGTGCTGGATGAGATTCTTCAATTTGAGAGGAGGGCTGGAGATATCGAAGGGCTTGGTTATAATGATCAAGTGGTGATGAATAAAGGAAAAGAACCAGCATTGAGTTCTGCTCATCCTAAAAGTAAGCAGAATAGAAAGATGTCCTAACATCAACAGAGATATCAGGAGAATTCCTCATGAAGCAAGAAGCAAGACTGAAAATGTCATCATTATGGTAAGTTTGGTCATATAAAACCTCATTGCTACAAGTTACATGGCTATCCCAAATCTGCTTCACAACCAGAAAGATTCAGTTTGTTGGTAAAGGATAAAAGAAGTGGATTCCCAAGAATAGCACTGTTGCTCTCATAGCTCATACTTCTCGAAGAGCTTCTGCTAGAGAGGGATGGTATTTTAACAGTGGTTATTCTAGACACGTGACTGGTGTCAAGAAATTTTTGGTGGATATTGAATCACATGTCACTAGCTATGTCACTTTTGGAGATGGATCCAAAGGTGAGATAAAAGGTGTTGGGAAGCTAGACTATACTGGGCAGCCTAGTCTCGGTAATGCGTTGCTTGTTAAAGGAATAGTTGTAAATTTGATAAGTATCAATCAAATATGTGACCAAGGTCTCAAGGTTAACTTTACTAAAACTGAGTGTCTAGTAACAAATGATAAAGATGAAGTTATCATGAAGGGAGACAGATCTAAGAATAATTGTTATGTGTGGATTCGTCTAGATACAGAGCGTTTATCCACATGCTTGATGTTAAAAGGAGATGAAGTGAAGCATTAGGAACTTATCCATCTACAAAAGATAAAGAAAGTTTGTCAAATGGAGCAGTCAGAGATACCACTAATCTGAAGATTAATGGAGGAAGAATCTATGGTGAATATCAAATTGGGAAGAAAACCAATATGTCACACAAGAAGCTACACCATATGAATACTTCAAAGATTCTGGAACTACTTAATAGGGACTTGATGGGACCTATACAGGTTGAAAATTATGGAGGAAAGAAGTGTGCCTATGTATTTGTTGATGACTCAACCACAGAAGCTGAATACATAGGAACACTGAGTAGTTCCCCTCAAATCATGTGGATGAAACAAATGCTAACTGAGCATAATGTCACACAGGATGTCGTGACATTATTCTGTGACAACTTGAGTGCCATCAATATCTCCATAAATCAATTTGAGGTGTTAAGGGGAAAGTTAGGGATTTGCCTGTCTGAGGATTTATAGTAGTTAATTTGTTGTGGGAATACTATTCAAGTGCATGTGTCTTCCTAAAAAATAAAGAGAGAGTTTCAAAGTCAATAATTTCAAATATACCTAATCCACTCTCACGCACGTTTCCTTCATACCGTGCCATTCTTCACAAACTGCTTCATCTTCTATCTTAAACACATACCTAATATTGCTTACCTTTATCCAACTCTTAAGTGTTCAAAGATGTCTCACTAATATTCTTCAAAGGGTGTATCCAGGAGGGAGAATGTTTCATTATCTACATCTAGGGCTATGATGCGTCCGCAAGTGCACGAAAATATCAAAGTAATATAAAAGATTTTTCGAACCCACAGAGACCAATGTCCACCTATCGTTATCTATTGTTGCAGCGTAAAGCTAAGGCTAATAGAATTAGGAAAGTTAATTGCGAGTGAAATTAAATTTAAAGGTAAATAAAGGTTATTGGTTTAAGCAAGAGCGGTAAAGGGATATCGGTATGTAATGCTTTAGTTTTCGGGGATTCGACAGGTCACCGGTGCCTTTTAGTCTTTGTAAACACTTTTTAGGAGAAAATACTCGTTTAAAGACCTTTGTCTCACGATGGTTGTTGACTCGGGTCATAATTCTAAGGCGAAATATACGCTCTCGCAGTCTCATTCGGGGTTAAAATTACTCTTTGAAAATAAGTAAGTTCTTATTTCTTTTAAAGTGCTTTCGCTGTGTTTAAAATCAATGTCTAGTTCTTACTATCCGGTTTGAACCCCAGCTTTCGCATGTCGGCTCGTGCCTTAATGAATTTCCCACTTTCGTGGCAAAACTACTGTAAATAATTTCTCGCTTTCGCGACGAAGGTTTATTTAGAAGATTTTGATTAAAAACTACGACCAGAAAGGTGTTTGTAAAAAGGGAAGGTGCATCGGGTATTATCGAATCCCGTCCTACTAATTTGATTACATACCGATGAAACTAATTTAGCTAGACATGATAATTAATGCAAACGAAAATAAACATAAACAGCAAAATAATAAAACATGCATTATGACAGAAACAAAATAAATATTCAATTAATAAGAACCTAGAAATTAGTACTGAAATTGAATTCTCGAGTAGTCTCCCACAATGTCGGCAGGATTCTACTATGGCGAAATAAAAGTGCAGAAAGAAAATACAATGTTCTGAACTAAAGGAAAAAAGGAAAGGAAATAAAAGAAACAATAAAAATGGCTTCAATAGAAATTTCGGCAGCACTTCGATACGTCGAAGCCCCCCTGGTTCTGTGAATCTCTGGCCTATTTATAAGAGATATTTCATTTCTCAACTTCCAGAGATCATGCGTGAGTTATGGAGGAAATGGGAGTAACTTCCTGTAGTGGGCAGTTAGTGGAGAGAGTGTATGGAGAAATTAAGTTGAACGTGCTCGTGGCCACTTCTGTGTTTGACGTTATTCTGATATTGGATTCATGACGGTCGTGGCACTCTTGTGACGACCGTGTTGCACGTGACGATCGTGAGGATCTTGTGACGACCGTGAAGACTGTGACGATCGTGAGGGAACTGTGACGAGTGTCACACGCACAAAATTTGTTTCTCTGTTGCTTTCTGTCTTTTTCCTCTCTCTTTTCCTTCCATTTCTTCTTCTTTTCCTCTCTGCTTTACCGCACCAACAAAATGGCGCCGTTTCCGGGGATTGGTGTTGAGATTTTGAAGTGCATTGCAACGGGTCTATGTTTTTAAGCTTTGTATATTTTGTATATATTGTTTCTTTTTACGTTTTTTCTAGTGTGTTCAGGAATGATGAAAACTCCTTCTAGAGTGGTTGCTATCGGTATAAAAGCATTCAATGGAGCTTCAACCAAGTTAGGATGGCGATGATAGTATGAAACAAGTGAATGTTGTCAAGGTACATGGTTTCCTTTGTTTAGAATTTTAGAATGCTTAAGAACTTAAGTCTTTTTACAAATGAAATTTGTTCTTTTGACAACTTGTTTGAATGATTGTTTCACTTAGGACCAAAAACCACAATTTGTGAGAAAGCTTCCATTGTTTACTAAATGCTGGATTTCTGATAAACTTTGTTGATTCGTATGATTCATGCTTTATCTTGTTATCATTGTGAATTTGTGGAAGCATTAGAAATGATCAAGGCACTTGTTTGTATTGAGCACAACTATGTCCAAATGCAACTTACCCGTGAGTAGAGAGAATTTGTTAACCCCTTTGAGCCTAAACAAAGTGAATCTCATTCTTAATTTTGAGAGATTCTAAAATTTTTCTTGAACCCTTGAATTTGTTTTAATTGTCTTCTTTGCCATAAAAAGCTAAGAGCATTCACTTGAGGGTTGAGTAAAAGTTAAGTTGGGGCGAATGAAAAAGAAAGATAGTAGGTTGTTACAACTTTTGAAAAATTCAATCAAGCACCAAAAATTGTGTGAATATGAGAAAAGAAAAGAAAAGAAAAAGAATGTTTGCTTGGAAAAGAAAAATAGTGAAAGAATAAGTTGTGAAATAAGGTTTGTGAAGGTTTGCAACTAAGAAACAAATGAAATGAAGTTGAGGTGTGTAAATAACGTGTTCGGTGAATGTCTCTTTTGCATCGGCAATTTCGTTTCAATGGCCTTAGAAATGACCATTGTTTGTAAACCCGACCAAGCTACAACCTTAAAGACCTTAGTGATCTTCTTGCTTCCATATTTTCGCTTGTGATTGTTAGATTTTGTATGAATTAAATTGATATTGGCATTGTTTGTTAGTTGAGTGAAACTGTCCCCGCGGTTGCAAACGCGTAATTTCTTCAATCCTTATTCGAAGAGGAGAGATAAAGTGATTCATTCATGAAAAACATAGCTTTTGATTGATACATGGCTTTATATTTGCTTTAAGAATTTAGTTCTTGTGCATTGTTTGATTCTAAACATTTGAAACCATAGCTTGTTTGCATCATTTGTGTTTGAGCCAATTTTATCCATTCTTGGGTGAACCTTAGTCTCGAGCAAATCCTCTTATTGCGAAATGAGAGGCATACTTTGCTTGAGGGCAAGCAAAAAGCTAGTTGGGGCGAGTTGTTAGATGCCAAATTTCACTTATTTGATCTATCAAAAGTTGGCATTTTTCACTCATTTTCGTCAAATAAATGTAGAAAACCACTCTTGTTTTGTTTGGTTTGCAATATAGTGTGAAAAGCTCTTGGTACCTTTGATTTGTGTGTTATTGTGCAGGAATTAGGCACAAAACAAGTGAAGAGTAAGACACAAGAAATGGGCAAGGAAACCAAGACAAGATGCAAACCACCAAAATGTTGTCATGCTCACTAGGCGAAATCAGAGCTGCTGGAAGAAGCTGGAATCTGTCATGCTCGCCTGGTGAAGCCCAGCGAGTGCCAGCGAAGGTTCGCTTGGCGAATGTTGGCGAGCCAGAGCGAGTAATTCAACTTAAACTCCCAGACCAAAAGGACATAAAGTTCGCCTGGCGAGTGGAGCCTGCGAAGGTTCGCCTGGCGAATGATTCCTTCGCCTGGCGAAGGTACGATGGCTCAGAAGGGCGGTTTGCTGCTGGAGGCACTTTGAAGTGCCTTGGTTCTGTTGTTCGCCTGGCGAAGGCCCCTGTTCGCCTGGCGAATGGGCGGAAACAGAACATCTTTTTGTGCTATATTTACTGCTTTTTAGGTCATAACTTAAAAATTTTTAATTATTTTTCCATCTTGTAACATTGGGGAACATCAGAACAGAGAGAGAGAAGTAAAACCCTAAGAGGGAGGAGTTAAGATCTTCGATCTCTTGTTGGGGTTTGGATTGTAATCTTTTGATACCTTATGTATTTCATCTAATATATGTTTGTGAACTTATTTTGGATTCTCTATTGATTGAATATCTTTGATTATGTATTTGTGGGTCTTGACAAAACCTTTTCACATCTTTGATCTCAGATTTTCTTTTATCAATGAACAAACTTTTGACATGGTTTTGAAGTTGATATTCATGTATCTTCTATGGTGTTGTGTTGATTAAGTAGCATGGGTAGGATCAATATGATATTGTGTGGGTATGTGATAATAGTGATGAAGAACGATGTTCACCGACATTTGGTGGATTAGATGAATACATGTAAAAAGGGTTAAGCGTGTGTACGTATTCTGATCATTGTATTTTATGCAAAACAATTATTTATCTGATATGGGTTTCATTCTTGTTTACCTGTTAATCTTTGATTTGAATCGTGATAGAGATATACTTTTCGGATCTGGATCTAGGATGATTGCCTGTTAGGTCCTAAACGCTAGAGATAGATTTAGGCTTAGCATTTGCGTGAGTATCAGATCTTAATGCTCTGTGTTGTGTTTTTGTTGGATGAGAGATCACCAATGAGACAACACGGTTTTTCTCTCGACGCCGCGTTAGAGATAAGCTTTGTCGTGAGTGATACGTAAGGATATTAGACGAATGATTGTGTTGTGTTTAATTTGATCAGAAGAATGCATGTGTTATCAATTGATGAAATCCAATCCCAACAAGGCTCCGTTTATATTTCAGTCTTTATTTATATTTTCTGTTTTTATTTATGGTTCCCTGAACCTTTTTAACCAACCTTGTTGAACAATAAGCTTAGAAATATGGAAATCGTTGAACGGCGTTCAAATCGCACTGACGACAAAACTGGGTTACTTAATATTTTTTGCTTGCTGCTTTACCGCACCAACAAAATGGCGCCGTTTCCGGGGATTGGTGTTGAGATTTTGAAGTGCATTGCAACGGGTCTATGTTTTTAAGCTTTGTATATTTTGTATATATTGTTTCTTTTTACGTTTTTTCTAGTGTGTTCAGGAATGATGAAAACTCCTTCTAGAGTGGTTGCTATCGGTATAAAAGCATTCAATGAAGCTTCAACCAAGTTAGGATGGCGATGATAGTATGAAACAAGTGAATGTTGTCAAGGTACATGGTTTCCTTTGTTTAGAATTTTAGAATGCTTAAGAACTTAAGTCTTTTTGCAAATGAAATTTGTTCTTTTGACAACTTGTTTGAATGATTGTTTCACTTAGGACCAAAAACCACAATTTGTGAGAAAGCTTCCATTGTTTACTAAATGCTGGATTTCTGATAAACTTTGTTGATTCGTATGATTCATGCTTTATCTTGTTATCATTGTGAATTTGTGGAAGCATTAGAAATGATCAAGGCACTTGTTTGTATTGAGCACAACTATGTCCAAATGCAACTTACCCGTGAGTAGAGAGAATTTGTTAACCCCTTTGAGCCTAAACAAAGTGAATCTCATTCTTAATTTTGAGAGATTCTAAAATTTTTCTTGAACCCTTGAATTTGTTTTAATTGTCTTCTTTGCCATAAAAAGCTAAGAGCATTCACTTGAGGGTTGAGTAAAAGTTAAGTTGGGGCGAATGAAAAAGAAAGATAGTAGGTTGTTACAACTTTTGAAAAATTCAATCAAGCACCAAAAATTGTGTGAATATGAGAAAAGAAAAGAAAAGAAAAAGAATGTTTGCTTGGAAAAGAAAAATAGTGAAAGAATAAGTTGTGAAATAAGGTTTGTGAAGGTTTGCAACTAAGAAACAAATGAAATGAAGTTGAGGTGTGTAAATAACGTGTTCGGTGAATGTCTCTTTTGCATCGGCAATTTCGTTTCAATGGCCTTAGAAATGACCCTTGTTTGTAAACCCGACCAAGCTACAACCTTAAAGACCTTAGTGATCTTCTTGCTTCTATATTTTCGCTTGTGATTGTTAGATTTTGTATGAATTAAATTGATATTGGCATTGTTTGTTAGTTGAGTGAAACTGTCCCCGCGGTTGCAAACGCGTAATTTCTTCAATCCTTATTCGAAGAGGAGAGATAAAGTGATTCATTCATGAAAAACATAGTTGTTGATTGATACATGGCTTTATATTTGCTTTAAGAATTTAGTTCTTGTGCATTGTTTGATTCTAAACATTTGAAACCATAGCTTGTTTGCATCATTTGTGTTTGAGCCAATTTTATCCATTCTTGGGTGAACCTTAGTCTCGAGCAAATCCTCTTATTGCGAAATGAGAGGCATACTTTGCTTGAGGACAAGCAAAAAGCTAGTTGGGGCGAGTTGTTAGATGCCAAATTTCACTTATTTGATCTATCAAAAGTTGGCATTTTTCACTCATTTTCGTCAAATAAATGTAGAAAACCACTCTTGTTTTGTTTGGTTTGCAATATAGTGTGAAAAGCTCTTGGTACCTTTGATTTGTGTGTTATTGTGCAGGAATTAGGCACAAAGCAAGTGAAGAGTAAGACACAAGAAATGGGCAAGGAAACCAAGACAAGATGCAAACCACCAAAATGTTGTCATGCTCACTAGGCGAAATCAGAGCTGCTGGAATCTGTCATGCTCGCCTGGCGAAGCCCAGCGAGTGCCAGCGAAGGTTCGCTTGGCGAGTGCTGGCGAGCCAGAGCGAGTAATTCAACTTAAACTCCCAGACCAAAAGGACATAAAGTTCGCCTGGCGAAGGTACGATGGCTCAGAAGGGCGGTTTGCTGCTGGAGGCACTTTGAAGTGCCTTGGTTCTGTTGTTCGCCTGGCGAAGGCCCCTGTTTGCCTGGCGAATGGGCGGAAACAGAACATCTTTTTGTGCTATATTTACTGCTTTTTAGGTCATAACTTAAAAAAAATTAATTATTTTTCCATCTTGTAACATTGGGGAACATCAGAACAGAGAGAGAGAAGTAAAACCCTAAGAGGGAGGAGGTAAGATCTTCGATCTCTTGTTGGGGTTTGGATTGTAATCTTTTGATACCTTATGTATTTTATCTAATATATGTTTGTGAACTTATTTTGGATTCTCTATTGATTGAATATCTTTGATTATGTATTTGTGGGTCTTGACAAAACCTTTTCACATCTTTGATCTCAGATTTTCTTCTATCAATGAACAAACTTTTGACATGGTTTTGAAGTTGATATTCATGTATCTTCTATGGTGTTGTGTTGATTAAGTATCATGGGTAGGATCAATATGATATTGTGTGGGTATGTGATAATAGTGATGAAGAACGATGTTCACCGACATTTGGCGGATTAGATGAATACATGTAAAAAGGGTTAAGCGTGTGTACGTATTCTGATCATTGTATTTTATGCAAAACAATTGTTTATCTGATATGGGTTTCATTCTTGTTTACCTGTTAATCTTTGATTTGAATCGTGATAGAGATATACTTTTCGGATCTGGATCTAGGATGATTGTCTGTTAGGTCCTAAACGCTAGAGATAGATTTAGGCTTAGCATTTGCGTGAGTATCAGATCTTAATGCTCTGTGTTGTGTTTTTGTTGGGTGAGAGATCACCAATGAGACAACACGGTTTTTCTCTCGACGCCGCGTTAGAGATAAGCTTTGTCGTGAGTGATACGTAAGGATATTAGACGAATGATTGTGTTGTGTTTAATTTGATCAGAAGAATGCATGTGTTATCAATTGATGAAATCCAATCCCAACAAGGCTCCGTTTATATTTCAGTCTTTATTTATATTTTCTGTTTTTATTTATGGTTCCCTGAACCTTTTTAACCAACCCTGTTGAACAATAAGCTTAGAAATATGGAAATCGTTGAACGGCGTTCAAATCGCACTGATCCCTGTGGAGACGACAAAACTGGGTTACTTAATATTTTTTGCTTGCTGCTTTACCGCACCAACATGTTGCCAAGAGGCTGAAAAGCAGGAAAGGTAAGGATGTGGCTATGGAGAACACCCCTACCAAGAGCACCAAGAAACCTGTTGCTAGTCCTCCTAAAGCTTGGAGCAAGGTTGTGAATGTGTCCAAGAAGAGAGAGGTGTTGTCTGATAATGAGTCAGACTATGATGTTGAAGAAGATGTCCAAGACATCGTTCAAGTCAAGAAACTTACTTCTAAGAAGTCTGTTGCTATTCCTAAGGCTCCTGTGGACAATGTGTCCTTTCATGCTGCTGAAAATATGGAAAGGTGGCTATACGTGTACCAAAGGAAGGTTGCTTTGGAAAGGGAGTTAGGTAAGAATGTCATACAATGCAAAAATGTGATAAAGCTTATTGAAGCTACTGGCTTATGAAGACTGTCACAAAATTTGGTCCCTGCTATGAGAAGCTAGTTAAGGAATTTGTGGTGAACAATCCTGCAGGTTGCGCTGATGTTAATAGTGAAGACTATAAGAAGGTGTATGTCAGAGGAAATGTTGTGACATTTTCTTCCACAATGATCAACAAGTTTCTGGGAAGATCAGAAGACCCTCAGCCTGAGCTTGAAGATACTGATGATCAGGAGATCACCTATAATACAATGAAGCATTGGCCCAGCAAAAGTAAGCTTTCAGCTCGAAAGCTTAGTGTGAATTATGCAATTCTTCATAGAATTGGCACTATCAACTGGGTTCCTACCAACCATACCTCAACCATCTCCACTGGGCTTAGGAAGTTCATATATGTTGTTGGTAAAGAGAGGAATTTTGATTTTGGTGCTTATATTTTTTACCAAATTCTGAAGCAAGCATCATCAACTGCCATTAAGATGCCTATCTGCTTTCCTTCTCTCATATGTGGTATAATTTTGGATCAGTATCATGGTATATTGGTGTCTGCTGATTATGTAATGAAAAAGGAATCTCCTTTGACTTTGCACCATAAGCTGTTTGTTGGGGATCATGTCTCAGATATTGTTTCGACATCTGCTCAAACATCTACTCCTACAACCTCAAAAGATGATACTATCACTCAACTGAAGGAGACTTGCAAGGATCTAGACGCCATCGTCATGTTCAGCACAACTAGGAAGGAAAATCTTGAACAGTTAATCCAAGCCTTGACAGCTGAACAGGACAAGGGAACTGAAGCTGCTGGTGGTACAGATAATGCTGAAAAGGATGCAGCAAAAGATGATGAGGCTGATGCTGAAGATGTTGAGTCAGATGATGGTGACCTTAATGGAGAAGAAGAAGAGGACGAGAATGGTGAGGCTACTAAAGGTGATATCTGATTGTAGTTTTATTCATTTTTGTGCGGTTAAGTTTTGAAAGGGATGAATGTCCAGGATTTTTTTGGCACTTCATGTGCTTGATTTGTACTTTAAACTCTTGTTATGCTTGTGTTATTGTTTGGTTATTTAGTTAGTTAACTACCTTTTTCATATTATGGCTAAAAAGGGGGAGTAATACTAACTTAACTAACCGTTAACCACCGACTGTTGTTTAAGGGGAGAGTGTTAACCTCTTGCTGCAGAAGAAGGAACTGATTGAGGGGGAGGCTATGTTTTTTCCGCTGTTGTTCTGATTTTTACCGCTGACTTTTTGTGTATTTGTATGCAAGGGTTATTTAGTTAGTTTTAGCCAAAATCTGTCAAAGGGGGAGATTGATAAGTCCAAGCTTTTGAGATTGGCATTAATTTTGGTAAAACTAACTTAACAGCAAGATGTTGGACAAGATTTCCTATCATGATGATTCGACATCTTTGTCTGTTACTTTGCAGTTTTGAATACTGTTATTTTATTTCCAGATTTCAGAATATTATGGGAATATTTGTTTATCATAGGTGGCGTTCAAAATTGGGGAATCAAAGATTCTATTGGAATTTGGAGATGTCGCTTTCTAAGTGTGGAGACATATTAGGAAACTTTGGATTGAAGAAACTATTCTTGAGAATAAGTTGCAGATTCTGTGTAACAGAATTGCTGTGTTTTTTAAGCCCAAATCTAGTCTAGTTTATGGTTATAAATAGGATGGATTTAACCTAATCATGATGTGGAATATACAGTGTTGCTTAGTGAGTTTTAGGGTTTGTGTATTTATGAGTCTCTCTTGTATCGTGTTGATACTAGAGCTGGATTGTTTGCATTGAGTTGTAATTTTTGTCACTGCTGTGATTGAAAATTAATTAAGAAGGGTCTCATACCTAGGAGAGTCTTAGGTAGAAATTAAGCATGGGTAGTGATTAAGTGATAAGTTGTAAATTGGAGGTTGTTTAACTTAGAATTAATACTATCTAGTGGATTTCATTCCTGGCTTGGTAGCCCCCAGACGTAGGTGTTGTTGTACACCGAACTGGGTTAACAATTACTGTGTGTTCGTTTTTTTTCTGCAATTTTATTGTGCTTTTTCTTGTCATTGTGTTTTAGCAGAGATCAAGTGTCTCGATATCTCTTAGGACATCTATGATCTGCATACCAGAATTTCACAATGCTTCATGGTTGAGGAGTTGATACACTTCGTATTCCCTCTAGTAATAGATGGTTATAAAAGTCATCAAACATCGCATCAAAATTTATATGGACGATTATGGAAGGGGAAAGCAGAGTGGGGTCTCTTGGAATATCATATAAAAACCATAACTTACGCATGACTTGCTCAGACAAATATGGATAAATCAATCGTGACTCACATGTCAACCATCTGAAGCAGAAGGTTATGTCATCCAAGGGACATCTTTCATGGTTCCTAACATCATGGTTTACATATAGAGTAAATAGTGAAGTATTATAGGAGCCTATTGAAAAAACAACATGAATGACATTATGAACGGCGACATCATCATCATGCTAATCAAAATGGACTTCAGAGGATTTTGGGGCAACTACGAGTGACACGTGCCTTCGAGAAGACGATGTCGGAAACTCTTGAATTCGAGAATATAATCTCTCTACATCAAACGAACTGACACCAATTTGTGGTGACTAGGAGCTATCTCTGTGTGTGAACAGATGCATGTTGAGACACTCTACCGGATATCAATCTATCATGGTTGTCCATCATTTTACATATAATTAAACCAGAAAAATCATATCATAATCAAAGAATTCAAACTCATATAACATACATTCAAAATCAAACAATTATATCAGATGCGGAAAAAATACGGAAGTGCACTTATGTAACTCAGAAAATTCAAATTCAAAAGAAGAAAAAAATTCGAAAATGCACTTCTGTAACATATGATACTTAGAAATTGCAAAAAACGCATAAACTCAACATGACATATGCTCTAAACATCAAAAATGTCAATCCATGCCTCAATAAATTATGTAATATGATTGTAACTACAACTTAATATACCTTAAGCAACCTATTTACGTAACTCATTTATCACAAATAAAAAATATACGAAGAAAATGAAAAAAAAAAAAAAAAAAAAACTTACCAAATGTGAGATGCGGAAGCTCTTGGGTTGAATGGAGTAGAATAGAGATTGAGAAACCCCTTAGATTAGTAAAAGTTGTGAGAAACGAGACATGCTTATAAGCTATTTTTCTTTAAATTAAAATAAGTTCTGACACAATAATATAACTTAGACGCGTCTGAAAGTATAAGTGTTTATCCTTTAGATATTGCACCTCTAAATGTATCTCCAAAATTAGAGAAGGGGCAGTTTTTCTAAAAAAATGTGAGCACCACTAAATGTGTAGTGAGCAATCCCCTTTAGATATTGCCCCCTCAAGCTGAGATGTAAATCTTGATATTGCATTGCCTGTGAGCCAGACTTGCTTTATCGCATATGATGGTCCATAACTTTCCAAATACGAGACTTAAAAGGCCGAAATGTTTAAATGACCATTACTTACGAGAGTCCAAAGATTTATGATAATCCAAAAACTTATGATGGTCCAGCTTTCATCTTTGATGCCCTACCAAAACTTGCATATCATACTCTATCTGATTGCATTATTTCTTTATGATGTTGTGAACAACAATTTTTATTTCCTTCCAGCCTTTTAACGTTATCCAAATCTTATCCTACACAAAATCAAAACTTGTTTTTTAGATTTTAATATGAGCAGCCAATCCTAAATATTTCGAGAAACACCCTACAAAACTCACAGGGCAACCACTACTTAACAATAGCCTTTTCATTGTTCAGAAAAAATCCAGCACAAATAATGAAGAGAGATAAGGTGAAAGAGGATCTTCCTCTTTTACCGAACATATTAAAATAGTGGCAACTGCAACATTATTACAAATGTAGTACAATTTCAACTCATCGCATCAAACCCAAAATGTTTCTGGATAAACTAGATAAACATATAAACACATGCAGCAATTTTTCCAGTTTTAATGTTTGGTACAAAAACAAAAACAAATCTCTAAACTACTACACCAAAACACATACAGTTTCCCATGAGGACAAGACAACGTTGTCCTCCTATATGTTTATGTTTTTCCTCTTTCAAATACTACTAGTACCATAGCTTTGTCTCTGTCCTCATCAACAAATTCCTCACATGGTGTTTCTGTAGCGGATAAATGAATCAAGCCTCTGCAACCTCAACTGCTTCTTAAACCTGTTGATAAAATCATCAGCTTTTGCATCCACCGCTTCATCTTCTTTACACGTCGTTGTTTCGCTTCTCGCCGCTGCAGTCGCTGGCCTCCTTCGCTCCACTGTTTCTTCATCCTCTTCCTCCCATTCAGACGTCATCGAACACTCTTTCTTGCTCGCAGATTTCTTCATCTCCACCTTAGTCTTATCCTCATTACAAATCTGGTTAGTAGATATGTCTTCGGATTCGGGTTGAACGGGGTGTGTTTTGAAGGACATGACTCGCTGCAAGAAAGATGGTTTTCGAACGAGTTGAGGCTGAGTGGACTCGGAGTCTGACTCGGGTTGAGCGTAATGTGTTTGTGGGTGTTGTGGTTCGTGTTTGTTGAAATTGAAGGATACGACTCGCTGTAATAGAGACGGTTTTCGAACGAGTTGAGGATGAGTGAACTCGGGCTCCGACTCGGGTTCGTTATGGTGGTTGTTATTATTGAAAGACCTGAGACGTTGGAGAAAGGAAGGTGAACGGTTGAGGTGAGGTTGTTGTTGTTGGTTGGTTTGGTTTTGGGGTGGAGCATTGAAGCGAGAAGCGAGAGCTATGGTACCTATGACGAGGTTTACAATGATGAAAAGGGAAGAAGGTGTGAGCCATGTTGCTATGAAAGTTGTTGGGTCTGCCATAATCTTGTTGGTGAGAGAGGTGAAAACTGTTTCAATGAAGTGGTGGGTGGGGGTGTAAATAGAGAAATATATGGTCGCGTCAAAAGTTGATAAATATCATGGGGCACTTGTTGCTGTGAATGTCTGTCACTCTGTCTGTTGACGTTTACTTCCTTTCCTTCATTGTCGTTTTCTTTTCTTATTTTAACGACCATAATAATTTACTCTCAACTTTATTTAAAATGAAAATAATAATTAAATATTTGAGCTCCTCGATCATTTATCATTTGTTGAATTCAATCCACTTTAGGTTAAATTGTGTAGTGGAAGAACTTTTACTATACCAAATGTGTATTCATGTTGCCTTACCGATTTAAAGAAAATATTGATTCCCCAGTTTAGACTTAGATTGTAGCGTGAAAAAAGAGGATACTAGGGACTGTTTTGTCTTTTTCGGTAGAATGGAGGGAAACAAGATTCTTCGTGCGGGTCCCATCTGAAAATTGTCTTACCTTCATCTTTTTAAATAGATTCAAAGAAAGAAAATTGTCGGATATTTTAACCCAGTACTCCCTTTTGAAAAAAAAAAAAATCAAAATATCCCATTTTGAAAACTTTTTACCAGCATACCTCCTTTCTTGTACGGGCTCGTCCATTCATTGGACCAATTAGTTTAGCCTACTACATGTTCGCCCATTGGAAGGACGAGCTAGTGGAGAATTTTTAGGCTACATGAGCTCGTCCATTGAAAGGACGAGCGTGTGTTAGTTTGTTTTTTTTATTTTTTTTTCTGAATTATATTTATGTATTATTGGATTTATTTATTAAAACATTTAATATTTATTTATTATAATTAATAATAAAATAATAATATAAATTTTAATAAATAATAAAATTTTATTTTTTTTAATTCTTAATTTTATGTATATTTATTTTTTAATACATTTTTTATTTATTTATTTATGAATTGTAAATAATAAAATTTTATTTATTTATTTTTTAAAAAATAAAAAATGTATTATTGGACCAACTAGTTTAGCCCACTAAATAAAAAATGTATTAAAAAATAAATATACATAAAATTAAGAATTAAAAAAAATAAAATTTTATTATTTATTAAAATTTATATTATTATTTTATTATTAAATAAATATTAAATTTTTTAATAAATAAATCCAATAATACATAAATATAATTCAGAAAAAAAAAATTAAAAAAAACAAACTAACACACGCTAGTCCTTTCAATGGACGAGCTCATGTAGCCTAAAAATTCTCCACTAGCTCGTCCTTCCAATGGGCGAGCATGTAGTGGGCTAAACTAGTTGGTCCAATGAATGGACGAGCCCATACAAGAAAGGGGGTATCTTGATAAAAAAATTTCAAAGTAGGGTATTTTGGTATTTTTTTTTCAAAAGGGGGTACTGGGGTAAAAGATCCAAAATTGTCACCTTTCTCTCCCTCACTTTCTTTCCACTTTCTTTTTTCTAAATCGGACATAGCATTAATAATGCTCTCTTTGATAAAACTAATTTATACTAATATTTGATAGCTTATAGTTTATTGTTGATAATTTAACTAATAAACTAAATACTAAAAATATTTATAAAAATAAAATTTTATATGGTAAGTTAAGAAATTAATCTGTACGTAAGAAAGAATATTTAATTGATATTTTCTGTTTTCTAAAATATGTCCTATCTATAAAAAAAATTGTCAAAATAAATATCACTTTTAAGTTTTCAATGTAACTTTTACTGTTATCTTCCAATTGTGCATTATAATTATAATTTGTATTTATAATAATTAAAATACAGCAGTTGCATAATTGAATAAAATTATTTTTTCTTTTTTATTTATTATATTTTTGTTAATATGTGTGAATGTATAACACTTATTATAAGGACGAAAAAGTACTATATTTAATTCTTTTATGAGTATTTTAGAGTATAAATAAGCATTAGCTTAAAATGATTAATGAAAATTTTGTTTTTCGTCTCTCACTTCATGATGAGGTTGGTGAAAATAATGATGATTTTGATCATGATGATATGATATGCTAGATGGATAATGGCAAGTGAATATGAATGGGAAAACTATTTTTTTATAAGTTAGGACCAAAATATATTATGTTTAGACTAAAATTTTAAAGTTGTATTTTTATGTGTGCTAAAACATACTTAAATATTTAACATTATTATTGATATGTTTAATGTATTTAAATATTTTTAGTGTATGAAGATTTTCTAGAGACACGAAAATCAGAATTCATATTTTATAAGTTATTAAGATAACAAATTATAGAAGAAAAACTGTAAAATTTGAAGATAGAATTAAGGACTGAATATAATAAATTTAACAATTTTAGTCACAAAATTCAACCTCATTTAAGTTATCTATTTTTTTTATCACTTTTGATTAAAAAAGAAGAAAGGATGTGAAGAAAACTATTGAATACATATTTAAGAGTTAGTTTGTTGGTAAAGGCAGAGTGTGTTCTTCATAATGTCTAAAACAAATTTGAAAGGAAAGATGAGAGATGATAAAATTCAAAAGATATGGAAAGCAAACATATATTTTTCTTTTCAAAGATGAATAGAATTTAATGCATTAATATTAAGACTTTTTTTGGTCTAACCATATGATGCAGGGTTTTCCTGCTACTACTATCTAGACTTTAACAATTAGATTAAAGAAAGAGAAAATAATGAAATAAAATAACATTATGAATATTTATGTTCGTTAACTAAAAAAACTACACCGACATGGACATATCTATTTTTAAAAGTGTCGATGTTACATAGTTTATTTGAAACACGCAATAGCGAATAAATTGTTCCTTAAAGTCGACGAGACCTTTAAATTCCTGAGAATCGTGAGTGAACTGGCACCTGGAGTTGTCTTTGTCTCCTAGGATTTACCCATTTATGTTTTGTTGTTTGTCAATTTAGTTTTGGTTTATATTTTCGTAATTAAGTCTCCTCACATAGTTGTACATTATAAGGTTGAGTGTTTAATCAATTTTACGCATGCATAAATCAAACTATTTGATTAAGGTCAACACAATATATTTTTAGTCCAATAGTCGGAGGTTTGAATCAAGAAACACATTTGAGAATGGTTTAAGTCGTGCATGTAGGACATGAGACTTCATACATAATAGGGGTTGAATTGTGGGTGTTTTTTGAAAAACTTTGGTTAAAAACAAAATCTTTAGTAAAATCAGAATTTAAAAATATTTGTAAAAGAGACAAGTAAATAAGCAGCACAATAAAAAAGATAGATGGAAAAACAGAGGAAAGAAAATAACTGAAAAGTAAAAGTGATTAGGGAAAGAGAAAGACACCAGAAATTTATACAAGTTCGGCCTAACCACTTGACCTACTCTTACCCCTAAGAATTCTTCTTGAGATTTTAGATTATCTTGAGAGCTTTCAATAGCATATGCCCACGAGACCTCCTTTTACAAAGATTTGAATTTTTTCAATGGCTAACTTCCAACCAAACAACAATAAAGTTTTGATTGGATATCATCTAAAATGAGATGAAGTTTTATACTGATTATCCTCTGAACTGAAGTAGGGTTTTATATAGAATGACCTCCAAATTGAGGTGAGATTTTACATAAGCTAATCTTGAACTAACCTGAGATTTTACACAAACTAATCTCGAACCAACATAGATTTTACATCAGGTTGAGCTCAGGAACCAAGATGAGATTTTACACAATATAATCTTGAACCAATAGAGCTTGTACACTGAGTTGAGCTCACGAACCTTTGTGGTGATTTTGATGACTGGTGTTCACGAATTAAAAGAGAGCTTTTTGTAGTAGGCGAAACTCTTGAACCAAACAAAGACTTCCTAAGACAATTCCCAAATCAAACAAGAACTTTGGTTGGTTTAGCTTACAATCAAACAAGTTCTTATAGGAGAAAACTTTACTTGAGAAATAATACACTCCTGGTAAATTATAATTATGCCCTCACCCATAACAATGATCCTCAAAAAGCACAAGAACACGAAACACTAATGGCAAGATATAAGTGAGAAAACAATATATTTATAGAAAAAAGATGATAGATTGAGAAAGTAGGATCAAAGATAGTTTTCGGAGTGATTTGAAATGACAGAGGATCTCTCTATTTATAAGATAAGGCATGGTGAAATTTTGGAAACATTCCAAAGAAAATTTAAGTCTCATAATCGATTAGGCTAATCAATTATTTGATCCAAAAAGGAATGTTTTGATTTCTAGTCGTTGCCAATCATTAAGAGACCTCTTCCAATTAATTATGAGCATTAACAATTGTAATAATTGATTATAGCACTAAGGCTAATCAATTTTACTTTGTAAAAAGGCTTCCAATTTATCAGACGGTTCCCTTGACCAATTAACTAGACCATAAAAATATTTTTAGGTGGTTTAAACAAAATAAGATAGGATTTCAAAAGGATTTTAGTGTGTGTGATTTTGTCATAGTAATTCCAGAAATGTCTTTCTTCCTTTACAAGACACTTGTCACTCAAACAAACATGATAAAACGAGCTTTCACACACCCTCTCTTTCACAACTCTGAAACTTCATGTCTTGCCATCATTATCTTTGACTTTAGCATCACAGAAGAACTTTGAATCTTCTTGCTTGTTGAGGCTTGAGATGTATTCAATTTGATTGTCATCATTAGAGAGTTGAGAGACTTGACCACCTGAGAATCTTGAAACAAAAGTCTTCACTTTAACATCGTTAGATATCAAGTACTGACTTCAAAGAGATTAGTTGATCTTCAACAGAATCTTCAAAGGAATAGCTTGATAAAATATATTGAGCATCTTGATATTGAGATCTTCTTCGAGTGCTTGAGCTATCTTCATGAAATAACAACTTCACTAGATAACATTGGATATTAGGTGTTGTCATCATCAAAACCAAACAGTTTATTACGGCTTTTCTATCAATAAGTTCTATCATTTTTTATCACTTTGACAGTACCTGCAAGCACGTAGATTCATATTGTCCTCATTTTTTATTATGATAACACATCTCTCATGGATGTGGTAAAAGAGAAAACAAAAGGGTAAAGTTTGGAGTGGTTAAACTTCTCCTCACATGAGTAGAGAGTATACTCTACTCTCCTTAAGAGCATACTTTTCCCCCATTTGGATAATCAAAACGACAAGAAAAAAAATTCTAGAAAAGAATGATAAAGAAGCATGCATATAGTTCACATTGGTCACACAACATGAAAATGGAAAAACATTACTTTAATAATTGAAAGAGAATTCAAAGCATAGAAAGCGGGAAAATGAAGGAATTAAACACACTTAATTGCTAAAAAGTTAAAACATAAGTGAGACAACTACTCGTTGTCACTATCATCATTCCCAACTATGGCTTTTCCTTTGGAGTTCCTTTTAAGGATAGACACATCCTTGGATATCCTTTGAACGTTGAAAGCAGTTTCTTGAGAGATCACGAGGATGGAATTCATAACTTCTTCAATTGTTGTAGGTTGGATTTTGTATCTTCCTCTTCTTCCATGTAATCACTCCTTAATTCTCCTCAAACAACACGAACCTTCGTCTTGTTGAGGCATGTTGAGTCGATATGATAGTAGATTGTGTTAAAATTTTCTTTTGCAAGATCGACTCCTGCTCTAGCTAGAGTCTATGTGATCAAACTTTCGTAAGGTAGCCCAGCTGAGTGATTCTTCTTGAAAAAGGGCATGTGGTTGAACATCCCTTTTACCCAATTTGTTAGATGATGTTCTATTAACAACCACAAGGGAACTACATCCTCTTTTACTAGAGCTTCAAGATTTCCTTGTTTTTGAAAAATAATTTGCGTAAGCATGTAATATGGAACACGATACTTAGACTTCAAGAACTTCATTTTTAGAGGACGTTTTTTTTTATCCATTGAATCTTCCATAAACCCTATAATGGAAACATTTAGAATGAACCTCTTGAACTTCAATAGTCCATCTTAGGTGCAGGATATTCCAACAAAGGGTAGCTAAAAATAATTCCAAATTCTTTTGTGTGGTGACTTCAACCCCTTTTAGTTGAGTTCTGAAAGTTTTGCCTTCAAATTGGAGATTTGAGTATAACTTTTTAACAAGCCTTAGAAACATTCTATTCAGGATTTTTACAAATAATTCTCTGAGCAATCTTATGTTGATATTCTCATAGGGTCTGAATTCTCTGAGAAACTTTGTTTCCATACAAGTTGGCCGAATCACCTTTCGATTGGACAGATCTTTTGGATTCTTTTATGAGAACCTTTTAAGGGAGACTTACTTGAGGGTGGATTTCCAGCAGACACACTATTTGATAGAACCATAGCAAGAAGATAGTAGTAATAACAAGTAGAGACTCACACAAAACAGAAAGAGAGAGAGAGAGAGAGAGAGAGGATGCAAAAGAGTGGAACATGAGTATCTATTTATAACGACGATATGATTGTTTAAGCATGTAAAAAATCCATAATATCCATAATGATTCTGCCCAAAAATATTGGAAGTAAAACTTTCTAAAATAGGTGTGAAAATCGATTATTTTAGAGGAAAGATCAATTATTTGTCATCAAATTTGAAGATTTCGCGTGTTCTTCATCAATGCTCAAATTTTATCGCCTTTAAAAAGAATATATAATTTGATCTTGATTGAATTTGAAACATATAATCCTTCTAATCGATTATGACAAACGATTATCTCCCTTGTTTTCACCATTCTTGGTATTTTAGGCATTGGGTTGAGATTTAGCTTGGGCCTTCTGCTTTTGACACCCCATTTTCATTCACACTGCACCCCTTTCTCTATGAATGCTCAAAATTCAAATAAAACATTAATACAAATAATTTTAATTGACTAAGCAATTAATAAATAAGTTATTTAGAGGGTTAATCATAATCTTTCTGATTTTTTAGCCTCTAAAAAGTGTCCAGCCTTAAATCTTAAGTCAACTTATAAAAACTCCCCATTTTTGGGGAATAAAAAACCACTATTGTAAATCCTTCTTTAAGAATCGTCTGACACGAGAGTTGGTTCAAACCACAAAACTGATAAATCCATTACAAACTTATCACCTCAACCTACTAAGAGGTTGTATGATCACCAGGATCATCAAACATCATCAAGCTAGATCTTATCTTGTATACACCTTGTTTTGTACAACTTCATTTAATTTGCACTAAGGCTCCATTAAAGCTGCTAAGCAATTCGGCAAAATAAATCAAATTTTCATCTTTGGTACCCTAAATCTTTTTTAGTCCTAATCCATTAGTATCTCTAAGACGTTTTGGGTTATTACATTTAGGCTTACTTGTTTTTATTATAACAAAATAACTCTAAGTGGTCAATCTTATTATAAAAAGAGCATTTATAGATAGGACAATTCAAACTCAATTCAGTTTTATTCAAAACAAGTCTTTATTATGCGATATACTAGATTTAAACTCCAACACAATTTTATTCAATTTTATAGAATTAAATATAATTTTTCCTTTTTCTTAATAAATTTAATTAGGATTTTACGCAAATATATCACTTATTTTTCCTTAACAATAATAATAATAATTTGTCGTTTTATTTTATTAATAATAATAACTTGTCCACGGCAAGTCAATGTCCTTTAATAGTGTTGAACCCACACCTCTCTTTATCTTATATTTTAGTTAATTCTTAACAAACAAATTAGTTCTAGAGTCCTATAGTGTGTATGTAACGTAATCACATGTAATGTTGTTGTCGATGACTATGATAGTGTACCCATACTGATGTGTGTTTGCTTTATTTATTCATTATTGACCATATGGAAACCATAGGTTAAAGTCTTCTCTAACTAGTCATATTTTATACATTGTGATACGTGTGATATATATTAATTGTTGTTAGCTTTTCTTACATTGTTTTCGTTTGCTTCCTATAAAACAAACCATCTCGATTCTATTGCAATTTGCAACCGTCGTTTTAGGTGGGTCACACTTTCATATGACTTGACACATGCTTCTCTAAGGTTTTCTCAAATTTTAATTCAAATTCTGATATGTGCTAATAATTTTTATGTTACTTCATACAAAATTTTATTATTTTTGAAATGAATACTATGAGTGTTTGGTGCGATTTTTATCAATTGTAATAGAAAAACAAAGTGTGATTTGATTTGATTTGATTTGTTTTTAAAAATAAATTTTGATTTATTGAGTCATAAATACACATACAAAAAATAATATAACTTTGTGTTTTGTCATTTATATATTATTAAATAACAATAAAATTTATCATATTTAAATAATAATATAAAAGTTAAATTTATACAAAAATAAAATAAAAAATATTATAATAAAACTGAAAAAATAGAGGAGATGAGATATTAGAGAATATAAAAAGGAAATAATAAAATAGATGAGAAATTAAATAAAAAAAAGCGTGATAAAAATAAAATTAAAAGAAAATAATATAAAGAAATGAGAAGTTGAAAAGAAATAAAAGATAAGAGATTGGAGAAGAAGATACGAGATGTACCTTGTGAAGAAAATAAAAACAATGTGCGATATTATTATAAAATATTTGTTAAAATTGAAATTGAAATTTTAAATTTAAAAAAAAAATAGTTTGTAATCATAAAATTAAAATAAAGTATGTTTGAGTTTGAATTGAATGTAAGTTAATATAATACGACTTACTTTGATTTTAAAAATACATACAAATAAACAAACTGAATTGCACAATTTTATTAAAGAAAATTCCAAACACATCACAAACAAATATTTTTTTGATTTTCAATTTTGTTTTGTTTATTTAACAATTCTTTATTAGATCGGTCTGATTTTGAACTCCAGACAATTTGACCTTTAAATTAACACTAGAAATCAAGTTCTAAAAAAAATTATATCATATCATATTTTGAAATATAACATTTATTCATTCACTTTTTTGCCATAAAAACTCTTATTATAGACTTCTAATATTTAATTAGTTTAAATAATATGTATTAATTTTACATTATCAATACATTGTTATTAATCAAATATATTATTAAAAAATTGAAATAACAATTAAATATTTAAATAAATCAACAATTACGTTTAAACAAAAAGTATAAACAAGTACATGTAAATTAAATTCATATTTAATTATCAACTAAATATTAACCAAAACTCTTACCAGTACTATATTTTTAGTTGTAGGATCATTGACTTGGTTGTTGAGAGTTTGACTGATGTAATGTGGTTTTATGGCTTTATCTGTTTGATTACTAATTAATCTTCTCGCAGATTAAAAAAATTCCAGCTTCATCGCTGTGTCGGTAAAACTATAATGAAGACAAACGTGTTAAAATTGAATTATAAATTACTGAAAAAATTATAGTTACCAATTTGGTTTTTTTACAATACATAAATCTAACTCTTTTACCTCAAACTAAATTATATGTTATTTTACCAAAACTAATTATTCTACTGATAATTATTAATATTTTGACTTAGTTACAATTTTAATCTCTTATTTTATTTGACTTACGAAATTAGTACTCTTATTTTAAATTTAAATAATTTTAATTTTTTTATTTTAAATTTAAACATTTTTTATCTCCTTCAAATATTTTTAAACTAAAAATAAACGATGTTTTTATTTTTAAAATGATAATTTACATGTAAAATATAATATAAAATTTATTTTTGAACTTTGTAAATAAAAATATAAGTTAAAAAAATAAAATATTTATCGATTTTTTATAAAAAAAGGTTTAAGAAGGAGACTAAAACTACTTAAATTTAAAATAGAAAAATCAAAACTCTTTAAATTTAAAATAGGATGACTAATTTCATAAATCAGACAAAATAAGTGGACAAAAACTGTAATTTAACCTAATAATTTTATGTCTTTCAACACTAATTATTCTATTATTTTTTAATTAATTTTAATTAATTTTTCTATATTATTAACAAAAATATAATAATAAATAGTAGGCTTAATATCAATTTATAATTTGTATAAAATTAGTATAATTTAGGATTAACACACCTTTTATTCTCTGTTATTTGTGCCGAATTCAAAAAAAAAATCTATAAAAAACATATTTCTGTTCTTGCTATTTAAAAATTTCTTCATTTTGGTCCCCTTAATAGATTTGGTTAATAAAAATGGATTTAGTCTGCTTTTCGTGTAATGTTTTGTTGGATTTTTATATATTTTTCTTTTTATTTTGATTTGTTATTATTATTATTTTTTCTTTTTATTTTAGTTACACATGACATTTTTTATTATTATTTTATTGTTTACATGTAAATGTTAAAATATCAAAATTTAAAAGTTTGTTTCCCACTCATGACATGGGGTTTGCAAGAGGCACTCTCTTCTATTAGACTATTTTGTATTTTTGTTGTCTATTATATATATATATATATATATATATATATATATATATATATATATATATATATATATATATATATATATATATATATATATATATATATATATATATATATATATATATATATATATATATATATATATATATATATATATATATATATATATATATATATATATATATATATATATATATATATATATAAAACAACATTTCAATCATTTAATTCCATAATAAATTTAATAAAATTAAAATTAATTTTACTTCATTATTTAACATTAATATTTTATATAAAATTATTAAGTGTAACTTCAGTTTAATGTTTCAAATATAGTAACTTCAGGTTAATGTTATATTTTAAATATTAAACATTATTTATTTTTTTGAATCAAAAGAATATATATTATTTCAAAAACAGAAACACAAACCAAGGTGATCACAAGGATCCAACCTACCAAAAGAACAAAATAGACTAAAATTACATCATTATTCTAGCAAGATGGTGTATAATCTTAGTGTTTTGCCACCCTCTATAAACTATGTTATTTTTAATTCTATCATCTATACATGTATTATCAACATTATCAGTGAAACACATGTTGCTTTTCGATCTCCATATGCTGTACAAAATCTCTGCTATAGCCATCTTTAGCAAAGTAGCTTTCCAACCTTTTCCTTTTGTCGCTCCAATAAGTCAAACTACCTCATCCTCCTAAGACTTTGGGCAATGATTAATCCCCAACCAATTCAAGATATTCTTTCAAATAGGTCCAGTTTTGCTGCAGCTGAAGAATAGATGATTAATTGTTTCCTCTTCTTTCTCTCAAAGCACACACACACTATCTTGGATCAACCCAAACCTTCTCAATCTGTCCCTTGTGGCCAATTTCCCATGGCAGGCCATCCATAGGCATACCACTGCTCGAGGTCTAGCCTTATTATGCTTCACCAATTTACTCCAAAGAACTCTATTCACATCTTTAATCATGAAATTGTAGAAGGTTGTCACCCTGAACCTGTTATGTTGCAAAGCCATATTCCACTACTGTTGCATATCCCCAATTTTCTCTCTATGCTTTAAAATACCTTTGAAAATCCATCTGTTATTAACTTTTACCTCATAGTCCATAACATCCCTCTCCTTAAGGTAGTAAAAGTGCATACATATCACCCACAAATTATTAGCTTTTCTTCTCAAATTCCACAGACATTTCATCATCAGAGCAAAATTCCAACTTTGGAGGTTGATGATTTGAAGGCCTCATTGGCCATAGGTACTACAAACTATTCTACATGCCATAGGGCTCTTCATATTCTTCTCATGTGTGTCTGTCCAAATGAAGCTTCTACACATAGTTTCAAATTTCTTGATCACTCTTTTAGGGAAAGGAAAACACTGCATCCAGTATTGGCTATGGCTCTGATAATACTTTTAACCAACTGAATTCTCTCTGCATAACTGAGAAGCTTGGTAGTTCAATGATGTATCCTCCCTACAATCTTCTCACTCAAAGGCAGATAGTGATGTATGGGCAAATTTTTACAAGTGAGTGACACTCCTAAGTACTTCACAGGAAGTTCACCCTCTTGAAAACCAATAAGATTCTGCAGCAGTCTTACCTGTCTGGTATCAATGCCACCATAGTAAATCTTGCTTTTGCTAGGATTAGCAATAAGGCCTGTAAATAGAGTAAAGGTCCTGAAAGCATCATGCATCATCTCTACTAAAGTGGTATCTCCTCTGCAGAACAGTAAAACATCATCAACAAAAATCATGTTGGTGAGGCACAACTTTTCACATTTTGCATGGTGATTGAAATTGTGATTCAACTACATTTTGTATCTGATCCTATTCATATATTCCATGATTAAAACAAAGAGCATGGGTGATATAGGGTCACCCTGTCTAATCCCCCTATTGGCTTGCAGGAACTTAGTAACTCCCCATTCACATTGAACTTATAAGTTGCAGTGCTAACACTAGCCATAATCCAACATATGAATTATCTAGGGATACCAATCTCCTTTTAGGATATATTTTATGGGCTTCCAGTTGACCATTGATCCGCGGTCGCTCGCGGATCAAAACCGAGTGATTTGAAAAACGTAGTAAAAGCGACGGTAACTCGGATATTGATTCACAAGGATTCTTATTTATAAAATAGCCAATTGAGACGAATTGGGGGGTTATTTTGATTAAGAATTCGATTAAGAAAGTAAAAGGCAAAAATAAGTGATTTTGAAATAAGTGATTAAAAACAAGTAAATCTACCTGTTCGACTCCCAACTTATCATCGGTTATTACAATTCCAATTCCCAAGCGGTTCCAATTCCTACTCGATTGCAATATTGACGAACAAGCGTTGACAATATCGCACGATTTATATTCCTAATTACCGAATTAAGCAGACGGTTAAAGATGGCGCAAATTAACGAAAAAGCTAAGTTAATCCGCGATTAAGTTAAGGGATAATGATCAATCGAATTAAATCCAATTTATCTTATAATAACGAATTAAGCAAACAAAGTTATAAAACAATTTGGAACGGGATTAAATAAAATAAATTGAAATTGAAATAACCTTCAAAGAATTACGGGATTCGAAACCGGCGAATTTTCCCTCAGGATTAGTTCGCCATGAAAATTATGAAAAGCAAAAAGAAATTCGTAAATAAACTAGGGTTCTGTTTTGCATCACAGTAGCAACCTTATAAACACTCAACTGAGCCAGAAATCTAAACCAGGCCCGAAAGGGATACAAACTACATTATCACAAGTTAGAAACTTCAACGAATTATTCGAGACTCAACAAATCCGAATCAACTTCTTCGTGCAACATGAAAGTTGTAAATCTTTTCCTTATCTTTCCAACGAATGGTAAAGCGCCTCGATCCGATTCCTGTAGCTCCAGTTATGAATTTTTTATTAAAAGCTGCTAATGTTGAAAATAACAAACGAAAATTAAATAAAGCTGAAAATAAATTAAATTGTAAAAACATCATAAAATAGGAAATTAAACAAACTAAACTATAGAAATGCCTAAGTCTAAGTGTAACACCCCGTTCCCCAAAGTAAAATAAATGCAATTAAAATAAACAAATATCAGAGTCACCACAATCACAACGGGATGCCACAAAAATAAACATCAACAAAACATCTTCATTAACGAATTTTCGATAATTAAACAACGGAAATATATACACATATTCACATCATATACATAAACATCATATTCATCATGTACGACCAACGCCCCAAAATATACAAGATACATCCATCACAACGAGTCCAACAGAACATGATACGCCACAGGGGCACACAAAATCATCAGATAAACAAACAACTCCCCAAAACCCTGGTGTTACATATCAGAGCGTCCCTACGACTCGACTCGCCACAATCCAATCTAGCTACGCACCTGGGTTATCTATACTACCGAAGAAGCACATACCACAACAACAACAAAGGGGTGAGAAATCACGATCAAAATATAACGGTAAATACGTACATGAATAAAAGGCAGTAACACACAATCATCAATTCACACACATCAACCCGGACCTACTGTCCCACGCCAACACAACATATACAACAATGCAAACACATGCAACTCAACCCATGATATGCGGTACCGACGCAACAACACCGATGGACACCTGGCCATCAACCTTTTCCCGAAGGAACATAAACAATCAAGCTCAGGATATATTGCATACACTCCACCCAGCAACGATCTATCCCTACCATGCTCCCCCTGAGTACAATGATGGGCACCTGGCCATCAACCCTCCACACAGGAGCACATCATAATCAAACTCAGGATAGATCGTATGCACTCCATCTGAGCAACGATCTATCCCTACCATGCTCCCCCTAAGCACATAAACATGCATCATGACATGCATACACCAATGCACACAGCAAACACAAGCACATACCGTGCATACGATCCTCTGATCACATTTTGTACATCATACATGTTTCACACGTCACCATATTCATACATCATACATATATGATACACACTAATTTAAATATTTATAATTACTCAATTATCATGGAAATCATGTTCCAATATCACACCTACACTCTCCACAGACCCCACTTAATCTCACTCTCCAGCATGACCAGCAAGGGTCCTAAACCACAAGAAAACAGAACAGGACAGCATAAAAACACAAAATACTGTCATGCTCGCTGACTCCCTCGCCTAGCGAAGCATCAGCGAATGCTCGCTACACGCTCGCTCAGCGAGCGCCCTAGCGAAGCCAACCAGAGGCATTCTGGAAGAACTCGCTACCTCGTTCGCTCAGTGAATCTGTAGCAAAGGTTTGCTACTCACTCGCCCAGCGAGGCAGCTGGCGAACGTCTGCAATTTCAGAAAAATAATACTACTCAGAGTCGGCAAAACTCTCCGAACTCGCCCGATTCTCCTCAACTCAGTTCCCATAATATCAGAACAACATGCAACAAATCAATTACAGAGTCTCCTCTCGATTTCACTCGATAAACTCTCGGCTATACCAAAATAATCACTTCCGGCTTAAAACTTCGAACTACCCGGAACCCCCAAATCACCCAAACAATCACACTTCATCACATGCAATAGAATCAACATACTATTAGCATATCAGAATCACACATTCATACCACATCATCATCAAAATCTAATGGGGTTAGGGAAATCCCCTTCTACCTAATATTCATGCAACTACCGAAATTGACCCGATTCCCCCCCTACCTCGATAACTCGTTTGAATGCTGAAACTCTTGCTCTGATGATGATCTTAGCTTCTTCTTGTTCCAATTCCTCTAGTTCTCCTTCCTTCCAATTCCTCTTGATCGTGTTCTTGTTTTCTTCTCCTCTAACGTGTTTTCCTTCTCTTATTCTTTCCAATATACCCACAATACCCCTCACTCCAATCTTTTATTCCATTTACTAATAATAATATTAATAATGATGATAATATCAATAATAATAATAATAGTAATAACATTAATAATATTACCATTATTCAATAATTCATCATCATCATTAATAATTTATTATTAATCTTAAAGTCCAAAGTTATCGATTAATTCCAACTTAAGGGCTACACACGGTCGCACTCAAACACTCCCACAAACACGCCGAAAACAAAAGTAACACAGAACACGAAATAATTAAAATGGGTGTTACAACTCTCTCCCACTTTAATTATTTTCGTCCTCGAAAATACCTGATGGAAACAATTCTGGATACGCATCCCGCATCCTGCTTTCCAACTCCCAGGTCACACTGCCTCCTGCAACACCTCCCTAAGCCACTCTCACCAAGGGTATCTCTTTCCCTCTGAGTCGCTTCATCTTACGATCCTCGATCCTCAACGGCATCGCTTCAACGGTAAGATTCTCCCGTACTTGCACTTCGTCTCTCTGAATCACATGAGACGGATCCGCAACATACTTCCGAAGTTGCGACACATGAAACACGTCATGCAAATTCGAAAGCTCAGGAGGCAACGCCACCCTATAAGCCACAACACCAATCCTCCTCAGAATCTGATACGTCCCAATAAACTTCGGATCCAACTTCTTAGACTTCAACGCATAACCTACACCGGTCACTGGGTTAACTTTCAAGAACACGTGATCACCTTCATTGAATTCCAACTCTTTCCTCCGGTTATCATGATAACTCTTCTGCTTATCCTGAGATGCTTTCGTCTTCTCATGAATCATCTGAACGGTCTCAGTAGTCTGCTGCATAATCTCTGGCCCCAAAACCACATTCTCACCTGATTCATACCAATACAGAGGAGTTCTACACCTTCTACCATAAGAGCCTCGAACGGTGCCATCCCGATACTGGAATGGCAACTGTTGTTATATGTGAACTCAATCAATGGCAAATGAGTATCCCACGTACCACCTCTTTCCAACATACAAACCCGCAACAAATCCTCCAACGTCTGAATAGTCCTCTCTGACTGACCATCAGTCTGCGGATGATAAGCTGAACTCAACTTCAACTCAGTACCCAAAGCTCCTTGCAAACTCTTCCAAAACTCTGAAGTAAACCTTAGATCTCTATCCGACACAATACTCGACGGCACACCATGAAGCTTCACAATCCCCCGAATATAAATCTCTGCCAGCTTCTCCAACGGAAAACTGATACTAATCGGTACAAAATATACAGACTTCGTAAGCCGATCCATAATTATCCAAATGACGTCAAATCCTCTCGCTGTGCACGGCAAACCCGTAACAAAATCCATGGTAATGCAATCCCACTTCCAAACCGGAATCTCTAACGGTTGCATCAACCCACTAGGCTTCTGATGCTCCACCTTCGATTTCTGACACGTCAAACAGGCATACACAAACTGAGCTACATCTCTCTTCATGCCTAACCACCAAAACATCTTCCTTAAGTCATGATACATCTTCGTAGCACCCGGATGGATACTCAGGTCACTACGATGTCCTTCACTCGAAATAGACTTCTTCAACTCATCATTATCCGACACACAAATCCTACCTCAAAATCTCAACACACCTGAACCATCCAACTTGAAACCACTATCGGAGTCTCTCCCCATTCCAGACATCAAATCTACTAGCTTCACATCAAGCTTCTGGCCTTCTCTAATCATATCCAAGAAATCATTGTTCACTTGCAACTTACCCAACATCACGCAATCTGTTGAAGTCTCACAAACCATACTCAAATCTCTGAACTGCTCAATAAGCTCCATCTCTTTCACCATCATAGCCGACATATGAATCGCCTTCCTTCTCAAAGCATCGACCACCATATTAGCCTTTCCTGGATGATAACTTAGGCTAAAATCACAGTCCTTCAGGAATTCCAACCACCTCCTCTGCCTCATATTCAGCTCTTTCTGATTAAACAGATACTTCAGACTCTTATGATCGCTGAATACCTCGAACCTCAAACCATACAAATAATGTCTCCAGATCTTCAATACAAAAACCACCGCAGCCAACTCAAGATCATGAGTAGGATAATTCCGCTCATGCACCCTCAGTTTCCGCGAAGCATACGCTACCACTTTACCATTCTGCATAAGAACTCCACCCAAACCCATCTTAGACGCATCACAATACACCACAAACGGTTCACTCGGAGTCGGTAGCACTAACACCGGTGCCGTAGTCAATCTCTTCTTCAATTCCACAAAGCTCTCTTCACAAGAAGCATCCCACACAAAAGCTTGATTCTTTCTTGTCAACTGAGTCAACGGCAACGCCAAGGTAGAAAAACCTTCAATAAACCTTCGATAGTACCCTGCTAAACCCACAAAGCTTCTAACTTCAGTCGCTGTCTTCGGCGGTTCCCACTGTAACACTGCACCCACCTTAGATGGATTTACCGATATACCATCACCAGAAATAACATGCCCCAAGAAACTCACCATCTTCAACCAGAACTCACACTTTGACAGTTTCGCAAACAGCTTATTATCCTTCAACACTTGCAAAGCAATCCTTAAATGTCCTGCATGCTCTTCCTCGGACTTAGAATAAATCAAGATATCATCAATGAACACAACAATAAACTGATCCAATTAAGAATGGAAGATCTAGTTCATATACTCCATGAACACTCCCGGCGCATTCGACACTCCAAAAGGCATCACTGCATATTCGTAATGTTCGTATCGAGTTCTAAACGCCGTTTTCTGAATATCACCTTCCTTCACTCTAATCTGATGGTAACCCAACCTCAAATCTATCTTACTGAACACACGAGCTCCCACCAACTGATCCATCAAATCATTAATCCTTGGAAGAGGATATTTGTTCTTGATGGTCACTTTATTCAACTGACGATGCACAAACGCATACTACCATCCTTCTTCTTAACCAACAACACTGGAGCTCCCCACGGTGATACACTTGGCCTGATAAACTTCCTATCCAA
This sequence comes from Lathyrus sativus, assembly GCA_963859935.3. Classification (NCBI taxonomy): domain Eukaryota; kingdom Viridiplantae; phylum Streptophyta; class Magnoliopsida; order Fabales; family Fabaceae; genus Lathyrus; species Lathyrus sativus. The sequence continues at coordinate 647,504,919 of OZ012738.1, forward strand.
CAACTCTCCAATCTGAGACTTCAATTCGGCCAACTCCACTGCCGACATCTTATCTGGCGCCATAGATATAGGCCTCGTACCAGGCACTAGATCAATGCTAAACTCAACTTCTCTCTTAGGAGGAAATTCCGTAATATCGTCAGGGAACACTTCAGGAAATTCATTCACCACCGCTAACTCTTCTAGTGGCGCTTTGCTGTCAACCGACAATGATGCAAATAAAGTAAACATCTTAGCCTCGTCCTCCAACAAAGTCCTCAACTACTTACCAGACAAAGAATCCGCCAATGCTTCTTCCTCTGGAGAAAGAAACAACAACATCTTCCGAAAACAATCAATATACACTCGGTTGAACTCCAACCAGTTCATACCAAGAATAACATCCAACTTACCAAGAGGCAAGAAAATCAGATCCACACCAAAATCTCTACCGAAAATAGTCAGCGGACACTTCAAACACAATAAAGAAGTAGTCACTGAACCAATAGAGGGAGTTTCAATAGTCATCCGCCGCTCAAGAGTAGTCGACACCAAACCTAACCTCTTCACACAATCAATAGAGATGAACGAGTGGGTAGCGCCCGTATCAATCATAGCAGACAAGGGAACATTATTGATGAAACAAGTACCTTGGATAGAACGATCCTCACTCGCAGCTTGAGTTCCCACCACCGCAAACACTTTGCCACTGGTCTGAGGCACCTGAGACGGCTTCGGCTTCTCACAATGCATACTAATGTGGCCCTTATCACCACAGTTATAACAAGTAGGCATAACAACTCGACAATCAGCCTTCGCGTAGCCTGGCTTACCACACTTGAAGCACTTCTTCATCTCTTGAGAACAATCATTGGCCTGATGGCCCGCGCCACCGCACCGGAAACACTTCCCACCAGCAAACAATCTCCCTTCTCTAGGCTTCTTATCATGAGCACCCTTGAACTTCCCCTTATCAGTAGGAATATTGTAAGGAGTACCACAAACCTTTGCTTACCCTTACGATCATTAGCAGCCTTGTAATGTGTGATCCTCGCCCTGTTGTCATTGTCATAAATTCTGCTTCGGCTTATCAGTTTAGGATGATCCCTGATCTTCTGACAAGCTATTCCCATCTTGACTTCAGGATGCATCCCATTCTCAAACTTCAAACACTTAGAGGTCATTGCTCCATCAGTATTGTAATAAGGACAATACTGCACTAGCTCCTCAAACTTAGTTGCATACTCAGCCACTGTCATACTACCCTGCTTCAACTCTAGAAACTCGATATCTTTAGCACTTCTGATATCCTCAGGAAAATACTTCTCCAGAAAACCAGTGCGAACAACATCCCAAGTAATTGGAGTCTCTGCAGTCTCCCACCTCTGGTGACTGTTGTCCCACCAAGCTTCAGCTTCTCCCTCTAACATGTGAGTTGAACCTCACCTTCTGCTCATCACTGCAACCCATCGTCCTGAAGATCTTCTCAATCGCCTTAAGCCACTTCTGCGCTGCTTCAGGGTCCAAAATTCCTCCTTGAAACGTCGGCGGCTTGTTACTCTGAAACTGCGCCAAATCCCTGAATTGCGCACTCGCAGCGTGGTTCTGATTAGCAACCACCTGTGCCATCGCTTGCATAGCTGCAACCAACGCAACATCATTCCTTCCCGCTATACTGCTTAACAACAACAACGCCAGGTTAACAAAAAAACAAACCAACTCTATCCTACAGACAGACTCAACTACTACACTGGCCGGACCGACCGACCTGCTCTGATACCAGATTGTAACACCCTGTTCCCCAAAGTAAAATAAATGCAATTAAAATAAACAAATATCAGAGTCACCACAATCACAACGGGATGCCACGGAAATAAACATCAACAAAACATCTTCATTAACGAATTTTCGATAATTAAACAGCGGAAATATATACATATATTGACATCATATACATAAACGTCATATTCATCATGTACGGCCAACGCCCCAAAATATACAAGATACATCCATCACAATGGATCCAACAGAACATGATACGCCACAGGGGCACACAAAATCATCAGATAAACAAACAACTCCCCAAAACCCCGGTGTTACGTATCAGAGCGTCCCTACGACTCGACTCGCCACAATCCAATCTAGCTACGCACCTAGGTTATCTGTACTTCCGAAGAAGCGCAGACCACAACAACAACAAAGGGGTGAGAAATCACGATCAAAATATAACGGTAAATACGTATATGAATAAAAGGCAGTAACACACAATCATCAATTCACACACATAAACTCGGACCTACTGTTCCACGCCAACACAACATATACAACAATGCAAACACATGCAACTCAACCCATGATATGCGGTACCGACGCAACAACACCGATGGACACCTGGCCATCAACCTTTTCCCGAAGGAACATAAACAATCAAGCTCAGGATAGATTGCATACACTCCACCCAGCAACGATCTATCCCTACCATGCTCCCCCTAAGCACAATGATGGGCACCTGGTCATCAACCCTCCACACAGGAGCACATCATAATCAAACTCAGGATAGATCGCATACACTCCATCCGAGCAACGATCTATCCCTACCATGCTCCCCCTGAGCACATAAACATGCATCATGACATGGATACACCAATGCACACAGCAAACACAAGCACACACCGTGCATACGATCCTCTGATCACATTTTGTACATCATACATGTTTCACACGTCACCACATTCATACATCATACATATATGATACACACTAATTCAAATATTTATAATTACTCAATTATCATGGAAATCACGTTCCAATATCACACCTACACTCTCCACATACCCCACTCAAGCTCACTCTCAAGCACGACCAACAAGGGTCCTAAACCACAAGAAAACAAAACAGGACAGCATAAAAACACAAAATACTGTCATGCTCGCTGACTCCCTCGCCTAGCGAAGCATCAGCGAATGCTCGCTACACGCTCGCTCAGCGAGCGCCTAGCGAAGCCAACCAGAGGCATTCTGGAAGCACTCGCTACCTCGTTCGCTCAGCGAATCCCTAGCGAAGGTTCGCTACTCACTCGCCCAACGAGGCAGCTGACGAACGTCTGCGATTTCAGAAAAATAATACTGCTCAGAGTCGGCAAAACTCTCCGAACTCGCCCGATTCTCCTCAACTCAGTTCCCATAATATCATAACAATATGCAACAAATAAATTACAGAGTCTCCTCTCGATTTCACTCGATAGACTCTCGGCTATACCAAAATAATCACTTCCGGCTTAAAACTTCGAACTACCCGGAACCCCCAAATCACCCAAACAATCACACTTCATCACATGCAATAGAATCAACACATTATTAGCAACTCAGAATCACACATTCATACCACATCATCATCAAAATCTAATGGGTTTAGGGAAATCCCTTTCTACCTAATATTCATGTAACTACCGAAATTGACCCGATTCCCCCCCCCCCCCCCTTACCTCGATAACTCGTTTGAATGCTGAAACTCTTGCTCTGATGATGATCTTAGCTTCTTCTTGTTCCAATTCCTCTAGTTCTCCTTCCTTCCAATTCCTCTTGATCGTGTTCTTGTTTTCTTCTCCTCTAACATGTTTTCCTTCTCTTTTTCTTTCCAATATGCCCACAATACCCCTCACTCCAATCTTTTATTCCATTTACTAATAATAATATTATTAATAATGATAATATCAATAATAATAATATTAATAGTAATGACATTAATAATATTACCATTATTCAATAATTCATCATCATCATTAATAATTTATTATTAATCTTAAAGTCCAAAATTATCGATTAATTCCAACTTAAGGGCTACACACGGTCGCACTCAAACACTCCCACAAACACGCCGAAAACAAAAATAACACAGAACACGAAATAATTAAAATGGGCGTTACACTAAGCATAGAGGAAGGTGCATTAAAATGCACTGATTAGCCATGTCATAAGCCTTCTAGAGGTCTATTTGCATCATTATCCTAGGAGTTCCATATTTCCTATTATAGCCCTTCAACAACTCATAGGCTAACAGGATGTGATTGTGGATGTTCTGGCCAGGGACAAAAACAGTCTGACTGCTATTCACAATACTAGGTAAAACCTTTCCCAATTTCTCAGTCATGACTCTAGAGATAATTTTATAAAAGGTAGTGCAGCCATCAATAAGTCTAAAGTCCTTAATTCCCTTTGGAGCATCTCCCTTAGGAATTAGAGTGACTAAAGTGCTATTGAAAGGCTTATAGATGATACATGTTTCAAAAAATTCTCGAACAGCTGCAACGACATCACCTTTGATTATGTGCCAACAAACTTTAAAGAACTTAGCGCCATATCCATCAAGCCCTGGAGCCTTAAGATCACATATACCATTGAGAGCTTTTAGGATGTCTTGCTCAGATATGCTATTAATAAGAGTTCCTCTCAGCTCCATATTCAACTGGGGGCCCTGCCTCATGACCCCAATGTCTATATGCTGAAGATTATTGTCATCCTTCCGCATAAGCTGACCATAGAAATCCAAGATCTCCCTTTCTATGTCCTAATAATTCTATAGAATAATACCATCATTTGTTTGAATACCTCTCATACTCTTGAGACTTTGTTTATCTTTAATAGAGGCATAGAAGTAAGTGTTATTACCATCTCCCATCTTAAGCCAATCCAGTTTAGATCTTTGCAGCAGAATTTTCTCCTCAAGATCGTTAAGTTTGATCACCTCTTCAGTGCAGGTTCTGACCTTCTAAATGACATTGACATCAAATCTATTATTAGTAAGACCACCTTGGGCTTCCTTTAGCTCAATTCTAGCATTTATCAAGTTCTGCTTTAGATTGCTCAGAGGTCTTCTAAACTTTCTTAAAACAAGTTGAAGTCTTTTGAGTTTCCTCCAAAGAATAACCATAGGCTCCCCCTGATAGGTTGTTCCCAGCTGCTCTTCACCACTTCCTTAAAACCATCTATATCAGCAAGGTAGTTACTGAGGCTAAACTGTCTTTTAGGCCTTATCTCAACATTGTTATCAGTCACATGCAAAAGAGCATGATCAGACACATTAGGAGGGAGGATGTGCAACCTAGTTTCAAGAAGATTTGGAACCAGTCCACATTAGCTATTAATCTGTCAATCCTGGAGTATATTGGCCCAATAGTGTGCTTATTAAACCATGTGAAGTAATCTCCATAACTATCCATTTCATTTAGCCCTATAGTAACCATAATATTTTGTAGATCCCTATATTCAGATTCAACGACAATCTTTCCACCAATTCGATCTTGAGCCTTAGCTACATTGTTAAAATCACAAATCACACACTAAGGCCCTTTTTGAGTGTTATGAATACTCTCAATGTCTTGCCACGACTTCTTTCTATTCTCCAGTTGATTATGGGCATAGACTGAAGTTAACCAGTACTTGAAAACCCCATTTAAATCATTCACCATGCAATGAATATATTGGCTGGAACATTGAATGTACTGAACCTCCACCTTATTATTATGCCAACCTATCCATATTCTTCCATTATCATGAGCACTATAATTATCCACAAAGTGATCAGTCACGTAGAGTTTTCCACGGATATTGCTAGCTTTTCTTTTTTTCACCCTTGTTTCTATCAATATCATAATAGTAAGCTTCAACTCATGGAGATGAGAGCTAATCTCCTTTAATTTTCCTACCTTGTTTAGCCCCCTTGTGTTCCAAGACACTATCATTTCCCATTGCTTATGGCTTTTAGATGGTCATTCAAAATCTCTAGAGCCTCAAAGCCATTGATATACTGTATACCAGATGTTGATCCAACTGGATTCTTACCTTTATCTCTAGTAGTACTTCTCCCCACAGTCCAAGGTACTTCTTCATTTGATTCAGCTTCTAGATTCACCCTTTCAGACTCTTCATTTTGTCTTGCAGGGGTCATCTTCAGTTTTTCATCAAGGGGCTTCTTTTTTGGTCTCCATTGTTGTAGTTTCTTTTGAGGATTGCATTAGTGTCCTATCTTCTGGCACTTCTCACAAAAAGAGGGTTTCCACTTATAATCAACTTCTTGCTTTAGTACTCTGACTTTAACATCTTTGATGCCAATCTCTTTAACAAGTTAATGTGTTATGTCTACCTCCACAAGAATTCAAGCCTACGACACCCGTAACTTGTTTGCAGTGCATTCGTTCGTCACCAGAGGAGTTCCTGTGGCACTACCTATTTTGTTCAGACTCTTCACACCCCATATATGCAATGGAAGCCGAGGTAGCTTAACCTAGATAGGTAGTGTTCGCAACAAATCCTTCTTCAGGTTAAAATCTGGTTGCCACTCCTTTAAGATCATGGGAATGTTCCTGATGGTGTATGGCCCCTTCATCATCATTGTTTCTCTATCTGCAAAGGAATTGAAATGAATCAAGAAATATCCCTCATCATGATAATAAAGATCTGGTGTTCTCACAATATTCCATGTTTTCACCATGTAATTTTTTATTGTGTTCATACTCAGGTCTTCACCCATCATATACAATATTAGAGCATTCTCCCAAAATCAAATTTATGTTTCTACATCTTCTTCAATTTCGATTTCCACTTCACCATTGACGATTTTAGGCGCCACATACTCCATGGAAATGCCTTTTGCAGGATTACGATTATCATTGATTACATCCACCCATAGTTTTCGTTCTTCATGTTGTTCTTTCACAATTAGGGTTTCAGACTCTCTTTTCTTCGCAATTAGGGTTTCTGGTATATGTTGTTCTTCCTCATTTCTATCAGCTTTCTCATTACTAGTATCTTCATGATCCTCTGTTCGCTCTTTCTCCTTCAATTTCGCACTCGCCACTTCCGGCTGGTTCTTCGATAGGGGATGATTCACCGGTGATGGAGGCACCGTGGTTCTCGGCCGCCCACGTCCCTATTTCGTCATCAGAGAGAGAGAGAGTCTGTTTTTTAAATTTTTAAATGAACTACAATATCCTTTTTATTATTTATATTATTTAATGTTTATTTATATTACTTATAGTTTAATATTATATTAATTTTAGTTTAATGTTTATTTTAAAATATTAATATTTATTATATTTAATAAATAATTATTAAATATGAAATGTATTTTATGTATATTACAGTAATATATAAAAATTTATTTCATATATTTATGTAATAATTTATGTTATAAATACATTTTTATTAAAAATATACATAAATATGAATATATTACTGTAACATAAATTAAATATGAAATAAAATAAATTACATGTTTAAATAAAATAAATTATATTATTAAATATGAAATGAAATAAATTACATTTATATTAAATATATACATAAATACGTAAACATATACATAAATAAATATATACATAAATATATTAATATATACATAAATAAATAAATACTTATATATTTCTTTTAATTTTAGTTTATTAAAATATTAATATGATAAACTGAAATTATTAAAAAATTTAAATTAAAAATATTATAAACTGAAATTATTAAAAAGTTAAGATTAAAAAATTATATAATTTTTATTTATGTAATAATGTTAAATATATATTATAATGTATTTAAAAAATTAATATTAAAAAATAAAAAATTAGTATTTATCTATATATTATAATGTTAAATAATTAATATTAATTAACATTTACCTAAATTGATAATTAATATTTATTATATTTTTTAAATTAAATTTTAAATATAAATATAATAAATAGATATATTAACGTTTGTATAAAAAATAAACTAAATTATCTTAAACTAAATTAAATGTAAATATTTATATTAAAATTTAATATTTAAAAAATAAAAAATTATTAAATATAAATATAATAAAATAATCAAGACCGGCCCAAAGACTAAGCTACCTAGGCTAGGCTAGGGTTTTAAGCCTCAAAAGTTTGAACTTAAAAAAAACCTCATAATTTTTTAATTTAATTATAAAAATATATAACGACACATTAGTTACCTATATTATCATAGTTGAGTTGTAAAATTGGTAAAATGTAAGTCTCTTTTTCTTTTGATCTTGAGTTTAACACTTAACAATCAAATATTATTATTTTAAAATACATTTTAAAGGCTTTATTTTAAAATTTGCTTTAGGCTTCTAAACAGGTTGGACTGACTATGAAAATAATGAATTGAAAATAAATAAAATAATAATAAATTAACTGAATTAAAATTATATAAGTGAAATTAATTTCAATTTTATTAAAATTATTATAGAATTAAATAATTGAAAAATTATAATATATATTTCAAAAAATACAACAGTCTACAGAAATATCACGCTATAGATATCCAAAAAATAATCTTATAAACAAACTTAAACTATGGGTAGCATTTTCATTTTATAAGAAAACTTAAAAAAAAATGTAAAGATAAAATAAAAGTAGGATAATCTATGATCACTTTTTTGGGACAAATATAAAGGCCTCCTTTAGCATGGCTTTATGTTTTAAATTTAGATGATGTTTTATAAAACCAAGCAGACATGCAGATCTTGATTTGGAAAATCCACGTCTGCATATGTTAACACACCTTACCTATGCACATGCTCATTGTACTTTACTATCAACATGAGGATAAGACAAATTAAAAACACCTTATAAATAAATAAAACACAATTGGAAAATTCGAAATTTCTACTAGTGAGTAGTGAGTCTAGTGACCCTGCTCATTGCTTTAAAAAGTAAGAATGACTCAGCAGGACATGATGAATGATGCAACATTTTCAAAAGTTGGTTGTTCACACGTTCAAGTCTAGATCTAATTCAATTATAATCTACAAATAAATGGCAGATTTTTATTACTACACCAAAACAGATTTTTTTAAGTTTTCAATAACAATTTTAAATATTATTAAATTATCCACTATTATAATAACAACACTTTTAAACACTGTTAAAGCAGTCTTTAATAGCATTTATATAAAAAAAAAGGTTATGGTAATGTTATCTAAATTTTGTTTTTTAAATAGGAATTAATAGCACCTCTTCACAAAGCGCTATTGTAGATCTAAATGTTAATTACACTTTCCAACAAAGCACTTTTACTTGCCCTTTTTTATATATATAAAAATAGAGATTATATAAAGGAATAATTTTAAAAAAAAACGAATTACTGATCATAAAAATCACTATGTCATTCTAATTATTCATAAAAAAAATATTCCAACCAAATAAAATTCAAATAACATGTACGAAATGATATATTTCATCAATAAATTAAAATTACATGAGTTGGTTTTGTTAAAAAGTAAATTTACATGCATGGTTTGATAATTTATTACAATTATGTTGAACGGTTACCAAATCAATTGGTTTAGAGAATATAGAGAGGAAAAAATAAGAAGAGTAAAAATGATTGAGACTTAATTAATTTAATCTAATTTGAATATTTTTGTTTTGATGTATGCGAGCCGTCATTAGGTAGTGTGAGAATTCTAATATTTTTGTTATTGTTTTGCAGAAGTTTCGTCTGTTGATTAATTCTAATATATTTTGGTTTGATTTGTATGGAACCATTTCAATTGATTTGGTTTGATTTATGTGTAACTATTCCAATTTGGTAATTAAATTGTGTTTGATTGGTTAATGATTTGGAGAGATATCTCATATAGTAATTAAATTGTGTTTGATTGTTCATTCAATACGTACAGACCGAGAGAAATTGATGCGGAGGATATGGTGGACGGCAGACTTGACGAATTAAAATGTCCATGCACAACTTAATTCTATATATATAGGATTTGGATCATCTCCTTTTTTATATATTATGTAATTTCTCATTTTTTTAATCTAACGGTTCAAAATTTATAATGAATAATTAAATAAAAAAAGTCATTTAATAAGAGAGAGAAATAGATAAGTAATTTGTCTTTGTTCTTCCACAAAATCAACAACCATAAATGACTTTTTTTTTATTTAATTATTCATTATAAATTCTTCACAGTGTGTGAGGTGAATTTCCAACATCTGATATCTAGAGCTCCAGTTGAGAGACTCAAGGAAGGAAGATAGTGATGGCGATGAACTATCCGAACGACAACTTTCCGGCGACCCTGCCAATTTTCAAGAAAGACAATTATGAGAATTGGTGCAAGCAGATTAAGGTGACTTTCTGTTATCAACGGAGGCGGAAAAGGTTACGCACAAAGAATTGAAGAAGAATGATTATAAAGCACTCTTTATAATTCATCAGTGTGTTGATCCTGATAACTTTAAAAAGGTTAGTGATGTTGATTTAGCAAAAGAAGCATGAAAGATTCTTGAAAAGTCGTTTGGAGGCGCATAGAAGGTGAAAGAGGTGAGGTTACAAACTCACAAGAGAACCTATGAGTTGCTTCAGATGGAAGACAACGAAAGCATTACAGATTTCTTCACCAGAGTTACAAAGTTGGTGAATCAAATCAAAGTATGTGGAGAAGCGCTAACGACGAAAGCAGTTGTCTCAAAGATTTTGAGGTCGTTGGCTCCAAAATTCGACCACGTGGTAGTTGCCATAGAAGAGTCGAAAGATCTGTCAGTGTTGATGAAGGAAGAGCTTCAAGGGACTCTTGAGTCTCATGAACAGAGGATGGCTGAGAGAGCTGCAGGAAAGTCGAAAGATATGGCTTTGCAGGCACAGTCAGAAAAGGAAAGAAAAGGCAAAGGTAGTTGGAATGGCAACAAACGAGGAAACCAGTCGAATCAGAAGAAACCTTGGAACCAAGGCAACCAAAGAGATGGTGATGCATGTAAAGGAAGAGGTGGTGGTCGAAAGACAGACAAAAGCCACATTCAATGTTTCAATTGCCAGAAATACGGTCATTATGTTAGTGATTATCCAGAAAGGAAGAGAAATCAAGAGACTGATGCAAAGCTAGCGAAACATGAAGAAGAAGAAACGTTGCTAATGGTCACAACAAAAGATGAAGAAAGATTCCAAGATCAGTGGTACTTGGACTCAGGATGCTCATCACACATGACTGGAAGGAAAGATTGGTTTGTCAACATGAAACCCTCGTCGAAGAACACAGTGAAGTTTGCAAATGACAACACTCTAGCAGCTGAAGGTGTTGGTGATGTTCTGATTATGAGGAAAGATGGAAAAAGTTCAATTTCCAATGTGTTGTACATACCAGGCATGAAGAGTAATTTGCTCAATATAGGGCAGCTTGTCGAAAAGAACTACAAGGTAGTTGTTAAAGACAAAATGATGAGAGTTCTCGACGTAGGTGGTAGATTAATCTTAAAGGCTCCAATGTCTCAGAATAGGACCTTCAAGATTGAACTCAATGTGATGGAGCAAAAGTGTCTAGCAACCACAACCAGCAGAGATGAGTGGTTATGGCATTTTCGACTAGGTCATCTCAACTTTAATGACATCAGAGAACTGAAGAGAAGAAATATGGTTTCAGGATTACCAGAAATCAACATTCCAAGGAAAGTCTGTGAGGAGTGTGTTCAGTCGAAACAACACAAGAATAGCTTCAGCAAGGATGCAGGAAGGAAGTCGAAGGCAATACTTGAAGTCATATACTCTGATGTATATGGTCCAATCCAGGTGGATTCGATTGGTGGCAATAGATACTTTGTCATGTTTATAGATGATTACAGTCAAAAGTTACAGACTTACCTCATCAAGAAGAAAAGTGATGTGGTTGAGGTATTTTCCAGATTCAAGTCCGTGGTCGAAAGATAGAGTGGTCGAAAGCTGAAAATTCTGAGGACTGATGGTGGTGGAGAGTATGTGTCGAAAGAGTTCGATACACTATGTGTAAAAGAAGGGATTGTGCATGAGGTGGTGCCACCCTACACTCCACAACAAAATGGGATTGCAGAATGCAAGAACAGAATCATCATAAATATGGTGAGGAGTATGTTGAATGGAAATCATCTACCCAAAGAATTATGGGGAGAAGCAGTTTTGACAACAACATATATATTGAACAGATGTCCTACGAAGAAGCTTGAAGGACTCATACCAGAAGAATGTTGGTCTGGTGTCAAGCCTAGTCTCAGTCACTTAAAGGTGTTTGGATCTATAGCACATAGACATGTGCCAGATCAGTTGAGAAGGAAGGTTGATGATAAGTCGAATCAGATGATCTTGATAGGATATCATTCGACAAGAGGTTACAAGTTGTTCGACCCAATGAATAAGCAGGTAGTGATCATAGATGAGCTTAAAGAATGGGATTAGACTGAGAATGCCAAGAAGGATTCAGTGAGAATATCTTGTGAAGAAACGGCCACTAAAGTCAAAATAGAAGTTCGACAGGAACCAGTTGCAGATGAAGCAGGTTCAAGCAGACCTCGACGAATAAAACACATGCCTGCAAGGTTGCAAGAATGTGTAATTACATCAGATGATGTAGTCGATGAAGAGGGTGAGCTGGTACATTATGCTTTCTACGCAGATGTCGAACCAGTCAATGCAGCTGAGGCATTGAAAGATTCGAAGAGGGTGAAAGCAATGACTGAAGAGTTGGAGTCCATCGAAGTCAATGATACCTGGTCACTTGTCGAATTTCCGCAAGGCAAGAGGGAAATTGATGTGAAGTGGGTTTACAAGGTGAAGGTAAATCCTAAAGGAGAAGTAACTCGACACAAGGCGAGACTTGTGGCGAAAGGATTTCTTCAGAAGGAAGGAATCGACTTCGATGAAGTATTTGCACCTGTTGCTAGAATCGAAACAATCAGGTTGGTTGTTGGTCTAGTAAATATGAACAACTGGCACACATGTCAGATGGATGTGAAGTGTGCATTTCTTAATGGCCCCTTATACGAAGAAGTTTATGTTGCAAAACCAACTGGGTTTATGAAACAAGGCAAAGAAAGAAAGGTGTACATGCTTCATAAAGCCCTATATGGACTTAAGCAAGCTCCAAGAGCTTGGAATAAGAAAATCGACAACTTCTTAAGGGAGAAGAAATTTGTGAAGTGTACAACTGAGCATGAAGTATATGTAAGAAGAAGCAATGGCGAATTGCTTATACTATGTCTCTATGTTGATGATTTGTTGATAACAGGGAGTTGCAAGAAGGAGATCGAAGATTTCAAACATGACCTGAGTGAGGAGTTTGAAATGTTAGACTTGGGAAATCTCTCATATTTCCTTGGCATCGAACTCTACAAGACAAGTAGAGGTTTGATGATTCACCAAAGAAGATATGTATGTGAAATACTCAAGAGATTTGAGATGCAAGATTGCAACCAAACTTCGACTCCAGCTGAGTCCAGATTGCAACTGTCCAAAGATTTAGATGAATATGATGTCGACCCAACCCAATACAGAAGACTTATTGGGTCACTTAGATACCTTTGTTACACAAGGCCTGACTTAGCATACAGTGTTGGTATGGTAAGTAGATTCATGCATAAGCCAAAGGTATCACACCTAGCAGCGGCGAAGAGGATACTGAGGTATCTGAAAGAAACTCTCGACTACGACATTATGTTTCCAGCATCTGATGAAGGAAAAGAATGCAAGTTAGTGGGATACACAGACTCCAGTTGGTGTAGTGATGTTGAGGATCAAAAATCCACAGTTGGATATGTGTTTATGTTAGGTGGTGCACCAGTTGCTTGGAATTCGAGAAAGGAACCAGTAGTGGCATTGTCATCATGCGAATCAGAATATATAGTTGCTTCTCTTTGTGCATGTCAAGTAACTTGGATGGTGAATTTGATCGAAGAAATCACAGGGAAGAATCATGGAGCAATTACCATGAAGATAGACATCATGTCAGCTATCAACTTGGCGAAGAATCCAATAGCTTATGGTCGAAGCAAGCACATCGAAATGATGTTCCATTATCTTCGAGAGCAAGTAGCAGAAGGGAAGATAAAGTTGGAACACTGCAGAACTGAGAATCAGATTGCAGATATCATGACAAAGGGAGTGCATGTCGAAGCCTTCAGAAGACTAAGAGCCATGATGAATGTAGATAGTTTAAACACAATGAATTAGGTGGTGTGTTAAATGTAATTCATAGTGCGTCAAATTCGAAATAGCAAGGAAGCAGTCGAAGTATAAGTCAAGTGTCGAAGTGTCGAAGCTTTCAGTGTGTCAAAACAGTTTGTTTTGACACAGATTTGTTTTGATGAGATTTGATATGATTTAGATTAGATTTGATTTTGAATATTTTGGATCTTTTATGTTTTGGGCTTTTGTAAACCTAAAACTATAAATAGGTGCCTTGCTTTATAATCAAATAGAGCAGATTTCACAGTTGCAGAGTTTAGCAAGTAAAAGTTCAATAGTAATCAGAAATCCCACAGTTTGTGGGTAACACAATTTTCTCCAAATATTTCTTCTCTCATTCTTCTCTTTCTTGCTATTTTTTTGTTATTTTTATTCTCTTTTGTGGTTCTTGATAACTCTTTACTTGTTATCACCATTACTATCATATTGTGGGTTTGTTCATCAATCTTGAGATCAAGATTGAATGGAATTCTTCATAGGGTGTGAGGTGAATTTCCAACAAAAACAACTTACATGGATACAGAGTATGGTGACGATGATACATACAACAACATCATGACAAAGTTATATATGCAACGATGAGACATTCTACGACGACGAAATGGGGAAGAACAAAAAATGTAGCTTTTGTGAAGAATCGAACAAGAATATGAAGAAATGGGTTAAGAAGGAGAAAAGAAGGGTTAAGAGGTTTTAAGGTTCTACTTTTTAAGAGAGAGATAGAAATTTTGAGTGTTTCATTTTGGAATCTCTTTGATTCTACATCTTGAGAACAACACGAATAGTTTAGGTTAATTAATGGGTTAACTCTCTTTGAAAGGAATGAGCATAATCAAAGTGATTTCTTGAAAGTAAAAATGTTAATTTGTGAGCAATACTGAGGATTCGTGTGAGGGAGTGAGAGTTGTGAGAGAAGCTAAGTTCATGGGCATGTTTATTTCTAAAAAGTAAATATTTATTAAAAAAAAGATATTCCTACAATAGAGATTATTTAAAAAGTGTTATTAAATAGATATTTATATAATACTCCCTCTGTTTTTTATTATCCTATGAGACACAACATTGTTATGTATGAGCCTTTGCATTCTCTATAGAAGATCTACTGCTTCTGGTATTGGAAAACCAAAAGTGTCAAAGACAATGGTATAAAAGCATGTTGATTGTCATGACACGTTTTCTCATGCTTGGTCACTTTACTTAAAGAAAATTTTAGAGATGTGTGTCCCAAATTAAGACCTTTAGTCCTCAGTCCCACTAATGGAGAAATCTTGGTCAAGTCTACACATGTATGTTTTTCTCATACCCACCAGTACACTAAAACATATGATGGCCTAAGTATCAATCTCCCCTCTTGTGGGTCAGTTTCACATCCTCATTTTTCTTTAGCAATACCCCAGCACACTGAAATATATTAAATAAGACATCTCTAATAAATTCATGTTGGTATTTGAATCCTGGAAGCTCGTTACAATGAATGATGTGTTACCTAAATATATTCAAGCATGCCTTTTGGAAAACAGGGTGATCCTCATCAATAGGAAATGAGAGAATCATGAGTTGGTATTTAAGGGTGGTACAATACTCTATCGGGAACATATATTTTCCTAGATCATCAATAGGGATAGTAATATGATCATTGATATTGTCATTTAGAGAAATCAATAACGAGTACTAACACTTGAACCCTAGCAACATTAATCTGAACCACACACTATCATCACTTAGGGCATAATTAATAACGGGTATCAACACTTGAATTATAACAGTGCAAAATCAATGTTTGATATGAAATTCTTTGTTTGAATGTACATTTGTCATGATTAATTGTGGAACTGACTTGCCTTAATACAATAAAGTGATTTGCTTATTCAAATGAACACTCGATTGTGATTGTGTATATTTCATACATGTTAATCAAAAGACGCCAATATATATTAATATCACATATACATATAAACTTTTTATTATAATCATCATATGATTTAATGGATTCATAATCCATTTTTAGTATACAAGACATAATATGATTCATAATCATATAAAACATGTAATCACACACAAAATGATTCATGGTTTTGTAAGAGACTATGATACAACGTAAGGGAAATCACCATAAATGCAGCGGATACAATACAATAAAAATTTATTTCAATAGATTACCAATGTTCATGAGTCAAACATCGATTTGATTACCTCTTATAGTGCAAACAAAATTATTGTTGAAACAAATTGATCACGACCATAAAGCGAACGACATGATCTCTACTTAGTCCACACGAACATAATTGAAATTTTGTTTCTTTCGTAAGACAGATGTTAGACACAATGTTTGGGACAATGTGTATAACTTGATTATAACATATTAATAACTAATAGGAATTAAATCAAAAAGCAATAAAGAACACAAAGATTGTTAACTCAGTTTGGTGCAACGTCACCTACGTCTGAGGGGCTTCTAACCCAAGAAAGAAAAACCACTCTCAATAGTATTAATACAAATAATCTTAAACAAACAATATTTTTTCAATGCCTCTCTTCCTAATACTACTCATGTCTTTTTATTTAGGACTCCCCTTAAATATGGGAACCTCTATCACTTTCTCTTAATCACTAACCATAATTATCAATACACAAATCAGATCAATGGTTGTTGAATTACAACTCTATTAAAACAAATAACCTTTATACCTTTGATATAAAGACTCAAATAATAAAGGTATGATTACAACTCTTATAACCTTTATATCTTCTTTGAGGAAGTGCTAATCATATCAAAACATATGTACTCATCATCATAAAATCAGAGCATTAATCAAATCACTCACTACTCCCCCCTCTTGCCATAATTTGGAAAAGGTATGAAAAGAAATACCATATCATTGTCAGAGTGTGGAACCATTGTCAACCATAAGTCATGATCAGAACTGAGAATCTGGAATAATAAGAAAAATATAGCATGCTCATATACAAGGGCCAAAAGGAACATAGTTAAAATAGAAAACACAAACTATTGCACTCAACAACAGCGAAACCACATCTCCATCCAAAGTTCCTTAGTCTTCAGAGCTATCCTCTTCTTCCTCACTAGCAATTTCTTCTTCCTCATTGCCAGTTGTCATACCCCAATTTTGGCCCTGAATTTCCAAATAGTAGTAGTTATCATAACATTCACATCATACGTATAATATAGCACGCATTTCATGAATAACGCCTAAAATTTCAGCCAAAATAAATTCTTGGATATACATACAGACTAGTTGAATTGTTTCTCAAATATGCGAAAAATCAGTGGATGAGAAGTTTCAAAATTAAGCTTGCAGATGTCAGTAATATTGATCTACGATTCACATGGTTTAACCTGGCGCGCTTGTCTTATTTTTCAACGACTTTTTAGCCATATTTTGATTAGTCTGAGCCTTTTTTCGGTCTGAATTTATTTCAAAATCTAATCAAACGCTGTATTTTTCCAATATGTTTATTCTGCGCTAATCAACTTAGTGCAATCAAATTATATTTTCGGGCACTTGGGCGTCCGACTTTTATTCATTTTCAGTCGTTTTATTTTTATCTTTTCTTCAAAATATTTAGAAGAATAAAATAGAATTTTCCATGCTTGCATTTTAATTTTATCATGTGCATTTGGAAAGATATGAATTTTATTTGATTTAATTGATTTAACTTATTTTAAATCAACCAAACCATCTAGAAGGGGCATTTTAGGCTTTTTTAAATTGTCTTTCAATGTGTGTTTCTTTATGTGCTTCTTTGATTTAATCATATCCATTAATTTCAAGATTAATTAAGGGTTCATAATTGGTTATCCATGTTGTTAGCTGTAAATTTTGGCGCCAAGGTTTGATTGAGTATGATGAGTAAAGAAATTCTTTTTAAAGATGTTTTGGAATTCGACAGGAGCACTATTGAGATCCTTAATCGAAGAGGTCCTTTATGAGAAGGATATGTTGAGTTAAGACTTAGAAATATTTCTGAGTTTAGATGACAATTTCGGCAGAGGAAATTTTGAGGTTGCATTTCAACGGAGATTTTGAATTTTGAATAAGGATAATAAGTGTCTTTTGTTCTTGTCAGTTTCTTAGAGGTGACGCGTGTAAAGTTATGGAGAATTGAAGACATTCAAGCAAAACGTGTCATTTTCTGGAGAAAAGGCAGTTGATGGCGGTTATATTCAACGTAGTATAAATAAGAGTCTTAGTATGTAGGATTTCTGTGTGTTCAATCATTGTACAAATACTCACAAATTACTCAAAGTATCTAAGCGTGTTGAGAAACGAGTTTGTTGAGAATGTACGTCTGAAACACCGTATTTTCATTTCAATTGAAGTTATTTTCAGTTTTATCAATTACTTTTTCGTTGCAATTTAATTTGAAGTTTCTTTATTGTAATTCTCTTACAAATTATGCAAATTTATCTTTTAAACTTTAAACAACATTTTCCAATCATGGGCATTGTCGAAATGTTCATAGAATTTCAAATATAATTTAACAAAAGCATGTGTCCTAGGATTCACTGGTTGATCCTGTAAAGTAAACTATTTTTTGGATACCTGTGGTTGTTTACCAATTTTCATGGTAAACAAATTGGCACGCCCGGTGGGACAGTGCTATTCTTAAAATATTTTCTTCTTGCAATTTTTCATAAGTTCTTCATTTTTGCTATCTCTCTAACTTTGTTGTATGAAACTAAGGAGTGGTAAAATAGCCACAAACAACGATGAAAGACACAAGAGAAGATATGTAAGGAGGATGGTGAATCAAAATCCACCAAAAAATCAAAATCCACTAAATAATAATGGAGAACCACCCCCTTCATATTCGACAGGGGGAACTACGATTGCGACATTGTGTCTGAACCGGTACCATTTATGGCATCTACGATGCTCGATTTCTCAAAATGGACCCATCTTGTCTTATGTAGGGAAACAAGGTCCATTAGGGAGTAATTTATTCAGACCTTATATGCTTAGATTTTCAATGCCTCTAAGTAGTCGCGAACAACCTTATGGCATGCCAACTTCAATAATGGTAAGTTTGCATAATATAACACCAACATTTACATACCCAGTGGTGAATGCGACTTCGCCACTACAAGGATCTAGTTCAGGCATTAACAATTTGGGTCAAATTAGTCAGCCCTTAGGGACAGGATTTCCCACCCAAATGCCCAATCTCACCAATAATTCTGCAGCGGTAGTGGTCCAAATGCTTGCCCAATAAATGGGCGTGATATTTAACCCTTTGATACAAAACACTACTCAAACAAACCAATAGATGGCAGCACAAATAACATGTATTACTAATTTCTTTGGTGTTCCACAACCCCCTCGACAACCTCAAAGGGAATGGATGATAGAAAGTCCAGGGGTAGCCTTGGAAGAGGACCCCATAACTAACCAAGTCCAACAAAATATACCACTAGAAAACGTGATAAACCAGGGAGTAGGAATCGAACCACCTAGGGTCGAACCTTCTAGGATTGAACAACACATTCCAAGGGAAAAGGAACCAAAGGTAATGGTGGTGAATAGGAATCAAAATGCTGACGAAGTCATAAATCAGGATGGGATAAATATTTGCCTTCATAGGCCAAATTACACATCACCATTGTCTGAATTAGTCAAAATTACCCCCTAGGTGGAAAGTCACCAAGTTTACTAAACTTCCTGGGGACACTAGTGAGTCCATTGTCGAACACGTGGCTAGACACCTAATAGAGGTAGGGGAAATTTCCAATAATGAGAACCTAAGGATGAAATACTTCCCAAGTTCACTTACAAAGAATGACTTTACATGGTTCATCACATTACCAGCGAATTCAATTCATAATTGGACTCAATGGAAAGATTGTTCCATGAACAGTTCTACATGGGACAGTCCAAGATAAGTTTGAAGGAATTGCCCAGTATTACGAAAATTCTCTGAGCCAATAGATGATTACTTGAATAGATTTTGTTTGCTTAAGGCCAGATGTTTTATGCAAGCGCATGAGCATAAGTTGGTCGAAATGGCCCCTAGTGGCCTTGACTATTATATTAGGAAGAAACTGGATACCCAATACCTGAGGGATATGGCCCAGTTGGCTGATAGAGTTTGACATGTAGAATGCCTGAAGGCTGAAAAAGCCAGGGCAAATAAGAACAAAAAGAAAAGGGTAGCCTACGTCGAATTTGATAAAGAGGACCAAGAGGCATATAATGATCCTTTAAACTTCAATGAAAGTGAAGTTGACCTAACTGAACTAAAGCAATGACCACCTTATTCCTGCAAAGTCTTAACACCATCGAATAGGAAAAACCCAGTCGAACTAGAAAATAGTGATAGTTTCCCTAAGAAAACTTACACCTTCGACGTCACCAAGTGTGATGAAATTTTTGATTTATTAGTTAAAAATGTCCTAATGATAGTTCCTCCTGGTGCTAAAACACCCTCATTAGAACAAAGGAAAAAGAGAGGTTTTTGTAAATATCATAATTTTGTGGGCCATAAAACATCGCAATGTTTCCTTTTCAGGGATCTTATTTAGAACACTGTCAAAGAAGGAAGGCTGAAATTCGCAGACAAATCAAAGTCTCAAATGAGAATTGATTCTGATCCTCTCCTAGTGGCAGATGTGCATTACTCTGAGCCATCCATAGTTAATATAGTGGAATATCTAAGGACTATGCCAAGAAAGTTGTGATGGTCGAAGCTACTAAAGGCTTCACCAAAGGAGTCACTAAAGGCTTCAACAAAGAAACCACTGAAGGCTTTGACAAAGAAACCATTGAGGGTTTCATTCAGGGAGCTACTGAAAGCTTCACCAAAGAAGTCACTGAGGACTTCGATAGATAAACCATTGGGGATTTCATTCAAGGAGTCATTGAAGGCTTCAACAAGGGAATCACTGAGGGTTCTAGTTAAATGATCATAATGAATGAAACTACTGATGGTTTCATACATATTAACAACATAACTGAGACCATTGAGGGCCTTAGAGTCAGGTTGCAGGATTTGGACATCACTGAGGTTGCCAACTTAGGGGTTAACATGGTCGAAGTGACCCAGGAAACTGCAATGAAGGTTGATGAACAAAGCCTCAGGCAAGAGGAGTATGTCAAAACGGCATATCCCAAGCAAGATGAAAGCTTGGTCGAATTCCTCCAGAAGTTCCAAAAAAAAGAACTGAAGTAATGTTGTGCCCAAGGTGCAACTCAATCTTTGATAGAAAGGCAACAAAAAAATTGAGGGCATTCAACTAGCCAAAAATAGGAATAACTGGAGAGACACTCATGACCGATTTGCCTTCGACAAAAGGGGAGCACCCAGGAGACAAGAGAAAGGAGGACAAGGACTTCGTGGCAACAAACTAGCCACTTTCAAGTGTATTTCAGATGCCCCTAAGGGTAAGTGGGTGAAGCCTGTCAAAGGAAGGGAGCAAGGCCAAAAGAAATGGCAAAATTTTGAAGTGGAAAGAAGTTCCTCACTAGCATACCATAAGGAGTTCCAAGCCTTAAAACAGTTAGCATATCGCTCTGAAAATTATAAGGGTAAGAACCCAATGTCAAGGTCTCAATAGAGAAGACATCAGAGAATAAGAAATTCTAAGAGAGAGGCTGCAGAAAAATCAAAGGTTGAATCGAGTAGTAACGTCCCTCCCAAATAGGACATGAATGAAGAAGAGAAGCTTATCGAAAGGTAACTATTTTCTTCTCAAAAGGAAGATATGAGGGAGAAATCTGACCAGGCAGCAAAAGATGACATGCTGACAGATGATTTTGACACAGGTTCAGAACCTTCATTAGATATCACTTACAATGTGGTGTCTGTATGCCTAGGGAATACGATCGAGTCATAGAGATAGAGGAGCCCGAGGAAGCAACTGAGTTGGAAATGGCCAGTCATAGGCCAGTTTGCTATTACATATTGAATAATGGATGTGTGGAATAACAAAACGCCTTTTTTGAAAGGCTGGATGAAACCATGAAGAACCATTTGAAGCATCTGTTTATTAGGGGGAAATAGAAAACATTGGAGTGAATAAAATCTTAGTGGATGGCGGAGCAACAGTGAACTTGATGTTGCATTACATGTTGAAATGAATAGGAAAAAATGATACTGACACTAAAGGTTTTGTTGAACTATGAAGGAACGGTAGGTACTACAATGGTGGTGATCCAAGTGGACCTCGGAGTTGGCACCATTACAAGTCCAACTATGTTTATGTTCATAGTGTCAAAGGCTAACTACAATATGCTTCTTGGTCGAGAGTGGATTCATGGCATTGGCGCAATCCCTTCTTCACTACATCAACGCATTTCAATCTACTGAAGCGATGGAATAATGGAGAATATAGAAGCTGACCAAAGCTATTGCCTGGCTGAAGTCAATCAGGTGAATGGGCGTCATTTTGACAAGAACTTATCCCATACTGCACCTTATAATCCTGCAGGGTTCGACTTTACACCCACTGATTATGCATTTCGTTCCCTTTACTTACACCCAACCTATGGCTTCCAATGGGATAGGGAAGTAGTAGGTGAGGAAGAATTCTTATTTGGAATGGAAGGAATCCAACCAACTAGTTGGGGAAGTGAATTTGGTGATGATGATTGAGTCAAAGACAGTTAAAAGCGGCCCTAGAGGCTAGGGTTAAATACATGGATGTCGAAGCCAAAAGTAATGCAGAGCACTTTGAAGGTCCTGGTAAGGAATTCAATCTAGAACCACCAGATAAGGATCAATGTGAAGTGCAAGGCCAAAGGCTTGAAACCATCTATGATGAAGAGCCTTTGGGTTTCGAAGAGGATCCACTAGCGAACAACATGAAAATGCTGGCGCAAGACCCTTTTATAAGAGATCGACTTGGGAGAGAGGGCAATGAAAAGGCCAACATACATCACTGCCAACATTAGCCCACAACTCAAGATCGAAGTAATCCAACTATTGAAGGAGTTCAAGGACTGCTTCGTGTGGGATTACAACGAAATACCTGTTTTAAGCAGAGATCTGGTAGAACTGAAGTTACCCATAAAGTCTAGGAATAAGTCAATCAAGTAGACTCCAAGGCATTTTGCACCTGAAGTTCTGTCGAAGATCAAGGAAGAGGTCAAAAAGCTTCTTAGATGCAAATTCGTCTGTACGACTGTTGGCTGGAAGTTTCGACCAAGGAAAGGCGACACAAAGATTGGCTTGTGGGTCGACAGGCTAGAAAAGGTGGTAAAGGAAACGATGTGAGTCGACGCCAGCATAGGGAGTTTTATGAGTCGACTCAAGCCTATTCCGTCGAAGATGTCGAGACTGATGGGCAAGGAAGCCGGCACGAAGTAGAAGAACGTTTGAGCAGGAAGAAAATTTGAAAAGCTGACAACGTGGGAAGTTACAGAAGTGGTGGAAGGACACATGATGCCACCAAGATCAACATAACAATTATTTTATTTTCCTATTTAAGGCAATGATCATGTTCATTTTAGAGGACGCATTTTGTAACATTTTAAGGAAAAAACACTCTGAGTACCAAGCCTTAAGAGAAAAGAGTTCGTTCCTGCAAAATGTATGATCCATCCATATTTTCTTTTAATAGCAATTTATATTACCAACTTTAAAGATTTCTTGTCTTTTGTTTTTGTTTTTTCTTGTTTATTCATTTGTCTTCATTTAAGTCTACACAGTTTTTCTCAAATTTGTCTTCAACCTATTCTAAAAAACACCATTCCACCACCATCTCATATACTCGACCGATTCATTCTGGGACTTGTTTGGCTGGTCCCACAAGTAAACCTGCGTTAGGAGCTCAAAGGTTGTTCGCGTGGAGACTGCGTGTGAACAAATCGGCACACCCGGTGGAACCCTTTGGTTTGGGTGTATGCATTTACACAGTGGTAAGATGGTGATACCACGTCCAAACGAAGAACTATCTTTGAAGGGAAATACAGTTGTGATGTAAACAACCGATGTTGGCGCTAACACTGTATCTGCGGTTTCGACTGCTCATAGTGGGCCTGTCGTGACGCCACATCGACCTAGACCTAAGCCTATGATGATAGGAACTAGGGGGCAATATATGCCTAGTTTCACAATGCCCACGCCCCAAGCCTTTGGGATACCGACAAAGTTCATGTCGAGCCTGCATCACAGTGGCCCACTCTTTAGAGAAAGCTCTTCGTCAGCTTTTTCGCCGTATCAGGGGTTAGGGCCTTTGGCGAACCAAGTTACTTGGCCCCCAGGGTTTAGTCTTCCGTCACATTCGATTCCAACTTTCACCTTAAGTTCTGTCGCCGTTATGAGACAGCTGATGGATGAAAGTAATCACGAAATGGTTCACATGTTGACCCAGCAAATAGGCACCATATTAAGACTGTTAGTATAAGATTTGACTTAGAGTTACCAATAATTGGCGACTCAGATGACACAGATAGGTGATTTTTTAGGCGCTCCTAGGACCCCGAATCGACAGACGTCGCCGCCTCGGCCAGAGACGCGAATTTGAAAAGACGAGGTATTCAACGAAATAACTGACCAACAACCCCATAAGGTTGAACACACACCCAGGGTGGCCCAAAGGCCTCCCATTATTTTAGTTCATAGGAATCAGAACCCAGACTATATGGTCAGACAGGTTCGACACAAAGCCATGGCTGGAGAACCCAACTTAGAAGCTATGGTGGAACGAATTATGGTTCGCAACGGGGTAAACCCAGGCCTTCCACGACCAACATATACGTCCCCACTACCAAACTTTGTTTTGCAAACAAAGTTGCCCAGGGGGTGGAAGGTTCCAAAGTTTACCAAATTCGTCGGAGAGACTGAAGAGTCCACCTTCGAACATGTTGCCAGATATCAAATCGAAGCTAGCGACATAGAAAACAACAAGGACTTGAAAATGAAGTATTTCCCAAGTTCCCTCACCAAAAATGCATTTACTTGGTTCACCACCTTACCCCCACAGTCTGTCCATACCCGGGCACAATCAGAAAGATTATTTCATGAAGAGTTTTACATGGGACAATCAAAAATTAGTTTGAAAGAGTTAGCCAGCGTCAAACGAAAGGCCACAGAGTCGGTGGACCAATATCTTAACAGGTTTAGAATGTTGAAAGCGCGATGCTTCACGCAAGTCCTTGAACATGAGCTAGTCGAGATGGAGGCTGGCGGCCTAGATTATTCGATCAGGAAAAAGTTAGACACGCAAGATCTCAAACATATGGCGCAGCTAGCTGATAGGGTTCGACAGGTCAAACGTTTAAAAAATGGAAAAACCCAGGCTAACAGATACCATAAGAAAGAGAAAGTTTCATACATGGCCGCTGACGAATACTCTTCTAACGATTAGGAGCTCGTCGACGAAAACGAGGTTAACCTGGATGAATTAAAGCCAGTACCTCCATACACATGCAAATCATTAAAGCCATCGAATGAGAAAAATCCTGTCAAAGTTGAAAAAACAGATAAATATGTCGCGAAAACGTATACTTTTGATGTATCTAAGTGCGATGAAATATTTGATTTATTAGTTAAAGATGGTCAGATTATTGTCCCTCCTGGGGAAAAAGACCCCCCTTTAGAATAAAAGAAGAAAAGGGGATTTTGCAAATTTCATAATTTCCTTAGTCATAAGACATCTAAATGTGTTCTTTTCAGGGACTTGGTGCAGAAAGCTTTGATAGAAGGTGGGCTTCAATTTGGTGAAAGACCAAAGATGCAGGTGGACACAGATCCTCTGAAGGTTGAAGAAGCCTTATATTCGGAGCTATATGACTGCATGATGGTTGAGGCTATTGAGGGTCTCAACAAGAACTTGACAACCAAAGCGTTTGAATGCATGATGATCGAGACTACTGGTGGTCCCGACAAAAAGTATGAGGAGAAACTTGAGACAATCTATCCTCAAGCTGGCGAAAGTATGACTGATTTCCAAGAGAAATGCAGGGTGAGCGGGTAGAAGGTTGTATTATGCCCAAGATGCAACGCCATGTTTGACGAAAAAGTTTCTGAGAAGTACGAAGTGGGTAGGAAAATGGCATTGCAAGACAGTAAGCCACCAATCCCTAGGTTCGTGTTCGACCAGAACGATGTTCCTCGTTGAAACAAAGAATACAGAAAGCTGTTCTGACAGGCGCGGCCTAAGACATTTGTGCCGTCATCAGATACTCCACAGGATAAGTGGGTGGCACCCGTGAGCCAGAAGGGGAACAAGCGGCCGAAATGGAGGGTATTGGATCTAGAAAAGGAGGCAAACGACTTCGACAAGAGTGTTGAACCCAGGGGTATATGGTTTCCCCCAATTACAAAGGCAATAATCATATGACAAGGACCCAGTAGAGGCTATATCAACGAAACAAAAAGGCTGCCAAAGAGGCTTTGACTTCACAATTGAAGCCTGTCAGACCCTCTAGACTGAAAAGAAAATACCCAAAGGCAAGGTGGGTCGAGAAGGAGAAAATTATGATGAATCAGACTACGAAAGTAACTGTGGAAACTTTCGGAGAGAATGCGGTGATGTCAACCCAGAGCTCGAAGTACAAGTTTGAAGGTGAAAACAAGAAAGAACCAGAATATACTCCCCAGTCAGATGAAGAAGAATAAAAGTACACTCCCCAATTGGATGAGGAATATACCCCACACCAGAAGACGATTTTGAATAAGACATGTACGATGACACCAATGGTGATACATGTGGTGAGGATTTCTTGTAAACTGCGGCATCGTGTCAATAATGTCGGAAGAATATGATAGGGTGTCGGAAGTCTCTGAAGTAGAAGAAGATTTCTTACCAAACGAGACCATAGAAGACAAGCCACTATGTTATTATGTGATAAATAATGGCATGGTGGAAGAACGGTCGACTATGTTCAAAAGACCTAGTCCGGGAATGATGTACCATCTGAAGCCATTGCTCATAAAAGCGAAGGTCGACAGAGTGACAGTCAACAAAGTGTTCGTAGACGGAGGGGAAGCTGTCAATATAATGCCTCATACATTGTTTAAGAATATTTGAAAGACTGCAGTCGATCTCAGACAACATAACATGGTTTTGTCTAATTATAAAGGGAAAACAAGCAACATTCTGGGGGTTGTCCAAGTCGATTTAGTTGTAGGTACAACTACCAGATCGATGTTGTTCATGGTCATAAACTCAAAGGCTAACTTCAACTTATTGTTGGTTCGATAGTGGATCCATGGGATAGGGGAAGTACCACCAACTCTACATCAAAGATTAAGCATTTGGAGGAAATACGACATCATCGAAAATATCGAAGCCGATCAGAGTTATTACAAGATTGATGAAGCATAGGGTGCAAAGAAATATTTTGACCAACACCTAGCAAATGTGGCACCTTGTGACGATGGATCAGGATCTTATACTTCTGTCGACACGGGTCGCATCCTAAACTTGGATCCTGACTATGGATTCGTTTGGGATGCTACTAACGCCATAATGGAGCCCACAGAAGGACTTCCACCAACAGGGTGACCCACAGTTGATGAAATTGACTACTGAGTCAGAGAGCTTGACTCGAATTTCAGCCTATTTGGCTTAAAACAAGCTAAATTCGAAACTAGAAGTAGGAAAGCAACAAAATATAACTAGTGAAGCTGACAGTAGTACACAATTAATTGCCCGACAAGGCTAGACAACAACTTCGAAAATCCAGAGGCTTAATTGCATTTATAACAATGAGCCTTTGGGGTTTGAGAAAAACCCATCCATTGAGCTGCAGAAAATGCAAGCGCAAGACCCACTTGAAGAGATTGACTTGTGTGATGGGGAAACGAAGAGACATATGTATGTAAGTGCTAAGATTGGGTCGAAGATGAAGGTCAAGTTGATCGAGGTATTGAAGAAGTACAAAGATTGCTTTTCTTGGGATTATGGTGAAATTCCTGGCTTGAGTTGGAGTGTAGTAGAACACCAACTACCAATTTAGCCAGGAAAAAGGCCAGTAAAACTGATCTGCTGTCGCGCACGGATAAAAAATGAGTATTTTGAAAAACAGTAGTAACGGTAACGACAACTTGAGTATCGTTCTCACAAGGATTATTGTAATGAATTAACCAATTACAATAAAATTTTATGGAGGTTTTAAGTTTAGATTTATAAAACAAGAGAAAAAGTGATTAAAATAAGTGATTATCAATTAAGCTAAAACAGCTAGTCCTACTGATTCGAATTCTGACTTATCATTGGCTATTATAACACCAATCCCTAAGCGGATTCGATCCTATTTGATTATGATATCAATTAGACAAACGCTTATCAAAATCAAATGAATTATGTTCCTATTTACCGAATTAAGCAAACGGTTAAGAATATGACGAGTTAACGAATTAAGCAAACGATAACACGCAATTAAATTTAGGAACATGCATACAATCGAATTTAATCAATTCTATCTTATGAACAACAAACGAATTAAGCAAACAATTGCAATCAAATTAAGCAAATGACTTCATAGAAAATGATTGAAAGGAATCGAATTTAAAATGATATTATAATAACCTCAAAGCGATGGAACCGTACACAACAAGATTTGCCCGTGAGAATTAGTTCTCCATTACAATTGTAAAAAGCAAAGTAAAATCGTAAAGTGAATATTTTTTAACAGTAGCACGGCTGCTACTAGGTATAAGGAAGCATCACAAAATTCGGTTCTAACCCAACTGGGTCGAAAAATATAAAAGACCCGGCCCAAAATTTCTAATGGCAGATTTCGGGTCCTGACTTCAACGAATTATTAGAACCTACTACACTCTGAATCAGCTTCTGAATAAAACATAAAAGTTGTATCTCTTTGTCCCAACTTTCCAATGCTTGGTAGGACACGTAAATTCGATTCTTGTAGCTCTAGTTATGATCCGAACAGTGGACAGGTATCAAATAACCGCTAAAGCTAAAAATAAGCTGCGAAAATAGATTAACGGAAAATAAAGACTTAATTATAAAAACATAATAAAATAGTAAAATAAATAAAACAAACTAAGGAAATGCCTAAGTACAAACATAAGAGAATGTGCATCAAAATGCACTGATCAAATTCCCCCACACTCGAACTTTTGCACTCCGAGCAAAATAGTATCAAGACTCATAACAACAATAGCATTCAAATATTCACTCTAGGCTGTAAACTCTTCTTCGGTCAAGATTGCATCGATAGGTACTAGTTTTACACACTAAGGACATTGTAAGAACACAAATCTGCAATTGTGTGGTCATAAAGCTCCCTCTTATGCAAACCAATCCAAATCATGTTATTATGCTTAAGCCTAACTTACTCATCCTCCTTTTTGCTCTCTTTCATTCTAATTCAATCACATTAAGCCCGTTATCTATTCAGACACATGATAAATAAGTCTGTTAGTGACTATGATTCATATCTTGTCAATAATTTAAAATTAACCACTTTAGCAACAATAATATTTTTTTTTGAAGGTTTCACAACCGTTAGCCTAAGTGACCGGGTGAGAGTCACCTAACTTAAAAGGCGGATTCTTATTTAGAATTTTTATTAAGAACATGATAATTCAGTTATTTCCATCAGCTTATTTACTTAGTGTATGATTTCTAGATGGTACTGACTGCTAGATAAACTACTTAAAAGCTATTAAATGATAAGAACCCAATGTTATGTCATAACAAGTACTTAAATTAATTTCCATATTCGGGAGACTTAAGGTGTTAAAACGGTACCGATCTTATGAATTTTTCCCAAGTCTCCGTAATCTAACCTCAAATTAATCTATAGCCTAAAAATTTCAAAAGATGCATTATGCTTCTAAGTATATATTTAAAAAAAAATTCACTTAAAGAAAACAGAACAAAACAAAGAAAACAGAAAGAAAACAAAACAAAGAAATTTTTCCCTCTCCCACACTTAAAACACACATTTTCATCAATGAAAGAACAAAAATATAAAATAAGAGTGAGAGAAAGGAAAGAACACACTCGAGTAGTTAAGGTGGATAGGTGATCACATAAG
This sequence comes from Lathyrus sativus, assembly GCA_963859935.3. Taxonomy (NCBI): domain Eukaryota; kingdom Viridiplantae; phylum Streptophyta; class Magnoliopsida; order Fabales; family Fabaceae; genus Lathyrus; species Lathyrus sativus. The sequence continues at coordinate 647,534,854 of OZ012738.1, forward strand.
CGACCTTTCCCAAAGAGAGATCTTTTACAAACTCCTCTTTCAAAGTGGGGATGTCATAAAGTATCTTTGGGTAGCATTCGTTGACCTTGAAATATTTGTTAGTGCCTTCGACTTTTATTCCAGAACCAAATAAGAACCTTTGATAAGTAAAACTGTCGAATGGGCACGTGAAAGTGGTCTCATTTTCCACAACATCAAGAATTAAAGGATTAAGGGGATGCCTCACTACTTTTCTTCCTGCTCAAATCGAAGCTTTGATGAATAATATGAATCCTCAGGAAGTGGTTCAGAAGGTGGTTGTTCAGTGGAATGTTTGGTTGGGGCAGCCGGGATGTCGAGAGCTTCAACTGTCTAAACAACTTCAACAACTCCATCTGTAGGAAAAATGTTAACCTGCAAGGCAGCCTTAATCTTAGAACAAAGGTTGGTGTCAATACAGTCATCATATGAGTAACTATCATCAAAATCAGACAATGATGGAAAATCAACTGCAAACAAATCAGTACAAGTATCATCAACCAACTCAGAAATCAATTCAATATGAAAAACAAAATGCTCTTCTTCCTCATCAATCTTCTTACTTTTCAGTACTCTATATGGAAAAGGAATTGGTGGTACATACTCTTTTGCAGGCTCAACAACAATGGAAGGTTCAGGTTCAGGTGTAACCTCAACAACTTCTTTATTTTTTTTTCTAGGGCTGGTTCTGCAACTTTTCCGGATCTTAAGGACATTGCACTCACATTAGGGTTAGGGACATTAGGATTTACTACTATTTGTACAGGTAGTTGGTTTGATCCTTGAACTTGTTGTATGGCATTCATTAAAGTGGCAAGCTGTCCAATTTGTGTCTGTAAAGTCTGAATACTAGAATTAGTCAGTTGCTGAAATTGGAGATCATTTACAGTCATTTTTTTGACAAGGTCCTCTAGTGAAGGTCCAGAAGGTGCATAGGTGGTTACTTGTGGAGGTTTATGTGGTGGTGGTAATGTTAACATTAATTGTTGTTTCACTAAATAAATAAGCTCATCAAGTCTGGTTTCTAGAGATTTGTTATAAGAAGAAACCTGAATCTCATTCACACCTTTTGTTTGAACATAATTGTTTCTAGTTGTAAATTGTTGGGAGTTGAGTGACATATTCTTAATCAAGGCTTTGGCAGTAGCTAGGTTCTTATCAACAAGTGCTCCACCACTAGCAGTATCTAAAATGTTTCTATCTATTGGTAGCAATCCCTCATAGAAATACTGGATAAGTAGTTGTTCGGTAATCTGGTGTTGGGGACATCTGGACACTAACTGTTTGAATCTCTCCCAGTATTCGAACAATGATTCCATGTCAATCTGTCTAATACCATATATATCTTTTCTAATTGAGAAGCTCTTGAGGCAGGAAAGTATATTTGTAGGAAGACTTTCTTCAAACCGTTCCAGGTTGTGACAGAATTAGGCTCAAGATAGTAAAACCAATCTTTGGCAGCTCCCTGTAGTGAAAACGGGAAGGCTCTCAGCTTGATGTGATCTTTTGTGATTCCTTCAGGTCTCAAAGTTGTAGAGCATACAACTTGGAGTTCTTTCAGATGCCTATACGGGTCCTCACCTGCAAGATCATTAAACCTTGGCAACAAGTGTATTAAACCAGGTTTCAATTCAAGAGGTACAATAACAACATGATATTTAATACATAAATCATTATAATTCACATCAGGGGCAACAAGTTCTCTAAGAGTTCGTTGGTTAGCCATATTAAATTTAATATGAAAATCAACAAAGAAAAAGAAAACAAAGAACTAATTCAGCAAAGTAGCAACAATTAGGAAAATACCAACAATATCCTTATTTAGGAAAAAAAAATGGAAAAATAGAAAAGCGAATAAAATAAAATCTATAAATTATGAAAATATAACTAAATATCAAATCGAATCAGAATAAATCTCTACAAAAATTTTTGGATTCTTTTGAAAATATCAAAACAGAAAATAAATCAAATAAAATAGGAAAATAAATAATTTGCGACTTTCAGGGTCAAAATCTTTTAGAATTATATTCTAACGGAGTACTGTTTGTCTATTTTTTTTCTAATTTTCTAGAATAACTTAGGAGTAAATCGGAACAGTAGCTTCCAACTTATCTGATAGGCTGAAACGCTTACCACTGCACTGCAACCCTGAAAATTAACACGCAAAAATAAAAACACAAAAAATAAAAAAATATAACAAAGCTCTAAACTAAAATTCTAAAATTGGCTAACATCAACAAGAATCCCCGGCAACGGCGCCAATTTGATCTGCTGTCGTGCACGGATCAAAAACGAGTATTTTAAAAAACAATAGTAACGGTAACGACAACTCGAGTATCGTTCTCACAAGGATTTTTGTAATGAATTAACCAATTACAATAAAAATTTATGGAGGTTTTAAGTTTAGATTTATAAAACAAGAGAAAAAGTGATTAAAATAAGTGATTATCAATTAAGCTAAAACGACTAATCCTATTGATTCAAATTCCGACTTATCATCGGCTATTATAACACCAATACCTGAGCGGATTCGATCCTATTCGATTATGATATCAATTAGACAAGCGCTTATCAAAATCAAATGAATTATGTTCCTATTTTCCGAATTAAGCAAACGGTTAAGAATATGACGAGTTAACAAATTAAGCAAACGATAACACACAATTAAATTTAGGAACATGCATACAATCGAATTTAATCAATTATATCCTATGAACAACAATCTAATTAAGCAAACAATTGCAATCAAATTAAGAAAATGACTTCATAGAAAAGGATTAAAAGGAATCAAATTTAAAATGGTATTATAATAACCTCAAAGCGATGGAGTCGTACACAACAGGATTTGCCCGTGAGAATTAGTTCTCCATTACAATTGTAAAAAACAAAGTAAAACCGTAAAGAGAAGATTTTTGAACAGTATCACGGTTGCTACTAGGTATAGGGAAGCATCACAAAATCCAGTTCTAACCCAACTGGGTCGAAAAACATAAAAGACCCGGCCCAAAACTAAATATTTCTAATGGCAGATTTCAGATCTTGACTTCAATGAATTATTAGAACCTGCTACACTCCGAATCAGTTTCTGATTAAAACATAAAAGTTGTATCTCTTTGTCTCAGCTTTCCAATGGCTGGTAGAACGTGTAAATCCAATTCTCGTAGCTCCAATTATGATCCGAATAGTGGACTGGTATCAAATAACCGCTAAAGCTGAAAATAAGCTGCGAAAATAGATTAACGCCAAATAAAGATTTAATTATAAAATATAATAAAATAGTAAAATAAATAAAAAAACTAAGGAAATGCATAAGTACAAACATAAGAGAATATGCATCAAAATGCACTGATCAACAGCAACCACGATGATTCGCTCCAGAAATCACTCTAAGGATCAAGCAGGAGATCGAAAGACTGCCTAAAAGTTGGTTCATTAGAACTGCAATGTACGTCAAATGGTTAGCAAACATAGTTCCTGTTATCAAGAGAAATGGGACTCTGAGAGTCTGTATAGATTTCAGGTACCTGAACAACGCTACCCCCAAAGATGAGTATTCAATACCCGTGGCAGAAATGCTGGTCGATTTGGCAGCGGGTTTTGAATATTTGAGTATGCTCGATGGGTACTCCGGTTATAACCAAATCCTTATAGCCGAAGATGATGTTCCCAAAATGGCGTTCTGGTACCCTAGGGCCTTGGGAACATACGAATGGATTGTAATTCCATTTGGTTTAAAAAACGCCGGAGCAACTTATCGAAGAGCCATGAATGCTATATTTCATGTTTTTATTGAGAAATTTATGCAGATGTACATTTATGATATTGTCATAAAATCCTTATCAGAGAATCGACGTTTATTTGAGAGAATGAGGAAATATGGATTAAAAATGAATCCACTAAAGTGTGCTTTTTGTGTACATGCAGGAGATTTCTTGGGATTCATAGTCCATAAAAGGGCATCGAGATCAACCAAAACAAAACCAAGACAATTTTGGATCGCAAGCCTCCTTCGAGAAGGTTTATATCAAATCTAAGTGGTAAGACGAAGGTGTTCTCGCCATTGCTAAAGGCCAAGAAAGAAAGTGACTTTCACTGGGGACAAGATGCTTTCAACACCATTAAAGAGTACCTCACAAGGCCTCACATTTTATTGCCACCTAGTATGAATAAAAGCATGAAGTTGTACAGTGTTGCGTTGGACGCAACTATAGGAAGCATGTTAGCACAAGAGGATGATTGTGGCGTCGAAAGACCCATTTATTAGCTTAGTCAAATGTTAGTAGATGCTAAAACTAGGTACACTATGATCAAAAAGTTGTGCCTATGCTTGTACTTCTCATGTATGAAATTAAAACAATATATTAAACCAGTTGAGGTTTACGTTTCGTCGCTTTTTGATGTTATTAAGCATATGTCATCTAAACTCATTCTGCATAGTCAAATTGGGAAGTGGGCACTAGAATTAACTGGATTCTCCTTGACGTATGTCCCTCTAAGGGCAATGAACGGTCAAATAGTTGCAGACTTTATTGTCGACCACACAGTGGTCGAATCATCACAATGGATGGTCGACGTTGATCTTTGGAAGTTATACTTCGACGGGTCAAGTCATAAGAATGGAACATGTATTGGAATCTTGATAATATCCCCGCACGGATTTCCTACTAAATTCAAATGTAGGATAGACGGAAAATGTTCTAATAATGAGGTAGAATATGAAGCCTTAATCACTAGCCTCATGATTCTTAAGGATTTGGGTGCCAAGAGAGTCGAAATAAAAGGCTACTCTGAATTGGTGATTAAACAGATCACGCGAGAGTATAAATGCGTCAAGAAACATCTTGTGGTGTACTTCACGATGGCGAAGCGACTCTTGGAACACTTTGAGGTTGTTAGCATTACACACGTGCCCATGATAGAAAATTAAGAGGCAAACGATTTAGCGCAAATCACCTCTGGGTACAAAGTGTCGGAAGGAAAGTTGAGATACTTTATTGAAATTAAGGAAAATGTGCTATCGAAAGTACTACCATCATTAGGCTTATCAGAAGCTATGGGGCAAGCATCCCAACAGAGAGCATAATTGAAAGTTTAGCAAACTGTGAAATATTCGCTATCAGCAATATATCACCGCCAGATTGGAGAAAACCAATCGTCGAGTATTTGGAAAATCCAATGGGAAGTCCTGATAGAAACATTAAGTACAAAGCTTTAAGTTACATCCTAATGGGGAATGAGTTGTTTAAAAAGACGCCAGAAGAGGTGTTGCTTAAATGTCTGGGAGACACAGACACGTACTTAGCAATTTTAGAAGTCCATAGTGGAACATGCGGGGCTCACTAAAATGGCCATAAAATGAAATGGTTGTTGTTTTGACAAGGTGTGTATTGGCTAAGCATGCTCAAGGCTAGCATAGACTTTGCAAAGTGGTGCCAAGATTGTCAAAGACACGCGAACGTCCAGAACGTGCCAACCAGCGAATTGCACACCATCGTCAATCCATGGCCCTTTCGTGGTTGGGAATTGGATATTATAGGAGAGACTCTACCAGCCTCGTTGAAACAACAAAAATTCATCCTTGTGGGAATAAACTTTTTCACAAAGTGGATAGAGGTTGTACCTTTGGTAAAAGTAGACCAAGAGGCTATGATCGAATTTATCCAGAACCATATTTTATACAGATTCGAGAATCCTGAAACCATCACGATGGACCAAGGTTTCGTGTTTGTTGGTCAGAAGATGTCGGAGTTTGCAGCAGAGACAGGTTTTAAGTTGGTCACTTTGACACGGTATTATGCTCAGGCAAACGGTCAAGTCAAAACTGCCAATAAAGTGGTAATTGGACTCATTAAGAAACACATTGCCAAGAAACCCAAGAACTGGCATAAGACGTTAAATCATATTTTATGGGCTTGTTAAACGTCCCCTAAGGAGTCGACCAATTCGACTCCATTTCATTTGACATCCGGTCATAATGTTGTTTTGCTATCAGAGATTTTTTTACAGTTAATTAGAGTGCAATGTCAGCATGACGTTTCATCGGAGCAATATTGAAGCATGATGTTAGACGAAATTGTGGACTTAGACGAGGAAAGGATGGCAGCGCTAGACAGACTATTATGCCAAAAGGCACAGGTGGCTAAAGCATACAATTAGAAGGTCAGAAAGAAGACCTTTGCAATCAATAATTATGTGTGGAGGGCAGTGTTACAGGTGGATCGAAGGGATCGAATGTTAGGAAAGTGGTCACCAAATTGGGAGGGACCATTCCAAGTAACCCAAGCATTCAGTAACAACGCGTACGAGATACAAGAGATAGGCATGAATCAACGAATCATAAGAGTAAATGGGAAATATTTGAAAAAAAATATAAACCTGTGTTACAGGAGGTTCAAATCCAAAAATAAATTTTCATTAATAGTTGGTCCACGTGGGTAGAAGGCCAAGACAATTTACAAAAAGCTCCAGAATGGAGTTACAAAAGTTTAACTAAATAAAAAATACAGTTATGCTGGGAACCTTAATTTAAAGTCTTCAGAAAGAGTTTTTTCATGATCCACTTTACTTTTCAAGAGAAACTTCTTCTGCCGCATCTGATCAATCGCATCCTTTAGCACAACGGTGGTTTCGACGTGAGTAATCCCCTGAGACACTTCTTGGTCAATGACCTCTTGAGCCGGTAGAGGTTCGTCGGAGTCTAAGGAGGCTTTTTGCTTTTTAACTTCAGCAATCTTTCTTGCAAGTTCTGCCATCTGGGCTTGATAATGAAATATCTGCTGGTCGAAGACACGGCGCTTGATGGAACGCTCTTTCTTTATGGTTTCAAAATCCTCAAGTTTCTTCTCACAAAGGGAGATGAGATACCACTCTCATTTAATCTCATTATTCTTCATCCTAATTTAAGCGTAAGCCTGTTTACACATTGATAGGTCCTTTGCTAGATGAGGGAAGAAAGCCTTGAATTCAATAAAATACTTGGCCATGGAAGCAGGCACTCTAAAATGGAAGAGTTCATCCAGTATTTTGAAGACATCACAGGCTATAGCTGAGTCTTATGCAACGACGACCAGAAACTCATCCTCAAACAAGTACGTCCTTAATTTTAAAGTTTAAGGGCAAAAGAATCATCCATCTCTGGGTTGAGAGTGACCTTTGAACCAGCACGGGTAGCATCCATAATCGACTTCTGATGCTTAAGCAGGGCCTTCAGAGTCTTTGTTGGGTTTGATTGCTTCATATCCAGGATCTCCTCCGGAGTAAGCGTCCTTTCGAAAGAAGGGCCACCTTCAGTGGAACCTATGGGAGTCGGAGTGCCCTCAGCAGTAGTTGGGATAATCATAGGGTTTTCTTTGCCGCCAGTAGCTTCACCATCCTTGTCATCATCTTTATTGGTATTGTCAACAGGGGGTGTTTTCCCTGCAGGGTCTTCTTTTTTCGATGCCCCTTGGAATTCGTCGACTTTATGAGGACTAAAAATAGGCAATGTCTCAAGGGTATTGCCAGCAGTAACCATGGCATTATCAGCATTTATAGCAACAGTCGAGTCGACCATGGTGTCCTGCAGAAGGCAGCTTAAGTAAGAGAACACCCAGGTAATATACAGACCAAAAGAATAAAAACGACAAATACCTCAGCAGTATGTTATGGTGGAGGGATTTTAGTGGCGACTGTTGCGGTGAGAATCGTGATACCAAGTTATTGATTAACTTGAATCTTAATTCTTAAAATTCACAACCGGACTTTAATTTATCCAAATGAAAGGTTAAAGAAAGAAAAATCTTTTGCGCGATGTGTAACACGGTGGGAGAACTGACTTTAAACAATGTTGCGGATAGCAAGAGTCGCCACCGACTTTTATTTTATCCATAAGGAAAGGTTATAAAAGAACAGGAAAGACCTTAGAGAATATTTTGGGTCCGGGGGGTAGGTTATGAAAAGGGAAGGTGTTAGCACCCTTTTCATCCATGGTTATCCATGGGCTCTTAGGTACTTAAGCTCACTTTTGAATTGTTTTGAAAGTGTAGTGTGTGAATAGCAAAAAATTTCAGAATAGTTTAATAATAATCCGTGTATGGATGTGAAAAAAACTTGTTTGAAAATTTTGTTGGAAATTTGTTTAAGTGTGAAAAAGTTTTGAAGTGAGCAAGTATCTAGGAGTAGCCTACCCTAATGTTTTAAGGTCTTTCTTATTCTTTATCCTTTCCTTAGTAAGACTATCCCTACTATAATGGAGTAGGTAGTCCTTACTTTGGATGTTAAGGGACATGTGAGGGACAATTTGACTTTGAAGGCCATTGTGGGATGTAATAAGCACATATAAGGGACCATCATCATTTTTCGAAAGGGACTCAATTCGTAAAGGCGACCATAAGGGACTTTGATGATTTTTCTATTTGAGGGACTTGCTTTATACACCCCACTTAACCATTATTCGTAGGCAACTTGAGGGATATCCTTAGGAAGTGAGACGGCGATTAAAATCGACTTACGTGTGTGACGTGTTTATTTTAATTATCTTTATTTAAAAGTGATCTAAATTTATTTTAATATTACATACAGGTTGTTACACTCCCTAATTACTAACCGTAATAATAATTAAATAATTAAACAACTTTACATCCAAGAAACAATTACAAAATAATAAGCAAAATAATTAAATAGCAAAGATAAATAAAATATAAATAAGCAATAAATAATAAAGGGGGTTAATTCTAAGTTTACTCGGCAAGACATCGCATCTTGTGCCTACGTATCCTTACGGGAGTGGAATCAGAGTAATCGTAGTTCCCCTCAATAGGGAGGTTAGAAACTTCTTGACTGTGGTCAAGGTCTCAAGGGGAATAAACGCATCTTAAGGACACGCTTACGTGGAGTGTAGAAACTCCAAATCTCTACGTTGAAATGTTAAGTTGTAATTAGGGTTAAATTAGGGATTCCACGGCGGGAAACCCTAAAATGAGCGCGGCGGCTCTTTGACCTAATGCTAAGGGTAAAATTGTAATTTTGCCTGCGGCGAGGCATTTGTGAAAATTAGGGTTTGTAGTTTGTAGTTTTGAGGATTTGAAATTGAATGTGTGAAGTTTTACGGACTATTGTCGCGGCGGCCAAACAGTTAGACCTAACCTTCGGATGTGTGCAATGTGACAGAAATAATAGTAAACGCGTGAGATAATTGAATCATGCAAACAGAGAGATAATGTCATAATTTAAACCATGCAAGCAGAAATTTAAAGGCAGAATTTAAAGAGCGATTGTTAAGTTCGCGAGGTTACATGAGAGGAGCAGATACAATATGATAATGAAATTTGAATTGAACAATAATAAAATAAAATAAATAACAGTTCTAGTTATTATTTTAAAAAAAAGATTTTAGTTATTATTTTAAATTTATCTAAAAAAAGTTTTTTCTTAAAAATAATGGGTTTTCATATTAATTTGGAAAAGATGTTAATGTTATTTATTTTAAAAAACAGATTTTTATATTATAACAAATTTTAATAAATTAATGATAACAATAATAATAATAATGGTAATAATAATGATAATAATGATAATAATAATAATAATAATAATAATAATAATAATAATAATAATGATAATAATAATAATAATAATAAAGCAATAATGAATTTTAAATGTGCCAAATAACCCAACAATGTTGCTAACGCAGAAATGCGCTCATCGCAACCAGATCTAAATCGGACGAAACAAAATTTATCGCAAAGAAAAAGAAATTAAGCAAAAAATAGTATTATTGCTCACACAAAAATGCGATCATCGCAACCAGATCGAACTAACACAAATGTCACGCGTCATGCACACAAATGTGCAAACATCGTATCGACATAATTCGATCAAAAATCTTATATATATAAACTCTAACAATTTAAAAATTATATATATATAAACGTAACAGTAATAGATAAAGAAAAAGAAATAACGGTAATAAATGAAGAAAAAGAAATAACGGTAAAAGATGAAGAAAAAGAAACAACAGTAATAGATGAAGGAAAAGAAATAACGGTAAACGATGAAGAAAAAGAAACAATAGTAATGGATGAAGAAGAAAACTAAATAACGGCAAACGGCACTCACTCCTCTTAGGTTTTTTTCATTCTCCCCTTTTTTCCAACAAGGCAACACATGTATATATAGGGAACAAATTAGGGTTAACACCAAATTGTCAATAATGTCCCTAAAGCCCATTTTAAAGCCCAAACTAAATAATTAGTTAAGAAAAAATAAAATTTAAATAATTTAAAATAATTAAAATAAACTTAAAATAAAAACTAATAATCCTATTGATTCCTAAAATAAAAAATATTATAAAAAGAACAAAATCTTTTTCAATATTTTTTATTTTATGATTTTTTGGATATTTTTATGAATAATTTAGAAAAAAGTGAAAAAAATAATATTTTAAAAAATGATTTAATTAAAATACGAAAATAATAATTAAATAATAATAAAAAACTATTTTTGTTATTTTTTTAATGAAAGATAGAAAAATTTAGAGTAAAAATAATAAAAAACAAAAAAAAAAGTGACAAAGGTGAGATTCGAACTCTCAACCTCTCACACTCATAACTCCTTACACATGTCCTCCTGCCAATTGTGCCATTTTTACTTTTTAGAAAAAAAATGCATGCCATATGATATTTACCTGCAAAAAGTCAAACGACTACACAAATTTGTTAGTAATTGATTAAATGCAATGAAATGCGACGACAAATCTTAGGGCAAAATTTGGGGTATTACAGTTATTATGATAATATTTCTCACCCAACCTCTCTTTGATGTTGGCAAAAAAAAAATCATGAAGTTTGACTTTGGTTTGACCACAGTTGACCTCAGTTTGACCTTTTAACTGCATTGACTGCTTTTGACTTATCTGATCATCTGACTGAGCAAACTTTTGAGAAAAGTCTTGAAACTTGACATGGGGGTTCTTATACACATATAAGATGTTATGAAGCTCACTTGAAGTCTTGGAAGTCCATTTAGCCCGATTAAAGTCAAAACCCTAGTTTTGGATGCACTGCTTAGGAGGTGCATTGTCTGAGGGAATTGTCAACTCTTCTGACCAATTGTGAGCTTTGTGAACCTTCAAGAAGCAACCTATGGACTTCATGAACCTCATGAAAGGTCTTGAAAGCACTGTGGGACTTGTGAACCTTGTGAACCTTCATAAAGTAGCTTGTGGACTTTATGAACTTCATGAAAGGTTATGCAAGTTGTTGGAGAACTTGTGAACCTTGTGAACCTTCTTAGAACACAAAGTCTTGTATTGTGAGGGCAAATTTTGGGGTGCAACAGCTGCCCCTGTTCAATTTTCTGAAACCTGAGGGGTTAGATTGGTATATTTGCCAGTCGTAACCTGGAAGGTTGAAGGGGATTGAACACAAAAGCCCAAAAATTTGCACTCACCAGTGCACTAGAGTGGTACAGATGGCTAGTTGAATATGATTGAGTGGGCTTAAAGATGCCACTAGGGGAAAGTTCTTCAGTAGTATAATGAGAACTGTCAGGAGTCTGGAGTAATACTGATGTAACAGCATGCCTTCATGAGGATGGAGCAATCAATAATGATAACCCTAAAGCAGTCTTGAAGTGATAAATCTGACCTCAGGAGGATAGAGCAATCAATAGCTCTAAAGCAGTCTTGAAGTAATAATGGCTTCAGGAGGATAGAACAATGAATGGCTCTAAAGCAGTCTTGAAATAATAATGTGATATGTCTTCAGGAGGATAGAGCAATCGATAGCTCTAAAGCAGTCTTGAAGTAATGATTTCAGGAGGATAGAGCAATGGATAGCTCTAAAGCAGTCTTGAAATAATAATGTGATATGTCTTCAGGAGGATAGAGCAATCGATAGCTCTAAAGCAGTCTTGAAGTAATGATTTCAGGAGGATAGAGCAATGGATAGCTCTAAAGCAGTCTTGAAATAATAATGTGATATGTCTTCAGGAGGATAGAGCAATCGATAGCTCTAAAGCGGTCTTGAAGTAATGATTTCAGGAGGATAGAGCAATGGATAGCTCTAAAGCAGTCTTGAAATAATAATGTGATATGTCTTCAGGAGGATAGAGCAATCAATAGCTCTAAAGCAGTCTTGAAGTAATGATTTCAGGAGGATAGAGCAATGGATAGCTCTAAAGCAGTCTTGAAATAATAATGTAATTTCAGGAGGATAGAGCAATGGATAACTCTAAAGCAGTCTTGAAATAATTAGATGGCTTCAGGAGGATAGAGCAATGAATAGCTCTAAAGCAGTCTTGAAGTAGTAATATGACCTCATGAGGATAGAGCAATGAATAGCTCTAAAGCAGTCTTGAAGTAATAGGATGATTTCAGGAGGATAGAGCAATCAGTAGCTCTAAAGCAGTCTTGAAGTCATGAGAGGCTATCAGGAGGATAAAATAACCCTGAGGTTACAATAAAGCAGTCCCAAAGTAATAAGAAGCTCATCAGGAGGATAAAGTAACCCTGAGGTTACAATAAAGCAGTCCCAAAGATCATAAGATTGTTTGTTGGATAATTAACCTGAAAACAAGGTAGCATTCTGTATAACAACATTAGTTTATGCTTTATGTATGCATGTATGACATGATGCACTTAGGTAATGTACTATAGACATATATGTTATGGTATGATGTAAATGATGTATGTATGTTATGACACTGCTGGAAGTGTCTGGATATCCTTGTATAACAACTGCTGGCCAAGGAAAATAAATCCCGATTCGTTGTTGAAGAATATATAACCCTCCGTTTGCTGGGGATAACAAGGTATAGATAACCTCCCGTTGTTGGGGATAACAAGGTATAGATAACCTCCCGTTGTTGGGGATAGTAGGGTATAGATAACCTTCGTTTTCGTTTGATAGTAGGATAAGTATAACATCCCGTCTTCGTTCATCGTGCCCTTATTGGAAAGTAATTTCCCGTATATCCGTATGAGGATAAAAGAGATGGATATAAATTCCATGGGAGATTAGACTTTGTGAAAATGGATTAGTCCTACTGATGGTTTGTAACTGTCTTGTAAAGATGAACCGGCGAAGCTTCGTTGAAATCCTTCCCTCGTTCGTCCTTAGTAAATACTATTACTGCATTTTCATGCATTTCTGGTAAACATCAATCATATTAAAAGCATACATGCGTTTCTGGTAAACATCAATCATATTCAAAGGCATACATACATTCAAACACAACCAATGGACGTTTCGCTTATGTAAATAGGGTAAAAGTGAATCTGGATTCAAAAGATGGAATTTATTTATATCAAAAGTGACCCATACACGGGTAAGTTTGTACAAGGAGACATAAACCCTAGTAAGAGAATTTTGTCATGAAGTTTTACAAAAAGAATCAGCTATGTGGGAAATAATCCTATTGAGTTTCAATTCTACTATTGCCACTCAAGTATCTCATCTTCTTGCTGTTGAGACGGAAACGATTGGATTGAGCTTTATCTGTTTGAGCTTGAGTAAGTAGTACAACTGGTTGCAGTTTCATGAGTGATCCAAACGAGACATAGTCATACGCTTTAATCCCTAACTTTTGCCTGGATTGCCCTTTCAGGTTTTCAATCCACCGGGATACCCTTTTTTGCCCAAGCCGCCTTTTCAGGTTTTCGACTTGCCGGGTGTACATCTTTTTATATATATATATCCCTAATTTTTGCCCAAACCCTTTTGGTTTGCCGGGATGCCCTTATTTTTGCCTAGGCCTGTCAACCTAGCGGGTCTCTTTTTATGCGTAGTATTTTTTAACTATGTCTGCGTTTACAGGTTGTGGGAAGTCTTCACCATTCATTGTAGTCAGTATCATGGCACCTCCTGAGAACACTGTCTTGACTACAAATGGTCCCATCATGCATCTCTTCCATAATTTCTGTAGCTTCCTTCTTATCCACACAACGAAGCATAGTTGAATCATGATTATGCTTATACAGAATGCCATTACTCAGAAAGAACTTAGCAGAAAACCTTCTCAGGAACTTCCTATCTTTGACAGATGCCCCTTCAGGGAACTCCCGAGCTTCAAGATAGTTTTTCACTTCATAGAACCAAGGCTTCTCCTCTGCCCCTTCAGTGTCAATCTCATTGCAGTATGCAGGCTTCTCAAATCTATCAATGGTAATCTTGGGAGTTTCATCATCCCAGCTGATCTCAAACATAGATGCCATGGTGGCCAATGCGTCTGCCAACTGATTCTCTCTTCGTGGAATATGTCCAAAAGTAATCTCTTTGAAATGTGGGATCAAAGACAACACATGTTCTCTGTAAGGAATGAGATTATCATGCTTTGTATCCCAATCTCCTTTAATCTGACTTACTACCAGAGCTGAATCTCCATACACCTCAAGGAACTGAATCTTCATATCAATAGCAACTTGCATACCCATGATACATGCCTCATACTCAGCCATGTTATTGGTACAATAGAAACAAAGTCTGGCGGTGATCGGGGTATGACAACCTTCAGGGGAACTAATCACAACACCAACACCATTACCATGTGCATTGGAGGCACCATCAAAAACCATAGTCCATCGGGATCCTTGTTCAGGTCCGTCATACTGTCCAGGTTCTTTGGTAACAGACATAATGTCTTCATCAGGGAACTCAAAATTCATTGACTGGTAATCATCTACTGCTTGATGAGCCAAATGATCAGCAACAACACTCCCCTTAATGGCCTTCTGAGTAGTATACTGTATATCATATTCCGTCGAGATCATTTGCCATCTTGCAATTCTTCCGAAGAGAGCAGGTTTCTCAAATATGTACTTGATTGGATCCATCTTCGAAATCAACAAGGTAGTATGGGTCAACATATACCGTCTTAGTCGGCGAGCATCCCATGCCAAAGCGCAGCAAGTTTTCTCGAGCAGTGAGTATCTTGTTTCACAGTCGGTAAACTTTTTGCTAAGGTAGTATATTGCCTGCTCTTTTCGACCAGACTCGTCATGTTGCCCCAATACACACCCCATTGAGTTGTCTAATACTGTTAAATACATAATCAAGGGTCTTCCATCAACTGGTGGCATTAAAATTGGAGGTTCTAGCAAATATCTCTTGATTTCATCAAAGGCAGTCTGGCACTCATCATTCCATTCCATCACCTGATCTTTCTTCAACAACTTGAAGATTGGCTCACAGATGGTAGTTAATTGGGAAATAAATCTTGCAATGTAGTTCAATCGTCCCAAGAAACCTCTAACCTCCTTCTCAGTACGGGGAGCTGGCATCTCTCGTATAGCTTTCACTTTTGCAGGATCCACTTCAATACCTTTTCCACTGACAATGAAACCCAGGAGCTTTCCAGATCTAACTCCAAAAGTACACTTGTTTGGATTTAATCTCAACCTGTATTTCTTCAACCTCTCAAACAACTTGTGCAGATGATCAAGATGTTGTTCTTCATTCTGAGACCTGGCTATCATATCATCCACATATACCTCTATCTCATGATGAATCATATCATGAAACAAAGCCACCATGGCACGCTGATATGTTGCCCCTGCATTCTTCAAACCAAATGGCATTACCTTATAGCAAAAGGTGCCCCACTGTGTCACAAATGTAGTCTTCTCCATATCTTCAGGTGCCATCTTGATTTGATTGTAACCAGAGAAACCATCCATGAAAGAGGATACCTTATGCTGAGCAGTGTTGTCTACCAGGAGATCAATATGAGGAAGTGGAAAGTCATCTTTAGGGCTAGCCTTGTTCAGATCTCTGTAGTCTACACACATACGTACCTTACCATCTTTCTTAGGAACTGGTACCACATTTGCAACCCACTGAGGATAAGAAGTTACGGCCAAGAACCCTGCATTGAATTGTTTCATTACCTCTGCTTTGATCTTTTCTGACATTTCAGGACGCATACGACGAACCTTCTGCTTCTTTGGACGACAATCTTCTTTCACTGGCAAACGGTGAACCACAATGTCTGTATCCAACCCTGGCATATCTTCATAAGACCAAGCAAAGATCTCCACATAGTCACGTAGCATCTGAATCAACCTGCTCTTGACACTGTCCTCTAAATCAGCCCCTATCTTGACCTCTTTTCTGTTTTCTTCAGTTCCCAGATTCACAACTTCGACTGGCTCTTCATGTGACTGTATAGCTTTCTCTTCTTGTTGTAACAACCTAGCAAGCTCTACAGGTATTTCACAATCGTCCTCGTTTCCGTCTTCAGTTTGATAGATCGGATTCTCGAAATTGTAATTGGCAATAGTAGAACTGTTATCAACTGGATCCAGAGTGGATGAGGATCTGTATTTTAGTGACGTGGGTGTGTGTAAGAACACATAGCTGATAAAGCAAAAATAAAAGAGAAAGAAAGACAAGGAACACAATATTTACGAAAACGAAACGTCCACTGATTTTATTGAATGAAGTATGCAAATGAAATGACAACCCGTAACAAGCACACCATTGTGCCCCAGGTAAGGCACATGGCTTGAAAGTTTTAATTGTTCCAGAAATTATAAATTTAAAAACATAACACAGTAATAGTATTTACTCCTGACTAAAGGAGATAGGGATAACATCTTCAGCTGTCCAATTATTGAGTCCAGCACCCACAGTAGGAAAAATCCATGCCTCCAAGTTGTAGTCTTCATCTTGATCTCCCACAGCATTGATAACCCCTTGATTGGTGATACGAACAGCACGGGCACGACGGACAGCCTTCTGGGACTCTGCAGTGAAACCCAAACCAAACTTGTCAGACTTGTATGGAATATCAGGAAGCTGACCCCAAATAGTACAACCACCTTCTTCCACCACAACTTTTGCATCATTGAGGGAGGCCATTGCCATTGTTGGAGGGTTTCTGATGACCACAGGAACCTTCTTCACAGCAGGAGGAGTCACACAATCCTTAACAGCCCAGGGAACCACTTCAAATGACTGACATGGAGTTTCAATGTATTCACCTTCTACTTCCAGATACTTGAAAGTGTTTACATGGCTGACAAAGTATTCTTCCTCTCCAAAGACAGTAACAACTTTTCCATTCACCGGATATCTCAACTTTTGATGTAATGTGGAGGTCACAGCACCTGCCCCATGGATCCAGGGACGACCAAGCAGACATGAGTACGAAGGACGAATATCCATCACATAGAATGTAGCAGTAAACACCTGAGAGCCAACCTTGATTGGAAGATCAATTTCCCCGTGCACTACTCTTCTAGAACCATCAAAAGCCTTTACCACAATATTACTGGGCTTCAATACCGTATCTTCAGGACTCAGCTTGTTCAGGACTTCCTTAGGCAACACATTCAGAGAGGAACCATTGTCTATCAGCACATGAGACAGGGTAGTGCCCCTGCATTCAATTGAAATATGCAAGGCCCTGTTATGATCCCTCTTGGCAGGGGTCAAGTCAGCATCAGAAAATCCTAACCCGTTGTCATAGATCAGGTGAGCAACACAATTCTCAAACTGGTACACAGAAATTGCACTGGGTACATGAGCCATCTTTAGAAACTTGATCAATGACTTGGCATGAGCCTCAGAACATAATAACAGGGAGAGCATAGAAATCTTTGAGGGAGTATGCCCCAGCTGATCAACAATATCATAATCACTTTTGCGAATGATTTTCAATACTTCTTCCATCTGCTTAGAGAGGTCATCAGCAGCTGGCACATCAGTAGATACAGGCTCAATAACAGGACCCTTGCCCCGAGCATCAGTGGTGGAAGTAACAGCAGGGGTAACTGCACTCTTAGAAGCAACTGGAGGAGAGAAGACTCTTCCACTACGAGTGATCTTGCTAGATCCAGCAATATTATCAATGTCAACAGGCATATCAGGTAAAGGCTCCTGCTTGACACCATGGATGTAAACATCAGACCCATAGTGCCAAGGCACAGCTTTGTCAGATGTATAAGGAATAGGACCAGGAGTGGTAATGATCAGAGGAGCTACTCTGGCTTCAGCAACAACTTTCACAGGACCTTCAGCAGTAATCTTGATTGGGCCCTGATGAGTGATTTTAATGGGACCCTTTGAAGTGATTCTTAGTGGTACTTTGTCAACCATGTCAACCTCTTCAATCTTCTTACCCTGAGTCAGATGATCCACCATACTTTCTACATATGCTAGTCTTCTTTCAAACACTATAGTATATTTATCCATGAGATGTTGAATCCCATCTCTCAAAATGAAGCAACTATCCGGCTTATAGGTACAATATAGACAATCTTCATGACAACCTGGAAAGATCCCAGCTTGTACTAACCTCTTTTTGATAACAGACAATGGTGTGCTCAACTCCATAACTGAATAGACATGCAGATCTTCATCAATATCTTTATCAATGGCGTTGACAGTCTTCTCGTGATTTGGCATTGGAGCTGTAATCACATTTGGAGTACCTGGTGGATCAAACTCAATTTCTCCAGCATCAATCATATCCTGAATTTTGTTCTTCAAGACCCAGCAGTTATTAGTATCATGTCCTGGACAGTTTGAATGATATGCACATCGTGCATTGGGATTGTATTTGGGAGAGGTAACATTGGGATTCTGAGGGGCCTCCCTCAGGGTAATGAGTTCAGCTTTCAACAAGTGTTGCAATGCCTGAGCCATTGACATGTTGATCTTCGTGAACTGTCTTCTAGCCCTCTGTTGGTTGCCTTGAGGCTGCTCTGTTGTTGCAGGAGTTGGATTTGAAATATGAACTGCACTAACAGACTGATGCCTTCTGTTACGATCAGGCTGACCATACACAGCATTAGATTCTCTCTTCCCAGTGGGAGGCTTCTTTGCAACACCTGATGAAGAAGTGCCCACTTGGATCTTACCACTCTTGATACCATTCTCTACTCGCTCTCCTGTCATGATCAACTCAGTGAAGCCAGATGATGAGCTTCCAATGAGATGACTGTAAAACGGACCATTCAGCGTACACATGAACATATCAACCAACTCCCTATCAGTCAAAGGGGGTTGAACTCTTACAGCTAAGTCTCTCCACTTCTGAGCATACTCCTTAAAGCTTTCTTTGGCACCCATAGACATGCTCTGAAGCTGCATGCGAGTGGGGGCTAAGTCAGCATTGTATTGATACTGCTTGTAGAAAGCTTCAGCAAGGTCATTCCAATCTCTGATGTTGACACTCTCCAACTGATAATACCACTCTAGTTGAGCTCCAGATAAACTCTCTTGAAAGAAATGGATCCACAACTTTTTATCAGCAGTGTGGGGTTGCATTCTTCTGACATAAGACCTCAGATGCAATTTGGGACAAGAGACCCCATCATAGACAACAAATGTAGGAACTTTGAACCCAATGGGTATGACCACCCCAGATATCAAGCTCAAATCCTCAAAATCCAGCCCAGATGATTTCTGTAATTCCATAGCATCCATTCTATCCACCAGCATCTTGAATTTGTCTTTGTTAGGCTCATGGTAGTAGTTAGCCTCAGAATCAGAGTCCCCCATAGTGTTGTGGAGACTGCCTCTCTCCTGCTCAGATTCTTCAGATTCATAGTCTTCAACCTGTTCCTTGGTCTTGTCAGGACCTTTGAACCTTCTTCCCATGTTGAGCAACCCAGCAGACCTTCTAGCCTTCTTAGTCTTCTTGGCCAGCAGTGTCTTCAATTCATCCTGCCCCTTGGATAGGTTCAGGATCAGCTCTTGGAACTGTGCATTCTGTGCCTGGAGATCCTTAACTGATTGTTCAAGAGCCATTGCTGAAATAAACAGCGAGAAGATGAGAAACCTGTGCACAATTATAAACCTGTGGTGCAATGATATGGGAATGCATATGCAATGTTTTCAAGGACCGCAGGATTTAAATTTGCTTAAACAAACAAGAAAGTAACTTTTTATTAGTAATAACTTGTTTTGCCTTTTAGGCTTACAAAAAATGAAAACGAAATAAGTACAAAAGATGGGGTTTTAAGTCTCCCATGGACGTTTCCTCTTGGTGTTGAGGTATGAGTTGAGGTTTCGTTCCTCATGAAGTAGCTTTGTTAGCTCTAGGATCCTTGCTTGGCTTGCTTTGTAATGAGCCTCGAAAGTATCCCTTTGCTCTTTCAGTTGGATCCATGATCTCTGCAAGTCTTCCATATCAGTAGGCATGTCTGGGTGAAGGATGGTATAAGCTGTGTCTCCTTCAGCAACAGGTTCCATGGTAACTGGTAGGATGGCAGGATATGGCATCATGAGTGTCTGAGCACGAAATCGTACCCATCTGAGATAAGCCTCCATAGGAATGGTGTACTTAGGCTCCAGTGTCTTGCTGTCAATCCTGTTTACCTTTCCCCAAGCTCGTATGAATCTCTGACGGTAACCCTGAAGATCGTTGTCGTAGTCAAACACAATGCCCTGAATCAACATGTCATGTGGACCATCGCTCCGGGCGTAACCAAACTGTCGTAAAGCTAGAGATGGGTTGTAGGTGATGCCTCCTCTTATGCCTAGAAGTGGCACATTAGGAAACTCCCCACAACGGTCAATGATGGTGACATTCTCCATAGATCTGGAGCACCAATGGATGTCTGAGTGAGAAAGTGACATGATCCTCTTGGACCATCTGAACCCTTGCTCATTCTTCATTACTGAGCGAGGAAGGTGAGAAATAAACCACCTAGAAAGTAAAGGTATGCAGCACATCAAAGTTCCTCTTGCCCTTGTAGTACGGGTGTGAAGAGAATGTAGGATGTCTCCAAGTAAGGTAGGCACTGGATTGTGACTCAGGAATATGTTGATGGCATGAACGTCTATGAACTGATCAGGGTTGGGGAACAACACTAAGCCATAAATCAATAAGGCTAAGATCTCCTCAAAAGCATCGTAACTCATAGCCTTCAAGAACATTTGAGCTTTATCCACTAATACCTTGGCAAGAATACCTTTAACTCCACTTCTCGTCTCTAGAACAATGTCAGACTTCTTCAGATGTAGAGCTGCGGCAATAACTTCTGGTTTAAGCTCCTTCTCTAAGCCTGTGAATGGCTTCTGATCAAGAACAGGTATACCCAGAAGTTTAGAGAACTCCTCCATGGTTGGAACCAGCTGATAATCAGGAAATGTAAAGCAATGGTGCTTAGGGTCAAAGAACTGAAACAACACACTCATCATGTCTTCACTGAACCCTGAAGTAACTAGATCCAATAAGTGACCATGTCTCTTGTTGAACTGGGAATGATCAGGCACTAGGGAAACCAACTCCTTGAGCTTAGCAGGTATCCCTACAAAGTTGATCCTGATGGTGTTTCTACGAGCAGAAGCCATGACCTGCAACAAAGAACAAAGATAAATCCTTTGGTCCTTGAAATGGTTAGGGAAAATGATATGCTTATGATGCATGATGATGTCATGATGTCATGCTCAATCACAAACATGTGGCACACACAAACAAGTCACACCATAGCCCTAGGTTTAAAGGCTTGCATGAGGTTCAAAGGCAAGTACCCTCCCCTGAAGTTAGATGGTTCATCCTGTCCTACAAAAGTAACCAGGTTCTAAGGGATCTCAATATCATTGATCCTTCACAAGAGTGGTTGTTCAGAAGGCAACTTACTTGCCAACCAAAACCCTCCAAGTTTAAGATCTCAATGAGCGTAGTATCGAGTGTCAACCAACTTCAGTCTGCACCAAAGCCGGTTACCTCACTACTTTCTAAAGGCCAAGATGAGTTAACTAGGGTTCTAAAAGTCAGTTAGTGCATTGACAACATATGGCAGCCTCAATATTATCCTCAACTTGACTTAAGGAATATAAGCACCAACCAAGAAGTCGCACTAACTATGGCCACCAGATCAACCGTATCGATATACGTCGTACAGTTTCCTTGGTCTATTGCCATTTACCTAAGGTACACTAGATCCGGGTTAGGACCTTTCACACATAAGAGCACCCCAACAATATAATAATAAAGAAAACAAGGCAAACAATTTAAAGTGATCTTAATTCCTAAGGGTACCCCTCTTAAATAGATCCCCAGCAGAGTCGCCAGTTCTGTAACACGGTGGGAGAACTGACTTTAAACAATGTTGCGGATAGCAAGAGTCGCCACCGACTTTTATTTTATCCATAAGGAAAGGTTATAAAAGAACAGGAAAGACCTTAGAGAATATTTTGGGTCCGGGGGGTAGGTTATGAAAAGGGAAGGTGTTAGCACCCTTTTCATCCATGGTTATCCATGGGCTCTTAGGTACTTAAGCTCACTTTTGAATTGTTTTGAAAGTGTAGTGTGTGAATAGCAAAAAATTTCAGAATAGTTTAATAATAATCCGTGTATGGATGTGAAAAAAACTTGTTTGAAAATTTTGTTGGAAATTTGTTTAAGTGTGAAAAAGTTTTGAAGTGAGCAAGTATCTAGGAGTAGCCTACCCTAATGTTTTAAGGTCTTTCTTATTCTTTATCCTTTCCTTAGTAAGACTATCCCTACTATAATGGAGTAGGTAGTCCTTACTTTGGATGTTAAGGGACATGTGAGGGACAATTTGACTTTGAAGGCCATTGTGGGATGTAATAAGCACATATAAGGGACCATCATCATTTTTCGAAAGGGACTCGATTCGTAAAGGCGACCATAAGGGACTTTGATGATTTTTCTATTTGAGGGACTTGCTTTATACACCCCACTTAACCATTATTCGTAGGCAACTTGAGGGATATCCTTAGGAAGTGAGACGGCGATTAAAATCGACTTACGTGTGTGACGTGTTTATTTTAATTATCTTTATTTAAAAGTGATCTAAATTTATTTTAATATTACATACAGGTTGTTACACTCCCTAATTACTAACCGTAATAATAATTAAATAATTAAACAACTTTACATCCAAGAAACAATTACAAAATAATAAGCAAAATAATTAAATAGCAAAGATAAATAAAATATAAATAAGCAATAAATAATAAAGGGGGTTAATTCTAAGTTTACTCGGCA
The DNA here is from genome assembly GCA_963859935.3 of Lathyrus sativus. Taxonomy (NCBI): domain Eukaryota; kingdom Viridiplantae; phylum Streptophyta; class Magnoliopsida; order Fabales; family Fabaceae; genus Lathyrus; species Lathyrus sativus. Next base: position 647,557,813 of record OZ012738.1, read on the forward strand.
AGACATCGCATCTTGTGCCTACGTATCCTTACGGGAGTGGAATCAGAGTAATCGTAGTTCCCCTCAATAGGGAGGTTAGAAACTTCTTGACTGTGGTCAAGGTCTCAAGGGGAATAAACGCATCTTAAGGACACGCTTACGTGGAGTGTAGAAACTCCAAATCTCTACGTTGAAATGTTAAGTTGTAATTAGGGTTAAATTAGGGATTCCACGGCGGGAAACCCTAAAATGAGCGCGGCGGCTCTTTGACCTAATGCTAAGGGTAAAATTGTAATTTTGCCTGCGGCGAGGCATTTGTGAAAATTAGGGTTTGTAGTTTGTAGTTTTGAGGATTTGAAATTGAATGTGTGAAGTTTTACGGACTATTGTCGCGGCGGCCAAACAGTTAGACCTAACCTTCGGATGTGTGCAATGTGACAGAAATAATAGTAAACGCGTGAGATAATTGAATCATGCAAACAGAGAGATAATGTCATAATTTAAACCATGCAAGCAGAAATTTAAAGGCAGAATTTAAAGAGCGATTGTTAAGTTCGCGAGGTTACATGAGAGGAGCAGATACAATATGATAATGAAATTTGAATTGAACAATAATAAAATAAAATAAATAACGGTTCTAGTTATTATTTTAAAAAAAAGATTTTAGTTATTATTTTAAATTTATCTAAAAAAAGTTTTTTCTTAAAAATAATGGGTTTTCATATTAATTTGGAAAAGATGTTAATGTTATTTATTTTAAAAAACAGATTTTTATATTATAACAAATTTTAATAAATTAATGATAACAATAATAATAATAATGGTAATAATAATGATAATAATGATAATAATAATAAATAATGATAATAATAATAATAATAATAATAATAATAATAATAATGATAATAATAATAATAATAATAATAATAAAGCAATAATGAATTTTAAATGTGCCAAATAACCCAACAATGTTGCTAACGCAGAAATGCGCTCATCGCAACCAGATCTAAATCGGACGAAACAAAATTTATCGCAAAGAAAAAGAAATTAAGCAAAAAATAGTATTATTGCTCACACAAAAATGCGATCATCGCAACCAGATCGAACTAACACAAATGTCACGCGTCATGCACACAAATGTGCAAACATCGTATCGACATAATTCGATCAAAAATCTTATATATATATAAACTCTAACAATTTAAAAATTATATATATATAAACGTAACAGTAATAGATAAAGAAAAAGAAATAACGGTAATAGATGAAGAAAAAGAAATAACGGTAAAAGATGAAGAAAAAGAAACAACAGTAATAGATGAAGGAAAAGAAATAACGGTAAACGATGAAGAAAAAGAAACAATAGTAATGGATGAAGAAGAAAACTAAATAACGGCAAACGGCACTCACTCCTCTTAGGTTTTTTTCATTCTCCCCCTTTTTTCCAACAAGGCAACACATGTATATATAGGGAACAAATTAGGGTTAACACCAAATTGTCAATAATGTCCCTAAAGCCCATTTTAAAGCCCAAACTAAATAATTAGTTAAGAAAAAATAAAATTTAAATAATTTAAAATAATTAAAATAAACTTAAAATAAAAACTAATAATCCTATTGATTCCTAAAATAAAAAATATTATAAAAAGAACAAAATCTTTTTCAATATTTTTTATTTTATGATTTTTTGGATATTTTTATGAATAATTTAGAAAAAAGTGAAAAAAATAATATTTTAAAAAATGATTTAATTAAAATACGAAAATAATAATTAAATAATAATAAAAAACTATTTTTGTTATTTTTTTTAATGAAAGATAGAAAAATTTAGAGTAAAAATAAAAAAAAAAAAAAAAAAAAGTGACAAAGGTGAGATTCGAACTCTCAACCTCTCACACTCATAACTCCTTACACATGTCCTCCTGCCAATTGTGCCATTTTTACTTTTTAGAAAAAAAATGCATGCCATATGATATTTACCTGCAAAAAGTCAAACGACTACACAAATTTGTTAGTAATTGATTAAATGCAATGAAATGCGACGACAAATCTTAGGGCAAAATTTGGGGTATTACAGTTATTATGATAATATTTCTCACCCAACCTCTCTTTGATGTTGGCAAAAAAAAATCATGAAGTTTGACTTTGGTTTGACCACAGTTGACCTCAGTTTGACCTTTTAACTGCATTGACTGCTTTTGACTTATCTGATCATCTGACTGAGCAAACTTTTGAGAAAAGTCTTGAAACTTGACATGGGGGTTCTTATACACATATAAGATGTTATGAAGCTCACTTGAAGTCTTGGAAGTCCATTTAGCCCGATTAAAGTCAAAACCCTAGTTTTGGATGCACTGCTTAGGAGGTGCATTGTCTGAGGGAATTGTCAACTCTTCTGACCAATTGTGAGCTTTGTGAACCTTCAAGAAGCAACCTATGGACTTCATGAACCTCATGAAAGGTCTTGAAAGCACTGTGGGACTTGTGAACCTTGTGAACCTTCATAAAGTAGCTTGTGGACTTTATGAACTTCATGAAAGGTTATGCAAGTTGTTGGAGAACTTGTGAACCTTGTGAACCTTCTTAGAACACAAAGTCTTGTATTGTGAGGGCAAATTTTGGGGTGCAACACGATGTAACAACAATGCTAAAAGATTCGGGGATCGGGGGTTGGTTATGCTTAGGGTAGGTATTTCACATCCTAAACATCTGTAGTACTCTACAGGAACCTTTTATATGTTTGTATGCTATGCTTGCTAAATATTTGCTATGGATTGGGATTGGGTATAAGGTTAGGTAAAGACCTAAGGATAGTTTCTAAATTTGCTCGCAAAGATATCGCATCCTCTGCCTACGTATCCTAACTAGGATAGAATCAGAGTAATTGTAGTTCACCTCACTAGGGATAAATAACTCTTGATTATGATCAAGGTTCAAAGGGGAACAAACATAACACTGCTTGTGTAGATTTTAACAAAACTCTCTTATCTAAATTGTACACTCAAGAAAGGGGAGTAAGTAATCATCACCATGATTCTTACATAGAGTTTAACAAACTTTACCTAATTCTATGTTGTAATACCAATTGGTTCTATCCAGACCAAAAGGAGGAAGGAGGCTCTATCCAGGCCTACAAGGATTAGTGACTCTAAACCTAAGTTCTACAGGGTAAATCTAATTGGTTATATCCATACCAAAAGGAGGGGAAGGTTGCTCGTCAAGATATTACATCTTGTGCCTACGTATTCTCATTATCCAATGAGAAATCAGAGCGTCCGTAGTTCAGGCACAACTACAGAACAGGGACCAATTGGTTCTATCCAGACCAAAAGGAGGGAAGGAGGCTCTATCCAGGCCTACAAAGGATTAAGAACTCTAAACCTAAGTTCTAAAGGGTAAGTCCAATTGGTTCTATCCAGACCAAAAGGAGGAGTGAGGCTCTATCCAGGCCTATGAGGGTAATGAGTTATCTATGACCTAACGGTCAATAGAGATACTTTTATTTGGAATGGGAAAATATGAGGCAACTGGATGAGAACTTACAAGTTCCATCACTTGGGGAATAACTTAACAAAGCATAAACGTTCAAACATGATGAATATATGAGAGTGTCGCTACTACGAAAAAAGGTGTCGGCAAAGACAAAAGAGTCGCCACATATCGTTATTTATCCCAAAAGAGGGAAAGGAAACGATCAAGAAAAACCTAGTGAAAAGGAAAAGACGAGGTCATCGCAACCAAGTCTCTGGGTTCGGGAGTCGGTTACGCAAGGGGAAGGTATTAGGCACCCCTCACGTCCATCGTACTCGACGGGATCCATGCTTGTTGGTTTATCTGAAAGGGTTGTTTAACTATCTACCTATCAAGGCTGGCTCAAAAGAAAAGAAAAGACAGGACTCGACAGAACTTCGCAGTTCTGGTTCTACGTACTCCATCGTGCAATGGGAAAGTCAGAGTCAACGTAGTTCGACTAACCACGGGTAAAAGAATGGGGGAAGATTGCTCGCCAAGATATTACATCTTGTGCCTACGTACTTTCATCTGGTATGAAAGATCAGAGCAATTGTAGTTCAGGATAAAACGGAACACAGGCTCGTTCAATTGTTTTTAGCCGAGTAGGGTTAACAAATAGTTCCAGCAGTTGGTGTATGTAGCTAGCTCGTTGGAGGCTTACGCGTTACCGTTTTCGGTAGAACTGAGAGTTAACAATACTATTTTTCTGAAAAGATTTTCCTGATTAAAGGAGCTCACGGGGCAAAAGGAGTTTGAATGTTTGTTTTTGTCTTTTACGAAAAGAAGTGTTTTTTATGAATGTTTGTAATTCATACTGCACTAGAGACTATGACTTAGGAGCGAATGCATCGCATATCGCCCAAAGGACGTATACTAAACACTCTAGACGATTGAGAGGAGACCGCTCAATTATCATTTCCCAAGTGGCTTAAGGCTCGTAACGTACGATACTCATTAGCCTTTATTACAATGTTTTACTTTGGTTTGAAGAGAGAAGGACTCTACAGGGGAAACTATCCATACCCTAATGTTGTCATGAAAGATGGTTCTAATGTTGAGTTTGAAAGGGAATCTATCCTAGATGTTATCATGCAAAGATTCATCCTAATGTCTATCATCATCATCCTTGAACAAGAAGGTGAGAATCCTAAGGGAACATGCAAAGGGAAGCAAACAAAGCTAAAATCATTAAGCAGATGAGATAAGAATATAAACAGATGCATATGCAATGCAACAGTACAAGCAGAAGGAGGAAGCCTCAACTTCTAATGCAAACATGGGATGCAAACAAAGATGCACAGAGAAAGCACACAAGTAAAGGGAGGCAAACCTCAACCTTTAATGTGAACATGACAGGTAAGAAAGCAGAGAAACAATCAAGCAAAGGGAGAAAAACTCAACCTTTAGATGCAAGTATGAACCTAAACAAAAGGGTATCTACACATGCAGTTCTATCCTAATGCAACAAGCAAATCAATCAAACAGGAGGGAGAGGTGTAAACTAGATGAGCAACAAGGAAAACATCCCAGGCTACATCATGTTTAGAGGTGTGTTAACACAAGAGTCTATCCCAGGTTCAACCTCTTGAGGAATGCACATAATCCAACCAAGGGAAGGATTATGCTCTCCCAAGAGGGATCCTAAGAATGTAGGATAGATGAGAATGGTGGAAGATCCTAAATGTCAATCTAAGGTTTTGAGTTAGTGTGGATCAACACAGGATGTCCATCAAAGGCTCAACCTCTTGAGGACTGCACATAATCCAACCAAGGGAAGGATTAGGCTCTCCCAAGAGGGATCCTAAGAATGTAGGACTTGGATGAGGAGGATAGTATAAACCAAAGGAATATACTATGCCATGGAATGTCCATCCAAGGCTCAACCTCTTGAGGAATGCACAGAATCCAACTAAAGGAAGGATTAGGCTCTCCCAAGAGGGATCCTAAAGATAGGACTTGGATGAGGAAGATAGTATAAACCAAAGGAATATACTATGCCATGGAATGTTCATCCAAGGCTCAACCTCTTGAGGAATTCACAGAATCCAACCAAAGGAAGGATTATGCTCTTCCAAGAGGGATCCTAAGGATAAGACTAGGCTAAGGATGATAGTATAAACCAAAGGAATATAATATGCCATGGAATGTCCATCTAAGGCTCAACCTCTTGAGGAATGCACAAAATCCAACCAAAGGAAGGATTAGGCTCTCCCAAGAGGGATCCGAAGGATAGGACTAGGATAAGGATGATAGTATAAACCAAAGGAATATACTATGTGTTACACCCCAAAATTTGCCCAACTTTTTGCTTTAGCTGGCTTTCATTTCATTGCATTTATCATTGCATTCATAGCATTAGCGTTTGCATACCATAGTCCATGAACAGGGGATTGAGAGGCGTGTGCTTATCAAGAGAGGGCTATCAAAGGTCTAAGCCTATTCAAGGGGTTATATTCAGGTCATCAAGTGGTTTTGAATCCATGGTTATGGGTGGAGAACATTGTGAGAACTCGTGGGAGACCTTGAGGTTCATTTTGAAGCTTATGTCAGTCATTATATCAAGTGTGTGAAGCCACAGTCAAGATTGGTGCAATTAGGGTTTTCGCTTGGTCAACCCTAAGTCAACAGTTGAACTGAAGGAGATTAAGACTCAATTCCAAGTCTTTATGATCATGTGATGTTGTGTTGAGACACGCCAAAGATTATTCCAAGATCATTTCATCAATATTCAAGAGTGTGAGAAGTTGCTAGGCTAGGGTTGCTATGCTTGTCAGTGTAAAATCCCCTAGTTTAGTGCCTAACTTCAAAGCCATGTAAGTCAAGATACAAGTCTCATATGACTTTGTGACAAACATGAAACTTGTAGAGCATGTTCTTAGCTTTAATTTGAGTACTAAAAGTCCTCCATTGGGTTTATAGAACTCAAGTTATGGTCCAGATAAGTTACAGGTCATCTGAGGAATGCGAAATTTGTCTGTGAAAGTTCACCAACTTCCAAGGAACTTTTGACCTATAAGGGTGTTTCTCTTGAAATTTTGGCCAACATGAAAGTTGTAGGTCTTGATCTTAGATTTCCAAATTATGCTAGAAGTATTCCATCTGATTTGTATAACTCAAGTTATGAGGTTTACAAGTTAGGGGTATTTTGGGAAAGTGAGATTATAGGTCATTTGGCATTATAGGTCATTTTCACCATCTTGCAAGCTTCAAATGAAGTTTTGTTCAACACAAAACTTGCTCAAAATGATGTTTTTAGGTCAACCATGTCCTTATGATGAATTGATTTGGTCTAGGGTGAGACTTGGTTTGAGAAATTTGGCAAAAAGAAGAATTTAAAGGCATTTAAGTGAAAAATTCAAGATTAATTCATGTGTGCTCAAACAAGACCCAATGAGGGCATATTTTGAGTGGAAAAATCATTCTAAACACTTTGGAAATATTATATTTTTCATTTGAGGTCTATTTTATGGTGATTTAGTTTGTTACTTCATGAATAAGCTACATATCAAAAATCATTCACAAGGCACAAACAAGGATTCCTCTTGATCCAAACTCCTTCACCAGACCATATGCAAGATGAATGAAGATTCTAGAAGGTGGAAGCAAGGCCAATTCATTTTCACCATTGTTGCATTTTGGAAGAAAAGTGAAAAGTTGGATATCTTAAATTGGGCCTCCAAATCATTCTAACAACTTCTATATAAACTCTTTGATGAATTTGGATCATTTTGGACGGTTATTTGGTGCAAGAAACGGTTATGGAGGATTGAAGCTTCAAGAGCAAAAGTGGAAAATTGAATTTCATTTCAAGAGCTTCTCAAGCCAAACCAAGGATTCCAAAAGCTTCCATATACTTCATTGAGTAAATCTGCAGAAGATTGGATCAAGATTCGTGCCATAACTGCTCCAATTCGAAGCTCCAACTCAGGTTTTTACATTTCAAAATTATGCTCTGTTGAGATGGAATTAATGTAGAATATGCATGTGGTTAGGTAGTACATGAACTCTAGATGTATTTTGGATGAAAAAAAATGAAGTTTAGAGACAATTTTAGGATGAACACGTTTTCGGTTTGGATTAGTATCTCTCTATTCTTGGAGTTTTAGTAAGAGTAAATATGATTTTTGAAATCCTCATGAAAAATGCTATGAAATTGGTTCAAGAATCGTGCGAAACCATTGAGTATCGAGAGAGATAAGTGCGTGAGAGTGTTCGCCGGCGAAGCTTCCGGCCATTACCGTCGCATGTTGTGCGTTTCCCTCCTTGGAAGTTCAAAATGGAGAAGACGATTCAATCACCGTCGAATTCGCGTGGAAACTATGACCGAGTACTCCAATCCGATGGCTATCAGCGCGCCACATCACCTCATTAAGTGACTTCTGAACGGACTTTGAATCAATGTTATCCGCACCCCACCCTCATGCTGGCCCATTCGTTTTGCATTGGATTAATTACTGATTACACCACCCTCCATTTTCTTTTAATTTCATTTTCTTTGATTTTTCTGTTTTAATGTTGTTTGATATTAATTCATTAAAAATAGTTAATTGTTTCATAAAATCATGAAAAAATATTTTCTAGCTAGTTTGAGACGTGTAGAATTTTATCATATTTTTTATTTTGATTTTCCATTTCTTTTTCAATTAATTTCGTATTTTCTCTTTCAATGTGTTTTCAATGGTTGAAAATTGATATGCATGATTTGCTGATTTTTGTATTGGCTAATATTTTAGAATTTAGTTCTAATTTTTTGTATGCTAGCTGTAGACTCATTGATTGTTTTGTGTAGTTTTTCTCAGATTTTTTAAGAGCCTTTAAATGTAGTTTTGGATTAAATCTTTGTGACCCTCCTCACTTGGTGATTCATTTGCATACCTCACATTGTTCTTTCTGTTTGAACCATTTCCTTTTGGATTTTTCCCCTATCCTTTTGGCTGTTGATTATGTACATATTAAGGTACTTCCATGATTTTTGTGGTAATTTTTAGGTAGCATTTGGTGCTGTTTTATAATTAAATCCTTATACCTCCCATTTTAGGATTCTTTTGTGATATCTTGTGATTTAGGAATTGTTTAGAGACCTTCCCATTAGGTTTGGCCCCTGGTCTTTCTACTATAGATACCTAACACATATAGGTTCCCTTAGAAATTTCTATAGGATTTTAGAAGTAGTTTAGGTATTTTAGATTGAATTAGTACTTAGACTAGTCCTAACATGCTTCTAACATAGCCGTTCCCTTTGATTGATTTCATTGATGACTTTTAGCATGAGATAAACTTTTAATTCCTTTTGATTGTTGCTTTATACATGTATGAGCTTCTGTTTGCTTGATTATAATGATTGATTTGGAGTTTTGCCCCCCCTTTGATAGCTTTCTTGTAGCTTGTTCATATTAGGGTCTAGGAAGAGCTTTAGTTTTCTTTCTTTCTCCAAATAAACATGGATAGCTTTATTTGCTTTCCATTCCATCCCATGATTCAAAGTCCTCATGTGAAAGTCTCATCTCTCCTTTGGAGGGATGTATGGCATGTCATAATGAGTAGAACTTTTGAGGATGCCCTTTCTAGATGCATGGTTGAGTGTCATGATGGATTCCTTTGGTTTCCATCATGCTTCCCATCATCATGCACTCATCTTACCAAATCTCTTCATTCTTGTTGGAGTAGCTTGATAGAGCTTGAAGATGGAGTATTCATTTCCTTCTATTGAAGATGGATGGAGCTTGAAGATTGATTTACAGACTGTAGACTGGATTGCTGTCAGAGAGGTGCTTTGCTGTGAAGCTGTTGACTTGCTGTCTTGATTGTCTGTTTTTCTTACTTGCTTTACTGTATTGATGTGACTTGCTTGGAGTGTTGCATTAAAAATAGGCTTCATGTAGTTGTTCATAGGCCTAAGAGCATCCTAAGGGTTGAGCTTCTCCCCTTGCTTGTCTTCATTAGAGGTTGATTGTTTCCCTCTGCTTACTTTTTACTGTATGGCTTTGCTTACTGGTTTAAGGTTGAGCTTCTCCCTTGCTTGTGTGGTGTGTGGCATTTGTGCCTTGTTTGTTTAGAAGTTGAGTGTGACTCCTTATGCTTGTGTGATGTATTGCATGCATTTTACTTACAACATTTCTTTACAGTAATTTTCATTTCAGTTAATTTGCTTTACTGCTGTTTTCCTTTGCCATGTTCCCCTAGGAACTCTGACTTCCCTTATTCAAGAGAAGTTATGACAGACATTAGGGTTCTAACCATGCATGATAACGTTAGTTAGTTTCCCTCCTAACCTCAACCATAGGTTCAATTTTTCATGACAACTTTAGGATTGGATCAGTTCCCCTTTAGTGCGTCTTTTCTCTTCTCATCTGCAAACAAATCAAGACACAGTAATAAAGGTTAATTGACGCTGTACGCTATGAGCCTTAACTACTTGAGAAAAGGTTGTTGAAGAGTTTCTTTTCAACAATATGGATGTTTAGTATGGTACCCTTTGGGTGACATGCGACACATTCACTCTCAGGTCATAGTCTCTAGTGCGATATCAGTTGCAAACATTCATAAAAAACACTTCTTCCGTAAAAGACTTCAGAAAACAAAGATCAAACTCTTTTTGTCCTCTTGGACCTTTAATTCCTTGGAAACCCTTTTCTTAAAGGAAAGTTCTGTTAAATTTCGGTTCTATCGTAAACGGTAACGCCTAAGTCTCCGTCGAGCGAGTTGCATACACCAACTGCTGGAACTGATTGTTAACTTTACTTGGATAAAAAATAGTTAAACAAATCTGTGTTCCCCCCTTTAGCCCGAACTACGTTAGCTCTGATCTCTCAAGCCTGTTGAGAGTACGTAGGTACAAGATGCGATATATTGGCGAGCAACCTTCCCCCGTAACCCGTAGTTAGGCGAACTACGTTGACTCTAATTTCTCGTTTCAGACGGGAATACGTAGGCATAGAATTGTTGTGTTCTACCGAGTCATTTCTTTCTTCTTTTCAAACCAGACTTTTAGCGTAGATAGTTAAATCAACCTGTCAGATAAACACAACAAGCGTGGATCCCATCGAGTACGATGGACGTGAGGGGTGCTAATACATTCCCCTTGCGTAACCGACTCCCGAACTCAGACATGGTTGCGATGACCTTGTCTTATACCTTTTCGTCAGGTTTTTCCGATTGTTTCCTTTCCTGCTCTGAGGGATAAATATAGAAAGGTAGCGACTCTTCTATTTTGCCGGCACCTTATTTTTGCGGTAGCAACACTATGCCATGGAATGTCCATTCAAGGCTCAACCTCTTGAGGAATGCATAGAATCCAACCAAAGGAAGGATTAGGCTCTCCCAAGAGGGATCCTAAAGATAGGACTAGGAGAGATTGGAATGACAAGGAAAACTCAAGCAAAGAAGCCACATAAGGGAGAAAAATCATCACAAAAACTTCCAAAGAAACCCTCAATGTTTAGCTCTAAGGGAAGTTCATCCTAAGGGAGCTTAATGGTATGTTAAGTGTTTGAGAACCAACCTACAAAAGTGTTAACCTATGTACTAAGGATTCATGAAATAATTGGATGCTTAAAGTTGGCTACAAGTTCACTTATGAGGCCAAACTATGAGAAGGTTCAATTATGAACACACAAACTTGGTCAGAAAGTAAAATCTAGGTAAAATAGGAAATCAAATCCTAAAACCCTAATAAAATTCCCAAGAGACCCTAAATGTATTAGAAGGCCATGGTAGAAATTTCAGAACTAAACTATAAGTTTAAGGGCATCAACTAAATGCTAAACCTAAAGGTGTGATAGGGAAAGTTCAAATGGGAAGGTCCTAAAGAATTCCTTCAAAACCTATCAAGATGGAACCCTAAAAATCCAAGAAAAATATCTAAGGGTCACCTAAGGTATCTAGAGCAATCATGCAAAAAATCAAGAATTGAATCAAAACCATGATCTAGTAATAAAATCAGCAAGCCAATCATGTATTTTGACATTATTTAAATAACAATTTATATGAAAAATACACAAAAAATCAAAAATGCATCAAAAATGAAAATAAAAAATGCACAAAATTAAAATACAATTTTAATTTCATCCATGATTTTTCTCAGCAATTATAGGGAATTTTTCCTATTTTTAATGAATTAAAAATGAATCAATTAATAAACCATAAAAGAAAATGAATTAAAATGAATTAAATTGCAAGAAAATAACACAACCATCAGATCACAAGACTATGTCCACTAATCTAACACTCCAGAATGTGCCACGTATGCGCTGAAAGGATTAAATGAAACAGAGCGTTTCATTGGGGTTTACGTGGTTCTCTGTTGACTACACCCTACCATACACTCTAATCTTCACCATCCACTCAGAAAGTATTATGATCCAACAATCCAAGCCTTGCCACGTCACTAAAACCCTAGTCAACCTAATTGGAATTGAATCATGCGCGTTGGAATTACTTACCTAGTCAAAGGAGTAAGGCAGATTGTGTGGCTGGGGAGTCATCTTCCTCAATTCAAATGTGAGATATGGGGGGAAGCTAGCAGTGGTGGCCGGAGAAGACTCCGGTCGTCTCCTCCGGCGAGAGCACCGGTGGCTCTGTCATCAAACACCACGAAACATCACAAAAATTATATCAATCAACTCCTTATCTCATGCTGATCACGATTCCAAGATTCATTTATTTTTTCCTCTCAAGAATAGTCCAACATGAAGCCAAACAGAAATGGCACTTCCATAAAAATCATCATAGTCAGCCACGATTCTAATCCTAAATCCATCTAGGCACCAAGAGAAACCTAACCACATGCTTCTAAGGTTCTAGTTCAGCTTAAATTAAGGGAAATTGTGAAAGGTAGAAACCTGATCAGAAGCTTCAATGGAGGCACTATCAAGTGTGAAACCTTGCTCCAAACAATGCAGAATCACTCAGTGATGAATGCTGATGCTATCTTGATGATTGATTCTTCTTGAAATGGCTTGAATCTCCAAAACCAATTCTCACTCGCAAGCTCCAAATTCTCAACTGCTCCAACTGAATTTCCCTACAAAATGCATCTCACTCAATCTGAAAACGATCTAGAGTTTATATACAATCCATTTGGATTCATTTCAGGCCCAATCATGGCCCATATAGTCCAATTCACTTTCACTTTTTCTTCTATTTTTTCCTTCATGACAGTCACGAAAATGGCCTTGTTTTCCTTCTAATTTGGTTCAAACTCATTGCTGGGAATGTGGTGAGAATGAAGGGACATGATTCATCCCTTGATTTCAATCAATGGATGATATTTGTTATGTAACTTATTCTTGAAGCAACTCCAAAATTGGCCATGAAATGATCTTCAATTTGAAGTTCTAATAATGCCAATGTTTCCAAACCATCAAATGCACTCAAAATATGCACAAACTTGCAATATTTTGAGCCAATGTGAATTACTTTGAATTTTTCCATTTTAATGCCTTTAAAATGCCTTTTTGTGAAAATTCCTTCAGTCACTCTTCATGACAACCCATATCAATGGATTATTGGTGCTTGGTTGAACAAATAAAATCATTTTTAACAACTTTTAAGTTGGACAAATCTTCATTTGAGGTATGCAAGTTAGTGAAATGGACCTATAATCCAAAATGACTTGTAATCTCAACTTCCCAAAATACCCCTGACTTGCAAGTATCATATCTTGAGTTCTACAAATCCAAATGAGGACTTCTATTGTTTTTTGGAAAGCTAAGATGATGAGAAACAACATTCATGTTCATCAAAAGTTGAGGGGAAACATTCTTCTAGCTCAAAAATGTCTTGGAAGTTGGTTGATTTTCAAGTACCAAAATCACATTCATCTAATGACCTGTAACTTGTCTGCCTCATAACTTGAGTTCTAGAAATCCAATGAATTACTTATAATACTCAAATTAAAGGTATGAACATGCTCTATAAGTCTCATGTTTATGTCAAGATGAGATGAAACTTGAACTTGAGTTATGTGGTCTTGAAGTTAGGCATTAAAATAGGGGATTTTACACTGTCAGGCTTAGAAACCCTAGCTCAATAACTTCTCACACTCTTTCACATTGATGAATTGATATTGAAATGATCTCTTAAGTGTCTCAACACAACATCCCATGATCATAGTTGCTTGGAATTGAGTCTTAATCTCTTCAAGACTCACAGTTGACTCAGGGTTAACCAGGTGAAAACCCTAGTTGACTCAGCTTTGACTGTGGCCTCTTGTACTTTGCATAATGACTTGAATAGGCCCCACAATGATCCTCAAGACCTCTCATGAGCTATTGTGATGCTTTCCACCTACATCCATGGACCTGCAACTTTCTAATGATTTTCAATTGATCCTCAAGATAGGAGATACAACCACTTCAACCATCCACTTCTTCCATAAGCTTTGACCTTCTTTGATGATTTGATGAGGATGACGAAGCTTTACATGCTTGAATGAAGCTTCTTGATTTGGCTTGGCCCTTGGATATCCTCTTCTTGATGAACACACCCCTTTGATCCCCTGTACATGGATGATAGTATGCAGATGCTAATGCTATGCAATGCTATATGAATGCAGTGAAACATAAGCTAGATAAAGAAAAGGTTAGGCAAATTTTGGGGTGCAACAACTGCCCCTATTCAAACGACTTGGACCTGACTGGGTGAGAAGCGAACGACTCTCAACCAATCAAGGTAAAATACGGTTGAATACCAAAGAAACCCGGAAATTTGCCAACCGCAGAAATAAACTGCGAAACAATAGTAAAACTCTCCGGAGAAGGTCTGAAGGGTAGTGTGCCAAATTGTCAGAATCTGGATATTCAATAAACATGACGAATCCGCGAAACCTACCGGAGCCTATATACTCAATGAAACGAGGAATACATCATCACTTGGAACTGATCGGAGCATGGAAACTCGATGAGATAAACTGGAACAAACTCTCAACGCGAGAGAAACGAACGAAACGAACAAACCGGAGCCAAGACGCTCTCACAAAGGAAACAAACAAAACAAACCGGAGCCAAGACACTCACGTGAAGGAAACAAACGAAACAAACAAACCGGAGCCACAACACTCACGCGAAAGAAACGAACAAAATGAACCGGAGCCAAGATACTCACGCGAACGAACCAAACAGACCGGAGCCACGACACTCAACGCGAGAAACGGACGAACGAACCGGAGCCAAGACACTCAGCGAAAAAAGAATGACCTAATGAACCTACCAGAGCCAAAACGCTCAACACGAGAAACTAACAAAATAACCAGAGCCAAGACACTCAACGAGAAACGCACAAACCCACCAGAGCCAAGATACTCACGTGAGGAACGAATGGACTAACAAACCGAAGCCACGACACTCACGCGATAAACGGACGAACAAACCGGAGCCAAGACACTCACGTGATAAATGAACGAAGAAACCAGAGCCATGACGCTCAACGTGAGAACGAACGAAGTGAATCGGAGTCAAGACACTCACGCGATAAATGAAGGTCGGGGGTACTCAATAGAGAAAATCAGAGGCGAAACACTCAATGAAACAAATCAGAGGCTGAACACTCAATGCAACAAATCAGAGGCGTAATCCTCAATGAAGCAAAATCAGAGGCGGAATTCTCAATGAAACAAATCAGAGGCTGAATCGTCAATGAAGCAAAATCAGAGGCGGAATCCTCAACGAAACAAATCCTCACAGGGGATTTACCGGAGTCTGGAAGTCAACGGATACAGGAATACGTCCTGAACTGAACACTCACCGGAATCTAACTATTCAACGGGGCAGAAATACCATCACAAAGTTCATTAGGGTTGGAATAACCAATCGGAGTCTAGATACTGCACAGGTAGAATAAAACGTTTCAAACGGAAATTTCACCGGAATCTGGATATTCATCGGAGAATTCGGGACCTGAAGATCACTTGTAGGAGATAGCAATTACCTGAAATCAGAAAGGTAACAATCTAGCTCATGCTTCAGAATGCAGATGTTTGGAAATGGCGTAATTCTCCATACGAAATGGGAATGCTACGCATTTGGGTAGATGTTATACACGATGCAAAATGCAAAAGGAACCGCTCCAGCAAAATAAATGCTGGAGAGACGATGCCAACTCCGTTGGGGAAAGAAACGATCTTGCTAGGGATAGCTTACACATGCCAATAACGATTGGGTTGCCGCTGAGGAATGCACTCTGAATGGTTAACTCAACTGGGGAAGGTGCCATGAATGACCTTCCAAATTACGAACTCTTCTAGGAGTACAGACGAATCCACCGGGGAGACAAAATAACTTGCCAAAAAGCTACTCTCACCTACTGGAGAGGAACAACGCCACGACTGGCCTTCCGGGATACGGCTCCCTCGGGGGAGCTGTGAATTTCGGCCAAGGAGAGACAACCAGACGCTGGACTTACTCCTACTTACTGGGAGGACCAAACTCTATGGGGAAACATTCCCAGAGAGGGATTGCTGCACACGGTTCAGCTAAGGGTATGATGATTCTGCCGAGGACATCTCTGACAACGTGCCCCGATGGTTACCACATTGCAACAAAGTGAACAAACAGACAAGATACCTTTCACAAAGGGACCTACCAAGATTATCATCTGTGACAATGTTCAAGTAATTCAAAGTTTTAACAATTATTGGCCTAGGCCAGCAAGTTTATGTATGTGCATTTTAACAAAAACATCGGGCGTTTCTTCGCAAACAAAACAAATAAAAGCTAAAACAAACACCAAGTAAACAGAATATTGAATAGTATATGTTTATTGATAAACGAACCTGTAAATAGGCAAAATGTTTTACAACAGATGCAAGCTTCTGAAATAAGGAAGCTGCGCAAGTATATACAGAAATATACAACAACAATATATACAAATGTCGGCGGTGCGGTGTAGACGAACACCATGAGTTGATCCCTCTATGACTCGCTCGACTTCAATACCTCTCCGACGCTTCGTCTTCAGAAGAGATTGATTCGGATAAAAGGCCCTCAGGTCTCCCAAAACCACTAAGCAATGAAAGTTCACACGTGGACCGCAGTCATTTGCTTTTTTGATCCCTAACTTTTGCCTGAACCGCCCCTTCGTGTTTTCGATTCACCGGGATACCCTTTTTTGCCAAAGCCGCCCTTTTAGGCTTTCGACTTTGCGGGTGTACATTTTTCATTTATATCCCTAATTTTTTCCTGAACCTTTTATTCCTTTTTTATGGTTCGCCGGGATGCCCCATTTTTGCCTGGATATTCTTTTTCTTTCCAGCGGGTCATTTTAAGCAAAGTATTTTTTGACTGCGTCCGCATTCACAGGGGATGAAAAATCATCGCCATCCATCGTGGATAACAGTAAGGCTCCTCCCGAGAAAACCTTGTTGACGATATATGGACCTTCGTAGTTGGGAGTCCACTTGCCCCTATGATCGGAATGTGGTGGGAGAATCTTTTTTAGCACGAGATCGCCCGTCTGAAAGCTTCTAGGGCGCACCTTCTTATCATAAGCTTTCTTCATTCGGCTTTGGTACAAATGACCGTACGTGATGGATGTTAACCTCTTCTCATCCATCAGGCTCAACTGATTCAACATGTTCTTTATCCATTCTGCCTCGTCGAGTTTCATGTCGACCAGAACTCTCAAAGAAGGAATCTCGACCTCCAGCGGTAGGACAACTTCCATACCGTACACTAGTGAGAAAGGAGTTGCCCCGGTTGATGTGCGTACCATCGTACGATAATCGTGCAGAGCAAAAGGCAACATCTCATGCCAATCTTTGTATATGACAACCATCTTTTGCACTATCTTTTTGATGTTTTTGTTGGCCGTTTCGACAGCTCCATTCATCTCCAGCCGATAGGGCGATGAGTTGTGATGTTCAATCTTGAAGTTATGGCATAACTCCTTCATCATCTTGTTATTCAGATTCAAACCATTGTCAGTAATGATTCGCTCGGGAATTCCATATCTGCAGATGATGTCCTTCTTTATGAATCTAGCTACCACTTGTTTGGTCACGTTAGCGTACGAGGCTGCCTCCACCCACTTGGTGAAGTAGTCGATGGCTACCAAAATGAAGCGGTGTCCATTAGACATGGTGGGTTCGATCTTGCCGATCATATCGATACCCCACATGGAGAACGGCCATGGGGATGACATGACATTCAACGGGCACGGCGGTGCATGAATTTTGTCTGCATAGATCTGGCATTTGTGACATCTCTTTGCGAATTTGAAATAATCAAACTCCATCGTCAGCCAGTAATACCCTGCTCGTAATATCTTCTGAGTTATGGCATGTCCGCCAACGTGCGTACCAAATGTGCCTCAATGGATATCATAGAACCATGGTTATCATAGAACCATGGTTTGCCATCGGAGGCTTCCTCAATGGCAAAAACGAATGCAGGTATGTCTAGACGAGAGATGACAATTCTTGGAGCTTCGTTTCAAAAATTGACTTTGTACATTGAAGCCAACGTGGCTAAGGCATCAGCCATCTGATTCTCCGCTCGACGTACATGGTGAAACTCTACCCGATCGAAGAATGACAACAGTCTTCTCGCATAATTCATATAAGGAGTCAAATTGGGCTGACGAGTCTCCCACTCTCCTTTGATTTGATTGACCAAAAATGCTGAATCACCATATACATCAAGATATTTGATTCTTATATCGATGGCTTCTTCTAAACCCATGATGCATGCCTCATATTCTGCTTCGTTGTTGGTGACCGGAAATGTCAATTTGGCAGTGAATGGGATGTGGGACCCCTGAGGAGTCATAATGATTGCCCCAATTCCACTTTCATACGAATTGACAGCACCATCAAATATCAATTGCCACTAAGAACTCTTCTCTAGCCCCTCGTCGGGTAGTGGTTTTTCGCAGTCCTTCATCTTAAGGAACATGATATCCTCGTCAGAGAATTCAAATTTCATTGGCTGATAGTCTTCGATAGGCTGATCGACAAGGTACTCAGACAAAATACTTCCCTTGATGGCCTTCTGGGGAACATATTGAATATCATACTCCGTCAGTACTATTTGCCACCTGGCAATTCTTCCTGAAAGTGCTTGCTTTTCAAAGACATACATCCTCGATATTAGCATGGTCGTGTGATTGAGCATATACTGTCTTAAACGTTTGGCAGCCCACGCGAGTGCGCAACACGTTTTCTCCAGCATAGAGTAACGGGATTCACAATTTGTGAACTTTTTACTCAGGTAATAGATGGCATGCTCCTTTCTGCCAGTCTCGTCATGTTGACCGAGAATGAAACCCATGCTATTCTCTAGAACCGTCAAGTACATGATTAAAGGCCTTCCAGCCACTGGGGGTATCAAAATCGGAGGCTCCTGCAGATACTGTTTTATCTTGTCAAATGCCCTCTGGCAATCCTCGTTCCAAATAATCGCCTGATCTTTTTCCAATAGCTTGAACATCGGTTTGCAGGTGGCCGTGAGTTGAGATATGAACCGAGAAATGTAGTTCACTCTCCCTAGAAAACCGCGAACTTCTTTTTCTGTCTTTGGCGCTGGCATATCTTGTATTGCTTTTATCTTCACAGGATCGACCTCAATGCCTTTTTCACTCACGATAAACCTCAGTAGTTTTCCGGACCTTACTCCGAAAGTACATTTATTAGGATTCAGCCTCAACCTGAACTTCCTAAGCCTCTCAAATAGCTTCAGAAAATTGACCAGATGTCCCTCCTCCGTTTGGGACTTCGCTATCATGTCATCAATATAGACTTCAATCTCATGGTGAATCATGTCATGAAACAAAGTGGCCATCGCCCGCTGGTAAGTTACCCCTGCGTTCTTCAGACCGAAAGGCATTACTTTGTAGCGGAACATCCCCCATGGTGTAATGAACGTGGTTTTCTCCATGTCTTCCGGCGCCATCTTAATTTGGTTATAGCCGAAGAAGCCATCCATGAACGAAAACACGGAATACTGAGCAGTATTGTCGACCAATACGTCAATATGAGGGAGCGGGAAATCATCTTTAGGGCTCGCCTTATTCAAATCCTGATAATCAACGCACATTCGCACCTTACCTTCTTTCTTCGGTACAGGTACTATGTTGGCGACCCACAGAGGATAAGTAGTCACAGCCAAGAATCCGACATCCAACTGCTTTTGGACCCCTTCTTTAATTTTAACGGCCATGTCTGGTGTTGTCCTTCTAAGCTTCTGCTTAACTGGAGGACAATCTTCGCGCAATGGTAGGTGATGAACCACTAAGTCAGTGTCGATCCCGGGCATATCTTCATACGACCAAGCAAAGATGTCACTATACTCTCGAAGCATCTCGATCAGTCTTTGCTTGATATCGCTTTGCAATGCAGCCCTTATCCTGAAATTTCTGACAACTTCCTCAGACCCCAAATTAATAATCTCAATTACTTCCTCGTGAGGCAAAATGATCTTATCTTCTTGTTTCAACAATCGAGCCAACTCTTCCGGAAGATCTTCGTCCTCATCAATCTCTTCTTCAGCTTGATATATCGGGCAATCAAAGTCGAAGTGAGTCATAGAAGGTTCAAGATCAATGTCATCTGTAGTGTGAATCCTGCAATAAAAATGGTTAAGCTTAAAAAGAGGATATGCAGGTCAGCACAAACCATCTTGCCATTTTATTATTTTTTTAAATGAAAACAAAACAAGAATAACAGAGATCACAAAATTTGAATGCAAAGAAAACGCCCTTTGATTTATTGATAATATGTACATGCATAAGCAATCAAGGCCCTGAAAATAAAACCTGTTAGAACACAGATTGGTTCTTAGTTATATCTCTATGTTTTGATGATAACACTTATGAAATTTTGTATTAAGAAATTATATACTCTAAATTTGTTCAAGTATTTTTGCTGCAGATATGAAATTTAATATTCTTCTGAAAGCAAAAATGGATCTGAACATTGAACTACACAAGACTCTGAAGCGTCAGAAGCATCTCATCAAAAGACTCTGAGCGCTGCCTACAGAAGGATCTGAAGCAGAAGCTACAGAAGCATCTGAAGCGTAGACTGAAGACTTTGTATGAAGAGTTTCAAGCACTGTTTTTCAGAAGACTCTGATAGTACTGTTTGCTGCAAGTACTGAGGATCTGATCTCTAAACTCTGCTCTAATTAATCTCACGCTGAAGTACACTTGCTACAACACTCTGATACAGCAAACTTTGAAGACATCAAGATTCTGATCACTCAAGGCTCTAATGTTAATTGCTGAGAAATAGAAGCTTGTTGAAGAAGAATTCAAAGTTATATCCGTTGGTTATGCCAAACGACTCTTTCCTCTTTTATGCTAGACACAAGAACTCAGGCAAAAAGGATTTCTCTGAACGTTCTACTTCTAGGAAAGGTCAAGTGATGTGAAGACAAAAGGCTACAGCTACTTTGCAGTACACGGTCTTCAAGCTTGCAACGTCTTGGACTTCTAAGTCTATAAAAGCAAGCCTTCAACAACTTTTTTTTCAGTGGACTAACATTGACGAAAATTGAACAAAACTCATTGAAAAGCTTTCATACAAATTATTACTCTTTGCTGAATTTATTTCATACGTTCTTAAACTTAAGTGTAAATCACAATTATGATATAGCTTTCTTAGAAGCATTTCAAACACTTGTTTAGTTTACATTTGATTGTAAAAGTTCCTTGAGAAGATCAAGTTATGGTCAGTAGTTCTTGAGAAGACTAAGAACAATTATTCTTAGTGGTTGTTATCGTAATCAGTTTGATTATAGTGGATTAAGTCCTTGTGGAGAAAGGCAAATCACTCTTGATAGGGTGGACTGAATTAGTTGAGTTCAACGAACCAGGATAAAAATCTTTGTGTTTTTATTGCCATAATATTTTCTAAAATCCTTATTCAACCCCCCCCCCCCCCCCCCCCCCGCCTTCTAAGTATTTCTCACCTTCAGTTGGTATCAGAGCCTGGTTCTGTGTGTGCTATCACTTCACCGTGAAAAGAAAAGATCCATTTGAGAAAACTTTGATATATATTCTTGGTTGATATTATGGCTTAAGCTTCAACATCTAACAGCAACAACAGATATGAAGAAAGGGATAAAATCAGCACAAAACCCCCTATGTTTGATGGGGAGAAGTTTGACTATTGGAAGGAAAGAATAGAGAGTTTCTTCCTTGGTTATGATGCTAATCTATGGGACTTAGTCATTGATGGTTATGTTCACCCCACTGACGGGGATGGCAAGAAAATTGATAGAAAATCTATGACTGAAGCCCAGAAGAAGGAGTTCAGAAATCATCACAAAGCTAGAACAATCTTATTAAATGCTATATCGCATACTGAGTATGAGAAGATTACCAATAGAGAAACCACATTTGATTTGTTTGAGTCTTTGAAGATGACACATGAAGGAAACTCACAAGTTAAAGAGACCAAGGCTCTGGCATTGATCCAGAAGTATGAAGCCTTTAAAATGGAAGAATTTGAATCTATAGAAACTATGTTCTCTAGATTCCAGATCCTCACAGCTAGATTAAAAGTGCTGGACAAAGGCTACTCAACTGCTGATCATGTGAAGCAGATCATCAGAAGCTTGCCTATCAGATGGAGACCTGTGGTCACTGCTTTGAAGCTAGCAAAGGATCTGAATAAGATCACATTGGAAGAACTGACCAGCTCTCTAAGGAGCCATGAAATTGAACTTGAAGAAGACAAGCCTCAAAAGAAAGGTAAGTCAATTGCTTTAAAATCTAATAAATTTGTTAAAGCGTTGCAGGTGTTAGAAGAAAGTTCTGAAGAAGAAGATGAACTGTCCCTACTGTCCAGAAGAATCAACAAACTCTGGAAGCACAAACAGAGGAAGTTTAAGAACATCAAAAAGCCAGATCAATGCAAAGAGTCCTCTGGACACAAAAGATCTGGAAAGAAGGAGGTTGTTTGCTATGAATGAAAGGAACCTGGTCATTACAAGAATGAATGTCCAAAGCTTCAGAAGGAAAAGCCTAGAAGGAAGCATGAGCATAAAAATAAAGTTTTGACGGCTACATGGGATGATTCAGATGCATCTGAAGCTTCATCAGAGTCAGAAGAAGAATGTGCCAACATGGCACTGATGGCTGGAGTAGAAGATCAGGATGAAGGATCATCTGGATCTGACTCTGATTCTGAATCTGACTCAGAAAAGGTACTTTCTGATCTCTCTAGGGAAGAACTTATTAAAGTTTTATCAGAAGTCCTGAAAAACTATAACCAGATTAAGCTCAAATGCAAGAAGCTTAAATGAAATCTTGAATCTGAGAATAGTCTGTTAAAGTCAGAAGTTGCTGAGCTCAAAGAAAACAATTTGAAAATGAAAAACAATTTTGAAAAATCTCAACAAGACTCTGAATCTGAAACTAAGTCAAAATGCAAAAATATTTTAGAAGAATATGACTTCAGTTTTCAGAAGTTTCTGGCTAAAAGCATAGATAAAAGCAATATGGCTTCAATGATCTATGGAGTTAGCATTAACAACAGGAAAGGAATTGGATATGAATCTTCCTCTGGAAAGGATTTAAATCCAATGCCTGTTGATAAACTTATCATTAAGAAGACTCCCTTATATTCTCATTTTAAGTTTGGTCCTCTGGATGATATTAAACACACACGTTTTGATTAGAACGTTCCTGTGTTTAAACCAAAAGTTAGTAAGAACAAACCTGTTGTAAAAAGACATAAGTTTAGACAAACTTTTAAGGCAACTAACCCAAAAGGACCCAAAAAGATTTGGGTACCTAAGGATAAGATAATACCTATTGCAGATGTATTTAGCAGCAAAGTCAAGACGCCAGTCATGGTACCTAGACTCTGGCTGCTCACGTCACATGACGGGAGAAAGGTTTATGTTCCAAAGCCTGGAGCTTAAATCTGGAGGAGACGTGAAGTTTGGAGGGAATCAGAAGGGCAAGATTATTGGCTCTGGTACTATTGGCAATGGTAACCTTCCCTCTATATCTAATGTTTTACTTGTAGAAGGATTAAAGCATAATCTATTGTCCATAAGTCAATTAAGTGACAATGGTTATGACATAATCTTTAATCAAAAATGTTGCAAAGCTGTTAGTCAGAAGGATGGCTCAATCATATTTAATGGAAAGAGGAAGAACAATATTTATAAAATCAATCTTTCAGAACTTAAGGTTCAAAACGTAAAATGCCTTATGTCTGTTAATGATGAGCAATGGGTCTGGCACAGAAGATTGAGGCATATTAATATGAGATGTATATCTCATATTAATAAACTCAATTTGGTCAGAGGACTTCCTAAGTTGAAGTTCAACTCAGATGCTCTTTGTGAAGCATGTCAAAAAGGAAAATTTTCAAAATCTTCTTTTAAAAAAAATGTTGTTTCAACTTCAAGACCATTAGAGTTACTTCACATTGATCTGTTTGGACTAGTGAAAACTGCATCCATCAGAGGCAAGAAGTATGGATTAGTCATTGTTCATGACTATAGCAGATGGACATGGGTGAAATTCCTAAAACACAAGGATGAGTCACATTCTATGTTCTTTGACTTCTGCAAACAAGTCCAAAATGAAAAAGATTTTAAAATTGTTAAAGTCAGAAGTGATCATCGTGGCGAATTTGAAAACAAATATTTTGAAAAATATTTTAATGAAAATGGCATTGCTCATGATTTCTCCTGTCCTAGAACTCCACAACAGAATGGAGTTGTAGAGAGTAATCTGGCAAAGCATGATCAACGAGACTAATCTGGCAAAGCATTTTTTGGCAGAAGCAATAAACACAGCTTGTTATATTCAAAACAGAGTGTCTGTAAGACCTCTTCTGGAAAAGACTCCCTATGAATTGTGGAGGAACAGAAAGCCCAACATTTCTTATTTTCATCCTTTTGGACATATATGTTATATGTTGAACACTAAAAAGAATCTAAACAAGTTTGATTCTAAAGCACAGAAGTGTTTCATGCTTGGGTATTCTGAACGCTCTAAATGCTACATAGTATACAATACTGAAACACAGATTGTGGAGGAATCTATACATGTTAGATTTGATGATAAGCTTGGAATTCAAAAGCCAAAGTAGTTTGAAAGTTCTGCAGATAGAGAAGTAATTCTCATAGACTTTGAAGGCTCAGAGGCAGAAAAGATTCAAGTGAAAGAGCCAGAAGCAACGCCAGATGCAACTACTTTAGCTTCTCAAATGAACAACTTGAATATTTCTGAAGAATCAACTGTTAGAGGATCATCTTCCAGAATCAAGGCCTCTCACCAAGAGGATGTGATAATTGGAAAGAAGGATGACCCCATAAGAACAAGATCCTACCTCAGATCATCTGAAGCGTCATTATTTAGGTTGGTGTCAGTTATTGAACCAACTTCTTTAGATGAAGCTCTGCAAGACAATGATTGGATAATTGCCATGCAAGAAGAGCTCAATCAATTCACAAGAAATGACGTTTGGGATTTGGTTCCAAGACCAAAAGGATTCAACATAATTGGAACTAAATGGGTCTTCAGAAACAAATTGAATGAAAAAGGAGAAGTTGAAAGAAACAAAGCAAGGCTTATTGCTCAAGGTTATAGCCAGCAAGAAGGAATTGACTACATAAATACTTATGCTCCTGTGGCCAGGTTAGAGTCTATTCGTTTACTCATTTCTTTTGCTGCACAAAATAACATCACTCTATATCAGATGGATGTTAAGAGTGCCTTCTTAAATGGGATTATAGAAGAGGAAGTTTATGTTCACCAACCTCCTGGTTTTGAAAGTGATAAATTTTCAGAACATGTTTTTAAACTTAAGAAATCTCTTTATGGTTTAAAATAAGCTCCCAGAGCTTGGTATGAGAGATTAAGTAATTTTCTTCTGGAGAAAATTTTTATCAGAGGCAAAGTGGACACAACTCTCTTCTGTAAAACATTTAAGAAAGATCTGTTAATTTGTCAAATATATGTGGATGATATTATATTTGGATCTACAAATGTTACGCCGGGAAAGGAGTTTGCTCAATGTATGCAGGCTGAATTTGAGATGAGCATGATGGGAGAATTAAGATTCTTTCTGGGAATTCAAGTCAACCAGACTCTAGATTGCACTTACATTCATCAGACTAAATATGTAAAAGAGCTTCTGAAGAAGTTCAACATGACTGATAGTAAGATGGCAAAGACTCCTATGAATCCAACAAGCACTCTTAGTAATGAATAGATAAGTAAGAAAGTAGATCAGAAACCCTACAGAGGTATGATTGGATCTCTTCTCTACTTAACTGCTTCTAGACCTGTGTTGCACCCTAAAATTTGACCAACCGATTCTCCTATCTGACTCATGGTTTAATTTCATATTCGCAAATCAGACAGATGATTTTTGTGCACAAACGGAGGATATCAGAGTTTACAGCTTGATTTTCATCTACCAGATAAGGCAGATCCAGTCCAGATTATCGGGGTTTTATTTTCGGGAAATTGTGCGCTCCTCGGTGATTTTTCAGTGATTTTGAGGATATTCTGATGCCCGGGGATCTCTGTTCGATTCGATCCGGTCTCGTGCGCTTTTATGGGGGTCGTTTGCATTCATCTGCATTTTTAGGGTTTTAATAGACTTTTGTGAATTTTAATAGGCTTTACAGATTTTTCTGGAATTTAAATAGGGTTTTTGAATATTTTAATAGCTTAATTCTCTTTTTTGGGATTTTATAGAATTTTTTTAAATAGATTTTTAGAATAAATAAGATTTTAAATGATCTTTAGAATAATAAAGAAAAGGGGAATTTAGTTTTTCTTTTATTACTAATAGATGTTAATAGTTTAGGATTTTATAGGTTTTTTAAATAGGTTTAATTGTTTTTCAAATCATTTTTAGAATTTTATATAGATTTTCAAAATAGTTTTAATTGTTTTTTTAGATAATATAGAAATATTATAGATTTTTCTTTTATGTTAATATAGTTTAATAGAAAATATCTTTTAATAAATTGTTCTTATTAGTTAAACAGAATTAGTAGATTTTAATGTTTAGATTAGTTTAATAGTTTTAAATATTGGTTGAGTAGATTAGATTAGGTTAATTAGTTAATCAATTCCGGTTAATCATTCATTAGTCATTTAATCCACTATCAGTGTTTTTGTGTGGGCTCATTATCCAGCTAATTGAGTCAGGGCCCATCAACTCGCAGCCCAAATTTCCAGCAAAGGTCCAAAGTCTTCCACCATTTTCCAGCAAGTGCTAGAACATTCCAGAGTGTGCCAGCGAATTCCAGTGGTATAAAAGATAGCACGCCACGTGTTGAAGCAAGAGGGTCCCACGCGTTGCGCATGCAAGCACGCCACCACCCACTCAGAACTTCCCAGACTCTCACACGTGTTGCACAGCTGTCCCACACTTCCTCTCTCTCTGCGCATGCACGCCACTTGGCGCCCCCATACCCATCGCCGGAGTTTCACCGGCAACCTCACCGGCGGCCATGCATCAGCCGTAACTTCCCACCGCCGGTGATCCCCAACTACCTCCGGCCACCGTCTCACTCACCGGAATCTGCAAACATCAAAAATTCCCAGAAATTCATCTTCTTCCTCCGATCGTCTCCTCCACCTTCATCTTCAACGGCACCGGAAAATCTAACCCTCGCCTGAACCTTCATCCTCCATCAAAGATTTCCAGAATCCACTCAGACGTTCATCCACCTCCTTCGTTCTTCATCAGTTTTTTTCAGAACAACTCAAACCATCCTCAATCTTCATACACTTCTCCAGAAACGCTCATACATTCATCGTTCGAAACTTTCCAGAAATCATTCAAAGATCTGCATCGTTATTCAGGTTTTCCAGATCGTTCGCAGAAGCATCACCATCTTCATTTCTTTCCAGGAGTTCGTTCAAGATTCAACAAAACGTAGAAACCTTCATCATATTCGTTAGTTTCTTCAAGGAATTCCCAGAGAGTTCATCAACAAATTCAAGAACGCCGTCGTCTGCTAAGAGTTTGTCCCCAGGTTTTCCAGATCGTGAACTTTTCCAGAAGTTACTCAGAACTTCATCATAGCGTCAACAACCTTCTTCAACAACATAATAGATCTTCAAAGATCTCTTGCTCCACTCGTATCAACCCAGGTTTGCCTTCTCTCTGCTAGATCTTCATTGCAATTAGGGCGAAATAATTGGTTAAGGTAGGTTTGATTTGTGTTGAGTGTGAGAGGGTTCTGAGTTTGAGGTTGTGGCGTTGATTCGTTTGAGTGTGGTGAGGCGTGTGAGGTTTTGGCGTGATTTTTTGTTCTTCCTGGAATTGAGTTGCAGAGAAGAGATGAGAGGAGAGACGAGAGGGCGACGGCTAGGGTGGATTGGTGAACAGTACCAGAGAAATTAGGAGGAAGATGTTTTGATTAGGGTTCGTATTGGATTAGGGTTTGGCGTACTGGGCTTAGGCCCAAACGTAGTTGCTGAACGCATACACCCCCCAATTGCTTGTCCCCCCCCCCTGGCGTGTGTGAGATCAGGATGAATCAGTTTGGGCCTTAGGCCCTAGTTACTAATGACACCCCCCTGGGCGTAGCCCATAATGAAAAATAACTGAAATAAGCTGCTAATAACACCCCCATATGTTTTGTTTTCTGATTGTTTGATTTCTCAAACCTGGGCCTGCGCCCTAATGCTATCTGCACCACCCCAGCATAGGCCCAATGTATAAGTAACCTGAATCCATTGCTGTTTGAACCCCCCTTTATTTCTTTTATTTTTTCTTTTATATTCTCATGTAAATAATTCACAATAAAAATGTAAATAATTGTTTTTTCTAATAATTCTTTTTTTACCATTACATCATAATGTCTAAAAAAATTAAATATAAATAAAAATGTCATTTTATTTTTGTTTGCTATTTTTTTGCATATTTTCCATTTAATTGATTTCTTTTATTTTTTTTAATGCATGCATATCATTAGAAAATTCATAATAAATGGTAGATTTAGTCAAATAATTCCGTTCTTTTTTCTGTAGACTCGTGATTCAGTGTAGAATTTTATAGTGCAAAAACATTAGCTTAATCATGCATTGTCATTTTAATTGCATTTTTGTCACTGTTATTGATGTTGAATAATTGGTCTGTGGGCATGTCTGTGTTGCTAATTTTAGTGCTTTCATCTGGTGTGGAATTTTGTTCTGATTTTTCAGTATGTTGTCCTAGAGCCATGTAGGTCTCCCATTAGATTTTTGATAGATTTTTGTAGGGTGTTCTGATATGATTTGTCTGAGCCTGAAGATAGGAGAAGTCTTGGTGACTTCTGACTTTGAAGTTCAACTGTGGTTGAACTTCAGAGATAGTTCCTTGAGGTTTGTTGGCCTGGGGTTTCTTCTTGAAGGTGGGAGCTGATGGAGGTCCTGTTGGAGCTTGCAAAGATGCAGTGGATTGAGGCTTAGTCTAGGAGCTTGTTGTCTGTTTGTGAGGTTCGAGATCCTGAAGTTTGAAAGGAGTTTATGGTACTTTCCTGAGGAAGGCACTATGAATGACTTTCATTCTTTCTTCTCACCTCTTTCTTAAGTATCCAATGATGTCGGAGCCGACTTGTGAGTTTAATTCCTCCTGAGGAGGAATATAAACTGATCACATGTTGTTGAGCCACATGGGATACGATTCCTAAGTGGAAGCCTCCTAGTACTTTCCTGGGGAAGGTCCTATGGGTCTATTCACTTAGTTCCATTAGTTTGTCTAGGATTTCTCAAGTATCCAGTGATGTTGGAGCCAACTTGTGAGTTTAATTTCTCCTGAGGAGGAATATAAACTGATCACAGTTGTTGAGCCACGTAGGGTACAATTCCTAAGTGTCAGCCTCCTAGTACTTTCCCGAGGAAGGTCCTATGAGCCTGCTCACTTAGTTCCCTTAGTGCATATAGGTTTTCTCAAGTATCCCGTGATGCCGGAGCCTCCATGTGAGTTTAATTTCTCCTGAGGAGGAATGTAAACTGATCACAGTTGTCGAGCCGCATAGGATATGACTCCTGAGTAGTAATCTCCTGGTACTTTCCTGAGGAAAGCACTATGGGCTCGTCTGCTTAGCTTCCTTTCTCTGGTAAGCTTGTTCTGAAGCTTGGAGACTGGGATTGATTCCTCTTGCTTAGGGTTTTGATTAGAAGTTGTTGCTTAGATCTTTTGCTTAGGGTATTGCATAGAGTTCTGTTTAGGGATAGATTTAGAGTTGTCTCAGGTTTGTTAGGGGTCTTGCCCAGGAGTAGCTTCTTGTTCTGTAGGTGGAGGCCCTGCTCAGGGTTAGTCTCTTTGATTTGTTTGACTTGTGTGATGTTATGTTGCATTAGACTTAGGTGTTCATCTAAATAGTTCTGAATAGGTGCATCTTAGAAGTAGACTTTGTGTGCATAAGAAGTTGAGGTGGTCCTCCTTCTGCTTGTTTGTTATTGCGTGGCTTTGCTTGTTGGTATTTGGTAGAGCTAAGCTCCCTTGCCTTTGTGGTTTGTGGCCTCTGTGCCTTGTTTGTCTAGTTGTTGCATTCATGCATATCTTCAGTATTTCTTTACGTTGCAATTTCTTGTTTGTAGTTCAGTCCTGTTGCCATGATCCCTTAGGAGCTCTGACTTCTCCGCTGCGGAGTTGTTATGATAGACATTAGGATGGTCAACCAGGTGTGATAGCAGTAGGTAGATTCCCCTGTTTCTCAGCTATAGTTCTAGGGTTTCCCTTTCCTTTCTGTAGGAGCGTTTGAGTAGCTTGACCCGTAGTTAGCTGAACTACAGCTGCTCTGATTCTTCGTTCCAGACGAAGATATGTAGGCATAGGATGCGATATCCTAGCGAGCACACTAACGACTAACTTTTGTTCTCTCGCGGCTGTGCGATCGAGACTTTCCCGCTAACGACTAATTGTTATCCCTTTCTCCTGCCCGAGTGCATTTGAGACCAGATCATAGTTGTAGGTTCCCGAGCCTTTAGGACCAGTTTGTTTTCTCACTGCTGTGTGAGAGCCCCTGTTTACCCGTAGTTAGTCGAACTACGTTTGCTCTGATCTTTCATACTAGATGAAAGTACGTAGGCACAGGACGCGATGTCCTGGCGAGCAACCTTTCCCCCGTTTAGACGTAGGAAGTCGAACTACGTTGACTCTGACTTTCCCATTGCACGAGGGAATACGTAGGCCCAGAACACCGTCTGTTCTGTCGAGTCCTGTCCTTCTATTTTCTTTTCAGACCAGCCATTAGCGTAGATAGATAACACACCCTTTTACCTATAAACACCAAGCGTGGATCCCATCGAGTACGATGGACGTGAGGGGTGCTAATACCTTCCCCTTGCGTAACCGACTCCCGAATCCAGGTTTTGGTTGCGATGACCATACCTTTTCCCGTCTTTGCGAGGTTTACTTCGAGCGTTTCCTTTCCCGCTCTGAGGGATAAATAACGCACGGTGGCGACTCTCCTGTCAAGCCGGCGCCGATTTTCGCAGTAGCGACAGCTGGCGACTCTGCTGGGGATTTATAGCATCTAGGGACTTTTCCCATCCCTTATGCTGGGACCGTTTCCCATCCCCTACGCGAGTCAATCCTAGCGCTTGGGTGTTTATTTGTTGGGTGTTGTGCATATTGTGTTTTACTTTTCTGCACTTTACTTTTCTGTACCTTTACCTTTCCGCATTTATTTTCCAGCATTATATTACTATGATTATTGCTGTGGGCAAGGGAGGTTACTGTGAGTGAAAAGCCGGACCTGGGCTTGAGTACACACCTAGATATAGTTGCGGAGAAGTAGTAGACGAACCTGTCTGCTGAGCAGGCACAGTTCCCTACGAAAATCCGCGCTCAGACGAGATTCTTGCAGAGGCGCTCCTTTCCGGTCCTGAGGATCTGAGGGGAGTCCAGACGTGAGGGTTGTCGACTCTGGGGACCGATCATTTGGAAGTCAGCTAAGTGAGGCCTCTTCATGATTTGATGATGCCACTCCTTCTGGGAATCGTATCGTCATTCATGAAAGTCTGTGACGCTGATGACCGCATAGGATGCCGTACCTTTGTCCGTGGATTAGGTCTATCCTACCTGTGAGAGGGACTGGGCTATTGCAGGAAAACTGGCCTTCAGAAACCATGATTCAGTAGTTATCAGATGGTATTCTTGATTCATCTCCAGGTGTGTTGTCTGGGTCAGATGGGTTTCTTATCTGAGGTTGAGGCTATTATCAGATGGTATTCTCGTCAGATACAGAGGTTCAGATGGTTTTCTTACCAGGGGATTGATATTTTGAGTATCAGATGGTAGTTAGTGGCATGAGATTCTGGCGACCATGTTGGTTTTCTGTTCTTGATCACAGAGATATTCCTCTTCAGGCTACAGCACAGCCCCTGTGTTCACAGATTGCATTATTTATCATATTGCATCATTGCATTACCATATGCATTCAACTAACGTGTGTGTATTGCAGGTACATATTTTCCCTTCCAGTTCTGGTGTTTGTTCCTAGCAAGACATGGAAAACCTGAAGAGAGTATTGCCCTATAAGTTTCCGTCGCCGAATATCAGTCTATTGTTAGAGTTGATTGCTATTGCTAAGAAGAGGGGAATGGGTGACTTCAGAAAGAGATATGGGAGGATTCTGACCTACGTTTATCAGCCATCTGCCTATGAGACCAGCGGTATCTATACTCTGTTACAGTTTTACGACGCGGAGCTCAGGTGTTTTGTATTTCCCGACTTCGTCTTGGCTCCTACCCTGGAGGAGTACTCTGCGCTTCTGGATATACCGATCCGTGAGCAGATGCCTTTTTATCGTACGGACGCTGAGCCTAAGCTGGCTGAGCTTTCTACCATCCTGTGCTTGAAAGAGTCTGAGCTGTCTGGGAAGATGACCAGAAGAGGAGACGTATGGGGATTTCCGTTGGATGTCTTGGTGGAGAAGGCTCGAGAATATGCCCAGAAGGGTAGCTGGGATGTTTTTGACGTCATCCTTGCTGTATGTGTGTATGGCATCGTGTTGTTCCCGAACATTCCTGATTTTGTTGATTCTGATGCCTTCTATATTTTAGCTGCGAAGAACCCGGTTCCTACTTTGCTGGGAGATATCCACCATTCAACTCACTACCAGAATGAAAAGCGACGAGGAAGGAATGTGTCTTGCTGTGTACCTCTCCTATGCAGGTGGTTCACCAGTCATTTGCCTAAGTCAGGCCCTTTTGTCACATCTATCAATTCTCTAGGATGGCCCGAGCGCTTAATGGGATTAACTGCTGAGAACGTGGTATGGACCAATAAAGAGGTATTTGGAGCTGAAGTCATACTCAAAGGCGAAGGATTCCCGAATGTTCCGTTAATAGGAAGGAAAGGTTGTGTCAACTATAACCCTTCCTTATTGATCAAGCAATTTGGGTACATACCTCAAGGAGCGCCAAAGCCCGAGGAGATACAGGAATCTCTGTACCTCACCGGGGCAATAGGGAAAGAAATGCTGACCAAACTTGAGAAAGCCTGGAAAAACTTGCACAAGAGAGGGAAGCTTTCAGGTAGCAGAGGGGATACTCGAGTTCCTAGCCCATATGTAGAATGGATTCGTGAACGAGCTGTGAAATTCCTTATGCCGTATCCAGCGGTTCAGCCATTGCATCCTCCGGTAGAGGAGCCTACCACTGTGGACATTCAGGTTTACAAACAGCTGATGGCGGAGAAAGAAGAGCTAGCAAGGGCTAAAGAGGCTTTAGAGCAGGAGAATGCCCAGCTTCGGCATGAAAAGGTTGAAACAGGATATATTTCTAAGCAACAGGATGAAACTCTGAAACATCTGAAGACTACGCTATTGGAATTGACTGAAACCAAGAAGCGTCTGGAGTTAGATGTCGACTCAGTTAGTAGTGTGTTGACCACTAAGAAGCAAGAGCTGGAAAGGGCCTACACAAAGCTAGCCAAGTTCAGAGAGCACTGGGATCTCACTATGACCAAGCGCAAGGAGCGAGAAGAAGAGCTGAAGACACAGATTGCTCAGTTAGAAGAACAGGTCAAAGTGAAGAACGAAGAGCTTGAAGAAGAAGCCTGTCGCCGATACGAGGCCGAGCGCAAGTTGACAGATGCCATGAAGAATTTGGAAGATTTCCAGCATAGAGCAGATGCCAAGAGACCCAAACCTGGGGATGGTGCTAATGATAAGGCTTGGGAAGACTTTGTCAGAGACATCCAGGGGACGGTCAGGAAGAGGGATCGACTGATAGAAGGTTTGATTTATCAACCGGATCATGCAGAGACAAAGAAGATGGTCGAGGACTTCCGCAACCGTACCCATACTTGATTTCTCTCTTGTATTCTGTATGTTGAGATCACCACCAGGCATGTTGGCTGGGATCCTCTTTGTCATATCAGCTGTATGGAGCATAGTTATGTAACCTCTTGACAAGACAGTTATTCTAATCAATATATGAGGGATTTTCCAAATATTGTCTTTATGGTTTATCTCGTCTTGCTACCACTGACACTGGAATTGGAGGGAAAATATCTCCAATGCACACATGCACGTTAGCATTTTTGTATTTCTGTTTGCATAAATCATACTGCATAGCATTTCTCTAGCAGGTCAGAGCACTTATCCAACCTTTGTTTTCACCAGAGAGTGATTCTCGGGGAATTGATTGAGGCAAGAGTAGAGTGTTGAAGACGACCAAGGGGTTGGAGTAGATTTGAGCAGAATCAAGCAGTGTAGTCCGTTACAGGTAATTGGCAGCTATGGCTGAAGGCAATTTCCAGTTTCCTGACACCCAGGCAGGGTTTATTGCAGCGCCCAACCATCAGTATGATCCTATGGAAGGCTTCCCGCAAGCAAACAATCTAACTGCAGACCAAGTTGTACAGCCTACGAATGAGAACCGAGGCCGGCATGAGCAGTTTGTTGCCCGAAATGAACGCTATCCTCCTGTTAACAATCAATGTGTTGCTTTCCCTGTGATGAATTACCGGAGAGATATTCCAGTGACCAGGTTAGTAGATCCAAGAGCTCTTGACGATGGCAGAAGAGTCCGAGTGTTGGAAGAGCAAATGAAAGCCTTGGAAGCGAAAGATGCCGTTAACCTGGATGCTGTAGCCATGTGCTTGGTCCCTGACCTCGTGTTGCCGTACAAGTTCAAAGTGCCGGAATTTGAAAAATACACGGGAGATAGCTGTCCGAAGCTGCATTTGATGATGTTCTGTCGAAGGATGACTTCGTTTGTGCGAAATGACAAATTGATGATCCATTGCTTTCAGTATAGCCTGACTGGGGCATCGTTGAGATGGTATGTGCAATTAGAGAGTAATCAGATTCGATCTTGGGTGGATTTAGCCAGAGCTTTCATGAAGCAGTACGATTACAACTTGGATTTGACTCCTAGTCTTGTAGATCTGCAAGAATTGTCTCAGGCGGAGAATGAATCATTCAGAGCGTATTTGCGAAGATGGAAGGAATTGGCTGCTAGTGTTCGACCACCGCTTCCGGAAAGGGAACTGGTTGACATCTTCTTGGGTACCCTGAAAGGCCATTATTTTGACAAATTGTTCAGTTGCACAAACTTTGTGGGCCTGATGAGGCTGGGAGAGATTGTTGAGAGGGGACTCAGGAATGGAAAGTTTAGAGATGTTCCTTACGTCCCAGTTAATAAGATTGAGTCAGTTGTCAGTTCTCCAGAAGAGTGGGAAGGAGATGACGTCACCTCAGAATCTCTAGCATCTCAGGATCAGTTTTCAGACACTTCAAGTCAACGATCATCCTATCGCCGATCGCGTCAGCATGCTCCACGAAGACCGAGGAAGCCTGAAAGGCAGTTTACTCAGCTACCAGTGTCGTACAGTCAGTTGTTGCCAGATCTGGTCAGAAGCGGATTGATAGTGCCGAAAGAGACTAAGCCGGTGATTCCACCGTATCCTCCAGGTTTTGATGCCAGCGCCCGCTGTGAGTACCATGTTGGGGCACAGGGGCATTCAACGAATGATTGTAAAGTGCTTAGAAGTCAGATTCAGGATCTGTTAGACTCTAGCCGTATTTGCATCACTTCTCAGGGTTGTGTTCAGATTAATGATTTTCCATCTTCCAGTTGTGCAAGTTCGTCAGGTAATGTCATGGAAGACTCCGCAGGAAGTGTGTGCTCTGAAGATTGTCAATCAGAGAGTTCAGTTGAATATGGGGGAAGTTTCTAGAGGTTTCTATGCCGGGTGTCGCATCTGTTTCTCTGCCTAACCCGTTTAGCTTTTGTGCATCAGTATTTGTCGACCACCACCAGGATTGTTGGCTGGGGTCGTTATATTCAGACTCATTTGTGTTTACCTGCTGATTTTGTTGGGAGATGTTCGTCTGTGTGCTTATAGCTTGAGTTTCTCTTTATCACGTTGTGAATATGTGTTTGCTTTCTACGCTGCATTATCATTTAACAGGTATATCAGAACCGTGGGCCTTATTTCCTCATCGTCTC
Source organism: Lathyrus sativus (assembly GCA_963859935.3). NCBI lineage: Eukaryota > Viridiplantae > Streptophyta > Magnoliopsida > Fabales > Fabaceae > Lathyrus > Lathyrus sativus. Next base: position 647,593,678 of record OZ012738.1, read on the forward strand.
AGTTTATTGCAGGAATTCCTCCAGAGATATGGAACAGAATCAGTTTGATTTGATTGAAGTCCGAAGCCAGCTGGGGCAGATGATGAGAGACATGCAAGAGATGCGTCTGGAGCAGAAGATCCTCAAAGAGGAGAACAGTCAGCTGAAGACCCAAATGAGTTTGATCATGGAGGTAGTCAAGAATGTGCTTAGAAAAGAAGACGATCAGCTATTCGAAGCCACAATGAAGAAGCTCGCGCCACCTGTGCATGTGGAACCTGAGCAGCAGCAACAGAGGATACATCCGGCTCAGCGGAAGATCCAGGAAGGAAAGCCAAGGAGAATATTTGAGGCACCACCTATGACATATGCTGAGCTCTTGCAGATCTTATTGAGGTTCAATCTGGTTGAGAAGAGAACGTTGGCACCACCAACGAGAGCGTTTCCTCAAGGGTACGATGCCAGCAAGCAATGTGATTTTCATTCCGGGGCATTCGGACATGACATCGAGGGTTGTCATGCTTTCAAGCACAATGTTCAAGACCTGATTGACTCGCATGATATTGAATTCACGCCGAGAGGCGTAGCTGTGCATATTGCTCCTGTCTCAGTCGATGCTAAGATGACAGATGTTTCCAAAGCTGCAGTGGGTCAGAACCGTATCCTGGACTCCATGGTGTCAGAATCTCCAGGCCCACAACTGTTGCCTATTCCTGGGGCAGATCTAAGAAAGAAAATGGTTAAGCATAAGGAGAGCGTTAATCAGTACATTGAAGGTCAAGAAACCAATGTTGCATTTGATACAAAGGGTGTTCAAGGGTCAACCCGATACCAGCAGCAGCCTCAGCAGGGGGCACAGCAAGCTCAGCGAAGATTCCAGGGCGGCAAACCGAGAAGAGTGTTTGAGAAGCCTCCCACAACCTATGCCGAGTTGTTGCAGACATTGTTGGGATTGAATCTGGTAGAGAAAAGAACTCTGGCACCAATAACGGGAACTCCCCCGTTTGGTTATGATGCAAGCAAGCACTGCGAGTTTCATTCTGGAGCCCCGGGTCACGATATAGAAAGTTGCCATGCTTTTAAGCACAAAGTGCAGGATTTGCTTGATAGTGCAGCAATCAGCTTCGGGCCAAGAAGTCCCCAAATCATCTGAATGAAGGAGGAAGGGCTCTATAATTTGGTTGGGTCGTTGAAAGCAGATCAGGACAGCATCGAATTGCCTCTAATAAAGATAGCTGGTTCAGCAGCAGGGCGGATGCAAAAGCCCGGTTCTCAGAAGCTAGCATATTTTCTTTGTTTTAGCTTGTCATTTCTTTACATTTGTAATTGCTTTCCTGTTTGAATTCGTAAGCTTGTTTGTAAAACTTGTTGTTTTCATTCAAATTGATGATAATGAGATAAATATGTATGCTTTGATTGAATCCATTCATGTTCACTAACTGTTTTTACAAAGGTCCACCGCTTGGTTAAGAAGAATTTGGGGAGGATGACGAAAATGACCGACATGCAAATTCCGATATTGTATGCTTTTGAAATAAAACCTGTTGATGATGTACAGGCATTGTTTCAAATCCCCAAACACCGGAGTTATAAGGAAGATAATCCCTTGTCAACCCCTTTGAGCCTTGTAGTAGGAGTTTCTTTCTGTGAATGAAAAACCCTCAATCATAACCTGGGGCAGGGTAGGTGTTAGCTAATTTGACCAAGCGTCCAAATTGCAAAAGGAGTGTCCGTTCGAGGATCAATCACGTCCCTAGAGGTCGTGCCTAAAAGACCACAATGGTTCAATCAAGAGTGGGACAGTCACATCATTTCCCAAAGAGTCAGACAACCAGTGTCACACGACTTGTTCGAAAAAAGAAGAATGAAAAAGAATCAAAAGCCCGCTAAGTCAAGAAAACTTCAAAACAAATGACTTAGGCAAAAATGAGGGCATCCCGCTGGACTTAAAAAAGTCAAAAGAAACTCAAAAGGAGTCAGTCCAGGCAAAAGTTAGGGATATGAAGAGAAAAAGATGAAAAGGATCAAAAGAAAAATCCTCGATGGAAATACGAGTCGTGTGACCACAAATGTCAAAGACGAAAGAGTAAGTGGCTGTCACTCCAAAAGCCGAAAGTTTCTCGAACTATCACTCCTATCTTTCAATCTCTGAGAGGTGAGCGCTAAGGTCAAATTAGCTGAACGTAGGATGGGAGAACATCAAGGAGAACAGGTGGGGTAAAGTAAATTTTGAGCCTTTATACTTTCCTTCAAAACCATGAACCTAACCACGTTACAACCTTCAAAAAGTCCTAATTGAAGCAGGTTGTTTCGAAAGCATACTCCGGTAAAGGTCGCGTCGATTCTGACTCCTAAAAAAGGTTCCTCTTACCATGATGGTACTGATGTTGATGAAGGTTTTATGCATTATATGCTATAAATTGTTTTCCTTTTCCCAGTGAACAGATTGGATGTCAAAGCTGTCATATGTGTCGCATTAATACATCTTTTATGCATAACAACTTGTTTTACTTGCGAGTAAGCGCTTGACAGCAGAAAAGCTTCCTACAATGGAAAGTATGGTCAAGATAGAATGCCGAATGCCCGAATGTTCCAAGAGCAGGGGCAAGTTTTATTGTGATCCCCAGTCAGGTCCGCTTTTCGAAGTCAGTTATTCTGGGGCAATCAGGTTGAGGTGTGGTGAATACGTCGTAGTCAGGAGGTATTACTCTGGATCAGATAATCGGGGCAAGGTCATTGCAGCCAGGGGCAGACCATCTTAAGCACGCAGAAGTTACTCGAGAAGCATTCAAGGTGAAGTATCTTTCGGAAGTTCAGAATGCTGAGGCATGTTATATCAGAACCATCAAGGAACAGATTTGCAGATTTCCTTTCAGGGGCTATCCCCACAGAGGTCCCGTAGGCTGGGGCATATCAGAAGCAAAAGGATTGTTGTTCTCCGTACCTACAGGGTCATTCGGAGTTATTCGAGCAGATGTAGTCGATTTTCGAGAGCGAGATGAATGCGAGAAGTCGTGTCACTATCCCTTGACTCTTCACTAAAAGGCTGTGTATTCAGGAAGAATATTTTCCAGCATCAGTTGTACCTGACCCAGTAAGATAAGCTTAAGAGCTCAAATCCATATTTGCGATTACTGTGAAGCCCATCCGTGTTGGCGCATCAATTTCCAGATCCGAGCTTCGTCAGTACGCGGGAGGACTCCCTCCATTTTCTCCAGCAAAGTCCAATTTGTCATTGGTACGGATAAGCTATCTCCAGAGGAGTCCAATCATATTCAGCACGTCTGCTATTTCACAGCGGAGTTATGTTCCCCAGCAGGGTATTACTTCGTTGAGGCGTTCGGTTGAGTTCCCAATATCCCCAGCAGAGTTGATTTCACTCTCCCAGCATTTATTTTGCTAGGACGATTCAGTGATATCCGGGTATCCCCAGCAGAGTTGGTCTCGCCTTCAGTATTTATTTTGCTGAATTGGTTCTGTACCCGGCTCTCTCCGGCAGCTCGAGCCTGCATTAGCATATTGCATGCATTATCATATTTGCATCATACTTGCATATCATTTTTAAAGTGCATAGCATTTCCATCTAGAGTGGAGCATTACGCTGTAGAAAGATTAGAGCATTTGCATATGCATACGAAGCACAAGTCAGGTTTTCTATCAGCCCCATATGGCGCGTGAATTACTCTGCGATCAGTTCAGGGACATCTATCCAGCAATAGTATTCAGACAGTTCAGCAGGTTATTTTTATCTCAGATCATGCAACGATAGTTGTGCTTTGATCAAGCAGTCATCTGATATCGACAAGCTTTTCTTCCCGTCAATTCATATTGGCGATGTGTTCCTCCAATGAATGGACTTCTCCGTCTATCATTAGACGTCTTGAGTGCGAATGTGGTTTTCTTTCCGTCTATCCATAGACGATGTGAAGTTGCGGGTGGTCGCAGTAAGGCTTCGAGAAGGGGTTTCCCCAGGATATGCTTTTCTTCCCGTCTATCAGTAGACGATGTGAAGTTTTGATGGATTTTCAATAGGGTTCAGAATAGAGCTTTTCTAGCAAGTGGCTTTTCTTTCCGTCTGTCAGCAGACGATGTGAAGTTTCGAGTTACGGTTCAGCGGGTTTCTTATTGCCAGATCATACATATGATGAGGTGTTTCCCCAGCGAGTCTTCTCCGGATATCCTTAGTTGTTGAGGGGTTTCAAAATGATTTTGGATATTGGTTCTCTTTCTGTTTATTGGATGAGATGACGTTTCAAGAGGTACTTTCCTGACTGTCAATCCTTATTGATGTCGAGACTCTTCGAAGAATGTTCAGTTTTCGTGATTGTCGATTCTTATTGACGACATGGTTCCTTAAAAGGTGGTTTTCTTCCCGTCAGTCCTTACTGACGATGTGGCCCCTTCAAGGATATTGATCTTTCCATCAATTCCCGTAAACAGAGGGATTCTGAAATTCAAAGGATGGTGTTGAATTGCGTTATGGTGACTTCCCGTCTATCCTTAGACGATGTGAATATGGAGATTATGGTGACTTCCCGTCTACCCTTAGACGATGTGGATATTGATTTGTTCATCAATCAGGATGATCCCGTCTACTCTTAGACGATGTGAATATGGAGATTATGGTGACTTTCCGTCTATCCTTAGACGATGTGAATATGGAGATTATGGTGACTTTCCGTCTATCCTTAGACGATGTGTGTATGGAGATCAAGGCTTGCTTCCCGTCTATCAGTAGACGATGTGAATATGGAGATTATGAATGTCTTTCCGTCTACCCTTAGACGATGTGAATTGTTTTGTCTCATCAATCAGGATGATGCCGTCTATCCTTAGACGATGTGAATATGGAGACTAAGAATTTGATCCCGTCTATCCTTAGACGATGAGAATATTGATTTGTTTCAGGATGATGCCGTCTACCCTTAGACGATGTGAATACGGAGATTATGTCTTTCTGTCTATCTTTAGACGATGTGAGCATGCGATCAGGCTTTGATCCCGTCTATCCTTAGACGATGTGAATATTGATTTGATCAGGATGATCCCGTCTACCCTTAGACGATGCAAGTATGGGGATTATGTCTTCCCGTCTATCCTTAGACGATGTGAATATTGATTTGTTCATCGATCAGGATGATGCCGTCTACCCTTAGACGATGTGAATATGGAGATTATGGTGTCTTTCCGTCTATCCTTAGACGATGTGAATTGGGAGACTAATGTTGTTTTTCCGTCTATCATTAGACGAGGTGAGTATTCAATCAGGGTGTCTTCCCGTCCATCTTTGGGCGATGTGAGTATATTTCTTTTCCTGCCTATCAGTATGCAATGTGAAAGGATCAGGTATGTTGTTGTAACCCTCAGGGTTTGTTATATGGGGTATCACAAGCAACGGGTATTCAATCAGGAGTTCTTTATCAGATGATTAATCAGTTTGGTGCCGCAATAACTGGACTCGGTTTTCTGACTTTATTCCCCAGGCAGTTGACAGTATATGCTCACGGTTGGCAAATTTTCGGGTTTTATTTGTATTCAACCGTCTCGTACCTTTGAATGTTTGAAGGCTGAGCGCTCTCCAAACCCTTCAGGTCCAAGTCGCTTGAATAGGGGCAGCTGTTGCACCCTAAAATTTGACCAACCGATTCTCCTATCTGACTCATGGTTTAATTTCATATTCGCAAATCAGACAGATGATTTTTGTGCACAAACGGAGGATATCAGAGTTTACAGCTTGATTTTCATCTACCAGATAAGGCAGATCCAGTCCAGATTATCGGGGTTTTATTTTCGGGAAATTGTGCGCTCCTCGGTGATTTTTCAGTGATTTTGAGGATATTCTGATTCCCGGGGATCTCTGTTCGATTCGATCCGGTCTCGTGCGCTTTTATGGGGGTCGTTTGCATTCATCTGCATTTTTAGGGTTTTAATAGACTTTTGTGAATTTTAATAGGCTTTACAGATTTTTCTGGAATTTAAATAGGGTTTTTGAATATTTTAATAGCTTAATTCTCTTTTTTGGGATTTTATAGAATTTTTTTAAATAGATTTTTAGAATAAATAAGATTTTAAATGATCTTTAGAATAATAAAGAAAAGGGGAATTTAGTTTTTCTTTTATTACTAATAGATGTTAATAGTTTAGGATTTTATAGGTTTTTTAAATAGGTTTAATTGTTTTTCAAATCATTTTTAGAATTTTATATAGATTTTCAAAATAGTTTTAATTGTTTTTTTAGATAATATAGAAATATTATAGATTTTTCTTTTATGTTAATATAGTTTAATAGAAAATATCTTTTAATAAATTGTTCTTATTAGTTAAACAGAATTAGTAGATTTTAATGTTTAGATTAGTTTAATAGTTTTAAATATTGGTTGAGTAGATTAGATTAGGTTAATTAGTTAATCAATTCCGGTTAATCATTCATTAGTCATTTAATCCACTATCAGTGTTTTTGTGTGGGCTCATTATCCAGCTAATTGAGTCAGGGCCCATCAACTCGCAGCCCAAATTTCCAGCAAAGGTCCAAAGTCTTCCACCATTTTCCAGCAAGTGCTAGAACATTCCAGAGTGTGCCAGCGAATTCCAGTGGTATAAAAGATAGCACGCCACGTGTTGAAGCAAGAGGGTCCCACGCGTTGCGCATGCAAGCACGCCACCACCCACTCAGAACTTCCCAGACTCTCACACGTGTTGCACAGCTGTCCCACACTTCCTCTCTCTCTGCGCATGCACGCCACTTGGCGCCCCCATACCCATCGCCGGAGTTTCACCGGCAACCTCACCGGCGGCCATGCATCAGCCGTAACTTCCCACCGCCGGTGATCCCCAACTACCTCCGGCCACCGTCTCACTCACCGGAATCTGCAAACATCAAAAATTCCCAGAAATTCATCTTCTTCCTCCGATCGTCTCCTCCACCTTCATCTTCAACGGCACCGGAAAATCTAACCCTCGCCTGAACCTTCATCCTCCATCAAAGATTTCCAGAATCCACTCAGACGTTCATCCACCTCCTTCGTTCTTCATCAGTTTTTTTCAGAACAACTCAAACCATCCTCAATCTTCATACACTTCTCCAGAAACGCTCATACATTCATCGTTCGAAACTTTCCAGAAATCATTCAAAGATCTGCATCGTTATTCAGGTTTTCCAGATCGTTCGCAGAAGCATCACCATCTTCATTTCTTTCCAGGAGTTCGTTCAAGATTCAACAAAACGTAGAAACCTTCATCATATTCGTTAGTTTCTTCAAGGAATTCCCAGAGAGTTCATCAACAAATTCAAGAACGCCGTCGTCTGCTAAGAGTTTGTCCCCAGGTTTTCCAGATCGTGAACTTTTCCAGAAGTTACTCAGAACTTCATCATAGCGTCAACAACCTTCTTCAACAACATAATAGATCTTCAAAGATCTCTTGCTCCACTCGTATCAACCCAGGTTTGCCTTCTCTCTGCTAGATCTTCATTGCAATTAGGGCGAAATAATTGGTTAAGGTAGGTTTGATTTGTGTTGAGTGTGAGAGGGTTCTGAGTTTGAGGTTGTGGCGTTGATTCGTTTGAGTGTGGTGAGGCGTGTGAGGTTTTGGCGTAATTTTTTGTTCTTCCTGGAATTGAGTTGCAGAGAAGAGATGAGAGGAGAGACGAGAGGGCGACGGCTAGGGTGGATTGGTGAACAGTACCAGAGAAATTAGGAGGAAGATGTTTTGATTAGGGTTCGTATTGGATTAGGGTTTGGCGTACTGGGCTTAGGCCCAAACGTAGTTGCTGAACGCATACACCCCCCAATTGCTTGTCCCCCCCCCCCTGGCGTGTGTGAGATCAGGATGAATCAGTTTGGGCCTTAGGCCCTAGTTACTAATGACACCCCCCTGGGCGTAGCCCATAATGAAAAATAACTGAAATAAGCTGCTAATAACACCCCCATATGTTTTGTTTTCTGATTGTTTGATTTCTCAAACCTGGGCCTGCGCCCTAATGCTATCTGCACCACCCCAGCATAGGCCCAATGTATAAGTAACCTGAATCCATTGCTGTTTGAACCCCCCTTTATTTCTTTTATTTTTTCTTTTATATTCTCATGTAAATAATTCACAATAAAAATGTAAATAATTGTTTTTTCTAATAATTCTTTTTTTACCATTACATCATAATGTCTAAAAAAATTAAATATAAATAAAAATGTCATTTTATTTTTGTTTGCTATTTTTTTGCATATTTTCCATTTAATTGATTTCTTTTATTTTTTTTAATGCATGCATATCATTAGAAAATTCATAATAAATGGTAGATTTAGTCAAATAATTCCGTTCTTTTTTCTGTAGACTCGTGATTCAGTGTAGAATTTTATAGTGCAAAAACATTAGCTTAATCATGCATTGTCATTTTAATTGCATTTTTGTCACTGTTATTGATGTTGAATAATTGGTCTGTGGGCATGTCTGTGTTGCTAATTTTAGTGCTTTCATCTGGTGTGGAATTTTGTTCTGATTTTTCAGTATGTTGTCCTAGAGCCATGTAGGTCTCCCATTAGATTTTTGATAGATTTTTGTAGGGTGTTCTGATATGATTTGTCTGAGCCTGAAGATAGGAGAAGTCTTGGTGACTTCTGACTTTGAAGTTCAACTGTGGTTGAACTTCAGAGATAGTTCCTTGAGGTTTGTTGGCCTGGGGTTTCTTCTTGAAGGTGGGAGCTGATGGAGGTCCTGTTGGAGCTTGCAAAGATGCAGTGGATTGAGGCTTAGTCTAGGAGCTTGTTGTCTGTTTGTGAGGTTCGAGATCCTGAAGTTTGAAAGGAGTTTATGGTACTTTCCTGAGGAAGGCACTATGAATGACTTTCATTCTTTCTTCTCACCTCTTTCTTAAGTATCCAATGATGTCGGAGCCGACTTGTGAGTTTAATTCCTCCTGAGGAGGAATATAAACTGATCACATGTTGTTGAGCCACATGGGATACGATTCCTAAGTGGAAGCCTCCTAGTACTTTCCTGGGGAAGGTCCTATGGGTCTATTCACTTAGTTCCATTAGTTTGTCTAGGATTTCTCAAGTATCCAGTGATGTTGGAGCCAACTTGTGAGTTTAATTTCTCCTGAGGAGGAATATAAACTGATCACAGTTGTTGAGCCACGTAGGGTACAATTCCTAAGTGTCAGCCTCCTAGTACTTTCCCGAGGAAGGTCCTATGAGCCTGCTCACTTAGTTCCCTTAGTGCATATAGGTTTTCTCAAGTATCCCGTGATGCCGGAGCCTCCATGTGAGTTTAATTTCTCCTGAGGAGGAATGTAAACTGATCACAGTTGTCGAGCCGCATAGGATATGACTCCTGAGTAGTAATCTCCTGGTACTTTCCTGAGGAAAGCACTATGGGCTCGTCTGCTTAGCTTCCTTTCTCTGGTAAGCTTGTTCTGAAGCTTGGAGACTGGGATTGATTCCTCTTGCTTAGGGTTTTGATTAGAAGTTGTTGCTTAGATCTTTTGCTTAGGGTATTGCATAGAGTTCTGTTTAGGGATAGATTTAGAGTTGTCTCAGGTTTGTTAGGGGTCTTGCCCAGGAGTAGCTTCTTGTTCTGTAGGTGGAGGCCCTGCTCAGGGTTAGTCTCTTTGATTTGTTTGACTTGTGTGATGTTATGTTGCATTAGACTTAGGTGTTCATCTAAATAGTTCTGAATAGGTGCATCTTAGAAGTAGACTTTGTGTGCATAAGAAGTTGAGGTGGTCCTCCTTCTGCTTGTTTGTTATTGCGTGGCTTTGCTTGTTGGTATTTGGTAGAGCTAAGCTCCCTTGCCTTTGTGGTTTGTGGCCTCTGTGCCTTGTTTGTCTAGTTGTTGCATTCATGCATATCTTCAGTATTTCTTTACGTTGCAATTTCTTGTTTGTAGTTCAGTCCTGTTGCCATGATCCCTTAGGAGCTCTGACTTCTCCGCTGCGGAGTTGTTATGATAGACATTAGGATGGTCAACCAGGTGTGATAGCAGTAGGTAGATTCCCCTGTTTCTCAGCTATAGTTCTAGGGTTTCCCTTTCCTTTCTGTAGGAGCGTTTGAGTAGCTTGACCCGTAGTTAGCTGAACTACAGCTGCTCTGATTCTTCGTTCCAGACGAAGATATGTAGGCATAGGATGCGATATCCTAGCGAGCACACTAACGACTAACTTTTGTTCTCTCGCGGCTGTGCGATCGAGACTTTCCCGCTAACGACTAATTGTTATCCCTTTCTCCTGCCCGAGTGCATTTGAGACCAGATCATAGTTGTAGGTTCCCGAGCCTTTAGGACCAGTTTGTTTTCTCACTGCTGTGTGAGAGCCCCTGTTTACCCGTAGTTAGTCGAACTACGTTTGCTCTGATCTTTCATACTAGATGAAAGTACGTAGGCACAGGACGCGATGTCCTGGCGAGCAACCTTTCCCCCGTTTAGACGTAGGAAGTCGAACTACGTTGACTCTGACTTTCCCATTGCACGAGGGAATACGTAGGCCCAGAACACCGTCTGTTCTGTCGAGTCCTGTCCTTCTATTTTCTTTTCAGACCAGCCATTAGCGTAGATAGATAACACACCCTTTTACCTATAAACACCAAGCGTGGATCCCATCGAGTACGATGGACGTGAGGGGTGCTAATACCTTCCCCTTGCGTAACCGACTCCCGAATCCAGGTTTTGGTTGCGATGACCATACCTTTTCCCGTCTTTGCGAGGTTTACTTCGAGCGTTTCCTTTCCCGCTCTGAGGGATAAATAACGCACGGTGGCGACTCTCCTGTCAAGCCGGCGCCGATTTTCGCAGTAGCGACAACCTGACATTTTATTCAATGTATGCTTGTGTGCAAGATTCCAATCAGATCCTAGAGAATCACACTTAACAGCTGTTAAGAGGATTCTAAGATATCTGAAAGGTACTTTTAATGTGGGTTTGTGTTACAGAAAATCTGATGATTTTAAACTAGTTGGATTTTGCGATGCTGATTACGCTGGAGATAGAGTTGAAAGAAAAAGTACTTTTGGAAGTTGTCAATTTATGGGAAGAAATTTAATCTCTTGGTACAACAAGAAACAACCTACAATTGCTCTATCAACTACAGAGGCAGAATATATTACTGCTGCTGGATGTAGTACACAGATGCTCTGGATGAAAAGTCAGCTAGAAGACTATCAGATCTTTGAGAGTAATATTTCTATATTTTGTGATAATACTTCTGCTATATGCTTATCTAAAAATCCAATTTTACTTCTAAGGCTAAGCATATAGAAATTAAACATCACTTCATCAGAGACTATGTTCAGAAGGGTATTATAAAATTAGACTTTGTTGATACAGATCATCAATGGGCTAATATTTTCACAAAACCCCTTGCTGAAGATAGGTTTAAGTTTATTCTGAAAAATATTGGTATGGAATTTTGTCCAGAATAATATTTATCAGAAGCAACTTTCTCAGATGCAAAATGTTTAAGCTCTGAAGTATTTCATCTGTCTTTCATTTTATTTCTTGAATTATTATTTTTGTGTGTATCTGAACTAACCAATCTTAGAGGATCTGAAAGTTAGTTAACGTTTCATTTCTCAAAGACTTTTCAGAAGCACATGCAAGAAAACACGTATTACTCAGAATCTAAGAAGATGGAATGCACAATACTGAACAGACGTTTGAGGTAACGTTTGAATAGTTGGTTTCTTGGTTTTCCCCCTCAATTGTCAGAATCATAAATGCTTTGAAATGATTATTTTCTTTTCATTAAATGCTATTAAATGTTAAATGAGAACGTGCTGAATGTGTGACCGTTTGTGTGCCCTAATTTTCTCTATAAATTCCACAAATCTCAACATTTCACACTTTTCACCCTCACAAACACGTTTATGCATTTCTGCTTGCTCTTTAGCCTTCATCTAAACCCTAAACCTTCATCATCTTCAACAATGGCTACTTCATCTTCAACCTCAACTCAGTTCCAGTCTTCAATGGTTGCTGTTTCTTCATCAAACATGGGTGCTACCCCTTTTAAGGAACTTGAGAGAACTCTTTTAACACCAGTTGATAAGCTTGAAGTTTTATGTGAATCAATGGTGGAATTTAACTCCTTGGCTGATAATGGTTTTGATTTGCGTCCTATCATTGATACTCAAGGCTGGGTGAAGTACTTTGATAGATTGTTTGGACCAACTTTTCCACACTTAGTGAAAGAATTCTGGATTCACGCATCTGTCTACCCAAAGTTCATAATCTCTTCTATTCTGGGAAAAGAGATTATTATCACTGAAGATCTGATCAAAAAACTCATTGGGTATGAAGAAACTGATGGAGTTTCTCATCTGCCAGCTGGGCATGTTGAAATGGAAGAAGTTTATGCTGAAGTAATTTCATCTGGACAAGCTCCCAACAAGTTCAAGGATCTGAAACCTGAATACAAGATCTGGGACAAGATTTTTCTGGGCTGCATCAACCACAAAAAATCCATAAACTCTCCAGATTATGTTAACAATGAACAAATTTAATTCATATACTGCTTGAGTCAGAGTACTAAAGTGGATCTGCCACACATTCTTTTCATGCATTTGTGGAATCACATTAATGCATCCAGAGAATCTGTCAAGACTAAGGGTCAGAAGATCAGAACTTGGATACCTTTTGGAAGATTAATCTCAGACATTCTGACGGAGAATGGTCTGGTAGCTTCTCTGCATGAAGCTGGAGTGAAAGAAGAACTTTCTTCAATTGTTGGAAAACCTTCGAATGGGAATAGTTTCCAAAGGCTAAGAGTTGTGGATGAACTCACAACTACTCCTAAAAAGCTGAATATTGCTGAAGTCAGTCAGTGGAGGATTCCAATAAAAGATTTTCCTATTTTTGGTGTTGAGGAACCTAGAGATGCTATTCTTACGTACATTCAGATTTGCAAGGCAGATGGAACACCTGTACCTGCTGATATTCTTCTACGTGCAAGAGAAACTATCCCAGATGTTTATGAGGAGAATATGAAGAAAAGAAGACAGTTAGAGGTGGAAGAAGCTGCTGATCAGAAGAAACCGAAAACTGCTGAAAAACCACAGAAGCAGATGAAGAGAAAAGCTTCTGGAGAAGCTCCCTCTGCTCCTACCAAACGCATCAAGATAAAAGGTACTAAAAAATCCTTACCTACTATTTCTGAAATTGCAGTAGAATTATCAACAATTAGTTCTATTCCTGAACCCCCTCCTTCTCAAACTCAAACCACTTCTTTTCCATCTCAATCCTCTGAACCACCAAAAGTTTCTGAATCACAAATTCCATCTGATTCTGTTCCCACTAAACCACAACAATCATCTGACATTCCTCCATCAGAACCACAAACAACAAAACCAGCAGAACCAACACCAACACCACAAGAACCTTCTCCACAACAACCTGAAATTCAACAAACTTCTATACCTGAACCAATACCATCTGGACCTATTGTATTTGAACCACCAAAATCTATACCTTATAATCCTCAACCAGAACAACCCAAACCTACTGAATCAAACGTATCTGATTCTGAGGTTCTGGACATCCAACCCCTTAAAATTATGTTTGACATATCTTCCACATCCTGTCCCTCATCTACCTCATCTGATTCATATGAATTTGATGTTCATCCAGAAGTAAGCTCACCCCTCTCTCTCAGAGGATATGAACCTAAACAACCAGATACATTTATTTCATCTGATGTTGTCATTCCTAAACCCACTCCAAAACCTAAACCCAGAACATCTGAGTTTGTTTCTTTTGCATCCTTTAAACCGCATCCCTCTGATCCCCTTCCTTCTGGTCTAAAACTTAAAAAAAATTTATACCAGAATAGAACCATCTGATCCTACCACTCCATACAAACCTCTTCGTCAACTATTCTTCCATCTGTACTTCAAACCTACCTAAAACAACTACCAGATATCATTCTATCAGAACCTCTGCTTTCTGATAAATGTGTTTTTATCCCCTACACTTCCACACCATTTGATGTAATTCCCTCTGCATCAATTTTTAAACCATTTATGTTTCACACCTCATCCAGATTCAAAACCTCTACTTCATCATCTGACTATCCATCTTTTCCTTCCTATCCTCGTCCTCTGTTCATCATTCCAACCTTTACCATACCAACTCCACCAAAACAATCCAAGCCATCAACTTTGGAAGCCTTTCTTAAACCAAAACCTAGGCTAAATTTTGATATTCTATTTGCTAATTTTATGAAACAAATAAGGATGAATTTAGACCCTGTGAAGAAAAGATGTCTGTCAACCATGAATGCAGATGAATCTGATGCTATTTGGAATAACTTCATGTCCAGATTCAACACTGTTGCTTCAAATTTGAAGAGTGTTTGCTCTAATGATGCGAAGATCAGATTTGTTAAAACTGCCAGAACCATGCTATGGAATATGAAAAGATCTTCACCTTTGCTTCTTGAGGATGTACCTTCATCTTCTGGAGTATCTGCTACAGAAACTATTGAAGGATCTGCTTCTAAAGCCATTCTGGAAGAGAATCCTTTAGCTCTAACGACTGTGGACAAACCATATGCATCTGTGGCTCTAGACTCTGCAACTCCAATGGTTATTGACTCTGCTCCTACACTTGCATCAGAATCTGCTCTGTCTACTTCTTCTGAGATCAAGAAAGAGAACCCAGAATTAGAAGATAAGATTGTTGTACTGGAAGCTGGTCAATCTGAGATCAAGTCCTGGATGGCAAGGCAAGATCAGAAGACTGAGAACATTGAAAAATGGATGTCTAAACAAGAACAATCTTCATATGAGATCACTCACCTTCTGAAGATGCTTCTCTCCAAACAATCCTAGATTTATGTTTTCTGTATCTGATGTTTGAGCACTTGTTTTGAATTTCTCATCTAATGTTTTATCTGTTCTATCTGACTATTTGAATGAATGAATGAATCTGAATGTTTTCTCTACATGAATATATCTTTTCTCTCTGTTTCCTTTTATTCGTCTTTAAAAGTTTTCTTTTTTATTATGACAAAAAGGGGGAGAAAATGAAATTCTGACTGTTCAAATAAACTTTACCTGAATGGAATTCAGACATATCAAAGTATAACTAACGTGAATTTTTAGTATTTCAGAACTATTGATAAATCTGACAAAATTCTTTAAAGTAACTTTGAGATCCCCATATCAAGTTTTAACCAATCAGGCTCTGATTCTGAAACGTTCATCCAAATCAAGCTCTAATTTTGAACTTTCAGACTCTGATTCTGAAAAGAATACTCATGCAAAAAGGGAAGTTTATATTCTTTCTTAGTATTCAATTCAGGGGGAGATTCATAATCTCAGGGGGAGTTATATTTTATCTCTTTATTGAACAAAATTTCCTATGTTTTTGTCATCATCAAAAAGGGGGAGATTGTTAGAACACATATTGGTTCTTAGTTATATCTCTATGTTTTGATGATAACACTTATGAAATTTTGTATTAAGAAATTATATACTCTAAATTTGTTCAAGTATTTTTGCTGCAGATATTAAATTTAATATTCTTCTGAAGGCAAAAATGGATCTGAACATTGAACTACGCAAGGCTCTGAAGCGTCAGAAGCATCTCATCAGAAGACTCTGAGCGCTGTCTACAGAAGGATCTGAAGCAGAAGCTACAGAAGCATCTGAAGCATAGACTGAAGACTTTGTATGAAGAGTTTCAAGCACTGTTTTTCAGAAGACTCTGATAGTACTGTTCACTGCAAGTACTGAGGATTTAATCTCTAAACTCTGCTCTAATTAATCTCACGCTGAAACACACTTGCTGCAACACTCTGATACATCAAACTCTGAAGACATCAAGATTCTGATCACTCAAGGCTCTGATGTTAATTGCTGAGAAATAGAAACTTGTTGAAGAAGAATTCAAAGTTATATCTGTTGGTTATGCCAAACGACTCTTTCCTCTTTTATGCTAGACACAAGAACTCATGCAAAAAGGATTTCTCTGAACGTTCTACTTCTAGGAAAGGTCAAGTGATATGAAGACAAAAGGCTACAACTACTTTGGAGTACATGGTCTTCAAGCTTGCAACGTCTTGGACTTCTAAGTCTATAAAAGCAAGCCTTCAACAACTTTTTTCAATGGACTAACATTGACGAAAATTGAACAAAATTCATTGAAAAGCTCTCATACAAATTATTACTCTTTGCTGAATTTATTTCATACGTTCTTAAACTTAAGTGTAAATCACAGTTGTGATATAGCTTTCTTAGAAGCATTTAAACACTTGTTTAGTTTACATTTGATTGTAAAAGTTCCTTGAGAATACCAAGTTGTGGTCAGTAGTTCTTGAGAAGACTAAGAACAGTTGTTCTTAGTGGTTGTTATTGTAATCAGTTTGATTATAGTGGATTAAGTCCTTGCGGAGAAAGGCAAATCACTCTTGATAGGGTGGACTGGATTAGTTGAGTTCAACAAACTAGGATAAAAATCTTTGTGTTTTTATTGCCATAATATTTTCTAAAATCCTTATTCAACCCCCTCCCCCCTTCTAAGTATTTTCTCACCTTCAAAACCGTTATGCCCTGGGTAGAGCATAAGGTTGTAAAATAACTGGAAAAATAAAGCATTACTCTTTACGCGTCATTTGGATGAAATCTTGGATGGACCAATTGTTGGGGCTCTGGCCTGGCTCGCACGGTTGGATTCATGAGTCCATATTGCAATCACTATCTCCTTCCCCATCGGACACAGTGTTGACGCGCTCAAATATCACTCCCCCTTTTGTGAAAATCACCGGCCCCTTGTAACGCGACGCACTCTGAGAGGATGAAGCAGAAGAAGATGGATGGTATCCCAAGCCAAACTTATCTTGTTTGTTGGGGATTTCCAGCACCTTCCCCCAGCCTTGGGTTGAACCAGTCTGCCCTACAGCTTGGGCTTATTTGAAGGAAGAGAGAGTCATTTCAAGTACTTTGCTCACCACAGGAGATATATCCTCGATCTTGACAGTTTCGAATGCCTGACATAATGTTTCATGGATCTCGCCATCCACCTCAACATACTTGAAAGATGACAAATGGCTCACCATAATGTCCTCTTCTCCGCAGACGGTAACAATGCTGCCACCCACAACATACTTCAGCTTCTGATGCAGCGTAGAGGTTACAACGCCCGCTGAATGGATCCAGGGTCGGCCTAGCAAGCAGCTGTAGGCGGGCTGGATATCCATGATATAAAATACTGAATCGAAGGTTTTTGGCCCCACTTGAATGGGCAACGTTACTTCTCCGAACACGGACCGCCGCGTTCCATCGAAAGCTCTCACCACTAGATCGCTAGGGGTACAAAGCAATCCCCTAGTATCAAGCTTCATCAAGGCCTTCTTAGGGAGAACGTTCAGAGATGACCCTGTGTCCACGAGCACATGGGACATGACTGTTCCTCGACATTCTATTGAGATATGCAGAGTTTTGTTATGGTTCCGGTCTTTTGGCGTCAACTTTAGGTCAGTGAACCCTAATCCATTACCAGCATTCGCATGTGCAACCACCCCTCAAGCTGGTTGATAGAGATTTCCTGAGGTACATATGCGGCATTAAGGATCTTCAGTAATGCGTTACGGTGCGCTTCGGAGCAAAGCAACAAATTCAGGATAGAGATCTTTTGAAGGCGTCTGCTGCAAGTGGTCAACTATTTTGTAGTCGCTCTTCTTGATTAACCTCATGAACTCTTCGGCGTCCTTTACCAACAAGTCTTTAGCTACCTCCTGAGAGGTCTCTTCGGCGACTATTTTACCTTTACCCTTATCTGTTTTGTCGACAACAACTTCAGGTGGTGAGAATACTCTCTCACTGCGAGTGATCCCTCTAGATCCAACCATATTATCCACCGATTCCACTGGTGGGCCTTTCAAGTCCAGCTTCTGACCATTGCAGTAAATCTCCGCCCCATAATTCCATGGGACAACATTGGTACTTTCAAATGGTATAGGACCGGCTTTCGTTATAGTGATAATGGGTGGCCTCGGAGCAGAAATGGTGACAGTTTTATATGAGATGGTGATTGTAGCAATCTCATCCTTCTGCTTGGCTATCACTTCTCCAGATTTGTTCTCAATCTTTCGATCAAATTGTAGGATCCCCTCGTCAATCAGACCCTGAATCCGTACCTTCAGCTGGTCACAACCATCCATGTGTCTCGCAAACTCCATACAAAACTCCCCACAGCCTTGGAATACATCCCTCTTCAGAAGTTTAGCTTTGACAAAGTTGAGTGGCGTCTTTAGATCGTTGACATTCTTTACTAAATTCAAGTCCTCATCTTCAGTGACTGCACTCACTCCTGCGCCACCGTGGTTGGGCATAGGATTTTGAATGACATTCGGCACGTTTTCGGAGAAATTGACCGCTTTGCTGTCCAACAGATCTTGGACCTTGTGCTTGAAGGCCTTACATTTTTTAATGGTGTGACCGGGTGCCCCAGAATGGAACTCGCAGTGAGCGTTTGCATTGTAACCAGGTGGAGGTGGTCCGGTTAATGGAGCCAACATCCTCTTCTGAACAAGTTGTAACTGCAGTAACGCTTGAAGCAGATGAGAATATGGCATTGGTGGCGTCTCAAGCCGTCTATTTGCTGGTCGGACTGGGTACTTTCTATACCCCTGCTGATTTTGATTCTGCGGTGGCTGCTGTTGCGGAGCTGTAGGGATAGTTACACTAGCGACCCCTTGCTGCTGATGGTTCTGTGGCAACTTTCGATTCCTTCGAGGACCGGATACAGAGTTGGCTTCGCCCTCTCTCTTCTTTCCTCCGAACACTTTCTTTCCTCCAGCTGAGGAACCTTCACCAGCCTGAATCTTTCCAAGCTTAATCCCGTTCTCAAAACGTTCCCCAGTGATTATCAGGTCAGAGAAACTCCCTGACATGCTGCTGATCAGTTTTTCATAATAGACACCCGGCAGTGTTGCCACAAACATATCCACCAGTTCGCGTTCAACCATCGGTGGTTGGACCCTAACTGCCAATTCACGCCACCGCTGGGCGTACTATTTGAAGCATTCCCCACTCTTCTGTGACAGGTTCTGCAGTTGGACCCGGTTGGGAGCAAGGTCACTGTTATATTGATAATGCTTCACGAAAGCTTCATCAAGGTCCTTCCAGCTACGTACACTGGTAGGCTCCAACCCCATGTACCATTCAAGGGAAGGACCAGACAGGCTATCCTGAAAGAAGTGCATCAACAGCTTCTCATCGTCGGAGTACGCCGACATCTTCCTGTAGTATGATCTCAAATGGACACGAGGGCAAGTGATGCCCTTGTACTTGTCAAAGTCTGGAACTTTGAACTTCGGCGGTATTTTGAGATTGGGGATCAACCCCAGATTGGCCATATCGAGCCCCATGGAGTTAAGATTCTCAAAGCTTTTCATTTTATCCTCAAGTGCTTTGAATCTCTGGCGAGCCTCAGAAGGCAGATCAGCTTCAGTGCCTCTCCTAGAGAATATGTCCTCTTGACGATCCTCATTCCAGGGTTGCTGCCCGTTACCATGAACAAACCCAACAGCATCAAGACCATACAGATTACCAACACTAGTGTTCCCAGCATTACCCATTCCACCAACATTGCCATTACCCATGACAACATTACCATTGGCTTCGAAGTTGCCGTTTTCGGCTCCAGTCATATTCCCATTAGCTCCCGCATTAGCAACAACATTACCATTGCCACTTCCATTCCCTCTAGTAACAGGGATGTCATCATGAGGGGTCTCAACAAGCGGAGGGTTTGCAGCATTCCCACCGTGCAACACGCCATTGCTGTCAACGCGTGCAATCAAGGGCTGCACTAGAGTCCGAAGCTGCTCCTGGCCGTTAGCAACGTTCTGCATAAGCTCCAAGAATTGGGTCATTCTATCCCTCATCTCTTGCATTTCTGACTGGATCTGATCCATCACTCTCCTCTAATTCTGTCTGGTAGCGTACCGGTGGACTATCGGATCAGCAATCCTGAAACACAACTGATCAAAGCTTTAGGGTTAGATAAACATGCTCATGATACCTGCTATGCAAAAATGATGCTTATGCAAATGCAAACGTGTGTCTGTGCCTAGGGAGAGATCCCCCCTTGATTCTAGTTTCCAATACAAATAAAGTCTAACATCCAATCCTGGAAAGAAAACCTCATATATATCTGAAAAACCCACGCGGGCAGCGTACAACGGTAATCGAATACAACTGAAGCAACAAGTGTGACCCCGACCAACAAGCCTGGTGGTGGTCAGCATATCAATGCATAAAATATACAAAAATACAAGGAAATCAAGTGCGGCTACGGGCACGAAAATCTTCCAATAACTTCTTCGTAGTGGGATGGTCAGGCTTGGTGAGCAGACCCCGGATCAGTAGATCCCT
The DNA here is from genome assembly GCA_963859935.3 of Lathyrus sativus. Lineage (NCBI taxonomy): Eukaryota > Viridiplantae > Streptophyta > Magnoliopsida > Fabales > Fabaceae > Lathyrus > Lathyrus sativus. The sequence continues at coordinate 647,614,017 of OZ012738.1, forward strand.
CTGCCTGATGGTGTCCTGGAGATCCTTGGCGAAGTCTTCACAAGCACTTTCTCCAAAGCAGTCTTCCATTTTGCACCTCTTAGCATCAGCTCTGAGTTGGCAATCCTCCAGGTTTGCCTTGGTTTTAACCAATCTGTACTGAACGTCTCATCGAAATGATGCTTCAGCCTCTATCTTCTGGTCCTTGGTCTCAAGCTGAATCTTCAACTTGGCTATCTGTTGCTTCAGCTTCTCCTCTCGCTCTTTGTGACTAGTCAGGGTATTGTTCCACAATGTCTCGAGTTTGGATATCTTCAGATATGCCCTATCCAAGTCTTGCTTCTTGGTGGCGAGGACACTACTAACAGCCTTGAAATCTAACCCCAGGCGTTCCCTATAATCAGTCTCTTTGGTCAAACTGGCGCCAAATGGTTTATCAGCTTCGTCTGCTTCTTGCAGGAGTACACAACCTCACTCTTCTCGCTTTGGAGTTGATCAATTTCTTTCTCTAGCACTTCGTTGGCTTTCCTTAGCTCTTCCTTCTCTTGCAACACCTGGTTGTATTTCTGAATATCAATTGTGGTCGGTTCTTCTACCACGGGAGGATATAATGGCCCACCTGCAGGGAATGACATCAGAAACTTGGCGGCTCTTTCTCGGATCCAGACTACATATGGATCAAAGGCTTTGTTGTTGCTCTTTCCTAGCAAAACTTTTCCTTTTCTATGAATTTTGCTCCAAGCTTTCTCTACCTTAACCAAAGTGTCACCTTCAAGCAACCCTATGAGATACAAAGATTCCTGTATCTCTCCTTCTTCAGGAGGACCTCTTAGCGCATATCCAAATTGTCTTACCAACAAAGAAGGATTGTAGTTGATACACCTGTTCCTTCCGACCAGGGGGATGTTAGGAAAGCCACCACAATTATATACAATTTCTTTGCCTAGCAAGTCTCTATAAAACCAAGTGATATTGTTGGCAGACAAACCCATCAAACGTGCAGACCATGGTGACGCCTCAGCAGAATCAATAAATGGACCTGTTTTAGGAAGATGGTTGTCAAACCATTTGTACAACAAAGGAGCGCAACACGCCACATTCTTCCCTTTTCTGTTTTCATTCTTGTTGTGCACTGAATGATAAACATCTCCGAGAAGAGTGGGCACCGGATTCCCGGAAGCAAATATGTGGCAGGCATCCATACCTATGAAATCTGGGTGACAAGGGAACAACACGATACCATATATACAAAGGGCTAAGATAGCATTGAATACGACCCAACAACCCTTCTTAGCAAACCCTTGGGCCTTCTCCACCAGGAAAGGCAAAGAGAAATCATAAACTCCAATTTTCCTAAACAACTTCCCTTTTAGCTCTGAGTCATCTAAATGAAGGGCAGCAACCAACTTACCCAAGTCAGGTTCAGCATCAACACGGTAATAAGGCATCTGATTCAATAAAGGTACTCCTAGCAAGTCCGAATACTCTTCTAGGGTTGGAGCTAGGACATAATCTGGAAAGACAAAGCATCTGAGCTGCGGGTCATAAAACTGCAGAAGAGCATAGAGGTCATTCAACTCGTGCGTAGAAAGTTTACACACAATATTCAGAAGTCTCCCATAGCTTTCCCTGAAGTCCTCCATCACTTTCTTATCAGCTAAAGAAATCAAACCCCGTAACTCTCGGATATCAGGTGTTGGTAGCTTGTAAGCCACTGTTTTCTTCAGAGATGTCATGTCAGCAATGAGGATCAAGACCACTAGAATCAGAGGAGATGTATACACCTGCAACACAGACACACGTTAATGAAATGCGAATGAGAATGCAAAAAAATGCAAAAATGCAAACATGTAGCAGAAGATCAAGATGGCTGTGTTGTTGATTGAAGAGGGCCAAGATTCTGCTCCGGCGAGAATATAACACAGCTCTGATAATAAGGACCCACTGATACCAATGATACTGATTCAAACTGTCAAGAGAAAACCAGGTTGTCTGAAGGTAAAGGTTTCCTGCATAACCCAGTCTCTATCACAGGTATGGACCTATCCACTGATAAGGTTCTGCATCCTATGCGTTCATCAGTGTCACAGACTTTCGAGAAATGATGATACGTTCACCATTTTTGGTTTGGCATCATCCTCTCCCGAAGAGGCCTCACTTAGCTGAATCACAAATGATTGGTCCCCAGAGTCGGCAATCCTCAAATCCAAAATCCTCTCGAGTCCAAAGGACCGATAGGAAGTCATCAAAGAGAACCTCGTCTGAGTGTGGATTACATAGGAACTGGTGCAAGCAAAGCAAGCAAGCCCACCACTAATCCACTCTAATGTTATGTTTTCCCTCAAGCCTGGGTCTGGCTTTTTACTCATCAGAATCAGTCCCCTCCCACAACAGCACAATAATAATAATAATGTAATGATGAAAATACAATGCGGGAAAGCAAATCTAAGGTACAAGTGGCATGTACAAAACCCAAAAAAATAAACAAACAAGCGCTAGGATTGACTCGCATAAGGGAACGGAGAACCAGAGACTCTGGGTTCGATCCCCAGCAGAGTCGTCAGCTGTCGCTATTGCGAAAAAAGGTGTCGGCAAAGACAGAAGAGTCGCCATCTATAGTTATTTATCCTAAAGGAGGGAAAGGAAACGATCAGGAAAAACCTAGCGAAAAGAAAAAGACGAGGTCATCGCAACCAAGTCTCTGAGTTCGGGAGTCGGTTACGCAAGGGGAAGGTATTAGGCACCCCTCACGTCCATTGTACTCGACGGGATCCACGCTTGTTGGTTTATCTGAAAGGGTTGTTTAACTATCTACCTATCAAGGCTGATTCAAAAGAAAAGAAAAGACAGGACTCGACAGAACTTCGCAGTTCTGGGCCTACGTACTCCGTCGTGCAATGGAAAAGTCAGAGTCAACGTAGTTCGACTAACCACGGGTAAAAGAATGGGGGAAGGTTGCTCGCCAAGATATCGCATCTTGTGCCTACGTACTTTCATCTGGTATGAAAGATCAGAGCAAACGTAGTTCGGGATAAAACGGAACACGTAACACCCCCTTTCTATACCCCAAATAAACAAATAAATCAATTAATCACTTATTGAAATTTCGTCAGAGTAAATTTAAAACATGGTAAAAAAAAAAAAGGGGCATGTCACACATGCATGAAAATAAAACATGCAACACCTGCTTAAATAAAGATATGTAACAATGGGGTAGCTATAACATAGGAACTTCGTTCTTACGCCCATGTCTCAATATTTAAAATTAAAGCGGAAGATTAAAACATTTGAATCACTTAAAACATGTTATCATATAAATACATAATTCAGTTTGGTTCACCATATCATTCATGTTTTCCAAAACATTATCAGCTGATACATTTACAAATGTATCACAAAAGGATGCTATACAATCCTAACTACCCGGTGCTACATATCAGAGCTGACCGACAAAAGAATGAAGCTATACTTAACAAAAATACCTCCAGTAATCCTAATCTGCAATGCCTCATAGAGCATTATAAAACAGCAGAAGGGTGAGAAATATTATCATAATAACAATGCATATAATCATGTATATATAAATATAGACATAAAAGGATACATATTTCGCATTCTCACCACATTCATCATAATTTACTCATATACATAGTCATATATACACATATATATAATCCAAGCATAACGTCATGTACACTTTCACAATTTCAATCAAATCCACATAAACATACACATTATGTTTAATTCACTACAAATCATATAAACATATACAATCATGTTTATTCATCAATTCACAATTTCACATTCGCAACTCTCAAATCAACAATTCATGCTCATAAGCATACTTTCATACAATAATCACATTTTCACAACTCTCAATTACGCAAGTAATGCACATACGCATATTACACAATTCTCACCATACTTCATCATAACTCATCATACACTTCATACGCATATTGAGTTGTAATTAAGAATTATGGATATGTTGATGATTGTCCATATTTGCCTATATATATATATAAACAAATCATATATATATATATATATATATATATATATATATATATATATATATATATATATATATATATATATATATATATATATATATATATATATATATATATATATATATATATATATATATATATATATATATATATATATATATATATATATATATATATATATATATATATATATATATATATATATATATATATATATATATATATATATATATATATATATATATATATATATATATATATATATATATATATATATATATATATATATATATATATATATATGATTTGTTTATATATATATAGGCAAATATGGACAATCATCAACATATCCATAATTCTTAATTACACAAGTCATGTACATACACCTATGGATAACTTCATATAACAATCATATATTCATTCCATGAGACTCAATGCAACTCAATACAACTCATGCCATGTGGTACCAACACTTGTTATCATTTTTCAGTTTTTACATTAAAACCGGGTCCATTCCCTAGACCGATAACAACAAAAGTCTGTTCCCTAAGCTTTCAAATTCCGCTCTAGGTTTGGGACAAGTCACTAGCCTCCATGAAACTAGCAAACATTGCCTGTTGACTAAATGATACATATGCAATCAACAACCAAATGCATTTAAGACCGTTCTCGAATCTTAATCCCATGCATTCTCAAATAATTCATCACATAAGAATTATATCACATGATTGCACACACAACATGTTCATACCATCAAAGTATTCATACTTTAAATTATCATCATCATATTTATCAAACAATGCACACATATCTATAATATGTTCTCATGCATTATTCACACACAATCACAAGCAATGCGCACATATTCACAATATGTTCTCATGCATTCTTCACATACAAACACAAGTGATGCACACATATCTACAAATACGTTCTCATGCATTCACAATATCACATACAATCAATATGCATTTACACTTCAATATCATTACCACATTTATCAAGCAATGCACACATATTCACAATATGTTCTCATGCATTATTCACATACAAACAATATGCATATATTTGTCAAAAGAGTATATTTCATAATCGATTCCACCATCTAGGATTCACGCCATACTTCTACCCATAACATATCATATCACAACATGCACAAGCTATACGTTATATAACAAAAGTATTCTGCACAATAACACATCAATCACACACATTCGCGACGGTAAAAATCAACACAACAATATGTTTTCAATTTTCTGCTATAATTGAACCAGGTACAGACCTCAAAGTCATTTTTTTCTAGAAAGAGAATCTCATTAACTTACCAACGCTTCGAACGGGGGTCAAAACCGACTTATGGTTCAAGAGTTATGAATTTTCGAAATTTTCCGAAAAACCAGAATTTTGCCTAAACACGGCTACGGGATTTTGCATTTTTGCTCGAAAATCCGATCAATTCAATTCTTTTTTTCGAAACAAACACATACCCATACTCACCTAACATATAGCAGTGAATTAGAACCATTAAACACGATTTCTACGACGTCTGATTTCCACTCAAATCTCAAACCCTCAATTATCCAAAAATGTCAAAACTCACAAACTCAACCAAATTCAATCAAACGAAATTCAATAATCACGGCTAAACATTACCCGACTAAACTATGCAATTTATTTTTAATTCTAACCGTTCAAAACTCGATTCTACCGATTAAACTATTTATGCCCTAGGATGGAAAATGGAGAAAAACACCCAAACAAACTCAAACAATCCATACATAATCACATACATTGATAAAATATTGATATTTCACACCCTTACCTTGATTAAATCAGAGCTAGAAGTTGTTCTTGAGGTTTTCCAAGTTTTTCCTTCTTCTCCTTCTCTTTTCTCCTCTTTCTCCTTCTTTCTCTATTCTTTCTCTTATGTTTTCTATTCTTTTTCTTTTCTCTCCAATTTCCCTTATACATCCTTCTCGTTCCTTTCCCTCTACTTTCCTTTTATATCTTTCTATTTTCTTTCCATCATAATTCTTCTCAAAATATCTACCAATTCATTTTCTCATAACATATCTCATCTCATCATTAATTAGAGAATATCTAGTAAATCCACATTATTCTACCAAATAGAATAAATCAGTTAAATCCATTAACTCATATAATTGAAATAAATCCAATTAATTCATTTAAATCAAATAAATCACATAAACCAATTAATTAATACAATTAATCAATTATTGAAAATTGGGCTGTTACAACCCTCCCCCACTTTAGAAATTTCCGTCCTCGAAAATGTTACCTGATTCAAATAACTCTGGATATGACTCTCGCATCCTAATCTCCCAAATTACCTCCACCAAAAGAATCCCTTTACCTCGAAGTTTCTTCTCGTTCATCAACCTGAACTAGCAATGCCTCAACAGTCAAATCATCTCTCACTTGTATACTATCCATCTTAATCAATGTACCTCCTCAGCTTAGACACATGAACACATCATGCAATTCCCACAAGCGACAGCGGTAGAACAGTCTAACATGCTATTTTTCCCACGCTTCCGCTGCGCCACTCTGATACAGATCAACAAAACACAGTGGGTGCTTCCGAGACCTCAAGCTCGACCAACACCAGTTACTATCGTAACTCTCAAAACACATCTTTTCTTGGATCCTTTTGATCTTTTCAATCGTCTCTTGCACAATCTCAGGTCCGAGTACAACACTCTCGCCAGACACACATAAACACAAAGGAGTCCTACACCTCCTACCATACAAAGCCTCATATGATGTCATTCTGATACATAGAATGAAAGTGGTTATTGTAGGTAATTCAATCAACAACAATAAACTATCCCCTGATCCATCTTGATCCAACACTCAAGCTCTCAACAAATCTTCTACACACTGAATAATCCTCTTTGTCTGTCCATTCCGTCCACAGACGCTAGTCAGAGTTTAACTTCAACATGGCACCCAAACGCGCCTGCAAACCTTTCCAAAATCTCAATGAAAAACTCAGATTCCCATCTAACAGAATGATTCATCCTCACTGGTAAGTAACGAGTTACTCTTGTTAATCCATTCTTAACCATCCCAATCGAATCATACTCCTTCAAATTCTTCAGAAAACCCGACACAAAATCCATGGGAATACTATCCCATCCCACTCAGAAATATTCAACAGTTGTATCAGACCCAACAGTCTCTGATGTTCACACTTCGACTCCCAACAAGTTTAATCAGCATATACAACCCCAATCACTTCTCGCTATCTATGGTCATCAAAACAATTTCTTTAAATTTGGTCACATCCTCATAGCATCTGGATGGATACTCAATCCATCTCAATGTCCTTCTTCCAGAGTACTCTTATCCAACTCACACTATTGGAACACACACTCTATCACAACATTTCATGGCACCATTTCCATAAATCCGAAAATCAGCTCTTCGACTTTAATTCCTTAAATTCAATCAATCTATTAACTCAAATTAGAATTCCGACCTCCTTGAATCTCATCGATAATACCAATAGTCACTTTCAATATACAAAGCTCAATCCCATAAGAAGTCTCTTCACAGATCAAACTCATATCCCGGATTTGCTTAATCAGTTCTAACTTCCTTACCATCATCATCGATATATACAGAAATTTTCCAGTTCGATACTTCAGCTACCACGTTGTCTCGCCCGAATGGTAATTCAACCAAAACCATATTCCTTAAGAAATCCCAATTATTTCCCCTGCATCATATTCAACTTCTCAAATCAAACAAATACCTTAAGCTCTTAAGATCTCCAACCATCTTAAATCTCAACTAAACAATTGAGGCTTCCAAACTCTAGCACAACACACAACAACAACCAACTCTAAATTGCTTGTCACATAATTCCCTTTATGTACTTTAAGTTGCCTTAACGCATAACTAAACTCGCTGATGTTGCACTTAACATACCTCCCAATCATATCGACAAAGCATCACAAACACAACAAATAGTTCTGTCGGATTCGGCGAAATCAATACACGAGATGTTGACAGCTTTCCCAAAAACTCTTTGAACTTTCTTCATAGTGACATACCACTACTTATTCTCCAATATGTAAGAACAGAGTATGCCTAAGAGGGGGGGGGTGAATTAGGACTTTTGAAATTTTTCCGGTTTTTATATGGTTCTTGGAAATATACTGGATGGTGTTCTTGGTTATGGAAAGCAGTAAATCAACAGAAAGAAAAAAAGACACAGGATTTATAGTGGTTCCCCTCACAATCCGAGAGTACTCCACTCCCCTTTCAACATGAAAGAGAATTTTCACTATTGTTTAAAACAGTACAACCTATCACACCATCAACCGGTGAGGCCTACTATCAAACAATAAAATCTCACAAGTGTACAAGAACAATCCTCTTGTAAACACTCACCCTTGTGTCCAACAATCCTGGATCACAAGTCAAATACAAAATAATTGTAATGAATTTGGATTGAGTATAATTGTCAAAGTGATCTTCTTCAATGAATCAAAATTCACTCTTTGTAATTTCTTCAATACAAGTGTTCAATGAATGTGAAACTTTCAATGCAAGTATGAACACTTTTGAAAAATGAATTTGATTCTAAGACAATTTTAAAAATGAGTATTAGTTTTTTGTTGGTGTGTGTTGGTGTTTTTCAAAATGAAAAACTCAGAATTTATATGAGTAAAATAACCTTTCACAAAAGGTATGATTTTAAAAGATTCAAACCATGAAAAGGTATGATTTTAAAAAATAATTTTGAACTCAAAACAAAGCAATTTTTCACTGCACGTTCAGTGTTAATCGGTTAACCCATATGGTTAATCGGTTAACACTGGTACGTTAGCCCAGAAAATTCAAAATTCAAAATGGTTAACCGGTTAACCCATATGGTTAATCGGTTAACACTGCTAATTTTCAGAAAAATGCTTTTTAAACTTAATGTTATACCATTTTTAAAGTTTCAAAAACATGTGTATGTATTATGCACAAAAGATTGATGTTTTTGAACACTTGTATATCAAAATTAAAAGGTGGATTTGATATACCAGTAATGCAGGCAAGTCTGGAAGAATCAGTTCCATATAGCTTGACTTGATCTTGATGACTTTAAACAGCTTGTCTTTTTGCAATCAAGAGATATTAACTTTGAGTAGCATTGACATCATCAAAACTTGAGACTGAAGCATGCTTCTACATTCTCCCCCTTTTTGATGATGGCAATCAAAAATGTTGTGCGATATCTCTTGGTTCTTGATCTGGTTCTCCCCCTATGTCTAGCAACTCCCCCTATCTTAACAGAGGAAAACAAATCTGCACACAGAGAGATATTAACAGAACCAAGCTCTTTTCCCCCTTTGACATCAGCAAAAAAGGAAGAGCTTTCAAAGAAATCACAAGATAACAGTATATAGTAATAAGCACATGCAAAGCCAAGTAAACACAAAACACAAACATAGTACATATAAAATGCAGCAAATGGAAATTGTACTGGTTACAATAAAACATAGTTCAAATGAAAGTATAAAAACTTATAACTAGAAAGCAAAGCAATAAAAACAACAGCAGCAGCATATTCTCTAAACATCCTCATCCGCCATATCCTCCTCCTCTTCTTCTTCCTCTTCATTTTCTTCATCAGATACAACAGGGCTGTCAGGGTTGGTATGGTGAGAAGACAGGACAAGGTTCCGGAGGGAAGCAATGGCCCGGGAGGTTTCTCTATGCTGAGTCATGATAGTTTGGTAAAGGAACTCGTTGGTGATGCCTCCTGCAGGTACGGGAAAGGCCTGGTTAGCATTGGCTCCTTCTTCTGAGTACTTGTAAGTACCGTCATTATCCTTAAAAATTCCAGTATTCTTGACAATTGTAATCTCGTTGATCTCATTGGTGGTTGATTTCATCTTGATGGTTGGTTCACGGTTAAGATCCAAAGTAGTCAATTCCAAAATTCTTGAAATCAGCCGTGCATAAGGGAGACGGGTCGACAAAGATAGTTGTTGTTGAAGGTGATACATGATGGTCAGAATCCAATTGACACGAATCTTGTTCTTGATGGCGAAAAGAAGTTTCATTTCCAGATCATTAATTTGTGCATGATTCGAATCCTTGGGAATCAGCACATAACAGATTATATAGTGAAGCATCCGATCAGAGACGGTAAGATTCTTTGCATAGCACAACAGACGAGCAGTACGTTGGTTGGCGATAATCATCTCCTTTGGAAATCTGCAGATCTGATAATAGAACTCCATCTTGTCGTAGTTGGACCACGGTCCTTCCACGTGGTTAACTCCCTTTCTCAGAAAATACCCAGATGATGGTATGTGCAGCATTGCAGCAACATCAGACAGATTTTCTTCAACAACACAGTCTCTAACAATTGTTTTCATGATATGCTCATCATTTGCATTTAGAAACACAGACAGTTTATGCAAAAAGGATTTGACAAGATCCGGGTAGCAGTTTCCAGAATCAGACACAAATTTATCGATCCTCTGATATTTGAGTAAAGCAGGAAAATCAAAAGATGATGCAGGAAAAGCCTTAAGATTCACATACTTTACCGGAAGGATAGACCGAACTCGGACTTTGAAATCCATCTGTCTCTTCTTGGTGGTTTCCATTGGAATACTGTCGTCATCTGATTCTGATGCAGAATGGTGTTCTGGAAGTTTTCCCTTGCCGCGGTTTGATGCTGAAGCCATGGATGGAGGTTTGAGAGGTTGTGGGTTCTGAGGAAGTTAGGGTTTGAGAGGTTATGGGGAGTTTTTCCAACTTTTAAGAGTGGGAGAGAGAAGTTAGGATTTAAGAGGGAATGTGGATTTTGGATTGGATGTGGATATTTAAAAGAATATGAACCACACAAAATATATAAAGAAAAAATATAAAATTTTCAAAAATTAATATAATTTTCGTTTCTGATTTTTGAAAAAATTTACAGTGTTAATCGGTTAACCATATAGGTTAATCGGTTAACACATTAAAAAATTTAATCAGAATTGAAAATTTAACAGTGTTAATCGGTTAACCCATATGGTTAATCGATTAACATGCTCGAATTTTTGAAAAAAACATAAAAACAGAATGCATACACATGAGAACATATCACAATTAATGCATACATAAAATAGAGACAAGGATCAGATGTCACCTTCATCAAGAATTCCAAGTTCTCTCCGAATTTTGTAGAATGATTCTTTTGCCAAAGGCTTGGTGAATATGTCAGCGAGTTGGTTGTGTGTGTCGACGAAAGTAACATCAACATCTCTGTTTAATACGTGATCTCGAAGAAAATGATGCCGGATATCAATGTGCTTTGTTCTGGAATGCATAACCGGATTCTTTGTGATATTTATGGCACTAGTATTGTCACACCGTAGAGGAATGCATCCGAGGTCAACACCATAATCCAGAAGTTGTTGTTTCAGCCATAGAATCTGTGCACAGCAACTTCCTGCGGCGATGTATTCTGCTTCGGCGGTGCTGAGTGCTACACAAGCTTGCTTCTTGCAGGCCCATGATACTAGAGCATTTCCGAGAATATGACATGTACCACTTGTACTTTTTCTATCGGTTTTGCATCCTGCATAGTCAGCGTCAGAATAACCAACTAAAGAACAAATACTACCTTTAGGATACCATAATCCAACGTTGGTCGTTCCTTTGAGATACTTGATAATTCTCTTCACAGCAGTGAGATGCGATTCCTTCGGATTTGCTTGGAAGCGCGCACACAAACAAACACTAAACATAATGTCAGGACGGCTTGCCGTCAAATATAGTAATGAACCAATCATACCTCGATATTTAGTAATATCAACTGGAGTACCAGATTCATCTTGATCAACATACGTTCCGGATCCCATAGGAGTAGACATCATCTTGCAACTATCCATATCGAATTTCTTTATTAATTCCTTACAGTACTTGGATTGGTTGAGGAAGATTCCATCCTTGGTTTGCTTGATTTGTAGTCCAAGAAAATAATTTAACTTTCCCATCATGGACATCTCGAATTCTTCTCGCATCATGAGTGAGAATTCTTCGCACAGTTCTTTGTTCGTTGATCCAAATATGATGTCGTCGACATAGACTTGTACTAACAAGGTGTTACCCTTGATCTTCTTTATAAATAGCGTCTTGTCAACCTTTCCTTTTGTAAATCCTTTCTCACATAAGAAGTTGCTAAGGCGATCATACCATGCTCGTGGTGCTTGTTTTAAACCGTAGAGAGCCTTCTTCAGTTTGAAAACATGGGAGGGATTTTTGAAGTCTTCAAAACCCGGAGGTTGTTTGACGTAGACTTCCTCATTAATGTATCCATTCAGGAAAGCGCTTTTGACATCCATCTGGAATAACTGAAAATTCATAGAACAAGCGTAAGCAAGTAGTAATCTAATTGCTTCTAACCTTGCTACCGGAGCGAATGTTTCATCAAAATCAATTCCTTCCTCCTGGTTGTAGCCTTGTGCGACCAATCTAGCCTTGTTACGAACTATAATCCCATTCTCGTCAAGTTTGTTCTTGAACACCCATCTGGTTCCTATAATATGCTTATTGTCCGGCCTTGGTACAAGGGTCCAAACTTGATTTCTTTCGAACTGATTAAGTTCTTCTTGCATTGCTATAATCCATTGGTCGTCGCCTAAAGCTTCATCGATCTTTGATGGTTCAATCTGAGATACAAATGCCATGTTGAGACACGCATCCTTTAAGTTAAGTCGAGTTGCCACGCCTTGACTAATATCACCAATAACTTTATCAATTGGGTGATCTCTGTGTGTTCTCCATTCTTTCGGAAGATCTTGATTTTCTTGAGTAACATCTTCTTGTAATATTGTTTGATCTTTTGAAACAATTTCTTCATTTTGTGAAGTATCTACAAAATCATCATCATCATCCAAAACAATATTATCCTCTTTCGAGGGGTTAGTCTCATCAAACGAAACATGAATGGACTCTTCAATGGTAAGAGTTCTTTTATTAAAAATTCTAAAAGCTTTACTATAAGAAGAGTAACCAAGAAATATACCTTCGTCGGACTTCTCATCAAACTTACCGAGATTGTCTTTATTGTTGTTGAGAACGAAGCATTTGCAGCCAAATATGTGGAAGAATGATATATTCGGTTTCCTTCCCTTGAACAACTCATACGGAGTCTTTTTGAGTAGCGGTCGAATATTCACGCGGTTGCTTACAAAGCATGCCGTGCTTACTGCTTCTGCCCAGAAATATTTTGGAAGATTTGTGTCGCTGAGCATTGTTCTAGCAAGTTCAACTAGTGAGCGATTCTTCCGTTCTACGACGCCGTTTTGTTGAGGAGTTCTTGGTGCCGAAAAATTATGAGAAATTCCATGTTCTTCGCAAAATTCTTCAAAGTCTGAATTTTGAAATTCTCCACCGTGGTCGCTTCTTATGGAGGCTATAGTGAGTGACTTCTCGTTTTGAATTTGTTTTGCATACTTTTTGAATGCTTTAAACGCATCATTTTTCTGCACTAAAAACATTGTCCAGGTATATCGAGAGAAATCATCAACAATAACTAAAGCATAAATACTACCTCCAAAGCTCTTCGTTCTTGATGGACCAAAAAGATCCATGTGCAACAATTGAAGTGGTCTTGATGTAGAAACCACTTGCTTGGATTTGAAAGTTGTCTTGGTCTGTTTTCCCTTTTGACATGCATCGCATAATTTATCCTTGATGAATTTTATCTTCGGAAGCCCAACAACCAGATCATGCTTGATTAATTTGTTTAAATGCTCCATGTGAATGTGAGCAAATCTTTTATGCCAAAGCCATGCCTCGTTGTTGTTCGCCATAAGACATTTTACCTTCAAAGAAGAATCATCAAAAGAAATCATAAAAATATTATTGTATCTTTTACCTTTTAGCAGAATCTCATGAGTGACTTCGTGTTCGATCAAGCATTCTTCCTTTGTGAAGTTGATTTTGAACCCTTTGTCACACAGTTGACTGATGCTAAGCAGGTTATGCTTAAGGCCTTCAACAAAAAAAAACGTCTTCGATGATTGTACATGGAGGTGCACCAATGGTTCCAACTCCAAGAATTTTTCCTTTATTATCATCACCGTAAGTGACGTATCCTTTGGCCTTTAATGATAGACTTGAAAATTTGTTTATATCTCCCGTCATATGCTTCGAGCAACCACTATCAAGATACCATTCATTTGTGGTTGTCTTCAAGCATACCTCATTTTCGTCATCAGAGTGGTGAGAGGCCATTAAGGCAATATTTGCACATTCATCACTATCTGATTCCGATGATGAACTCACTTCGTTGTCGTCCCATGCGACATAAGCCTTCTTTGTTTTGAAATCCTTCTTGCCCTTGAATTTTCCTTTATTTGCGAGTTTTGGGCAGTCTGGCTTTATGTGACCTTGTCTTCCACATTCATAGCATGTAATTTCTTGGTTTGATGTGGATGCTTCCTTTTTCCTGAAATGTTTATTCTTTTTAGGAAAAGAAGAAGTTTTATTATTATTGAAAAACTTACCAAGCTTCTTTACTAGAAGCATGAAATTTTCGTCTTCGGAAGATTCGTCAATTTTGTCATCCTTTGTGTCAGTCTTCAAGGCAATTCCTTTGGACTTCTTGTCTTGACTTTCATGTTTCTCAAGCCTTCCAAGTTCCAGTTCATGCTCTTGAAGTTTCCCGAATAATGAAGCGGATGTCATCGTTGAAAGACTTTTCTTTTCCGAAATGGCGGTCACCTTTGGTTGCCATTCTCTTGTCAAGGATCTTAGGACTTTTAAGTTGAGATCATCATTGGTGAAGGTCTTCCCAAGAGCAATCAGGTGATTTGTCAGATGAACGAACCTCTTTTGCAAGGCAACAATAGATTCACCGGGCTGCATACGGAACATCTCATATTCTTGACTTAACGTGTTAAGTCTTGATCTTTTTACTTCTGCTGTTCCTTCATGCGTTTCTACCAAGGTATCCCAAATCTGTTTTGCCGATTGACACTGTGATATGCGAAAGAATTCATCCATACTGAGAGCGCTTTGAAGTATGTTGATTGCTTTCTTCTCATTCAAGATTCTCTTCTTGTCATCTTCATCATATGAGGATTTGATCTTTGGGGTTCCAACACCATTTACCACACTTGTAGGAACATGTGGACCAGTTTCAACGGTTTCCCATATACCATCTCCTTGAGCCTCAAGATGTGCCTTCATACGGATTTTCCAAAAATCAAAGTATTCTCCAGAAAAGAGTGGTGGTTTGTTACTACTTCCACCATCTTTGAAAACCGGGTTGGTACTTGCGGAAGCCATACTGAATCGTTAGGAACAGGTTACCTTAACCTGCTCTGATGCCAATTGTAAGAACAGAGTATGCCTAAGAGGGGGGGGTGAATTAGGACATTTGAAATTTTTCCGGTTTTTATATGGTTCTTGGAAATATACTGGATGGTGTTCTTGGTTATGGAAAGCAGTAAATCAACAGAAAGAAAAAAAGACACAGGATTTATAGTGGTTCCCCTCACAATCCGAGAGTACTCCACTCCCCTTTCAACATGAAAGAGAATTTTCACTATTGTTTAAAACAGTACAACCTATCACACCATCAACCGGTGAGGCCTACTATCAAACAATAAAATCTCACAAGTGTACAAGAACAATCCTCTTGTAAACACTCACCCTTGTGTCCAACAATCCTGGATCACAAGTCAAATACAAAATAATTGTAATGAATTTGGATTGAGTATAATTGTCAAAGTGATCTTCTTCAATGAATCAAAATTCACTCTTTGTAATTTCTTCAATACAAGTGTTCAATGAATGTGAAACTTTCAATGCAAGTATGAACACTTTTGAAAAATGAATTTGATTCTAAGACAATTTTAAAAATGAGTATTGGTTTTTTGTTGGTGTGTGTTGGTGTTTTTCAAAATGAAAAACTCAGAATTTATATGAGTAAAATAACCTTTCACAAAAGGTATGATTTTAAAAGATTCAAACCATGAAAAGGTATGATTTTAAAAAATAATTTTGAACTCAAAACAAAGCAATTTTTCACTGCACGTTCAGTGTTAATCGGTTAACCCATATGGTTAATCGGTTAACACTGGTACGTTAGCCCAGAAAATTCAAAATTCAAAATGGTTAACCGGTTAACCCATATGGTTAATCGGTTAACACTGCTAATTTTCAGAAAAATGCTTTTTAAACTTAATGTTATACCATTTTTAAAGTTTCAAAAACATGTGTATGTATTATGCACAAAAGATTGATGTTTTTGAACACTTGTATATCAAAATTAAAAGGTGGATTTGATATACCAGTAATGCAGGCAAGTCTGGAAGAATCAGTTCCATATAGCTTGACTTGAAAGATAGCTTGACTTGATCTTGATGACTTTGAACAGCTTGTCTTTTTGCAATCAAGAGATATTAACTTTGAGTAGCATTGACATCATCAAAACTTGAGACTGAAGCATGCTTCTACACAATACTGATAACTCAAGTTCCCGATGCTCAACATGATCCTCTATACTCTTCGAGTATATCCAAATATCATTGGTTACGCCACCATTGACTTACCCAATTAAGTATGGAAAATCCCATGCCAAACGGAAACTCAATTTGTGAGTCATGGCGGAAATACAAACCGCACTTACTACAACAACCAAACATATTCCATCAATAAATACTTAATTCCATGTCACTACTTCTCTATCACATAAAGCATTGTAATAACTTCCCGCGCTTCTAATCTTGCGTCATTCCGAGTTACGGTCCTCCCGTTACGACAAAAATACGAAAACAACATTTCCACACTTAGAAGGCCATTCAACACATCTTCAACTCTTGAAATGTTTAAAGGTCTAATTATACCAATATAGTATCCCACACCTTACTTCCTTTAATAATCACCAGAAGTCACTATCCACCCTTTATATACTTGGCTTCACAATCTGTTGCCGCAACACACACACCAGACACAAGTCTCAAAACTACTCAATCAGTTTAATTCCTTGACTATCCAAATAGACATACAATATGGAGCTCTTAATATCGGACTAGTTCCCGTAACTAATTCAATCACAACTTCACTTCACGTCCTGGTTGTATATCACTATCTTGTCAGAATAACTTCCAGACAACCACAATTAATCGGCAAACCGCCAACTTCCCACTTTCGTTAACACTCAAAATTTCCATCAAAATGAAACATCTCATCACTGTCCTGCGCCGACTCATCAAAATAATTCTTCAGCACTTGGCTTAACTCCAAACAATTCACTGCTCACGTCATCTATGCTTACAAGACACGTTTATCCCATCCAACACAATCCCAACTACTATCAACAAGAGATTAAGGGTGATCAGTTCCTCAATTTATTGATAGACATCCGAAAATCATGATGGGGCATAAACCATCTTTACCAAACTATAAGAGCATTTAGTCACACACAGAGCTACAACTCCACACTTGCAGCACCCTGGAGAAGCACAAGTTTCTCCCCCACTTAGATCATTCCCACTTCTGCAGACAAAGGTTAGACAACAAACATGTATCGACAGTGTTTTCACACACATGTCGCATACAAGGGAACAACCAACATTATACAACTTGGGCGGATGGACCGACCTGCTCTGATACCACTAATGTAACACCCCCTTTCTATACCCCCAAATAAACAAATAAATCACTTAATCACTTATTGAAATTTCGTCAGAGTAAATTTAAAACATGGTAAAAAAAGGGGCATGTCACACATACATGAAAATAAAACATGCAACACCTGCTTAAATAAAGATATGTAACAATGGGGTAGCTACAACATAGGAACTTCGTCCTTACGCCCATGTCTCAATATTTAAAATTAAAGCGGAAGATTAAAACATTTGAATCACTTAAAACATGTTATCATATAAATACATAATTCAGTTTGGTTCACCATATCATTCATGTTTTCCAAAACATTATCAGCTGATACATTTACAAATGTATCACAAAAGGATGCTATACAATCCTAACTACCCAGTGCTACATATCAGAGCTGACCGACAAAAGAATGAAGCTATACTTCACAAAAATACCTCCAGTAATCCTAATCTGCAATGCCTCATAGAGCATTATAAAACAGTAGAAGGGTGAGAAATATTATCATAATAACAATACATATAATCATGTATATATAAATATAGACATAAAAGTATACATATTTCGCATTCTCACCACATTCATCATAATTTACTCATATACATCGTCATATATACACATATATATAATCCAAGCATAACGTCATGTACACTTTCACAATTTCAATCAAATCCACATAAACATACACATTATGTTTAATTCACTACAAATCATATAAACATATACAATCATGTTTATTCATCAATTCACAATTTCACATTCGCAACTCTCAAATCAACAATTCATGCTCATAAGCATACTTTCATACAATAATCACATTTTCACAACTCTCAATTACGCAAGTAATGCACATACGCATATTACACAATTCTCACCATACTTCATCATAACTCATCATACATTTCACATAGCATATATATATATATATATATATATATATATATATATATATATATATATATATATATATATATATATATATATATATATATATATATATATATATATATATATATATATATATATATATATATATATATATATATATATATATATATATATATATATATATATATATATATATATATATATATATATATATATATATATATATATATATATATATATATATATATATATATATATATATATATATATATATATATATATATATATATATATATATATATATATATAGGCAAATATGGACAATCATCAACATATCCATAATTCTCAATTACACAAGTCATGTACATACACCTATGCATAACTTCATATAAAAATCATATATTCATTCCATGAGACTCAATGCAACTCATGCCATGTGGTACCAACACTTGTTATCATTTTTCGCTTCTTACATTTAAACTGGGTCTGTTCCCTAGACCGATAACAACAAAAGCTCGTTCCCTAAGCTTTCAAACCCCGCTCTAGGTTTGGGACAAGTCACTAGCCTCCACGAAACTAGCAAACATTGCCTCTTGACTAAATGATGCGTATGCAATCAACAACCATATGCACTTAAGACCGTTCTCGCATCTTAATCCCATGCATTCTCAAATAATTCATCACATAAGAATTATATCACATGATTGCACACACAACATATTCATACCATCAAAGTATTCTTACTTTAAATTATCATCATCATATTTATCAAACAATGCACACATATCTACAATATGTTCTCATGCATTATTCACACACAACCACAAGTAATGCACACATATTCACAATATGTTCTCATGCATTCTTCACATACAAACACAAGCGATGCACACATATCTACAAATACGTTCTCATGCATTCACAATATCGCATACAATCAATATGCATTTACACTTCAATATCATTACCACATTTATCAAGCAATGCACACATATTCACAATATGTTCTCATGCATTCTTCACATACAAACGATATGCATATATTTGTCAAAAGACTATATTCCATAATCGATTCCACCATCTAGGATTCACGTCATACGGCTACTCACAGCATATCATATCACAACATGCACAAGCTATGCGTTATATAACAAAAGTATTCTGCACAATAACACATCAATCACACACATTCGCGACGGTAAAAATCAACACAACAATATGTTTTCAATTTTCTACTATAATTGAACCAGGTACAGACCTCAAAGCCATTTTTTTCTAGAAAGAGCATCTCGTTAACTTACCAACGCTTCGAACGGGGGTCAAAACCGACTTACGGTTCAAGAGTTATGAATTTTTGAAATTTTTCGAAAAACCAGAATTTTGCCTGAACACAGCTACGGGATTTTGCATTTTTGCTCGAAAATCCGACCGATTCAATTCTTTTTTTCGAAACAAACACATACTCATACTCACCTAACATATAGCAGTGAATTAGAACCATTAAACACGATTTCTACGATGTCCGATTTCCACTCAAATCTCAAACCCTCAATTATCCAAAAATGTCAAAACTCACAAACTCAACCAAATTCAATCAAACGAAATTCAATAATCACGGCTAAACATTACCCGACTAAACTACGCAATTTATTTTGATTTTTAACCGTTCAAAACTCGATTCTACCGATTAAACCATTTATGCCATAGAATGGAAAATGGAGAAAAACACCCAAACAAACTCAAACAATCCATACATTATCACATACATTGATAAGATAATGATATTTCACACCCTTACCTTGATTAAATCGGAGCTAGAAGTTGTTCTTGAGGTTTTCCAAGTTTTTCCTTCTTCTCCTTCTCTTTTCTCCTTTTTCTCCTTCTTTCTCTTATGTTTTCTATTCTTTTCTTTTCTCTCCAATTTCCCTTATATACCCTTCTCTTTCCTTTCCCTCTACTTTCCTTTTATATCTTTCTATTTTCTTTCCATCATAATTCTTCTCAAAATATCTACCAATTCATTTTCTCATAAAATATCTCATCTCATCATTAATTAGGAATATCTAGTAAATCCACATTATTCTACCAAATAGAATAAACCAGTTAAGTCCATTAACTCATATAATTGAAATAGATCCAATTAATTCATTTAAATCAAATAAATCACATAAACCAATTAATTAGTACAATTAATCAATTATTGAAAATTAGACTATTAAAGAACACATGCTCGTTCAATTGTTTTTACCCGAGTAGGGTTAACAAATAGTTCCAGCAGTTGGTGTATGTTGCTCGCTCGTTGGAGACTTACGCGTTACCGTTTCTGGTAGAACTGAGAGTTAACAACACTCTTTTTCTGAAAAGATTTTCCTGATTAAAGGAGCCCACGGGGCAAAAGGAGTTTGATTGTTTGTTTTTGTCTTTTACGAAAAGAAGTGTTTTTTATGAATGTTTGTAATTCATACTGCACTAGAGACTATGACTTAGGAGCGAATGCGTCGCATATCGCCCAAAGGACGTATACTAAACACTCTAGACGATTGAGAGGAGACCGCTCAATTATCATTTCCCAAGTGGCTTAAGGCTCGTAATGTACGGTACTTATTAGCCTTTATTACAATGTTTTACTGTGGTTTGAAGAGAGAAGGACTCTACAGGGGAAACTATCCAGACCCTAATGTTGTCATGCAAGATGGTCCTAATGTTAAGTTTGAAAGGGAATCTATCCTAGATGTTATCATGCATGGATTCATCCTAATGTCTATCATCACCATCCTTGAACAAGGAGGTGAGAATCCTAAGGGAACATGCAAAGGGAAGCAAACAAAGCTAAAATCATTAAGCAGATGAGATAAGAATATAAACAGATGCATATGCAATGCAATGGTACAAGCAGAAGGAGGAAGCCTCAACTTCTAATGCAAACATGGGATGTAAACAAAGATGCACAGAGAAAGCACACAAGCAAAGGGAGGCAAACCTCAACCTTTAATGGAAACATGACAGGTAAGAAAGCAAAGAAACAATCAAGCAAAGGGAGCCAAACTCAACCTTTAGATGCAAGTATGAACCTAAACAAAAGGGTATCTACACATGCAGTTCTATCCTAATGCAGCAAGCAAATCAATCAAACAGGAGGGAAAGGTGTAAACTAGATGAGCAACAAGGAAAACATCCCAAGCTACATCATGTTTAGAGGTGTGTTAACACAAGAGTCCATCCCAGGTTCAACCTCTTGAGGAATGCATAGAATCCAACCAAGGGAAGGATTAGGCTCTCCCAAGAGGGATCCTAAGAATGTAGGACAGATGAGAATGGTGGAAGATCCTAAATGTCAATCTAAGGTTTTGAGTTAGTGTGGATCAACACAGGATGTCCATCAAAGGCTCAACCTCTTGAGGACTGCACGTAATCCAACCAAGGGAAGGATTAGGCTCTCCCAAGAGGGATCCTAAGAATGTAGGACTTGGATGAGGAGGAGAGTATAAACCAAAGGAATATACTATGCCATGGAATTTCCATCCAAGGCTCAACCTCTTGAGGAATACACAGAATCCAACCATAGTAAGGATTAGGCTCTCCCAAGAGGGATCCTAAAGATAGGACTTGGATGAGGAGGATAATATAAACCAAAGGAATATACTATTCCATGGAATGTCCATCCAAGGCTCAACCTCTTGAGGAATTCATAGAATCCAACCAAAGGAAGGATTAGGCTCTCCCAAGAGGGATCCTAAGGATAGGACTAGGCTAAGGATGATAGTATAAACAAAAGGAATATACTATGCCATGGAATGTCCATCCAAGGCTCAGCCTCTTGAGGAATGCATAGAATCCAACCAAAGGAAGGATTAGGCTCTCCCAAGAGGGATCCTAAGGATTAGGCTAAACCTCAATGTTTAGCTCTAAGGGAAGTTCATCCTAAGGGAGCTTAATGGTATGTTAAGTGTTTGAGAATCAACCTACAAAAGTGTCAACCTATGTAATAAGGATTCATGAAAGAATTGGATGCTTAAAGTTGGCTACAAGTTCACTTATGAGGCCAAACTATGAGAAGGTTCAATTATGAACACACAAACTTGGTCAGAAAGTAAAATCTAGGTAAAATAGGAAATCAAATCCTAAAACCCTAATAAAATTTCTAAGAGATCCTAAATGTGTTAGGAGGCCATGGTAGAAATTTTAGAACCAAACTCTAAGTTTAAGGGCATCAACTAAATGCTAAACCTAAAGTTGTGATAGGGAATGTTCAAATGGGAAGGTCCTAAAGAATTCCTTCAAAACCTATCAAGATGGAACCCTAAAAATCCAAGAAAAATATCTAAGGGTCACCTAAGGTGTCTAGAGAAATCATACAAAAAATCAAGAATTGAATCAAAACCATGATCTAGTAATAAAATCAGCAAGCGAATCATGTATTTTTGACATTATTTAAATGACAATTTATATGAAAAACACAAAAAAATCAAAAATGCATCAAAAATGAAAATAAAAGATGCACAAAATTAAAATACAATTTTAATTTCATCCATGATTTTTCTCAGCAATTATTGGCAATTTTTCCTATTTTTAATGAATTAAAAATTAATCAATTAATAAACCATAAAAGAAAATGAATTAAAATGAATTAAATTGCAAGAAAATAACACAACCATCAGATCACAAGACTAGGTCCACTAATCTAACACTCCAGAATGTGCCACGTATATGCTGAAAGGATTAAATGAAACAAAGCTTTTCATTGGGGTTTACGTGGTTCTCAGTTGACTACACCCTACCATACACTCTAATCTTCACCATCCACTCAGAAAGTATTCCGATCTAACAATCCAAGCCTTGCCACGTCACTAAAACCCTAGTCAACCTAATTGGAATTGAATCATGCGCGTTGGATTTACTTACCTAGTCAAAGGAGTAAGGCAGATTGTGTGGCTGGGGAGTCATCTTCCTCAATTCAAATGTGAGATATGGGGGGAAGCTAGCAGTGGTGGCCGGAGAAGACTCCGGTCGTCTTCTCCGGCGAGAGCACCGGTGGCTCTGTCATCAAACACCATGAAACATCACAAATATTATATCAATCTACTCCTTATCTCATGCTGATCACGATTCAAAGATTCATTTATTTTTTCCTCTCAAGAATAGTCCAACATGAAGCCAAACAGAAATGGCACTTCCATAAAAATCATCATAGTCAGCCACGATTCTAATCCTAAATCCATCTAGGCATCAAGAGAAACCTAACCACATGCTTCTAAGGTTCTAATTCAGCTTAAATTAAGAGAAATTGTGAAAGGTAGAAACCTGTTCAGAAGCTTCAATGGAGGCACTACCAAGTGTGAAACCTTGCTCCAAACAATGCAGAATCACTCAGTGATGAATGCTGAAGCTATCTTGATGATTGATTCTTCTTGAAATGGCTTGAATCTCCAAAATCGATTCTCACTCACAAGCTCCAAATTCTCAACTGCTCCAACTGAATTTCCCTCCAAAATGCATATCACTCAATCTGAAAACGATCTAGAGTTTATATACAATCCATTTGGATCCATTTCAGGCCCAATCATGGCCCATACTGTCCAATTCACTTTTCACTTTTTCTTCTATTTTTTCCTTCATGACAGTCACGAAAATGGCCTTGTTTTCCTTCTAATTTGGTTCAAACTCATTGCTAGGAATGTGGTGAGAATGAAGGGACATGATTCATCCCTTGATTTCAATCAATGGATGATATTTGTTATGTAACTTATTCTTGAAGCAACTCCAAAATTGGCCATGAAACAATCTTCAATTTGAAGTTCTAATAATGCCAATGTTTCCAAACCATCAAATGCACTCAAAATATGCAAAAACTTGCAATATTTTGAGCCAATGTAAATTACTTTGAATTTTTCCATTTTAATGCCTTTAAAATGCCTTTTTGTGAAAATTCCTTCAGTCACTCTTCATTACAACCCATATCAATGGATTATTTGTGCTTGGTTGGACAAATAACATCATTTTGAAAAGCTTTCAAGTTGGACAAATCTTCATTTGAGGTATGCAAGTTAGTGAAATGGACCTATAATAAAAAATGACTTGTAATCTCAACTTCCCAAAATACCCCTGACTTGCAAGTATCATATCTTAAGTTCTACAAATCCAAATGAGGACTTGTAGTACTCTTTGGAAAGCTAGGATAATGAGGAAAAACACTCATGTTCATCAAAAGTTAAGGGGAAACATTATTCTAGCTCAAAAATGTCTTGGAAGTTGGTTAATTTTCAAATACCAAAATCACATTCATCTGATGACCTGTAACTTGTCTGCCTCATAACTTGAGTTCTAGAAATCCAATGAATGACTTCTAATACTCAAATTAAAGGTATGAACATGCTCTACAAGCCTCATATTTATGTAAAGATGAGATGAAACTTGTATCTTGAGTTATGTGGTCTTGAATTTAGGCACTGAAATAGGGGATTTTACACTGACAAGCTTAGAAACCCTAGCTCAATAACTTCTCACACTCTTGCACATTGATGAATTGATCTTGAAATGATCTCTTAAGTTTCTCAAAACAACATACCATGATCATAGTTGCTTAGAATTGAGTCTTAATCTCCTCAAGACTCACAGTTGACTCAGGGTTGACCAGGTGAAAACCCTAATTGACTCAGCTTTGACTGTGGCCTCTTGTACTTTGCATAATGACTTGAATAGGATCCACAATGATCCTCAAGACTTCTCATGAGCTATTGTGATGCTTTCCACCTATATCCATGGACCTGCAACTCTCTAATGATTTTAAATTGATCCTTAAGATAGGAGATACAACCACTTCAACCATCCACTTCTTCCATAAGCTTTTACCTTCTTTGATGATTTGATGAGGATGATGAACCTTTACATGCTTGAATGAAGCTTCTTAATTTGGCTTGGCCCTTGGATACCCTCTTCTTGATTAGCACACCCCCTTGATCCCCTGTACATGGATGATAGTATGCATATGCTAATGTTATGCAATGCTATATGAATGCAGTGAAACATAAGCTAGGTAAAGAAAAGGTTGGGAAAATTTTGGGGTGCAACAGAGAGGCATGGTTATAACCAAGAGCATGCAAGCATATGACAATATCGAGCAAAGATTTTAATCAAGGTAAATGGTTACAACCAAAAATGCACAAAGACATTACAATATTATGAAGGGGTTCTTACAAGACCAACATAAGAGGTAAAAACCACTTGAAACATCGTGACAAAGATGAAGGGAAATGAGGTAACAACCACATGTTTAAATGCAAACAATTTTAAATTTAAGAAAGTCACAAATTGAGGCAAGCGTGTAATAAGTTTTAAAAGATGTCAAATGTAACAACATGAGACCAACAATCATGCATTGATGACAAACAAGTACAAGTAGGTATACAAGAAGTGTTACAACAAATCAAGTAAGAAATTCAAGATTCCATGGGGAAACACACACAAGTGTATGGTAACAACAACAAAAAAATCAATCCCTAGCATGTTATGGTTCTATTAAGACACATAAACAAGTAGAATGAAACATGACAAACACATTCAAGAGATTACAACACCAAGAATCATGTTATGAATCACAAAGAAGTTTCAAGGTATACTATTTATGTTCAAGCTTTCACAAAGGCAAGAAAAAAACCCTAAACATGTGATGGTTCTAACAATACACATAAAAAATTATAATAAGGCATGGTAAACATATTCAAGAGGTCACAATATCAAGAATCATGGCAAAGTTCACAGATGAAGTTCAACAGGCCATTTTCACATATATGCATTCACAAAAGCAAGTATGAATATGGTAAGGCAATTAATAAAACATATTGGAGAATTTAAAAATTTTAACAAATATATATATGAATCACACAATATCAATATCACAATAAAAATCAAGTTATGAGTTTGAAAAAGTTCAAGAACACCAAGGTAAAAACCCTAAAAACACATGTTTTTCAAGTGCATCAAAGTCTTTCTAGGATGACAATCCTTGAATTATTTATTCACTCAATGAAATTAGACATGATAAGGAGTAGTTTTCAAAAAGAATGGCATCAATAGCACAAAAATTGAGCAAGTTATGGTCATTGCAAGTTGGTGCACCAAGAGGGCAAAAACTAGGGCAAGACAAGGTTACAACCTAAGGGTCATTTGCGTGAAGGATTGGAACTCAGTCAATTCTTAACCAAATTGAGTGAAACAAAATTTCAAATTGTATATTTTTGAACAAGGAATTCAATGGTACCATTTTTCCATAACATACACCCATAGAAAAATTCGATAGCAACATGGTTTAGGCAAGTTTGGTGACAACCAAAAACGTGAACAGTCATTTGTAGTGGTGTGCTTGGTGAAAAAAGTGTAAAAACATCACATATACATCATATTAAGATGTTAGCACAAAATAAATCAAGATATGCACACATGGTTTGGCAGATTAGATGCAAAACGCAAAAAGTGACTAGGTTGGGCCTAGTTTGTAGCCTAGCTTGTGACCAGAATTTAACAGTTCAAAAAATACATGTTTTGATGCAAGTAATGGTTCATACATGACACATAACATATATAAGACATGTTCAAACAATGTACAACACCAAATCATATCTAAAATTCATGGTAGCATGTGAAATGCAAGTGAAAATTTCATGTTTTCTTGTGTTTTAGGCTTACCTCTTGAAACAAGCTTGACAATAAGAAAAACAAAGATTTTGAATACTCCTCCAAGGTATAAAAATGCTTCTAGGATGATGAGAAGATGCTTCAAATCAAGCTCAAGCAAGTTGATGGGCAGAATGGTTTGTAAGTGAATAAAAACCTCCAAAAACCAATGATTTTCAAAGACAACTCCTTCAATCCTTATTACAGAAGTTTGGATTGGTTATGTACAACTTCTATATGTCAAATATGAAGTGTTAGAGGTCTTAAAGCTCAAGGAAAGGAAAGGGACCAGTGGATGTCCTTTAAAATGCAAAAAAAAATCAACAAAATCAGGTTTTGAGGGTTGACTTTTGGATTGGATGAGTTACTTGCCAAGGTGAGGGTTTGGAAAGCTCTAACATATCATTTTTGATGTGTTTGAGGCTTGGTTTGAGTTTGAAAGTGTTTGGAAAAGGTTTTAGGGGTGAAAGTGCAAAACAATTTTTTTTGTGATTTTGGAAATTTAGTGAGTTTTTGCAAGAACTTTGCAACCAGAAAGAAGAGAGAGTTCTTGCTTGGTTTGATGCTTGA
Source organism: Lathyrus sativus (assembly GCA_963859935.3). Taxonomy (NCBI): domain Eukaryota; kingdom Viridiplantae; phylum Streptophyta; class Magnoliopsida; order Fabales; family Fabaceae; genus Lathyrus; species Lathyrus sativus. Next base: position 647,641,787 of record OZ012738.1, read on the forward strand.
TATGGTGTGTGTTTGTGCATAGAGTAAGCCTCTATTTATAGGCAATGCAAGAATGAGGGCAGACTTGGCATAAGTGGTTTGCAAGGTGGTTTTGTTGAAAAATCTCATGAATCTAGGTATGATTTTGCTCAGCTGGTTTTGCTTGCTTCCAAGGAGGCTTAACCCCTAAAACCAGCTAACTTTGAGCTGTAGGAAGTAACCCTAGAGTGAGCAAGGACAACCCCGTGCTGCAGCCACAAACACTTTCTCCCCTTGTGTACTTTTTGTACTTTTTCTTCTTAAACATGGATTTTGGACAAAAACTTGGATTTTCTTGAAAGATCTTCTGAACTAATTCAATATGCACTCTAACACATCATATCAGAGGTCAATCCATGGTTAGAAATGAAGTTCATAGTTGGAAATCAAGTTTATGTTGAGTTTTGACATGATGACAATAAAGTGTTTAGGCCCAACTTGTCCAATTCGAAACTCTCAGCTCATAAGGGCTATGCAGGAGTTCTTGTACTTTTTGGAAAGAACTCATGGAGCTCTACAACTTTCATGTTTATTGAATTTTCAAATTCCAAGTGGAACTAGGTCAAAAAAAAACCCTCAAAGTTGGCTGAAAACATGCCTAAAAATGCCAAAAACTTAGAATTTTTTTGTTTTCTCCCTCTTGTGATGATTTTGACTATAACTCCAAATCTATACTTTTTTGCCCATGGGTCAGCTTTACACTTTTAAGGTTTGCCAAGACCTTTCCAACAAGCTTTGAACCACCTCATTTGGATGTGTGGTTAGGAAGTTATGGTCTTACCCCTTTCAAAACCCTAATTCCCGACTTTTTTAATTACTCCTCAATCCTTGATCCAATGGTCATGAAACTTCATGGCTAGGTGTAATTCATTATTAGGAACATATTTGCTTCAAACATTGGGTTCAAATTCCTTATGGTCAAAGAGTTGACTTTTCAGTCAAACGAATCGATCGATCGATAACTACCGGATCGACTATTGATCTTCTGGGTCTTTTGAGGTCTTGAAACTTCTTGAGTAGACTTCACTAAGACATATTAGCTTCATGGACCATGATTCCATCATTGGAACATCTTTTAAATCAAAATTCAAACCACAGTCGACTTTTCCTGATCAGAAACCCTAATCGGGGGTCCTGAACTGCACTGTTCTTGATCTTTGGGTGACAACCTCAAATTGGATTCATAGTTGACCCAATGGAGTATCTTTGATGATGTAGATACCTATTTCATGGAGAATCAATCCAAGATATTGATTGATCAACTGTTGAAACCTCGATTCTTGATTGTACGGAACCCTGATTCACCTGTATCTTGACAAAGATAAACTTAAAATAGGTTAAGGTTAGATAAACAAATGAAGATGATCCTAGAATGATGATGAAGATCTAAGGGGTCAAAATTTGGGGTGCAACAACGACAGATTGAAAAACTTCAGCTAGATTATTAGGAACAATAGGTTTTACGATCGAGGTGACCGCTTTGGAGAGGGTCTTCTTGGTAGGAACTCTTTTCTTCTTAGCTATTGGGGTAGCAGAAGGAGAGTTGGATTTTTTTAGAAGGAAAGACCCAGGATTGGGTACTTTCGTCTGACACACTATCTTTCGGAGTCAACGCCTTTTCAAGAACCTACCAAATAACAAGGTAAGTTGACAATAAACGACAAGTGCAAAGAATCACCAAAAATATGTGGTACCTGAGGATTCAGAACTTTCTGTTTCTTTACTAGCCTGGTCGAGGCCAACACAACAGTTGGTTCCTTTTTTAGACCCTGGGGAATAAACACAAATGATTAGATATTGGAAGCGAATAAAATACAGAAGAAAAGCAAAGAATGTACCTTTTTTGAGGTGTCCTCTGTGGCACCAGCTCCTTGGGATTCTCGATAGCTACAGCAATGGTCGAAGCAAGGACTTCACCAGTAAGGAAAACAAAGGCATCGACCATATTCTCTAAGAATATGTCATGTTTAAAGCATTGGTTTTGGTACTCTGCCCACCATACACTAAAACCATCTGTTGTGAAAAAGGATGGTTGAAAAGAAAACACAGGTAACTCAAAGTGTTGAGTCTACCTAGAAAACTGGAAGCAATTCTTGTGGCCTGTCAAGTTTAACCGTCGACCAGCCCACGCGATGTTAGAGGAATGTCGTACCAGGGATTTTGGCAGCAGTTGGCTCAAACCAAATTGTTGGGCCACCAAATTAGGCTAGTAGTTCATGAACCCATAGCCTGTGTTCTCCGTCTCAATACAAAACGAAAACATGGTGGGAGTAAAAACCTCCCTCCGTATGGAATTCGACATTGCTGCTGTTTTTGGCGAAGCACCAGAAAAGGGGTTTCTAAACCATGACGGACCAAACCGTCGATGCACAAAATGAGCCATTCCAAGAACGAAGGTGGTTGCTTCTGCAAACATAGTGAAGTATTTCATAAAGAGAGTTTTGTTGGGAGTTTCCTGCATAGTCATCAAGACGAGTCAAATTCCTTCTATGGGACGGTCATCATTCAGGCGCTGTATTGTTGCAGACAAGGGATAGCCCAGCTGATGTTTGAATATGGCGTTAAGCCAATGCTTTAACAACCACATAGGCCCTGAAACGTTCAAGGCCTTGGTGGTTTCACGAAGGAGTTTTATTCTCAAGGCCGACATACCAAGAGAATGATAGAGAGAGGATAATAGAAGCTTACCCAAAGATACCTGTCGACCCTCGTGTATTTGGATCGTCAGGTTGATATAACTCTTGGCTATTTGTAGAGAGCCATGACAGAAGAGGTAGTAGGACAACCAGAGAGTAAGAAAAGCGATGTGTTCTTCATATGAAACTTCGTTGGAATGTTTATCATGATGGTCCTCTATAAAGTTCTGAAAGCCCGCACTTTCAAAGTTGAAGGTAGTGTATGTCTCCAGGGTCGGATCAAAGGTTTCACCCAGAGGAGAAAGACTCGTGATGGCCGCCACATTGAAGAGCGTCGGCGTCAACATGCCACAGGGGAAATGGAACGTATTAGTCAACCCTTCCCAAAAAAACATCGACGCCAATAGTAAACAAGGGTTGACCCTATGAGCATTCTTGGAGAGTTGAATGGCATCAAAGATGTCAGCTGTCTTCCATTGAGCCTGACGTTTACCCTAGACCTTGTTCAACCAGAAGATGTAATCTTTATTTCCTAAGGTAGGCATCAACCTAAAAATATGGGTCTTTAGCACCATAAACTTTAGGTCGAGGGTACCACCTTTCTGGAAAGCAGGGGGGATGGTGGGAAGAAAGCAATGGGAAAATGCTTGAAGCTCCTCATGGCTAGGTTTGTTAGCAGGGTAGGGCCTATGAAAAGGATGCAACTTTCCAGCAACCGCAAAGGGGATGATCATATGGCGTTTCCAGGTAGCTACCACCGCGTCATCAACGGACATCGGATTGGGAAGGGGCCTAAGGGTGTCAGCTTCAGAGAGAATAAACGCAATAGGGTTTTTTCCAGTAGTGTAAGTGGTGGAAATGGTTGAGGAAGCCATTGAAAGGGAAGGTCAAAGAAATTTTGAGAGCAAGAGCTTGCAGGAAAGAAGAAGCGTGAGAGAAGTTGGAAAAAGAAAACCAAATATGGAAAGAGGCTATTTATAGGCAAGTTGACATGCAATTGAAAAAACAAGGGGCGGTTCCAATTCCAGAGTAAGTGGGAGTAGTTAAAAACCCATAACATTGGGATGCGACCATGCATGTTTAGCTTTCTTGGAAGTCGTGGTGCAGAAATACGCCATTATCACGTCAGACTATGGATGATGCGTGGCTGACTCGACAGAAAAACAATGATGGTGTTGCTAGGTCATTACCAAGACGCAGTCGAAACCTCATAGAACTAAAATGTCAAGTTCCTCAGTCGACAAAGTGCTCAGTCGAAATAGAGTTTTAAGGGGGCATCTAGTTGATTGGAAGTTTTTACTATGGAAAGGCGACACAGAGATTGGCTTGTGGTTCGACGGGATGGAAAAGGTTGTAAAGGGAACGATGTGAGTCGACACCAGCAGAGGGAGTTTTGTGAGTCGACTCAAGCCTATTCCGTCAAAGATGTTTATGTTAGAACACATATTGGTTCTTAGTTATATCTCTATGTTTTGATGATAACACTTATGAAACTTTGTATTAAAAAATTATATACTCTAAATTTGTTCAAGTATTTTTGCTGCAGATATTAAATTTAATATTCTTCTGAAAGAAAAAATGGATTTGAATGTTGAACTACGCAAGGCTCTGAAGTGTCAGAAACATCTCTTAGAAGACTCTGAGTGTTACCTACAAAAGACTCTGAGCGCTGCCTACAGAAGGATCTGAAGCAGAAGCTACAAAAGCATCTGAAGCATAGACTGAAGACTTTGTATGAAGAGTTTCAAGCACTGTTTTTCAGAAGACTCTGATAGTACTATACGCTGCAAGTACTGAGGATCTGATCTCTAAACTCTGCTTTGAGTTCTCTCACTCTGAAGCACACTTGCTGCAACACTCTGATACAACAAACTCTAAAGACATCAAGACTATGATCACTCAAGGCTCTGATGTTAATTGCTGTGAATTAGAAACTTGTTGAAGAAGAATTCAAAGTTATAACTGTTGGTTATGCCAAACGACTCTTTCCTCTTTTATACTAGACACAAGAACACAGGCAAAAAGGATTTCTCTGAACGTTCTAATTCTAGGAAAGGTCAAGTGATGTGAAGACAAAAGGCTACAGTTCTTTTCAGTACACGGTCTTCAAGTGGCAACGTCTTGGACTTCTAAGTCTATATAAGCAAGCCTTCAACAACTTTCTTCAGTTGACGAAATTATCCAAATTCATTGAAAACTCTCTAAAAGCTCTCATACAAATTATTATTCTTTGCTAAATAGTTTTCATAAGCTCTTAAACTTAAGTGTAAATCACAGCTGTGATATAGCATTCTTTGAAGCATTCAAACACTTGTTTAGTTTACATTTGATTGTAAAAGTTCCTTGAGAAGACCAAGTTGTGGTCAGTAGTTCTTGAGAAGACTAAGAACAGTTGTTCTTAGTGGTTTTTATTGTAATCAGTTTGATTATAGTGGATTAAGTCCTTGTAGAGAAAGGAAAATCACTCTTGATAGGGTGGACTGGATTAGTTGAGTTCAACGAACCAGGATAAAAATCTTTGTGTTTTTATTGCCATAATATTTTCTATATACTTATTCAACCCCCCTTCTAAGTATTTTCTCACCTTCAGTTGGCAACAGAGCTCCGGTTCTGTGTGTGCTATCTGTCGCTACTGCGAAAATCGGCGCCGGTTGAACAGAAGAGTCGCCACCGTGCGTTATTTATCCCACGGGAGGGAAAGGAAACGCTCAGAGTAAACCTCGCACAACATGGGAAAGGTATGGTCGTCGCAACCAAAACCTGGGTTCGGGAGTCGGTTACGCAAGGGGAAGGTATTAGCACCCCTCACGTCCGTCGTACTCGACGGGATCCACGCTTGTTTTCAGGTATGGATTGTTACTCTATCTAAACTATAGGTCAGGGGTTAAAAAGAAAATAAAACGAAAATAAAAATGACTCGGCAAAGTATCGCACTTTATGCCTACGTATTCCCGCCTGGAACGAGAAATCAGAGTCAGCGTAGTTCGCCTACCTACGGGAAAGGAGGGAAAGGTTGCTCGCTAGGATATCGCATCCTATGCCTACGTACTTTCATACAGCATGAAAGATCAGAGCAAACGTAGTTCGGGCCACGTACGACACAAGCTTGCCTTGGTTGATTTTATTCCTTCTGAAAAAGGTTTTCTGATTAGCGGTCCCGGCGGACAAAAATGACGCTTTGATGAGTTCACCTTCTTTTACGAAAGAAGTGTCTTTTATTGTGTTTGAAATCTTTATTGTGTTTTTCTGTTTGTTTTGAGAAAGAAAGAGACAGAACTCTAACCTACGGTTGCGAAGGGAATCAAACTATCCTAATGTTATCATGCATGGGTTAAGACCTAGTGTCTATCATGCTCCTCTCTTGCACAGAGAGAAACAGAGATCCTAAGGGATAGGCAGAAACAGAAACAAAACCAGATATATACAGTAAAACAGTAAAATGTATGGATGCAACAGTACAAGCGAGGCAAGGGAGTCCTACTCGACCTCGAACCTAGAAAACAATAGGCGAAAGTGAACAGGATTCACTTTCAACCCAACAGGGTAAACAACAAACAATACAGTCCAGAAAACCAATCAATACATCAGCAATGAAATACAACAAAAATAGACAGCATCAGCAGCTCTGAATCAACATCTGACTTCAAGTAATCTCCAATCAGCTACAGGCTTCACCAAGCATCAGTCTCCATCTTCATGACCTTTAGGCAAGGGCTTTGATCACCATTCTTCCATCTGCAATGGCTTTTCTTCAAGTTCAAACCTCCAGGATGAGGGATCAGTCACAAGAGTGGATTGGGTGTTAAGCAATCAGTTGACTACCAAGGGTGGTGAACAGACTGCTTCTAACACAAAAGACATTTTCTCTCAAGGGTTCTATCTCTTAGACACTATCACCAAGCCTTCCAAAGGAAGGGGGTGAGTGTCTTAGAGAGACTCTGAATCATAGAGAAGAATGGATGCAGACAAGGCAATCCATGTTTGAGAAACAAGCTTTCTAATCTAGAGCTCTACCTAGCTCCTAAACCCTAGTCTCCTCAGCACCTGCTAACAAGAAACTCCTCTCCAACTCTGGAAGTTGATCTTCACTCTCTGGATCTCCAATGGCCTTTATCTCCTCAAGTCTTCAGCTCTCCCAAATCCCCAGACAATCCCCATACCCACACAAGCAAGCAATAATCCCAGAGGGCACACCACACCAGTCAATCAGACATATACAGTACATTAATAGCAGTAGGGGAATCCTGACTTTTCTAAGGGGATCTAATAACTACCCATAGCCCCTATAGTCCCATAGCTAAACTATTCAAACCCTAAGTCCTAAGGGAAATGAATTGATTCTCCTAAGTCATCACCTAAAACCCTAATTTTATCCATGTTATTCATACTTACACTAAGCACCTAAATTTAATTTCTAAAAATGGGAACTAAATTAACTCTACAAGTTTAATGTCTAACCTAAACAACCTAAAAAGAATGGACAAAAAATATTAAAGCATCTAATAGAACAAAAATTAACAAAATCATGCATGAAATGAAACTATTTAAAATGCTATTTATTTAGAAAATATGGGAAAAATATCAAATAAAAAATAAAATGCAATTTTTATTTTTTATAATTTTCTAGACATCTTAAAGAAAATAATGCAAAAAGAATGAATTAAAAATGATTATTTTGCTATTTGTTATGAATTTTAGAAAATGCATGAAAAAATTAAAGAAAATAAAAGAAAATATAATGAAATAAAATGGAGGGGGTGAGAAAAGCAAGAAAAAACAAACTAAGCGCGTTGGGCTTATGAAACTGGGGGGTGTGGATAGCGCTCTGAGCCCAATCCCCCCAACTTAATGAAACGGTGCGTTTGGGATTTCAAAATCTCCCACCAAAACTCAGGTTAAATGAGGACCGTTCGATCCATGGTCAAGTCAATTTTCTTCCCCAGATCCAAAGGCCTGTTGTTGCACCCCAAAATTTGCCCTCACAATACAAGACTTTGTGTTCCAAGAAGGTTCACAAGGTTCACAAAATTCATAATTGGTCAGAAGAGTTGACAATTCCCTCAGACAATGCACCTCCTAAGCAGTGCATCCAAAACTAGGGTTTTGACTTTAATCAGGCTAAATGGACTTCCAAGACTTCAAGTGAGCTTCATAACATCTTATATGTGTATAAGAACCCCCATGTCAAGTTTCAAGACTTTTCTCAAAAGTTTGCTCAGTCAGATGATCAGATAAGTCAAAAGCAGTCAATGCAGTTAAAAGGTCCTGGGATCAAATCCCATCAGGTTCCTTTTCTTCCTTTTTTTTTTTATTTTCTTGTTTTCCATTTAATTTAATTAATTTAAATGTTATTATTTTCTATATCATAATATGTATATATAATATATAATCTAATTGCTCTTAAAGTAATTTTCTAAAAAAAAAATATAAAACTCTTTTTTTTTTTTATTTAAAATTTTATTTGTATAGTTTATATTAATTAAAATAATGTTATGTGATTATTAAAAATAAATTTTTGTATATATATAAACCCTAATTCTTACAAACCCTAAAAATTATTTTCTAAAAAAGATAAAACCTAATTTTAATTTTCTATATAATTCTATGTATATATTTATTATAATTCTTGTAAATTTTTGTAAATAAAATTAAACCTTATAAATACTTAAATGTAAAATTTTGTGAATGTGATTATTGATTATTTAAAATTTATTTTCATCATAATGTGTAAATATTTTTCTTAATAATTGTTAATATATAATTAGAGATAATTAAATTTTTGTAAATGATTAAGAAATTTATAATTATGTTATATTTAGAACTTTATATTATAGTAATTATTTAATCATTTATGTTCCTAAATAAAAATCAAATCTTATGATATTTAGAACTTTATATTATAGTAATTATTTAATCATTTATGTTTCTAAATAAAAATCAAATCTTATGATATTTAGAACTTTATATTATAGTAATTATTAAATCATTTATGTTTCTAAATAAAAATCAAATCTTATGTTTAATCACGTTATTAATTAATTATTATTGCTAATCATATTTTGTTGCTTATTATTATTTTGAAATTTCTATCTTATTATTTTTTCTAACTTTGTCTATTTTTCTCATTATTATTGTTTCAACTAATTATTTTCACTAACTTTATATTTATACTAACCTTATTTAATTTTTCTTATTATTTACTAACCCCAATATTTTATTTACTTATTTGTTATTTTTTTTATTATATTTATTTTGATCATATTTTACTATTTATTTTATTTATTATAATTTTGTAATTGCCTCTTAGATGTAAATTGTAATCATTTAATTATTATTATCATTATGGTTAGTAATTAGGGAGTGCCAATATGTATGATATTTAAAAAAATAAATTAGATCATTTTAAATAAAGATAATTAAAATAAACACGTCACACACGTAAGTCGATTTTAATCGCCGTCTCACTTCCTAAGGATATCCCTCAAGTTGCCTACGAATAATGGTTAAGTGGGGTGTATAAAGCAAGTCCCTCAAAAAGAAAATCATCAAAGTCCCTTATGGTTGCCTTTACGAATCGAGTCCCTTTCGAAAAATGATGATAGTCCCTCCAGTTTGCTTATTACACCCCACAATGGCCTTCAAAAATCCAATTGTCCCTCACATATCCCTTAACATCCAAAGTAAGGACTACCTACTCCATTATAGTAGGGATAGTCTTACTAAGGAAAGGATAAAGAATAAGAAAGACCTTAAAACATTAGGGTAGGCTACTCCTAGATACTTGCTCACTTCAAAACTTTTTCACACTTAAACAAATTTTCAACAAGTTTTCAAACAAGTTCTTAACACATCCTTACATGGATTATTTATTAACTATTCTGAAAATTTTCTATTCACACACTACACTTTCAAAACAATTCAAAAGTGAGCTTAAGTACCTAAGAGCCCATGGATAACCATGGATGAAAAGGGTGCTAACACCTTCCCTTTTCATAACCTACCCCCCGGACCCAAAATATTCTCTAAGGTCTTTCCTGTTCTTTTATAACCTTTCCTTATGGATAAAATAAAAGTCGGTGGCGACTCTTGCTATCCGCAACATTGTTTAAAGTCAGTTCTCCCACCGTGTTACAGAACTGGCGACTCTGCTGGGGATTTATTTAAGAGGGGTACCCTTAGGAATTAAGATCACTTTAAATTGTTTGCCTTGTTTGTTTTATATTACTTGTTGGGGTGCTCTTATGTGTGAAAGGTCCTAACCCGGATCTAGTGTACCTTAGGTAAATGGCAATAGACCAAGGAAACTGTACGACGTATATCGATACGGTTGATCTGGTGGCCATAGTTAGTGCGACTTCTTGGTTGGTGCTTATATTCCTTAAGTCAAGTTGAGGATAATATTGAGGCTGCCATATGTTGTCAATGCACTAACTGACTTTTAGAACCCTAGTTAACTCATCTTGGCCTTTAGAAAGTAGTGAGGTAACCGGCTTTGGTGCAGACTGAAGTTGGTTGACACTCGATACTACGCTCATTGAGATCTTAAACTTGGAGGGTTTTGGTTGGCAAGTAAGTTGCCTTCTGATCAACCACCCTTGTGAAGGATCAATGATATTGAGATCCCTTAGAACCCGGTTACTTTTGTAGGACAGGATGAACCATCTAACTTCAGGGGAGGGTACTTACCTTTAAACCTCATGCAAGCCTTTAAACCTAGGGCAATTGTGTGACTTGTTTGTGTGTGCCACATGTTTGTGATTGAACATAACATCATGACATCATCATGCATCATGAGCATATCATTTTCCCTAACCATTTCAAGGACCAAGGGATTTATTTTTGTTCTTTGTTGCAGGTCATGGCTTCTGCTCGTAGAAACACCATCAGGATCAACTTTGTAGGGATACCTCCCAAGCTCAAAGAGTTGGTTTCCCAAGTGCCTGATCATTCCCAGTTCAACAAGAGACATGGTCACTTATTGGATCTAGTTACTTCAGGGTTCAGTGAAGACATGATGAGTGTGCTGTTTCAGTTCTTTGACCCTAAGCACCATTGCTTTACATTTCCTGATTATCAGCTGGTTCCAACCATGGAGGAGTTCTCTAAACTTCTGGGTATACCTGTTCTTGATCAGAAGCCATTCACAGGCTTAGAGAAGGAGCTTAAACCAGAAGTTATTGCTGCAGCTCTACATCTGAAGAAGTCTGACATTGTTCTAGAGACGAGAAGCGGAGTCAAGGGTATTCTTGCCAAGGTATTAGTGGATAAAGCTCAAATGTTCTTGAAGGCTATGAGCTACGATGCTTTTGAGGAGATCTTAGCCTTATTGATTTATGGCTTAGTGTTGTTCCCCAATCCTGATCAGTTCATAGACGTTCATGCCATCAACATATTCCTGAGTCACAATCCAGTGCCTACCTTACTTGGAGACATCCTACATTCTCTTCACACCCGTACTACAAGGGCAAGAGGAACTTTGATGTGCTGCATACCTTTACTTTCTAGGTGGTTTATTTCTCACCTTCCTCGCTCAGTAATGAAGAATGAGCAAGGGTTCAGATGGTCCAAGAGGATCATGTCACTTTCTCACTCAGACATCCATTGGTGCTCCAGATCTATGGAGAATGTCACCATCATTGACCGTTGTGGGGAGTTTCCTAATGTGCCACTTCTAGGCATAAGAGGAGGCATCACCTACAACCCATCTCTAGCTTTACGACAGTTTGGTTACGCCCGGAGCGATGGTCCACATGACATGTTGATTCAGGGCATTGTGTTTGATTACGACAACGATCTTCAGGGTTACCGTCAGAGATTCATCCGAGCTTGGGGAAAGGTAAACAGGATTGACAGCAAGACACTGGGGCCTAAGTACACTATTCCTATGGAGGCTTATCTCAGATGGGTACGATCTCGTGCTCAGACACTCATGATGCCATATCCTGCCGTCCTACCAGTTACCATGGAACCTGTTGCTGAAGGAGACACAGCTTATACCATCCTTCACCCAGACATGCCTACTGATATGGAAGACTTGCAGAGATCATGGATCCAACTGAAAGAGCAAAGGGATACTTTCGAGGCTCATTACAAAGCAAGCCAAGCAAGGATCCTAGAGCTAACAAAGCTACTTCATGAGGAACGAAACCTCAACTCATACCTCAACACAAAGAGGAAACGTCCATGGGAGACTTAAAACCCCATCTTTTGTACTTATTTCGTTTTCATTTTTTGTAAGCCTAAAAGGCAAAACAAGTTATTACTAATAAAAAGTTACTTTCTTGTTTGTTTAAGCAAATTTAAATCCTGCGGTCCTTGAAAACATTGCATATGCATTCCCATATCATTGCATCACAGGTTTATAATTGTGCACAGGTTTCTCATCTTCTCGCTGTTTATTTCAGCAATGGCTCTTGAACAATCAGTTAAGGATCTCCAGGCACAGAATGCACAGTTCCAAGAGCTGATCCTGAACCTATCCAAGGGGCAGGATGAATTGAAGACACTGCTGGCCAAGAAGACTAAGAAGGCTAGAAGGTCTGCTGGGTTGCTCAACATGGGAAGAAGGTTCAAAGGTCCTGTCAAGACCAAGGAACATGTTGAAGACTATGAATCTGAAGAATCTGAGCAGGAGAGAGGCAGTCTCCACAACACTATGGGGGACTCTGATTCTGAGGCTAACTACTACCATGGGCCTAACGAAGACAAATTCAAGATGCTGGTGGATAGAATGGATGCTATGGAATTACAGAAATCATCTGGGCTGGATTTTGAGGATTTGAGCTTGATATCTGGGGTGGTCATACCCATTGGGTTCAAAGTTCCTACATTTGTTGTCTATGATGGGGTCTCTTGTCCCAAATTGCATCCGAGGTCTTATGTCAGAAGAATGCAACCCCACACTGCTGATAAAAAGTTGTGGATCCATTTCTTTCAAGAGAGTTTATCTGGAGCTCAGCTAGAGTGGTATTATCAGTTGGAGAGCGTCAACATCAGAGATTGGAACGACCTTGCTGAAGCTTTCTACAAGCAGTATCAATACAATGCTGACTTAGCCCCCACTCGCATGCAGCTTCAAAGCATGTCTATGGGTGCCAAAGAAAGCTTTAAGGAGTATGCTCAGAAGTGGAGAGACTTAGCTGGAAGAGTTCAACCCCCTTTGACTGATAGGGAGTTGGTTGATATGTTCATGTGTACGCTGAATGGTCCGTTTTACAGTCATCTCATTGGAAGCTCATCATCTGACTTCACTGAGTTGATCATGACAGGAGAGCGAGTAGAGAATGGTATCAAGAGTGGTAAGATCCAAGTGGGCACTTCTTCATCAGGTGCTGCAAAGAAGCCTCCCACTGGGAAGAAAGAATCTAATGCTACGTATGGTCAGCCTGATCGTAACAGAAGGCATCAGTCTGTTAGTGCAGTTCATATTTCAAATCCAACTCCTGCAACAACAGAGCAGCCTCAAGGCAACCAACAGAGGGCTAGAAGACAGTTCACGAAGATCAACATGTCAATGGCTCAGGCATTGCAACACTTGTTGAAGGCTGAACTTATTACCCTGAGGGAGGCTCCTCAGAATCCCAATGTTATCTCTCCCAAGTACAATCCCAATGCACGATGTGCATATCATTCAAACTGTCCAGGACATGATACTAATAACTGCTGGGTCTTGAAGAACAAAATTCAGGATATGATTGATGCTGGAGAAATTGAGTTTGATCCACCAGGTACTCCAAATGTGATTACAGCTCCAATGCCAAATCACGAGAAGACTGTCAACGCCATTGATGAAGATATTGATGAAGATCTGCACGTCTATTCAGTTATGGAGTTGAGCACACCATTGTCTGTTATCAAAAAGAGGTTAGTACAAGCTGGGATCTTTCCAGGTTGTCATGAAGATTGTCTATATTGTACCTATAAGCCGGATAGTTGCTTCATTTTGAGAGATGGGATTCAACGTCTCATGGATAAATATACTATAGTGTTTGAAAGAAGACCAGCATCTGTAGAAAGTATGGTGGATCATCTGACTCAGGGTAAAAAGATTGAAGAGGTTGACATGGTTGACAAAGTACCACTAAGAATCACTTCAAAGGGTCCCATTAAAATCACTCATCAGGGCCCAATCCAGATCACTGCTGAAGGTCCTGTGAAAGTTGTTGCTGAAGCCAGAGTAGTTCCTCTGATCATTACCACTCCTGGTCCTATTCCTTATACATCTGACAAAGCTGTGCCTTGGCACTATGGGTCTGATGTTTACATCCATGGTGTCAAGCAGGAGCCTTTACCTGATATGCCTGTTGACATTGATAATATTGCTGGACCTAGCAAGATCACCCGTAGTGGAAGAGTCTTCTCTCCTCCATTTGCTTCTAAGAGTGCAGTTACTCCTGCTGTTACTTCCACCACTGATGCTCGGGGCAAGGGTCCTGTTATTGAGCCTGTATCTACTGATGTGCCAGCTGCTGATGACCTCTCTAAGCAGATGGAAGAAGTATTGAAAATCATTCGTAAGAGTGATTATGATATTGTTGATCAGCTGGGGCATACTCCCTCAAAGATTTCTATGCTCTCCCCGTTATTATGTTCTGAGGCTCATGCCAAGTCATTGATCAAGTTTCTAAAGGTGGCTCATGTACCCAGTGCAATTTCTGTGGACCAGTTTGAGAATTGTGTTGCTCACCTGACCTATGACAACGGGTTAGGATTTTCTGATGCTGACTTGACCCCTGCCAAGAGGGATCATAACAGGGCCTTGCATATTTCAATTGAATGCAGGGGCACTACCCTGTCTCATGTGCTGATAGACAATGGTTCCTCTCTGAATGTGTTGCCTAAGGAAGTCCTGAACAAGCTGAGTCCTGAAGATACGGTATTGAAGCCCAGTAATATTGTGGTAAAGGCTTTTGATGGTTCTAGAAGAGTAGTGCATGGGGAAATTGATCTTCCAATCAAGGTTGGTTCTCAGGTGTTCACTGCTACATTCTATGTGATGGATATTCGTCCTTCGTACTCATGTCTGCTTGGTCGTCCCTGGATCCAGGGGGCAGGTGCGGTGACCTCCACATTACATCAAAAGTTGAGATATCCGGTGAATGGAAAAGTTGTTACTGTCTTTGGAGAGGAAGAATACTTTGTCAGCCATGTAAACACTTTCAAGTATCTGGAAGTAGAAGGTGAATACATTGAAACTCCATGTCAGTCATTTGAAGTGGTTCCCTGGGCTGTTAAGGATTGTGTGACTCCTCCTGCTGTGAAGAAGGTTCCTGTGGTCATCAGAAACCCTCCAACAATGGCAATGGCCTCCCTCAATGATGCAAAAGCTATGGTGGAAGAAGAGTCCCAGAAGGCTGTCCGTCGTGCCCGTGCTGTTCGTATCACCAATCAAGGGGTTATCAATGCCGTGGGAGATCAAGATGAAGACTACAACTTGGAGGCATGGATTCTTCCTACTGTGGGTGCTGGACTCAATAATTGGACAGCTGAAGATGTTATCCCTATCTCCTTTAGTCAGGAGTAAATACTATTACTGTGTTATGTTTTTAAATTTATAATTTCTGGAACAATTAAAACTTTCAAGCCATGTGCCTTACCCGGGGCACAATGGTGTGCTTGTTACGGGTTGTCATCTCATTTGCATACTTCATTCGATAAAATCAGTGGACGTTTCGTTTTCGTAAATATTGTGTTCCTTGTCTTTCTTTTTCTTTTATTTTTGCTTTATCAGCTATGTGTTCTTACACACACCCACGTCACTAAAATGCCGATCCTCATCCACTCTGGATCCAATTGATAACAGTTCTACTATTGCCAATTACAATTTCGAGAATCCGATCTATCAAACTGAAGACGGAAACGAGGACGATTGTGAAATATCTGTAGGGCTTGCTAGGTTGTTACAACAAGAAGAGAAAGCTATACAGCCACATGAAGAGCCAGTCGAAGTTGTGAATCTGGGAACTGAAGAAAACAGAAAAGAGGTCCAGATAGGGGCTGATTTAGACAACACTGCTCAGCATAAGAATGCAGGGGCAACATATCAGCGTGCTATGGTGGCTTTGTTTCATGATATGATTCATCATGAGATAGAGGTATATGTGGATGATATGATAGCCAGGTCTCAGAATGAAGAACAACATCTTGATCATCTGCACAAGTTGTTTGAGAGGTTGAAGAAATACAGGTTGAGATTAAATCCAAACAAGTGTACTTTTGGAGTTAGATCTGGAAAGCTCCTGGGTTTCATTGTCAGTGGAAAAGGTATTGAAGTGGATCCTGCAAAAGTGAAAGCTATACGAGAGATGCCAGCTCCCCGTACTGAGAAGGAGGTTAGAGGTTTCTTGGGACTACATTGCAAGATTTATTTCCCAATTAACTACCATCTGTGAGCCAATCTTCAAGTTGTTGAAGAAAGATCAGGTGATGGAATGGAAGGATGAGTGCCAGACTGCCTTTGATGAAATCAAGAGATATTTGCTAGAACCTCCAATTTTAATGCCACCAGTTGATGGAAGACCCTTGATTATGTATTTAACAGTATTAGACAACTCAATGGGGTGTGTATTGGGGCAACATGACGAGTCTGGTCGAAAAGAGCAGGCAATATACTACCTTAGCAAAAAGTTTACCGATTGTGAAACAAGATACTCACTGCTCGAGAAAACTTGCTGCGCTTTGGCATGGGCTGCTCGCCGACTAAGACAGTATATGTTGACCCATACTACCTTGTTGATTTCAAAAATGGATCCAATCAAGTACATATTTGAGAAACCTGCTCTTTCCGGAAGAATTGCAAGATGGCAAATGATCTTGACGGAATATGATATACAGTATACTACCCCATTCTCCTTAGTCTATGGTATGGAAGCAGTTCTGCCTATTGAAGTTCAGATCCCCTCCTTGAGAATTATGAAGGATGCAGGCTTGGATGAAGATGAGTGGATTCAGACTCGACTTGACCAGATAAATTTGATTGATGAGAAAAGGTTAGCAGCAGTTTGTCATGGCCAGATGTACCAGAAACGGATGATCAAAGCTTTTAACAAGAAGGTTAAGCCAAAGGTATATCAGGCTGGTGACTTGGTAATCAAGCGTATCATATTACCACAGGGTGATCCTAGGGGCAAGTGGACTCCAACATATGAGGGACCATTTGTAGTCAAGACAGTGTTCTCAGGAGGTACCATGATACTGACTACAATGGATGGTGAAGACTTCCCACAACCTGTAAACGCAGACATAGTTAAAAAATACTACGCATAAAAAGAGACCCGCTAGGTTGACAGGCCTAGGCAAAAATAAGGGCATCCCGGCAAACCAAAAGGGTTTGGGCAAAAATTAGGGATATATATATATAAAAAGATGTACACCCGGCAAGTCGAAAACCTGAAAAGGCGGCTTGGGCAAAAAAGGGTATCCCGGTGGATTGAAAACCTGAAAGGGCAATCCAGGCAAAAGTTAGGGATTAAAGCGTATGACTATGTCTCGTTTGGATCACTCATGAAACTGCAACCAGTTGTACTACTTACTCAAGCTCAAACAGATAAAGCTCAATCCAATCGTTTCCGTCTCAACAGCGAGAAGATGAGATACTTGAGTGGCAATAGTAGAATTGAAACTCAATAGGATTATTTCCCACATAGCTGATTCTTTTTGTAAAACTTCATGACAAAATTCTCTTACTAGGGTTTATGTCTCCTTGTACAAACTTACCCGTGTATGAGTCACTTTTGATATAAATAAACTCCATCTTTTGAATCCAGATTTACTTTTACCCTATTTACATAAGCGAAACGTCCATTGGTTGTGTTTGAATGTATGTATGCCTTTGAATATGATTGATGTTTACCAGAAATGCAGGTATGCTTTTAATATGATTGATGTTTACCAGAAATGCATGAAAATGCAGTAATAGTATTTACTAAGGACGAACGAGGGAAGGATTTCAACGAAGCTTCGCCGGTTCATCTTTACAAGACAATTACAAACCATCAGTAGGACTAATCCATTTTCACAAAGTCTAATCTCCCCTGGAATTTATATCCATCTCTTTTATCCTCATACGGATATACGGGAAATTACTTTCCAATAAGGGCACGATGAACGAAGACGGGATGTTATACTTATCCTACTATCAAACGAAAACGAAGGTTATCTATACCCTACTATCCCCAACAACGGGAGATTATCTATACCTTGTTATCCCCAGCAGACGGAGGGTTATACATTCTTCAACAAATCGGGATTTATTTTCCTTGGCCAACAGTTGTTATACAAGGATATCCAGACACTTCCAGCAGTGTCATATCATACATACATCATTTACATCATACCATAACATATATGTCTATAGTACATTACCTAAGTGCATCATGTCATACATGCATACATAAAGCATAAACTAATGTTGTTATACAGAATGCTACCTTGTTTTCAGGTTAATTATCCAACAAACAATCTTATGATCTTTGGGACTGCTTTATTGTAACCTCAGGGTTACTTTATCCTCCTGATGAGCTTCTTATTACTTTGGGACTGCTTTATTGTAACCTCAGGGTTATTTTATCCTCCTGATAGCCTCTCATGACTTCAAGACTGCTTTAGAGTATTCATTGCTCTATCCTGAAATCATCCTATTACTTCAAGACTGCTTTAGAGCTATTCATTGCTCTATCCTCATGAGGTCATATTACTACTTCAAGACTGCTTTAGAGCTATTCATTGCTCTATCCTCCTGAAGCCATCTAATTATTTCAAGACTGCTTTAGAGTTATCCATTGCTCTATCCTCCTGAAATTACATTATTATTTCAAGACTGCTTTAGAGCTATCCATTGCTCTATCCTCCTGAAATCATTACTTCAAGACTGCTTTAGAGCTATTGATTGCTCTATCCTCCTGAAGACATATCACGTTATTATTTCAAGACTGCTTTAGAGTATTCATTGCTCTATCCTCCTGAAATTACATTATTATTTCAAGACTGCTTTAGAGCTATTCATTGCTCTATCCTCCTGAAATCATTACTTCAAGACTGCTTTAGAGCTATTGATTGCTCTATCCTCCTGAAGACATATCACGTTATTATTTCAAGACTGCTTTAGAGCTATTGATTGCTCTATCCTCCTGAAGACATATCACATTATTATTTCAAGACTGCTTTAGAGCTATTGATTGCTCTATCCTCCTGAAGACATATCACATTATTATTTCAAGACTGCTTTAGAGCTATTGATTGCTCTATCCTCCTGAAGACATATCACGTTATTATTTCAAGACTGCTTTAGAGTATTCATTGCTCTATCCTCCTGAAATTACATTATTATTTCAAGACTGCTTTAGAGCTATTCATTGCTCTATCCTCCTGAAATCATTACTTCAAGACTGCTTTAGAGCTATTGATTGCTCTATCCTCCTGAAGACATATCACGTTATTATTTCAAGACTGCTTTAGAGCTATTCATTGCTCTATCCTCCTGAAATCATTACTTCAAGACTGCTTTAGAGTATTCATTGCTCTATCCTCCTGAAATTACATTATTATTTCAAGACTGCTTTAGAGCTATTCATTGCTCTATCCTCCTGAAATCATTACTTCAAGACTGCTTTAGAGCTATTGATTGCTCTATCCTCCTGAAGACATATCACGTTATTATTTCAAGACTGCTTTAGAGCTATTCATTGCTCTATCCTCCTGAAATCATTACTTCAAGACTGCTTTAGAGCTATTGATGGCTCTATCCTCCTGAAGACATATTACATTATTTCAAGACTGCTTTAGAGCTGTTGATTGCTCTATCCTACTGAAGCCATTCTATTACTTCAAGACTGCTTTAGAGCTATTGATTGCTCTATCCTCCTGAAGCCATTATTATTTCAAGACTGCTTTAGAGCTATTGATTGCTCTATCCTCCTGAGGTCCGATTTATCACTTCAAGACTGCTTTAGGGTTATCATTATTGATCGCTCTATCCTCATGAAGACATGCTGTTACATCAGTATTACTCCAGACTCCTGACAGCTCTCATTATACTACTGAAGAACTTTCCCCTAGTGGCATCTTTAAGCCCACTCAATCATGTTCAACCAACCATCAATATCACTCCATGCACTGGTGAGTGCAAATTTTTGGGCTTTTGTGTTCAATCCCCTTCAACCTTCCAGGTTACGACTGGCAAATATACCAATCTAACCCCTCAGGTTTCAGAAAATTGAACAGGGGCAGCTGTTGCACCCCAAAATTTGCCCTCACAATACAAGACTTTGTGTTCCAAGAAGGTTCACAAGGTTCACAAAATTCATAATTGGTCAGAAGAGTTGACAATTCCCTCAGACAATGCACCTCCTAAGCAGTGCATCCAAAACTAGGGTTTTGACTTTAATCAGGCTAAATGGACTTCCAAGACTTCAAGTGAGCTTCATAACATCTTATATGTGTATAAGAACCCCCATGTCAAGTTTCAAGACTTTTCTCAAAAGTTTGCTCAGTCAGATGATCAGATAAGTCAAAAGCAGTCAATGCAGTTAAAAGGTCCTGGGATCAAATCCCATCAGGTTCCTTTTCTTCCTTTTTTTTTTTATTTTCTTGTTTTCCATTTAATTTAATTAATTTAAATGTTATTATTTTCTATATCATAATATGTATATATAATATATAATCTAATTGCTCTTAAAGTAATTTTCTAAAAAAAAAATATAAAACTCTTTTTTTTTTTTATTTAAAATTTTATTTGTATAGTTTATATTAATTAAAATAATGTTATGTGATTATTAAAAATAAATTTTTGTATATATATAAACCCTAATTCTTACAAACCCTAAAAATTATTTTCTAAAAAAGATAAAACCTAATTTTAATTTTCTATATAATTCTATGTATATATTTATTATAATTCTTGTAAATTTTTGTAAATAAAATTAAACCTTATAAATACTTAAATGTAAAATTTTGTGAATGTGATTATTGATTATTTAAAATTTATTTTCATCATAATGTGTAAATATTTTTCTTAATAATTGTTAATATATAATTAGAGATAATTAAATTTTTGTAAATGATTAAGAAATTTATAATTATGTTATATTTAGAACTTTATATTATAGTAATTATTTAATCATTTATGTTCCTAAATAAAAATCAAATCTTATGATATTTAGAACTTTATATTATAGTAATTATTTAATCATTTATGTTTCTAAATAAAAATCAAATCTTATGATATTTAGAACTTTATATTATAGTAATTATTAAATCATTTATGTTTCTAAATAAAAATCAAATCTTATGTTTAATCACGTTATTAATTAATTATTATTGCTAATCATATTTTGTTGCTTATTATTATTTTGAAATTTCTATCTTATTATTTTTTCTAACTTTGTCTATTTTTCTCATTATTATTGTTTCAACTAATTATTTTCACTAACTTTATATTTATACTAACCTTATTTAATTTTTCTTATTATTTACTAACCCCAATATTTTATTTACTTATTTGTTATTTTTTTTATTATATTTATTTTGATCATATTTTACTATTTATTTTATTTATTATAATTTTGTAATTGCCTCTTAGATGTAAATTGTAATCATTTAATTATTATTATCATTATGGTTAGTAATTAGGGAGTGCCAATATGTATGATATTTAAAAAAATAAATTAGATCATTTTAAATAAAGATAATTAAAATAAACACGTCACACACGTAAGTCGATTTTAATCGCCGTCTCACTTCCTAAGGATATCCCTCAAGTTGCCTACGAATAATGGTTAAGTGGGGTGTATAAAGCAAGTCCCTCAAAAAGAAAATCATCAAAGTCCCTTATGGTTGCCTTTACGAATCGAGTCCCTTTCGAAAAATGATGATAGTCCCTCCAGTTTGCTTATTACACCCCACAATGGCCTTCAAAAATCCAATTGTCCCTCACATATCCCTTAACATCCAAAGTAAGGACTACCTACTCCATTATAGTAGGGATAGTCTTACTAAGGAAAGGATAAAGAATAAGAAAGACCTTAAAACATTAGGGTAGGCTACTCCTAGATACTTGCTCACTTCAAAACTTTTTCACACTTAAACAAATTTTCAACAAGTTTTCAAACAAGTTCTTAACACATCCTTACATGGATTATTTATTAACTATTCTGAAAATTTTCTATTCACACACTACACTTTCAAAACAATTCAAAAGTGAGCTTAAGTACCTAAGAGCCCATGGATAACCATGGATGAAAAGGGTGCTAACACCTTCCCTTTTCATAACCTACCCCCCGGACCCAAAATATTCTCTAAGGTCTTTCCTATTCTTTTATAACCTTTCCTTATGGATAAAATAAAAGTCGGTGGCGACTCTTGCTATCCGCAACATTGTTTAAAGTCAGTTCTCCCACCGTGTTACACCTGTGAGTCGTCTTCTTCCTCCACTCGTCTAGGGTTTCAGTCCCCACTTCCATGCATGAGAATTTCACACAATCTTTCTCCATGATTTCTTGATGAAAACGAAAAATTCCAAGCCCTAAAATACTCTATGAAACTCCAGTAATCCATGCCTAGTTTTAGTTTTCCCTAACTCTCATTGCACACTCCAAACAGAGAGCACGAAATTCAGAACACACCATGCTTGCCTGAGGTCAAAGTTACCAGAACTCAAACCTGATGATCAACAGATATTCTACATGCTTGCCTCATTATTCTATGCTTCAACACATTGATTATAACTCAACATACAGCTTATTATCGAAGCCAACAGAAATGGTAACCTGTCATTGATCTCCATGAATCTATCCCTAAACTTCAAGAATTGATCCTCTAGGGTTTCTAAACAACATTATCCTAACCACATGATCTCTACCAGCCAGAATAGTGAGATTCGAAGAAATCTACATACCTTGCACTTGATGATGGTGATGGTAGCTAGACCTCAATTCCACCTTTGATACTTGCTGAAAACAATCTCCAATGAATGAATATGCTTCTGTTTGCAGTGATTTGTGCTGAATCCTTGTGAATCATGCTATTCCATCCTTCATGCAAGTTGGAATTTCAAACTGAATCTCTTCACACAGCCACGAATTCCCTCCAATCTTTTGTGCCAATTAATCCATGATGTTAGTAGATGATGATAGTGACAGAAGTTAGAATGGTGGAAGAAGTTTCAATGGGTTTTGGATGAAAATGCCACTTGGAGTGATGAAGTGGATAGGTATGATCCTTGATCAATTCAATCACTTCTTGGTGTGAATCCTAGGGTTTGAATGATGATGATGATGATTCAATCCAAAGATGTGAGAATTTTGAGAGGTTTGTGAGAGTTTGAGTATCTTATGGAAGAATAAGAAAATGGATGAAAATGGAGATTTTTGACAAATGGGAGCACCAACCCTTGCATGATTCAGCTTGCATGAATATATAGGTTGCATTAGAACCTCCTAGAACATTGGAGAAATTTCCCTTTACACTTTCCCTTTCAATTTGGATTATGTTACTTTTAATTCAAGCAACCATGGATAACTCACAAATCATGACCTAAGCTCAAAATTCCACTTTAGCCAATGTCTTTAGAATGCTTTTTCCATTCAAAATGACCTATAATTTTGCATCATTTGGCCAAGATATAAAAAATACCATTTTTTAAGCCATTTTCCTTCATTAAATTCACCAATTTTGAAATCTTGTGCTATGGACATTTCCAATCTCTCATGGTCACTTTTCTAGACTCAAAATGTCATTTGGAGCAAGTTTGATGTTGTAAGTTTTTCCATTTGAGGCCTCCTTGTATGAGTTTTGGACATAGGTTAAAATGACCTGTAATTCACAAATGACCAAAATACCCTTTGCTTGCCAAGACCATAAGTTGAGTTATACACATCATATGAAGGCATACTATACCATTCTAGAAAGCTAAGACAATGAGGAACAATTCTTATGTTGACCAGAAATTCATTTGGAATCTCCTTGAGGGGAAAAACTAGCTTGGAAGTCAAGTCACTTTCACAGACAAAATTTCAGATACCTCAGATGACCTGTAACTTGCAAGGACCATAACTTGAGTTCTACAAATCTCCTTGATGTCTTCCACCACTCAAATTAAAGGTCTTGAGATCCTCTACAAGTTTCATGTTGGCCAAGGATCCATTTGAAGCTTGCATTTTGACTTATCTTACTTGGAAACTTGACCTAAACTAGGGGATTTTACACAGAAACCCTAATTTAGAGACTCCTCTTCTCCTTGATTTCTCTTGAATTCTTCTTAGCATAACAACATATCCTTGTTCTCCATGTCAAATGATGAATCCCACATCCATTCAATAGACCTGAATGCCCTTAAATCAATCAATTGACCTAGGGTTGACCTAGGGTTGACCCAGATGAAACCCTAGTTGACTGTCTTCAACTGCAATTCTTCTGATCACCTCAACAACTTATTTTCCTCCCCAAATGACTTTCTAAGCCTCTCATGAAGTCTTAGGTGCTCTCCATGCCCTCCATTCATAGCTCTCAACCCCCCTGTTGACCCTCAGATGCCCTCAGATAGGGGATAGGCTCAAGGCTTGATCTGCTGAACTCTCTGCTCTCAAATTCTTTTCTGATGACTTGAATGAGATGGAATTAGGATAATAACCTCTTGATAGGCCTCTAGAGATGAGAATAATGATTGGTCCCCCTGTTGTATGACTTGTTATGCTTATGCTATGCAGATGAGTAACCTATGTACATGACTCTATATGCAAATGCTAATGACATTGAAACATAAACCAAGTGAATAAGGTTGGGCAAATTTTAGGGTGCAACAGCTGCCCCTATTCAAGCGACTTGGACCCGATTGGGTGAAGAGCCCGGAGCCTTCAGACATTCGCGGTACGAGACGGTTGAATATTAGGAACCCAGAAATTTGCCAACCGCAGAAATAAACCACGCTCCTGCTTGGGGAACGACATTCATCAGCTGAATATGACTGTTATGGCAACCCACTGATCTCGTGCGACCGTGTTGGGGATTCTCCTTGTCATCCTGAAAAAGATTAAATCATCGGAAATTTCGTTCTTTGCTTGTCCACGTCAGGACTCTATCTGCTGTCAACACGAAGAGAGCTCAGCTAAAACTTGTCCACTTTAGGACTCCGCTTGCTGTTAACCCAGAAAATCTCGGCAACTCCGCTGGGGAATAATTTGTCTACCTTTCCATAAACTGAATCGTCCCCGTTAGGAATAACACCCTTCCGCGTTAGGAATATCCTCGTCTGGACCCGTCCACGTTAGGACTCCTTCCTTCCACGTAAGGAACCACGTCTTCTTTCCACGTAAGGAAACCAATTTTCTTCTACGTAAGGAATTCAACTCTCAATCTGTCCACGTAAGGACTCCAACCTTTCTGAATCTGTCCACGTCAGGACTAAACTTTCCATCTTTCCACGTCAGGAATCAATCTTCTTTCTATATCGACCTGTCCACGTAAGGACTCCAATACCACTTGACATGTCCCCGTCAGGACCCCACTCTTTCCATGTAAGGAAATCATCATTCTTCCACGTCAGGAATCAACTTTTCTCGAATCTGTCCACGTAAGGACCCCAATTTTTTCACATAAGGAATCTATCTTCTTCTTCCACGTTAGGAATAACTCCTTTGATCTGTCCGCGTCAGGACTAAACTTGATACGTCCGCGTGAGGACTCGATCTTTCCGCGTAAGGAAACCCATTTTTCCACGTAAGGAATCTCCTCTTTCCTCGTAAGGAATAAACTTCTTTTCCGAATCTGGAATTGACCTCTTTTCCCATGTAAGGAATAGACTTGTCCACGTCAGGACCCCTCTTTCGTCTTGATTTGTCCATGTCAGGATTCAGGCATCTTCGACCTACTGAGGGAATAAGGCTTGTCCACGTAAGGCCGCCCACTTCTGAAGAAATCCCGTCAATATAGGAATAAATTGTCCACGTCAGGACTTAGTTCTCCATTGATCCCTACCCACAAACTTCTTAGCACCGACGTGACAGCGACTTTGGGGCGGACTCTACTGGGGACATCTGGGAACCCAACTACCGGATGCCTGCTCTGGTAACCGGAGGCAACTTCTGAAACTCTGATTCATGAAACCCTTTTGATGACAAATACCTCTGCTTGGGAATAAAGAGACTTATCCTAGTAACTCTGTGGGGTATACTGCCGAAACTGACATTATCATTGGGTGTCTCATGCCGAGATCTTGAGTGTTTGGTAGTTCATTTGAGCAAGAGCTCTCTCCACCTGAACTGCTGTAGTACAGGAACTGCTTCAACACAATAAATGCTGAAGGTAATGCCGACTCCGCCGGGAATAGCCGGATGCTATAGAATTATTCCAGCAAAATAAATGCTGGAAGGGTGAAGTCAACCATGCTGGGAAGTTGAGAGTTCGCACCAAATACCCTGGTGAGGTAACCCCCTGCTGAGGAATATAACTTTGCTGAGGAATAGCAGGTATGCCAAGTATGATTGGACTTCTCTGCTGGAGAGTGAACTGATATTACACGGTATCCCTGACGAAATAGCTGACAGGATCCGCCACCAACTCTGCTGGGGGGAGAGTCTTGATCTCCGGGTTCCACTGGGAGGAAAAACATTTGCTGAAAGGAGAGAACTCCGCTGGGGGAAATCCACTGACTCTGCTGGGGGAGAGTGAATGACCCTGCGGGGAAATTTGAACCTGTCTGAGTACAGCCTTATGATCTTGGAATCGTCAATCCTTCTTGCACACGCTACGACTAGCTGGAGAGTTCGATCCTCCTTCAGGAAGAACCTGCATGACCTGCGTGAAGGCTGAGTCTTTCGTTATTGCAATCTTTCGATCATCTTCCTCGTACGGTTATGAAACCTGCGACAACACAAACAAAACAAGACAAGTCTATGCAACCAAATCAACTCAGGTTAGTGACGTTATTTTCAGTTAATTCAAAGCTTTAGCAACTGTTGGCAAGGGCCAGTGGCGTTATGCTCATGCTAGTTTCATCAAACTTGGGCGTTAATCATGCACAAAACAGTAAAGAACAGTGTTAAGTACTGAATAATGTATTTTATTGATTGGGCCCCTGAATAGGCGGAGTTTTGTACATGGGGGGTAACTCCTGAAATGAGGAAGCTACACAAAGCAGATATACAAGTATACAAGTATGCACAAGAAGCATAAATATTGACGACTTAAATTTGTACACATGTCGGCAACGGGATGCGGATGAACACCACGAACTGATCCTCCCATGACTCGTCCGACTCTAATGCTTTCCCGGTATCCCCACTTCTGAAGAGATTGTATCCGATAACTGGCTCCTCAAATATATTCTCCCGCATTGATGCTCATTGCAACTATCAAATTCGGACCGCAGTCATTGCTTTTCAAATCCCTAACTTTTGCGTGAACCGCCCTTTACGGGTTTTCAGTTCACCGGGATACCCCTTTTTGCCGAAGCCGCCCAGTGTAGGTTTTCGACTTCGCGGGTGCACATTTTTCCAATTTTATCCCTAATTTTTGCCCGAACCTTTCATTCTGTTTTTGGTTCGCCAGGATGCCCCATTTTTGCCTGGACTCTCTTTTTCTGTCCAGCGGGTCTATTTTAAGCAAAGTATTTTTTGACTGCGTCCGAATTCACAGGCGACGTGAAGTCTTCTCCGTCCATGGTGGACAACAACAACGCTCCTCCCGAAAATACTTTCCTGACAACGTATGGCCCTTCGTAGTTGGGGGTCCACTTGCCCCTGTGATCTGCTTGCGGCGGGAGAATCCTTTTCAGCACAAGGTCGCCCGTCTGAAAGCTTCGCGGATGTATCTTCTTGTCGTACACTTTCTTCATTCGGCTCTGGTACAAACGACCGTATGCTAGAGAAGCTAGCCTCTTCTCGTCCATTAAGCTCAGTTGGTTCAATCTATTTGTTACCCATTCTGCCTCGTCTAGCTGAACGTCCCGCAATACCCTCAGAGAAGGGATCTCAACTTCCAATGGTAATACCGCTTCCATTCCGTATACCAACGAGAACGGAGTTGCCCCGGTTGATATGCGTACCGTCGTACGATAACCGTGCAAAGCAAAAGGTAGCATTTCATGCCAATCCTTATAGGTCACCACCATTTTCTGAACGATCTTCTTGATATTCTTATAGGCCGCCTCAACAGCGCCATTCATCTTGGGTCGGTAAGGGGAAGAGTTGTGATGTTCGATCTTGAAATTCTGACAGAGCTCCTTCATCATTTTGTTGTTCAGATTTGAACCATTATCCGTGATTATCCGCTCGGGAATCCCATATCGGCAAATGATATCTCTCTTGATGAATCTGGCCACCACTTGCTTCGTTACATTTGCGTAAGACGCCGCTTCCACCCACTTGGTGAAATAATCGATTGCCACTAGAATGAACCAGTGCCCATTAGAAGCCGTCGGCTCGATCTTTCCAATCATATCGATTCCCCACATAGAGAATGGCCATGGCGATGACATCACATTTAGAGGACTTGGAGGCACATGGATCTTATCAGCATAGATTTGGCACTTGTGGCACTTCCTCGCAAACTTGAAACAGTCAGTTTCCATAGTCAGCCAAAAATAACCTGCCCGCAGCAGTTTTCTCGTCATAGCATGTCCAACAGCATGCGTGCCAAAGGTACCTTCGTGTATTTCCTCCATGAGAAGCTTTGCCTCTTTTTCGTCGACACAACGCAACAGCACCAAATCGTGGTTCCTTCTGTATAAGACGCCATCCGGATTCAAGTAGAAATTACCCGCTAATCTCCTGAGAGTCTTCTGATCTTGACTGGATGCCCCAGTCGGATACTCTTTATTCTTCAGGAAATTAAGGATATCGAAATACCACGGTTTGTCATCAGATGCTTCATCAATAGCAAATACATAAGCTGGCCTGTCCAACCGAGAGATAGTGATTTGGGGAGCTTCGTTCCAGAAGTTGACCTTGTACATAGAAGACAAAGTGGCCAGGGCGTCAGCCATTTGATTCTCTGCCCGCGGTACATGATGCAATTCAACCTTGTCGAAGAAAGGCAACAATCTCCTTGCATAATTCATGTAATGTATCAAATTGGGCTGACGTGTCTCCCATTCCCCTTTTATTTGATTCACCACCAGAGCTGAGTCTCCGTATACGTCTAAATTCTTGATTCGCAAATCAATGGCTTCTTCAAGCCCCATTATACAAGCTTCGTATTCGGCCTCATTATTGGTAACAGCAAAGGTCAGTCGGGCGGTAAACGGGATGTGCGACCCGTGTGGCGTGGTGATGATTGCCCCTATTCCGCTACCGTAAGCATTCACAGCTCCGTCAAAGATCATCTTCCATTTAGAACCCAACTCTGGTCCTTCGTCTGGCAACGGCTCTTCACAATCTTTCATCTTTAAGTACATGATGTCCTCGTCAGGAAAATCAAACCTCATCGATTGGTACTCTTCAATAGGCTGCTCCGCCAGATATTCAGACCGCACACTCCCCTTTATAGCCTTTTGCGAGACGTATTGGATGTCGTATTCAGTCAAGACCATCTGCCAACGGGCAATTCTTCCTGACAACGCCTGCTTTTCAAACACATATTTGATAGGATCCATCTTCGAGATGAGCATGGTTGTATGATTCAGCATGTACTGCCTCAAACGCTTGGCGGCCCAGGCTAGCGCGCAACAAGTTTTCTCCAGCATTGAATACCGAGACTCGCAGTCTGTAAATTTCTTACTCAAGTAGTAGACCGCATGCTCTTTTCTTCCTGTCTCGTCGTGTTGACCGAGGACACAACCCATGCTTCCCTCAAGAACCGTCAAATACATGATCAAGGGTCTACCTGCCACTGGGGGTATCAAAATAGGAGGCTCCTGCAAATACTGCTTTATTTTATCGAACGCCTTTTGACAATTTTCGTTCCACGTTACAGCTTGATCTTTCTTCAACAGCTTGAATAACGGTTCACACGTGGCCGTTAGGTGAGATATGAACCGGGCAATGTAGTTCAACCTCCCTAAAAACCCGCGCACCTCTTTCTCTGTTTTAGGCGTCGGCATTTCTTGAATTGCTTTTATTTTAGCAGGATCGACCTCTATTCCTCTTTCGCTTACGATAAATCCCAACAGCTTACCCGATCTTACCCCGAAGGTGCATTTGTTAGGGTTCAGTCTCAACCTGAACTTCCTAAGCCTTTTAAACAACTTCAGCAAATTCACCAGATGCTCTTCCTCCGTCTGGGATTTGGCAATCATATCGTCAACATAAACTTCGATCTCTTTATGCATCATGTCATGGAAAAGAGTCGTCATCGCACGCTGATATGTTGCCCCAGCATTTTTCAAACCAAAGGGCATCACTTTGTAGCAAAATGTTCCCCAAGGCGTTATGAAAGTAGTCTTCTCCATATCCTCTGGCGCCATTTTAATCTGATTATAGCCTGAAAAGCCATCCATGAAGGAGAATACGGAGTATTGAGCAGTATTATCAACTAACACGTCAATGTGAGGAAGTGGAAAATCGTCTTTTGGGCTTGCTTTATTCAAATCTCGATAATCTACGCACATTCGAACCTTGCCATCTTTCTTTGGCACTGGTACGATGTTGGCAACCCATGAAGGATACTTCGTCACAGCCAGGAACCCAGCATCCCACTGTTTTTGAACTTCCTCTTTGATCTTCATTGCCATATCTGGTCGAGTCCTACGAAGCTTTTGTTTAACCGGCGGGCAATCTTCTTTCAGTGGCAGGCGGTGTACAACCATATCTGTATCGAGCCCTGGCATATCTTCATACGACCAAGCGAATACATCACTATACTCTTGGAGCATTTCAACCAGTCTTCGCTTGATATCACTTTGCAGTGCGGCTCCGATACGAATATTTTTCTCAACCCCTTCCGACCCCAAGTTGATAATTTCGATAACCTCGTCGTGAGGCAGAATGGCTCTTTCCTCTTGCTTCACTAACCAAGACAGTTCTTCAGGAACGTCGCTATCTTCGACAACCTCTTCTTCGGCCTGGAATACCGGGTGCTCGAAGTCGGGACGAGTCATAGGTGGTTCAAAGATGTCATCTGAAAATGTTATCCTGCAAAAGGAATGGTTAAGTGCTTCAAAATGCGTATAAAGCGAATAACCACGTGGCCATTTTGTTGAAAAATATAAAACAAGAAAGACAGGGATTACAGTATTTGCACATGAAAAAACGCCATTTATTTAATGATTAACACGCAATGTTCATAACAACACAGCCCTAAGCAAATCCCGATGCCCCAGGCAAGACATCAGATTATTCAACAATTAATAAAGCAAAGCATTACTGTTTAAAAGTCACAGGAACAAGCTCCTGAATAGACCAGTTGCATAGTCCTTGTCCTGGCGTGCTTGGCTGAATCCAGGCATCCATATCGCAGTCGCTGTCTCCTTCATCAGACTCCGAAGCAGCATTGACAGTTTCATGACACACCCCACTGGCAGAGATGGTGATCGGCTTTCTGAAACGGGGTGCCCCCACGGAAGGAGTTGATGACGACGGTTGGTACCCCAGCCCGAACCGGTCCATCTTCACAGGAATGTCCAGCACTTTGCCCCAGCCTTTGGCTTCTCCCGCTTCCACTAGAGCTTGAGCTTCTTTATACGATGAGACGGCTATCTCTGGCACTTTGCTCGGCCCGGGACCCTTGTCCTTGATGCGCAAGCCTTCGAATGCCTGGCAGGGCGTTTCGTGGATCTCTCCGTCGACTTCCACATATTTAAATGAAGATAGATGGCTGACCAGGATGTCCTCTTCTCCGCACACGGTGACTACGCTGTCTCCGACCATGTATTTTAACTTCTGATGCAGGGTGGACGTGACTGCCCCCGCCCCATGAATCCAGGGTCTTCCCAGCAAGCAACTGTACGCAGGCTGTATATCCATGATATAAAACTCAGTTGCAAACACCTCCGGCCCCACCTGTAGAGGCAATGTGATTGATCCAAAGACTGTTCTCCGCGTGCCGTCGAATGCTCTGACTACCAAATCACTGGGCGTACACAAAATCCCTCTAACATCCAGCTTCATCATCGCCTTCTTGGGCAGCACATTCAAAGATGATCCAGTGTCAACCAATACGTGCGACATTACTGATCCTCTACACTCGACAGATACGTGCAGCGCCATATTGTGATCTCTTCCTTTCGGAGTCAAGTCAAAATCGGTAAAGCCCAAGCTGTGGCCTGCATTCACATGTGCCAATACTCCTTCTAGCTGGTTCACGGAGACGTCTTGGGGTACAAAAGAAGTATCCAGGACTTTCAGCAACGCATTTCTGTGAGCTTCCGAACACAACAGCAGTGACAGGATAGATATTTTGGACGGCGTCTGCTGCAGATGCTCCACGATCTTATAATCACTTTTTCGAATCAAGCGCATGAACTCTTCTACGTCTTTCGATGCCGATTCTTTGTTACTCGCTTGCGCTGGGACATTCTCAACTGCTTTCCCTTTTCCTTTTGCTAATCTTTCAGCCTCCACTTCAGGAGATATAAAGATCCTGCCACTCCTTGTCATGCCGCCGGACCCAACAACATTATCCGCAGTCTCGGCTGGCTGTTTATCAACATCGATTCTTATTCCGTCACAATATACTTCCAACCCATATGACCATGGGACTGCTTTCGTGTTCTCGTACGGGATTGGCCCGGCCTTAGTTATGGTGATCGGTGGGCGCTGAGCTGGTGCTGCAATAGTGATCGTCTTCCGAGGAATTGTCACAGTGGCCACATCATTCTGATTATCTGCTACTGCCCCTGCGGGCTCTTCAGTGGCTGCTTGATCAAACTGCAATGTACCTTCATCAATTAAAGCCTGAATGCCCTTCTTCAAATCATCACACCCTCCAGGTAGGGTCCAACAGTCTAAGCAATATTCGTTACATCCTGGGTAAACACCCCCTTGTAACAGCCGGCTCTTTATCTTGCTCAGCGGCGTCTTTAAATCTTCAACATTCATAATCAGATTCAACCCTTCCTCAGTTAGAATGGCATTCGCCCCATGATGAGGCATGGGTTTCTGCACTATATTCGGACCTGCCGTTCCGAAATTGATAGTCTTATTGTCCAAAAGATCCTGCACAACGTGCTTAAAAGCGTGGCACCCTTCTATATCATGGCCCGGAGCCCCAGAATGAAACTCGCAGTGCCTGCTTGCATCGTAGCCAAACGGGGGAGCTCCCGTGATTGGTGCCAGAGTTCTTTTCTCTACTAGGTTCAATCCCAACAATGTCTGCAACAAATCGGCGTAGGTCGAGGGAGGCTTCTCAAACACTCTTCTCGGTTTACTACCCTGGAATCTTCGCTGAGCCTGTTGTGCACCCTGCTGAGGCTGCTGCTGCTGTGGCATTGGCGGTTGCTGAACCGGTTGTTGTTGCTGGAGCGGTTGTTGTTGATACGGGATAGTAACACTTGCCACCTGCTGCGGCTGACGATATTGACCTCGTCCCCTGCCTCGGCCTCGGCCTCGGCTTCCAAATACTGCACTTGCCTCGCCCTGACAGCGCCCACCATAAGCTTTCCTATTACTGCCGGATGCAGTTGATTCCTCGACTTGGAACTTTCCTTGTTAATATTACGCTCAATCTTTTCTCCCATCAGAATTAGGTCTGAAAAACTGGCCAGAGACGTGTGAAACAGCATGTCATGAAACAAGCCTGTGAATGTGCCGACAAACATGTCATTCATTTCCTTATCTTCTACAGGCGGGCGGACCCTGGCGGCCATATCGCGCCACCTTTGCGCGTACTCTTTAAAACTCTCCCCCTTCTTTTGCGACAGCCCGGCCAACTGGACCCGATTGGGTGCCAAGTCGCTGTTATACTTGTAGTGAGCTACAAACGCCTCCGCTAATTGCTTCCATGTCTTGATATCAGTTGGCTTCAACCCCATGTACCACTCTAGGGAAGGGCCCGACAGACTATCCTGAAAGAAATGCATTAGCATTCTCTCATCAGTTGAGTATGCAGACATCTTTCTGTAATAAGCTCGTACATGCACTTTCGGACATGTGTCTCCTTTATACTTATCAAACGCAGGAGCTTTGAATTTAATTGGCACCCTCAGGCCAGGTACCAGCCCCATTGTTGCCATGTCCAAGCCCACAGCACTTTGGTTTAGGACTCCCCTCATCTGCTCTTCCAGCATTCTGATCTTCTGGGAGTCATCCATCGGCCCTTCGAAACCTCCTCCAGAGAAGGCGTCCTCCTGCTGATCTTCTTGCCACATACCATTTCCAGCCCCGTACCCATCATATCCATTATTACGTCCAGCTCTGATCTGATTCATCCCCGGACCTCGGCCTCTGTTACCGTACCCTTGAACACCTCCAGCAGGACCAAAAGCCATAAATCCAGTACCGTTTCCATTTCCGAAGCCTCCGTAACCCTGGTTGGTCGCGCCATAACCATCCTGCCCAAAGCCTTGAGCATTAAAGCCATACTTCCCAGTGTTGTCGAATCCCTGATCGTTGAATCCGAATCCAGCATTGAAGAAGCCGTTGCCGCCTAGATTATCACCCAAATTGACATCACCCAGCCCAACATTATGGACAACAGTCTCATTTCCAACTCCGACGTTACCATTTGCAGCAGCGGTAGCGTTGTTGACATTAGCAGCAGGTGTATTGATTACAGGTGGAGCCACTGGCGTGGGAGTGTCGTCTCCATGAACAGTATCGACCCGTACAGACTGATGATCCTCGTTACCATGACCAGCGTTTCGAGCCAACAGAGGCTGGACCATTGCCTGCAAATTCTCCTGCCCTTTTGCTATAGCTTCCATGGTCTGCATGAAGAGAGCGAGCTTCTCGCGCACATCTTGCATCTCGTTCTGCATTTGATCCATGATTCTTCGACAGTTGGTGCAGGTAGAATAGCGGTGCGGGTGCTGACCTGCAATCCTGAAAAGTACCTGTTACAGAGCAGGACATAAGACACTATTCAAAGATTACCTGTAATGCAATATGAGTATGAATGCAATGCAATGTGTCTGTGCATTAGGGAAATTCATTCCCTCAGTTCTAGTGTGAAGGTGCCGGTGCAGTGACAGTGTTGACAATAGGAATATCAGAGCCGAATCATAGAAAGCCTCATATATTGCAGAGAAAACAATAAGCCCGACGTACAATATCACTGAGAGTACAATAAGAAGGCATGACCTCAACCAACAATCCTGGTGATGGTCAGCACTATGCAAATAAAGCATACAAACTACTATATGAAATGATCAAATCCTCCCGAAAGTCTGGTACTCTTCTATCAACTTCTTAGTCTCTGGGTGACTTGGTCGATCAAGCAGCCCTTCAACAAGTTGGTTTCTCTTCTTGAGAACACGGCGCACGTCTTCAGTAGTTTCTTCCCATGTTGCTTCTCCGAAGCAATCTTCTAGCTTTCGCTTCTGAGACACCGCTTCATCTCTGGATTTGATTGCCTTGTTCAGTGCATGCTGGACACTGTACCGGGTCATTACTTCCTCCTCACACTTCTTGATGCTAGACTTCAACTTCTCCTCGAGGTCGGAAATTTGCAGCTTCAGCTTATCTTCCCTCTTCTTATTGTTGGTGAGTGTAGCATTCCAAGTCTTATTGCAAGAGGAGATTTCTCGGTGTGCTGCGTCAAGCGCCTTCTTTTTGGCTTCCAACATGTCATGGGAGCTTCTGAACTCTTGTCCCAGACGTTCGCGCTTCTTCCTCTCCTCAGTCAACTCAGCCCCTAATCTGTTCATCAGCTCAATCTGCTGTTGGAAAGCATATACGGCCTTGTTCTTCTCACTGCGTACTTGGGCTAACTCTTGCTCTAACCCTTTATTGATCTTCGTCAAGGCTTCTTTTTCTTTCACAACTTGCTCGTAGGCTTCCCGAGAAACAGTGGTCGGTTCTGCTACCGGAATAGGAACAAGAATTGGTGCATCTGGAAACGGCATCCTCAACTGACTAGCCCTCTCCTGGATCCAAACTCTATAAGGTGCATAGGCCTGGCAATCGTTCTTACCTAATAGTGGTTTCCCCTTGCGGTTGATACGTGTCCAGGCGTGTTGCAACTCAGCTAGCAATTCTCCCTTCAAATCACCTGTGAAGTACAGAGATTCCTGTACTTCTTCCTCCTGAGGTGGATTCTTCAGCGCATATCCGAACTGGCGAATGAATAGAGAGGGGTTGTAATTGATACACCCTTTTCTTCCTATCAACGGCACATTAGGGTACCCAGAACAACTGAAGATGAGCTCAGATCCCAACAGGTCTCGATCAAACCACTCCATATCTTCCGACGATAGCCTCATCAGGCGCTCTGGCCAACCAGCTGGGACTGTAGTCTCTGCAACCGATCTTCTCTTAGGAAGGTGACTCTCAAACCACATACTCAACAAGGGTACACAAAGATGAACATTCTTCCCTCTGCCCTTCTCATTCTTGTAATGCAGTGAGTGGTAGAAGTCTCCGAGTAAGGTAGGTACAGGATTACCAGCGGCAAACAAGTAGAAAGCATCGAAGTCCACAAAATCCGGTATATTGGGGAACAAAACTATGCCATAAATGCACAAAGCCAACACAGCATTGAAAGCAACCCAGCACCCGCTCTTGGCATACTCCTGGGCTTTACCCACTAAGAACTGAAGTGAGAAGCCTGGAACTCCACGGGAAACAGTAGTCACCAGTTCAGAAGCATCAATGTGCAAAGCTTTTGCCAAATCCTCCGGCTTGGGCTTGGCGTCATAATGAATGAATGGAACCTGGTTCTGCACGGGCAGCTCAACATACTCAGCGTATTCCTCCAGGGTTGGTCCCATAATAAAGTCAGAGAACGTAAAGCACCTCAAAGCAGGGTCGTAGAATTGCATCAAAGCATACAGCCCATCTAACTCTACCTCTGTAGGTTTGCACACCAACCTCAGTAGTCTACCATAGCTCATCCAGAAGCTCCTACGAACACCCTCATCAGCAAGAGAGATCAACCCAAGTAGAGGAACAATATCAGGCGTAGGCAATTTGTAAGCAACCGTTCTCCTTAAGCTAGTCATGATCAAACACTCAGAAGTCTGGGTACTAGAACTAGGGAAATGCAAATGCACCTGCAGCACAGACACACGTTAGTGAAATGAAAATGGTAATGGATATGCAGTGATGCAATGCAAGTAACATACAACAGGGACCAAAGCTGTAGCTGAATAGCCTGAACCCAATCAAGAAAGGTCTCAGATAGACCATCCAAAAGTCCTCAAGCCCTGGTCTCAGATATACCTCAAACAAAGCTCCAATATTGGTCTCTGATAGACCCCATAATCATAACCTGAATGGTCTCTGGCAGACCTCAGATCATATCCCCCACTGGTCTCTGACAGACCTCAGAACACATCTCCAAATAGTCTCTGACAGACCTCGGAACACACCAACTGGTCTCTGACAGACCTTAGAACACATCTCCACCTGGTCTCTAACAGACCTTAGAACCCTCCATAAATATCCAGGATCCTGATCAAGAAACAAAACCGGTGGTCTGAAGGTCTAGTTACCTGCATAACCCTGAATCCCCTCACAGGTGGGTGGCCCTATAACTGGCACAAGGTACGGCATCCTATGCGGTCGTCGGCGTCACAGACTTTCAGGGTTGATGATACGATTCCCAGAAGGAGTGGCATCATCAATTCCTGAAGAGGCCTCACTTAGCCAACTTCCAAATGATCGGTCCCCAGAGTCGACAATCCAACTAACCAGCAACCCACGCCAACCAAAGGAAGGGGCAGGAGGCCAACCAGAGGAACCTCGTCTGAGTGTAGATTTCATGGGACACCAAAGCAAGCAAAGCAAGCGGGCACCCACTAATTTCTACTCTAATTCTAGGTGCACTCAAGCCCAGGTCCGGCTTATCTCTCAATATCAGAACACCCGTCACACCCCAACATACAGCAACAATAATCAATATATAAAGCTGAAAATACAAGGTTAGAAATATAAAATAACTCCATACAAAATCCTCGACGGGAAAACAAGCGTTAGGATTGACTCTCTTAAGGGACGTTGGATCCCAAATGCATAAGAACTATCGCAGTCCTTAGCAGCCAGGGGACATTGGGTCCCCAGCAGAGTCGCCAGCTGTCGCTACTGCGAAAATCGGCGCCGGCTGAACAGAAGAGTCGCCACCGTGCGTTATTTATCCCACGGGAGGGAAAGGAAACGCTCAGAGTAAACCTCGCACAACATGGGAAAGGTATGGTCGTCGCAACCAAAACCTGGGTTCGGGAGTCGGTTACGCAAGGGGAAGGTATTAGCACCCCTCACGTCCGTCGTACTCGACGGGATCCACGCTTGTTTTCAGGTATGGATTGTTACTCTATCTAAACTATAGGTCAGGGGTTAAAAAGAAAATAAAACGAAAATAAAAATGACTCGGCAAAGTATCGCACTTTATGCCTACGTATTCCCGCCTGGAACGAGAAATCAGAGTCAGCGTAGTTCGCCTACCTACGGGAAAGGAGGGAAAGGTTGCTCGCTAGGATATCGCATCCTATGCCTACGTACTTTCATACAGCATGAAAGATCAGAGCAAACGTAGTTCGGGCCACGTACGACACAAGCTTGCCTTGGTTGATTTTATTCCTTCTGAAAAAGGTTTTCTGATTAGCGGTCCCGGCGGACAAAAATGACGCTTTGATGAGTTCACCTTCTTTTACGAAAGAAGTGTCTTTTATTGTGTTTGAAATCTTTATTGTGTTTTTCTGTTTGTTTTGAGAAAGAAAGAGACAGAACTCTAACCTACGGTTGCGAAGGGAATCAAACTATCCTAATGTTATCATGCATGGGTTAAGACCTAGTATCTATCATGCTCCTCTCTTGCACAGAGAGAAACAGAGATCCTAAGGGATAGGCAGAAACAGAAACAAAACCAGATATATACAGTAAAACAGTAAAATGTATGGATGCAACAGTACAAGCGAGGCAAGGGAGTCCTACTCGACCTCGAACCTAGAAAACAATAGGCGAAAGTGAACAGGATTCACTTTCAACCCAACAGGGTAAACAGCAAACAATACAGTCCAGAAAACCAATCAATACATCAGCAATGAAATACAGCAAAAATAGACAGCATCAGCAGCTCTGAATCAACATCTGACTTCAAGTAATCTCCAATCAGCTACAGGCTTCACCAAGCATCAGTCTCCATCTTCATGACCTTTAGGCAAGGGCTTTGATCACCATTCTTCCATCTGCAATGGCTTTTCTTCAAGTTCAAACCTCCAGGATGAGGGATCAGTCACAAGAGTGGATTGGGTGTTAAGCAATCAGTTGACTACCAAGGGTGGTGAACAGACTGCTTCTAACACAAAAGACATTTTCTCTCAAGGGTTCTATCTCTTAGACACTATCACCAAGCCTTCCAAAGGAAGGGGGTGAGTGTCTTAGAGAGACTCTGAATCATAGAGAAGAATGGATGCAGACAAGGCAATCCATGTTTGAGAAACAAGCTTTCTAATCTAGAGCTCTACCTAGCTCCTAAACCCTAGTCTCCTCAGCACCTGCTAACAAGAAACTCCTCTCCAACTCTGGAAGTTGATCTTCACTCTCTGGATCTCCAATGGCCTTTATCTCCTCAAGTCTTCAGCTCTCCCAAATCCCCAGACAATCCCCATACCCACACAAGCAAGCAATAATCCCAGAGGGCACACCACACCAGTCAATCAGACATATACAGTACATTAATAGCAGTAGGGGAATCCTGACTTTTCTAAGGGGATCTAATAACTACCCATAGCCCCTATAGTCCCATAGCTAAACTATTCAAACCCTAAGTCCTAAGGGAAATGAATTGATTCTCCTAAGTCATCACCTAAAACCCTAATTTTATCCATGTTATTCATACTTACACTAAGCACCTAAATTTAATTTCTAAAAATGGGAACTAAATTAACTCTACAAGTTTAATGTCTAACCTAAACAACCTAAAAAGAATGGACAAAAAATATTAAAGCATCTAATAGAACAAAAATTAACAAAATCATGCATGAAATGAAACTATTTAAAATGCTATTTATTTAGAAAATATGGGAAAAATATCAAATAAAAAATAAAATGCAATTTTTATTTTTTATAATTTTCTAGACATCTTAAAGAAAATAATGCAAAAAGAATGAATTAAAAATGATTATTTTGCTATTTGTTATGAATTTTAGAAAATGCATGAAAAAATTAAAGAAAATAAAATAAAATATAATGAAATAAAATGGAGGGGGTGAGAAAAGCAAGAAAAAACAAACTAAGCGCGTTGGGCTTATGAAACTGGGGGGTGTGGATAGCGCTCTGAGCCCAATCCCCCCAACTTAATGAAACGGTGCGTTTGGGATTTCAAAATCTCCCACCAAAACTCAGGTTAAATGAGGACCGTTCGATCCATGGTCAAGTCAATTTTCTTCCCCAGATCCAAAGGCCTGTGAGTCGTCTTCTTCCTCCACTCGTCTAGGGTTTCAGTCCCCACTTCCATGCATGAGAATTCCACACAATCTTTCTCCATGATTTCTTGATGAAAACGAAAAATTCCAAGCCCTAAAATACTCTATGAAACTCCAGTAATCCATGCCTAGTTTTAGTTTTCCCTAACTCTCATTGCACACTCCAAACAGAGAGCACGAAATTCAGAACACACCATGCTTGCCTGAGGTCAAAGTTACCAGAACTCAAACCTGATGATCAACAGATATTCTACATGCTTGCCTCATTATTCTATGCTTCAACACATTGATTATAACTCAACATACAGCTTATTATCGAAGCCAACAGAAATGGTAACCTGTCATTGATCTCCATGAATCTATCCCTAAACTTCAAGAATTGATCCTCTAGGGTTTCTAAACAACATTATCCTAACCACATGATCTCTACCAGCCAGAATAGTGAGATTCGAAGAAATCTACATACCTTGCACTTGATGATGGTGATGGTAGCTAGACCTCAATTCCACCTTTGATACTTGCTGAAAACAATCTCCAATGAATGAATATGCTTCTGTTTGCAGTGATTTGTGCTGAATCCTTGTGAATCATGCTATTCCATCCTTCATGCAAGTTGGAGTTTCAAACTGAATCTCTTCACACAGCCACGAATTCCCTCCAATCTTTTGTGCCAATTAATCCATGATGTTAGTAGATGATGATAGTGACAGAAGTTAGAATGGTGGAAGAAGTTTCAATGGGTTTTGGATGAAAATGCCACTTGGAGTGATGAAGTGGATAGGTATGATCCTTGATCAATTCAATCACTTCTTGGTGTGAATCCTAGGGTTTGAATGATGATGATGATGATTCAATCCAAAGATGTGAGAATTTTGAGAGGTTTGTGAGAGTTTGAGTATCTTATGGAAGAATAAGAAAATGGATGAAAATGGAGATTTTTGACAAATGGGAGCACCAACCCTTGCATGATTCAGCTTGCATGAATATATAGGTTGCATTAGAACCTCCTAGAACATTGGAGAAATTTCCCTTTACACTTTCCCTTTCAATTTGGATTATGTTACTTTTAATTCAAGCAACCATGGATAACTCACAAATCATGACCTAAGCTCAAAATTCCACTTTAGCCAATGTCTTTAGAATGCTTTTTCCATTCAAAATGACCTATAATTTTGCATCATTTGGCCAAGATATAAAAAATACCATTTTTTAAGCCATTTTCCTTCATTAAATTCACCAATTTTGAAATCTTGTTCTATGGACATTTCCAATCTCTCATGGTCACTTTTCTAGACTCAAAATGTCATTTGGAGCAAGTTTGATGTTGTAAGTTTTTCCATTTGAGGCCTCCTTGTATGAGTTTTGGACATAGGTTAAAATGACCTGTAATTCACAAATGACCAAAATACCCTTTGCTTGCCAAGACCATAAGTTGAGTTATACACATCATATGAAGGCATACTATACCATTCTAGAAAGCTAAGACAATGAGGAACAATTCTTATGTTGACCATAAATTCATTTGGAATCTCCTTGAGGGGCAAAACTAGCTTGGAAGTCAAGTCACTTTCACAGACAAAATTTCAGATACCTCAGATGACCTGTAACTTGCAAGGACCATAACTTGAGTTCTACAAATCTCCTTGATGTCTTCCACCACTAAAATTAAAGGTCTTGAGATCCTCTACAAGTTTCATGTTGGCCAAGGATCCATTTGAAGCTTGCATTTTGACTTATCTTACTTGGAAACTTGACCTAAACTAGGGGATTTTACACAGAAACCCTAATTTAGAGACTCCTCTTCTCCTTGATTTCTCTTGAATTCTTCTTAGCATAACAACATATCCTTGTTCTCCATGTCAAATGATGAATCCCACATCCCTTCAATAGACCTGAATGCCCTTAAATCAATCAATTGACCTAGGGTTGACCTAGGGTTGACCCAGATGAAACCCTAGTTGACTGTCTTCAACTGCAATTCTTCTGATCACCTCAACAACTTATTTTCCTCCCCAAATGACTTTCTAAGCCTCTCATGAAGTCTTAGGTGCTCTCCATGCCCTCCATTCATAGCTCTCAACCCCCCTGTTGACCCTCAGATGCCCTCAGATAGGGGATAGGCTCAAGGCTTGATCTGCTGAACTCTCTGCTCTCAAATTCTTTTCTGATGACTTGAATGAGATGGAATTAGGATAATAACCTCTTGATAGGCCTCTAGAGATGAGAATAATGATTGGTCCCCCTGTTGTATGACTTGCTATGCTTATGCTATGCAGATGAGTAACCTATGTACATGACTCTATATGCAAATGCTAATGACATTGAAACATAAACCAAGTGAATAAGGTTGGGCAAATTTTAGGGTGCAACACTATCACTTGACCGTGAACAAAAAAGATCCTGTTGAGAAAACTTTGATATATATTCTTGGTTGTTATGGCTAAAGCTTCAACATCTAACAGCAACAACTGATATGAAGAAAGGGATAGAATCAGCATAAAACCCCCTATGTTTGATGGAGAGAAGTTTGACTATTGGAAGGACAGAATAGAGAGTTTTTTCCTTGGTTATGATGCTGATATGGGACTTAGTCATTGATGGTTATGTTCACCCCACTGATGGGGATGGCAAGAAAATTGATAGAAAATATATAACTAAAGCCCAGAAGAAGGAGTTCAGAAATCATCACAAAGCTAGAACAATCTTATTAAATGCTATGTATCATACTGAGTATGAGAAGATCACCAATAGAGAAACTGCATTTGATTTGTTTGAGTCTTTGAAGATGACACACGAAGGGAACTCACAAGTTAAAGAGACCAAGGCTCTGGCGCTGATCCAGAAGTATGAAGCCTTTAAAATGGAAGAATCTGAATCTATAGAAACTATGTTCTCTAAATTCCAGATTCCTCACAGCTGGGTTAAAAGTGCTGGACAAAGGCTACTCAATTGCTGATCATGTGAAAAAAATCATCAGAAGTTTGCCTATCAGATAGAGACCTATGGTCACTGCTCTGAAGCTAGCAAAGGATCTAAACAAGATTACATTGGAAGAACTGATCAGCTCACTGAGGAGCCATGAAGTTGAACTTGAAGAAGACGAGCCTCAAAAGAAAGGTAAGTCAATTGCTTTAAAATCTAACAAATCTGTTAAAGCGTTGCAGGTGTTAGAAGAAAGTTCTGAAGAGTCTTCTGAAGAAGAAGAAGATGAATTGTCCTTGCTATCCAGAAGAATCAACAAACTCTGGAAGCACAAACA
The DNA here is from genome assembly GCA_963859935.3 of Lathyrus sativus. Classification (NCBI taxonomy): domain Eukaryota; kingdom Viridiplantae; phylum Streptophyta; class Magnoliopsida; order Fabales; family Fabaceae; genus Lathyrus; species Lathyrus sativus. The sequence goes on from OZ012738.1 coordinate 647,685,147, forward strand.
GAGGAAGTTCAAGAACTTCAAGAATCCAAATCATTGCAAAGAGTCCTCTGGACACAAAAGATCTGGAAAGAAGGAGGTTGTTTGCTATGAATGCAAGGAACCTGGGCATTACAAGAATGAATGTCCAAAGCTTCAGAAGGAAAAGCCTAGAAGGAAGCCTGAGCATAAGAAGAAAGTTCTGATGGCTACATGGGATGATTCAGATGCATCTGAATCTTCATCAGAGTCAGAAGAAGAGTACGCCAACATGGCGTTGATGGCTGGAATAGAAGATCAGGATGAAGGATCATCTGGACATGAATCTGATTGTGAATCTGACTCAGAAAAGGTACTTTCTGATCTCTCTAGGGAAGAACGTATTAAAGTCTTATCAGAAGTCCTGAAAAACTATAATAAGATTAAGCTCAAATGCAAGAAGCTTAAATGCAATCTTGAATATGAGAATAATCTGTTAAAGTCAGAAGTTGCTGAGCTCAAAGAAAACAACTTGAAAATGAAAAACAATTTTGAAAAAGCTCAACAAGACTCTGATTCTGAAACTAAGTCAAAATGTAAAAATATTTTAGAAGAATATGACTTCAGTTTTTAGAAGTTTCTGGCTAAAAGCATAGATAGAAGCAAGATGGATTCAATGATCTATGGAGTTAGCAGAAACAACAGGAAAGGAATTGGATATGAATCTTCCTCTGGAATGGATTTAAATCCAAAGCTTGTTGATAAACTTATCATTAAGAAGACTCCCTTATATTCTCATTTTAAGTTTGATCATCTGAATGATATTAAACACACACGTTCTGATCAGAATGTTCCTGTGTTTAAGCCAAAAGTCAGTCAGAACAAAACTGTTGTAAAAAGACAGAAGTTCAGACAAAATTTTAAGGCAACTAACCCAAAAGGACCCAAAAAGATCTGGGTACCTAAGGATAAGATAATACCTGTTGCAGATGTATTTAACAGCAAAGTCAAGACGCCAGTCATGGTACCTGCACTCTGGCTGCTCATGTCACATGATGGGAGAAAGGTTTATGTTCCAAAGCCTGGAGCTTAAATCTGGAGGAGACGTGAAGTTTGGAGGGAATCAGAAGGGCAAGATTATTGGCTCTGGTACTATTGGCAATGGTAACCTTCCCTCTATATCTAATGTTTTACTTGTAGAAGGATTAAAGCATAATCTATTGTCCATAAGTCAATTAAGTGACAATGGTTATGACATAATCTTTAATAAAAAATGTTGCAAAGCTGTTAGTCAGAAGGATGGCTCAATCCTATTTAATGGAAAGGGAAGAACAACATGTACAAAATCAATCTTTCAGAACTTAAGGTTCAAAATTTTAAATGCCTTATGTCTGCTAATGATGAGCATGATGGGAGAATTGAGATTCTTTCTGGGAATTCAAGTCAACCAGACTCTAGATTGCACATACATTCATCAAACAAAATATCTAAAAGAGCTTCTGAGGAAGTTCAACATGACTGGTAGTAAGATGGAAAAGACTCTTATGCATCTAACAAGCACACTTGGTAAGGAAGAGGTGAGTAAGAAAGTAGATCAGAAACTCTACAGAGGTATGATTGGATCTCTTCTCTACTTAACTGCTTCTAGACCTAACATTTTATTCAGTGTATGCTTGTGTGCAAGATTCCAATCAGATCCTAGAGAATCACACTTAACAGCTGTTAAGAGGATTCTAAGGTATCTGAAAGGTACTTCTAATATGGGTTTGTGTTACAGAAAATCTGATGAGTTTAAACTAGTTGGATTCTGTGATGCTGATTATGCTGGAGACAGAGTTGAAAAAAAAAGTACTTCTGGAAGTTGTCAATTCCTGGGAAGAAATTTAATCTTCTGGTACAGCAAGAAACAGCCTACAATTGCGCTATCAACTACAGAAGCAGAATATATTGTTACTGTTGGATGTAGCACGCAGATGCTCTGGATGAAAAGTCAGCTAGAAGACTATCAAATCATTGAGAGTAATATTTCTATATTCTGTGATAATACTTCTGCTATATGCTTGTCTAAAAATCCAATTTTACACTCTAAGGCTAATAATATAGAAATTAAACATCACTTCATTAGAGACTATGTTCAGAAGGGTATTATAAAATAAGACTTTGTTGATACAGATCATCAATGGGCAAATATTTTCACAAAACCCCTTGTTGAAGATAGGTTCATGTTTATTCTGAAAAATATTGGTATGGAATGTTGTCCAGAATAATATTTATCAGAACCAACTTTCTCAGATGCAAAATGTTTAAGCTCTGAAGTATTTCATTTGTCAGTTATTTAATTTCTTGAATTATTATTTCTGTGTGTGTCCGAACTAACCAATCTCAGAGGATCTGAGCGTTGGCCAACGCTTCATTTCTCAAAGAGATTTCAGAAGCACATGCAAGCAAACACGTGTCACTCTAGAATTTGAAAAGATGGCATGCACAATACTGAAGAGACATTTGAGGTAACGTTTGAATAGTTGAAATTCTTGATTTTCCCCCCAATTGTCAGAATCATAAATGCTTTGAAATGATTATTTTATTTTCATTAAATGCCATTAATTTTTAAGTGTGTACGTGCTGAACGTGTGACCCTTTATTTGCCATAAATTTCTTCTATAAATTCCACAAATCTCACCATTTCACACTTTTCACTCTCACAAACACATTTATGCATTTCTGCTTGCTCTTTGGTCTTCATATAAACCTTAAACCTTCATCATCCTCAACTATGGCTACATCATCTTCAACCGCAACTCAGTTCCAATCCATAATGGCTGCAGTTACTTCTTCAAACATGAGTGTTGTCCCATTTAAGGAACCTATCAGAACCCTACTCACGCATGTTGATAAGTTGGAAGTTTTATGTGAGTCAATAGTCAACTTTGAATCTTTTGCAGAAAATGGGTATGATCTTCGTTCTATCATTGATGCACAGTGTTGGACCAAGTTCTTTGAGAGATTAATGGGACCAGTTTACCCTCGTCTGTTAAAAGAATTATGGATACATGCATCTTGTTGCCCTAAGTTCATAGTTTCTTTCGTTCTGGGGAAAGAAATCATCATTACTGAAGCTTTGATAAGAAAACTCATAGGATATAAGGAGACAGATGGAGTCACTAATATACCATCTGGGCGTGTGGATATGACGGATGTGTATAAAGAAGTTTGCACTTCTGGAGTTGCTTCTAACAAGGTCAAGGATCTGAAACCAGTTTACAGAATCTGGGCTAAGATTTTCATGAGTTGCATTCACCACAGAAAATCTTCAAATTCTCCAGACTATGTCAACACTGATCAGCTATACTTTATGTATTGTCTGAGTCAGAGTACCAAGGTGGATCTGCCATATCTTCTGTTTAATCATCTATGGACGCATGTTAAACAGTCAAGGGAAAAGTTCAGAAACAAGCACCAGAAGCTTAGAAACTAGATACCAATGGGAAGACTTATCTCAGACATTCTAACTGAGAATGGTCTTGTTAGTCATCTGTTTGAAGTTGGAATGAAGGAAGAATTGGCTTCTGCAGTTGGAAAACCTCTAAACACAAAGAGTCTTCAAAGGATGAAAGTGGTAGAAGAAGTTACTTCTGCTCCAAAGAAATTCAACTCTGAAGAGGTCACTCAAAGAAGAGTCCCAGTTGCAAATTTCCCTATGTTCTTTGCAAATGAACCAAGGGACATTGTTCTGAAATACATCTCAGATTGTATGAATGAAGGAATTCCTCTGCCAGCAAATCTGGTTCAGAAGGCAGGTGAACCTGTTCCAGATCTGTATGAGGCCAGACATAAGAAGAAGAGAAAGGTTGCTTCAGAAGAACCTTCTAAGCCTAAGAGGAAAGCCACTAGTGAAGCTGCTGTTGTCAAGCCTAAGAGAATCAAGAAATCAGAGATCAATCCTCCAGAGGAAAGTCTCAAAGAAATTCTGGAAACTGTACAAGAGGTATTAACATCTGATCAAACTCTTCATGAACCTATTATACCATCACCTTCATCTTCACTTCCTCGTGTTTCTAAACCTAAGAAACCTTCTGCTAGACCATCTGTAACCCAACCTATTGCAATACCATCTGATAATCACCCATCTGACAAACAAATTCTTGCACCAAGATCATATGAAATTCCCCCATCAGAACCACAAACAACAAAACTAGCAGAACCAACACCAACACCTCAAGAACCTTCTCCACAACAACCTGAACAACAACAAACTTCTGTACCTGAAAAAATACCATCTGAACCTATTGTATCTGAACCACCAAAATCTACACCTTCCAATCCACAACCAAATCCTCAACCTAAGCAACCCAAACCTACTGAATCATACATATCTGATTCTGAGGTTCTGGATGTTGAACCCCTCAAAACTATGTTTGATATATCCTCTACATCTTGTCCCTCTTCTACCTCATCTGATTCATCTGAATCTGATGTTCACCGAGATGTAAGCTCACCCCTTCTCTCAGAGGATATGAACCTAAACTACCTGATACAATCATTCCTAAACCCACTCCAAAACCTAAACCAAGAAGATCTGAGTTTGTGTCTTTTGCATCCTTTAAACCACATCCCTCTGATCCCCTTCCTTCTGGTCTAAAGATTAAAAACTTTTATACCAGAATAGAACCATCTGATCCTACCACTCCATACAAACCTAGTTCTTCAACTATTTTACCATCTGTTCTTCAAACCTACTTAAAAGAACTACCAGATATCATTCCATCAGAACCTCTGTTGTCTAATAAATCTGTTTTTATTCCCTACACATCCACAACATTTGATGTCATTCCCTCTGCATCAAGTGTAAAACCATTTCTGTTTCACATTTCATCCAGATTCAAAACCTCTACTTCATCATCTGACCAACCCTCCTTTCCTTCTTATCCTCGTCCTCTATTCATCATTCCAACCTTCACTATACCACCTCCACCAGAACAACCCAAACTAATACCTCTGGAAGCCTACCTTAAACCAAAATCCAGATTGGATGTTAATACTCTGTTTGCTAGTTTCAAAAAGGAAATCAGAGTGAGTCTAAACTCTGTGGAAGAGAAATGTCTCTCAAGCATCAATCCAGAAGCCTCTGAAGAATACTGGAATAAGTTCATTGCCAGATTCAATGTTGTTGCTTCAAATCTGAAGAGTGTCTGCTCTGATGATGCTAAGATCAGATTCACTGAGCTTACCAGAACAATGATGTGGAATGTAACCAGATCTCCTACTCTGCTTCTTGAGAATGTACCTTCATCTTCTGGAGTATCTGCTACAGAAACTATTGAAGGATATGCTTCTGAAGTCATTCAGGAAGAGAATCCTTTGGCTCTGATGATTGTGGAAAAATCATATGCATCTGCGCCTCCAGAATCTGCAACTCAAATGGAAATTGACTCTGTTCCTACTCATGAATCAGAATCTGCTCCGTCTACTTCTTCTGAGATTAAGAAAGAGAACCCAGAATTAGAAGATAAGATTGTTGTACTAGAAGCTGGTCAATCTGAGATCAAGTTCTGGATGGCAAGGCAAGATCAGAAGACTGAGAACATTGAAAAATGGATGTCTAAGAAAGAACAATCTTCATCTGAGATCACCCACCTTCTGAAGATGCTTCTTTCCAAGCAATCCTAGTTTATGTTTTCTTTATCTGATGTTTGCACACAAGTTTTGCATTTCTCATCTGACATTTTGTCTGTTCTATCTGAATATTTGAATGAATGAATGAATCTGAATGTTTTTCTCTATCTGATTGCATCTTTTCTCTGTTTCCTTTTATTTGTCTTTAAAAGTTTTTCTTTTTTATTATGACAAAAAGGGGGAGAAAATGAAATTCTGACTGTTCAAATAAACTTTACCTAAATGGAATTCAGACACATCAAATTATAACTAACGTGAATTTTTTAGTATTTCAGAACTAATGATAAATCTGACAAAATCCTTTAAAGTAACTCTGAGATCCCCAGATCAAGTTTTAACCAATTAGGCTCCGATTCTGAAACGTTCATCCAAATCAAGCTCTATTTTTTGGAACAATCAGGCTCTGATTCTAAAAAGAATACTCATGCAAAAAGGGAAGTTTCTATTCTTTCTTAGTATTCAATTCAGGGGGAGATTCATAATCTTAGGGGGAGTTATAATTATCTCTTTATTGAACAAACTTTCTTATGTTTTTGTCATCATCAAAAAGGGGGAGATTATTAGAACACAGATTGGTTCTTAGTTATATCTCTATGTTTTGATGATAACACTTATGAAATTTTGTATTAAGAAATTATATACTCTAAATTTGTTCAAGTATTTTTGCTGCAGATATTAAATTTAATATTCTTCTGAAAGCAAAAATGGATCTGAATGTTGAACTACGCAAGGCTCTGAAGCGTCAGAAGCATCTCTTAGAAGACTCTGAGTGCTGCCTACAGAAGACTCTGAGCGCTGCCTACAGAAGGATCTGAAGCAGAAGTTACAAAAGCATCTGAAGCATAGACTGAAGACTTTGTATGAAGAGTTTCAAGCACTGTTTTTCAGAAGACTCTGATAGTACTGTACGCTGCAAGTACTGAGGATCTAATCTCTAAACTCTGCTCTGAGTTCTCTCACGCTGAAGCACACTTGCTGCAACACTCTGATACAACAAACTCTGAAGACATCAAGACTCTGATCACTCAAGGCTCGGATGTTAATTGTTGTGAATTAGAAACTTGTTGAAGAAGAATTCAAAGTTATAACCGTTGGTTATGCCAAACGACTCTTTCCTCTTTTATACTAGACACAAGAACACAGGCAAAAAGAATTTCTCTGAATGTTCTACTTCTAGGAAAGGTCAAGTGATGTGAAGACAAAAGGCTACAGCTCTTTTCAGTACACGGTCTTTAAGTGGCAACGTCTTGGACTTCTAAGTCTATATAAGCAAGCCTTCAACAACTTTCTTCAGTTGACGAAATTATCCAAATTCATTGAAAACTCTCTAAAAGCTCTCATACAAATTATTATTCTTTGCTAAATAGTTTTCATAAGCTCTTAAACTTAAGTGTAAATCACAGTTGTGATATAGCTTTCTTAGAAGCATTCAAACACTTGTTTAGTTTACATTTGATTGTAAAAGTTCCTTGATAAGACCAAGTTGTGGTCAGTAGTTCTTGAGAAGACTAAGAACAGTTGTTCTTAGTGGTTGTTATTATAATCAGTTTGATTATAGTGGATTAAGTCCTTGTAGAGAAAGGCAAATCACTCTTGATAGGGTGGACTGGATTAGTTGAGTTCAACGAACCAAGATAAAACTCTTTGTGTTTTTATTGCCATAATATTTTCTATATACTTATTCAACCCCCCCTTTTAAGTATTTTCTCACCTTCAGTTTACTGATGGGCAAGAAAGCCGACATGAAGTAGAAGAATGTTTGAGCGGGAAGAAAATTTGAAAATTTGAAAAGTGGTGGAAGGACACGTGACGCCACCAAGATCAACCTAACAGTTATTTTATTTTCCTATTTAAGGCAATGCCCATATTCATTTTAGAGGACATATTTTGTAACATTGTAAAGAAAAAACACTCTGAGTACCAAGCGTTAAGAGAAAAGAGTTTTATTCCTGCAAAATGTATGATCGCGTCCACATTTCCTTTTAAAAGCAATTTATATTACCAACTTTAAAGATTTCTTGTCTTTTGTTTTTGTTTTTTCTTGTTTATTCATTTGTATTTATTTAAGTCTATACAGTTTTTCTCAAATTTGTCTTCAACCTAGTCTAAATAACACCATTCCACCACCATCTCATATACTCGGCCAGTTCGTTCTGGGACTTGTTTGGCTGGTCCTGCAAGTAAACCTACGTTAGGAGGTCAGAGGTTGTTCACATGAAAACTGTGTGCAAACAACGACCAGGTATGTTAAATGGATTACCAACATTGTACCATTCATTAACAAAATTGTCAATTTGAGGGTTTGCATCGACTTCAAAGATTTGAACACTGCAACCCTAAAAGATGAATATCCAATGCTTGTGGCAGAGATGTTAGTCGATTCTGCGGCAAGACATGAGTATCTTAGCATGCTCGATGGGTATTCTGGATATAACAAAATTTTTATTGCAAAAGAGGATGTGCCAAAAACGACATTTCAATGCTCCAGAGCCTTAGGCACCTACAAATGGGTGGTTATGCCTTTTGCCCTAAAAACTGTTGGGGCAACTTATCAGCGAGAAATGAACTCTACATTTCATGACTTTATTGAAAACTTCACGCAAATTTATATTGATGACATTGTGGTCAAGTATATTTCAGGGAAAAGTCTTATAGACCATCTTCGACAATCATTTGAAAGAATGAGGAAACATGGTCTAAAGATGAATCCTCTCAAGTGTGCTTTTTGTGTGTAGGCTGGGGATTTTCTAGGTTTTGTGGTCTATAATAAAGGAACTGAAATCAACCAAAACAAGACCAAAGCCGTCATGGGGGCAAAAGCGCTATCGACGAAGAAGAAACTACAGTCGCTGCTAGGAAAGATCAACTTCCTAATGAGGTTCATCTCAAACTTAAGTGGAAGAACTCAAGCCTTCTCACCTCTACTTCGACTCAAGAAGGATGGTTTCAAATGGGGGTAAACGAAATAAGAGGATTTCAACAAGATTAAAGACTACCTTGCCCATCCTCTAATTCTGGCACCTATTTGTAGGAATAGAAGTATGAGCTTGTACATATTTGCATTTGATATGACTTTAGGGAGCATGTTAGATCAAGAGGATGAAAATGGAGTGAAAAGAGTCATTTACTACCTTAGTAAAGTCTTAAATGATGCAAAAACAAGATATAGTATAGCCGAAAAGTTATGTTTATGTATATACTTCTCATGTACACAGTTGAAGCATTATATAAAATCAGTTGATGTTTATGTTTCGTCTCATTTTAACATTATTAAACATATGTTATCTAAACAAATTATACAGAGTCGAATTGGTAAATGGGCATTGGCCTTAACTGAATATTCTTTAATTTACATGCCTTTAAAGACTGTGAAGGGACAAGTGGTAGCAGACTTTATAGTCAACCACTTTATAGTCGAAAACTTCCTAAACTATCTGGAGCTTGAACCTTGGAAGTTATACTTTGATGGTTATAGTCATAAAGATGGAACGGGTGTAGGAATACTGATTATTTCTCCTAACAAAATTTCAACAAAATTCAAGTACAAGGTCGAATGCCTTTGTTCAAACAAAGAGGCTGAATATGAGGCTTTGATAGCCAGACTTGAAATCTTGTTGGAATTAGGGGCCACTCGAGTCGAAATAATGTGTGACTCAGAGTTGGTTATAAAACAAATCACAAAGAAATATAAATGTGTTAAAGAAAATCTTATAATGTTCTTTGTGATAGCCAATAGACTGTTATGAAGGTTCGAAATGGTAAGCATTCGACACATACCTCGACTTGAGAACCAAGAGGCCAATGACTTGCCCCAAATTGCTTCTGGATATAAAATTTCAAAAGAAAAATTGCAAGATGTAATCGAAGTCAGAGGAAGAGTTGTTTCAACTAGATTATCCCCAACAATTTGGAAGTAATAAAGATAGGTTATGCTAACAAAGAGAATTTTGAGATACTGGCCATAGATAGTTTTACAAATGAAGATTGGAGAAATCCAATAGTTGTTCGATCTGCAGTAAAGCGGCAAGAAACAAAAATTTAGATTTGGAAGGATTCCCTCCAGAATTTATATCGTCTCCATGGGGATCAGTGTGAGGGAAGGAATATCGTTCAACAGTCTCTATATTTCTAAGCTTATTGTGAAAAAGTTGGTTAAAATATTTAAGGTACAATAGATAAAAGCGAAAAATATAAAGACGAAAAGTATAAAGTAAAGACAGAAATATAAACGGAGCCTTGTTGGTATTGGATCTCATCAATTGATAACACATGCATTCTTCTAACCAGTTAAACACAAATTAATCATTCTTATGATATCCTTATGTATCACCCACAACCTAGGTTATGCCTAACACAAATTCGAGAGAACAACCGTATTATCTCATTGGTGATGTCTCACGCAACATAACAACACAGAACATTAAAAACTGATACTCAGGTAAATTCTAAGCCTAAATCTATGTCTAGAGTCTAGAACCTAACAGGTATCAATGATTACACCCATATCACATTCATGATTGATTCACATAAAATGCCATGATTATAATACTTACACATCTTTAACCCTTTTTACATGCATTCAACTAATTTGCTAAATGTATGTGAATATAGTTCTTCATCACTATTATCATGCATCCTCACAATATCGTTCGCGTCAAAACGTTATCATGGTTTTTACCGTACTGATCCTACTCATGCTACTAATTGTCGCAACTGTGAAAAACACCTGGCGGAAAAACAGAAGAGTCGCCACCGAACGTTATATATCCCAAAGAGATGGAAAGGAAATGATCGAAGAAAACCTGAAGAACGGGAAAAGACAATGTCATCGCAACCAAGTCTTGGGTTTGGGAGTCGGTTACGCAAGGGGAAGGTATTAGCACCATTCATGTCCATTGTACTCAACGGGATCCATGCTTGTTGTCTAATCAAAGGGTGTATTTATCTATAAGCTACTGCTAAACGGGGGATGGAAAAGAAAAAAAAAGACTCGATAGGACATCACCTCCCTATGTCTACGTATTCCCTCATGCAACGGGAAAGTCAGAGTTAACGTAGTTCGGAAAACTACGGGTGAAGGGGGGAAGGTTGCTCGCCAAAACATCGCCGTCTTGTGCCTACGTATCCTCATCTGGTATGAGAAATCTGAGCAAACTTAGTTCGGGTAACGAAACCACATGTTGGTTAAGTGTTTTTTATGAGCGACGTTAAGTTCCCATTCCAACAGTTAGGGTCGATGACTGTTTGCGGTAGAACGGAAAAGTAACGTACTCTTTTCTGAAAATGAAGTTTGAAACAATGATTCCGAAGGATAAAAGGTTTGAGTTTTGTTTGTCAGTTTTAGTGAAGTGAATTAGTTTGTTTGATATTCACGTTGCACTAAAGACTATGACATAGGAGTGAATGCATCGCATATCACCCTAAGAGCATACGCTAAACACTCTATAAAAGTGAAGAGAAACTCCCCACTCATCATTTCCCACGTACTTAAGGCTCATAGCGTACAATGTTCATCGTTTTTATTAGATGAGTTAGAATGGTTTTGAGATGGGAAGAGAGACGCACGAAAGGTCTAAGGGAAACTCCGCCCTAACGTTGTCATGCAAAGTGGTCCTAAAGTTTGGATGCCAAAGGAGATTCTATCCTAATGTTAGCATGCAAAAGATAGACTTATGGTTGAGGTTAAAGGGGACTAACCTACTTGTTATCATGCTTGGATTTCCATCCTAGTGTCTATCTTACTGCAAATTTAATCAGAAATTAAATTGGAATAAGAATCCTAAGGGAACATGCAAAGACAAGGCAAAAAGCAAGAAAACAAGGTAAAAACAGCAGCTACAACAACGCCTCCTACACAAGACAATAATAAAATCTAGCACACAAGCAAGACAACATATAACAACACATGTTTCAGCATAAAAACAGGTGTGAAAAGCCAGGCAGCAAGTAAGTAAAGCAAAGATAGCATGCAAGTTCAAAGCATCGACAGCTGTGGAAAGTAGGGCAACAAGTATGTTTGAATGCAATTAATGAAATGCAAACAACAATCATGGATAGACATCACACAAGTATGAATATTCTTTTACAATCAATCATAATCAATCAACAATGCATCATACAAGAATCATTCATCAAGCAAACAACATTAACATGTTAAGCGCTCAAAACGGAAACCAAAAGTTGCGCGTCGAAGAATCGAGATCGAACATTCAAGAACGATGAAATATGTCAAAAACAATTCACATAAATGCATCACATCAATCCATGAGGTTTACATGTGAAAAAGAGCTCAAGCAAGCAAGAAAATGCAACAAAATCACATTCTGGCTCAGTGGTGACCGGTTACTCAATATAGGGTAACCGGTTACTCTATTGAAAAAAAGCTGAATAACGTGAAATTTACACTGAGTAACTGGTTACTCTATATAAGATAATCGGTTACCACTGAACCAGAATCAAAAAAACAACTTTTAAAATCAGTTTTCAGCATCAAACAACTTCTCCAATCATCCATATGAACATGATATCAATCAAGCACGACATTAACATCAAGAAACAGTGATCAAGCATCATGTAAACACAATCAAACACTGAATTCATAAATCACCAAGATCTAAATCATCAAAATGGATTAAAAAGTAGCAAAACCCATGGATCTATATTGTGATTATTCAAATAAGCTCAAAACAGAATTAGATCTAGAATTGCCAACCTTCAAAGTGGAGATTTGCTTTGGTGAGTGTTGATTCACTTGAAATTAGAAGATCCAAGCAAGAAACCCAGAGATTCTTCAAGATCCAAGAGATTCCTTGTTGTAGAAATAAAGATCAAGCAAGATCAAGCAAAAATGATCCAAAAAGCCTTCCAATCTAGCTTCCAAATTCAGATCCAAAACCAAACGAAAATTGAATGGTGAATTAAAGATAACAGAGATGAATGATGGAGGTCTAGCTCTAGAATTCAATTATTCCAATGAAGAATCAAAGAACTCAAGTGAAAGAGCTTTAATGGAGGTTTTGGGAGTGACAAAGTGGAGAGAAAGTTGAGAGCAACTTCTCAAGAATGAGTGTGAAATCTGAAAATGAAGGGTAATTCTTTGTGTGTTTGGAGCAAATTCACTTAAATAAGCTCTAGGTTTGGAATCAAAATATGGTTTGGAGTGTGGATTAGAATTTGGAATGGAAATTAGGAGTGGAATTAGGAGTGGAGTGTTTGAAATTTGGAGGGAAATGGTGAAAATTGAAACAATTCTAGATTCTTCCAAATATGATCAAGTGAAATCAATGGTTGAGAATGATTTGAAATTGCACATGCTGAAAATTTGAATTTCTTGGAAAACTGCGCTTGAAGTAACCGATTACCGTATATGCAGTAACCGATTACCACATTCAAAAATGCCCATATTGGTTCCATGTGGAGGGAATCCTGTACAACTGCCCATTGCCACCTGTTCTGAGCTAGGCTAAGCCTCTGAAACTTGCTCTTGAATATCATAACTGTGAGAACGCCTAAGATAACCTGTGTACTGTCTGCTGAGCTGAAAATTAACCTACTGAGTAAAATAAAATTGGTCGTTCGATCGATGGACAAAATAAATGTTGGAGCCTCTAACACTCGTTGTTTAAACCCTTGCACTAAAAGGGAACCCTGAGCCACAGGAACACCTTGATCCCATGCCTCAAGAATAAATGCTATGATATGCAGAAATGCAAAATGCAAGGAAACATAAGCCATTAAAGGTTAAAATGAAAGGGCAAATTTTGGGGTGCTACACTAATCAACACGATAAAATAGAAGTGATATTAGTGAATATCAACTTACAAGACTATGTCAAAAGTTTTCTCATTGATAGATGAGTATCTTAGATCAAAGATTTGAAAAGGTTTTGTCAAGACCAACTAATAAGAAATCAAAGACAACGCCAATAATGAATCAAAACTAGTTCACAAACATATATTAGATGAAATACATAAGGTATCAAAAGATTACATCCAAACCCCAACAAGAAATCAAAGCTCTTACTTTCTCCTATTAGGGTTTGTGTTTCTCTCTCCCTAGAATATGCAAACAAAATGAAGAGAGATAAAGTTCTTATGTGAAAAAGTAAAAGTTATGTCTAAAAATGCAAGAAAAGTACTTAAATAATATTTACAAAATATGTCTTGTTCGCCCAACTAATACTATTTTTGGGCACTTCAAGTGCCTCAGGAATAGTTAAACCGCCCTTGGGAAATATTTGAGTTTGTTGTGCGAACACTATTTTGCATAGTGAACCGCTTCGCTTCAACTTCACCAAGCGAACTTTGAGTCCTTTTCCTACTGCCTCTAATTCGGGCTGGTTAGCTGGGGCTTTTCCAGGACCTCACACAACGAGCATTCACTTTCAATTCGCTGGTGTTCACACATCGAACATGCTAATTCTTCTTCTTTTCTTTGGCTTCCTTGTCCAATCCTTTGTGTCTTAATCATTGATGTTTTATGCCTATATTCTGCATAATAACACACACATCAAAGAATCCAAAGGTATTTGCAATATGTTGAAGAATCACACAAGAACAAGAATTAAATCTATTAAAATATGATAATTAAGTTGAAAAGTGCCAAGAATCCAAAGGTATTTGCAATATGTTGAAGAATCGCACTTAGCAAACTCTCCCCAACTAGATTTTTGCTTGTCCTCAAGTAAAGTATGTTTGTTATGTAAACAAGAGAGGTTTTCTCAAACAAAAAGATTTTCTCAAGCATAAGATTCAACTAAGAAAGGATTAACGATTTAAATTCAAACAAAAGAGATTTACTCAAATAAGAGGATTTGGTCAAGCATGAGAATACGCACAAGCAATGTTCACCACTCAATAGAATCGAACAATGACAAATAATTTAGTTCTTAAAAAAATATCATGCAATATTTCAAATAATAACTAAATTTTCATACTTGAATCACTCTAACACTCCTCTTCAAAATAAGAATGACGAAATTAACGCGTTTGCAACCGCGGGACAATTTCACTCACCTGACAAACAATGCAAATAACAATACAATTCATACATTCATATAATCAATAAAAAATGAAAACATGGAAGCAAAAATAACACTAAGGGATTTTAAGATTTTAGCTTGGTCGGGTTCACAACAAAGGAACATTTCTAAAGATCATTGAATCAAAGTTACCAATGCAAAAGAGACATTCACTATACAAGTCATTTACACCACCCAATTTCATTCACCACTTTCTTTCCTCAATTGTAAACCTTCTCAAACTTTATTTTGCACAATTATTTTATTCTCTATTTTTCTTTTTCAAACAAGCATTCTTTTTCTTTTGTTTTTCATATTCATATTCACATTTTTTCTTTTCAATGCTTGTTTGAAAATTTTGAGTAACATACCACTTTTATTTTCGTTCTCCCCAACTTGAATTTAACCAAACCTCAAATGAATTCTCCTTGATTTTTATGGCAAAGAAATCAATTTAAAAAATGTTCAAAGGTTCAAGATTTTTTTTTAAATCTCACAAAATTCAATGATGAACTAAACTTTCAAATTATGTACAGAAACCAAGTTCATCACTAAGATAAGATCTAATTTGTTTAGGCTTAAAGGGGTTAAAAAATTCTCTCTACTCACAGGTAAATCACCTTTTGTATATGGTTGTGCTCAATATAAACAAATGTCTTAATCATTTCTAATGCTTCTACAAAATCACAATAATCAAGAGATAAAGCATGAATCAAACGAATTAAACAAAGTTATCAGTCATCCTAGCATATAGTAAACAATGGAGGTTTCTCATAATTTGTGGCTTTTGGACCTAAGTGAAACAAGCATTCAAACAAGTTTTAAAATGACACGAAAATAAACATTTGCATAAAGCACAAAGTTCTTAAACATTCTAACATTCTATAAATCAGTACAATTTACCTTGCTTGCATTCACACACTCAACATCCTATCATCACCATCCTAGAAGAGGTTCTCATCATTCATCCCTAAAAAACACTTAATAAAACATAAAAGGAACAAGTATATATACAATATAAACAACTATGAAAAGCTCAAAAATGTAGAAACTATTGCAATGCACTCAATATCCAAACACCAATTCCAGGCAACGGTGCCATTTTGTTTGAATTGCAGCAAAGCAGCAAGAAGCAAAGATTTAGATTTAGAAGGATTACCTCTGGTATTTATATCGTCTCCACGGGGATCGATGGGATGGAAAGAATACCGTTCAACAGTCTCTACATTTCTAAGCTTATTGTCAAAAAGTTGGTTAAAATATCTAAGGTACAATAGATGAAATTTGAAAATATAAAGACGGAAAATATAAAGTAAAGACTGAAATATAAATGGAGCCTTGTTGGGATTGGATCTCATCAATTGATAACACATTCATTCTTCTAACCATTGTTCCACCCCGAAATTTGCCCTCTTATTTCTAACCCTAATTGTTTTTTGCTTTTCATTCATTTGCATCCCCTATTAGGTCATAAAAACTAATCATGAACTGTATTGAGCTCTTGAGACATGGGATTACAATATTCTTGTGGCTCAGGACTTCTTTCATTTAATATTTTTAAGCAGCAGACATCAGAGGCTCCAACATTTATTTTTCTTAGTGATTTAGTACCAGGCCATTCTTTTTCCTGCAGGGTATATTGAGTGCAAGAGGTGATTCATAACTTATTTCAGGCATTATTCAAGTGCAATATCAAAGGACGAGCTTCAGAGACAGATCTATGCTCAAAACAAGTGGCAACAGTTGTTTTTCCAAGTTTTACCTCCTTTTGGCACCAAAATTCAAAAATTTGAATGTGTTAATCGATTAACATATATGTGTTAATCGATTAACACGTGTGATTTTTGCCTAAGAAGTTCAATTTTCAGCACTGTAGCAATTTTGATCATTTTCTTTTGGCTTGCATCATGAGAAGATTCTAGAGCGTGCTAGATCCTAACCAACTCCAAAGCAAATGCCAAGCCTAAAACCAAACCCAATTCAAGAGATAATTCCAAAGCACACTCCAACCTCATTTACACTCCAAACTTAGAGCATATTTAAATGCACTTTCTCCAAACCTCACACAACTTCACTCATAATTTTATTTCCCTCTCAATTCTCTAAAATTCTCTCTCACTTTTCTATCATTCCAAAACTCTCACCAAAGCTCCTTAACCAAAAGCTTCACAAATTGTACATTGTAATTTGTAAATTCTTGAGCTAAACCTCCATTACATCATCTTATATTGTTCAATTCTTAAGTTGAAGCTTATTTGGATCTATAAATGAAGTTTGGAAGCACTTTTTTGAAGTAATTTTGAAGCAAGTTCATTTTATTGTATTGTTCTTCAAGTTTCTTGCTAGGAATTCATTGAATCTTGACATGGCTCCTAGTCGCATACAGTTGTAAGGCTTGTCTCAAAAGAACAACGATTCCTTTAGAGGGTATGCTCAAAGATGGAGAGAGTTACCTGATCGCGTTCAACCACCACTCTTAGATAGAGAATTGGTTGACCTATTCATGGATACTTTGCAAGGCCCATACCTGGATAAGATGATTGGCATTGGGACATCAAACTTATTTGAGTTGGTATTAGTTGGAGAACACATCGAGAGCGACTTCAAGAATGGAAATATCTAAGACGCCTCGAACATTCCAGCTAGTAAAAGTGAATCAGTTGTCAATTCTCAAGAAGAATGGGAGAAGGAAAATAATTCCATTAGGGAAACTCCTAAAGTTACGCCTTTGTTATATCATCCTCAATACTCATGCATCTCAACTATTCAGAGTCAACAAACTTTTGAGTCTTTGTGTCAAATATCATTCTCTCCACAAGGATAATATCCTCTTATAAATCAAGGACCTCCTTAGTATCAACGGTCATACCGACGCCAGCATGTTCCGCATCAGCCGCGTTGGCACGCCTGACAAAGGCCAAGAAAGCCAGAAAGGCATTTCACGCCATTTCTAATGTTGTACAATTAGATATTACCATATTTGATCAAAGTTGGATTGATAGTGTCAAAGGAATTGAATCTAGTGCCTTTCCCGTACACACGAGAATTTAACGCCAACGCCCAATGTAACTACCATGCTAGGGCATGGGGGCATCCAAATGAACACTGTAAAGTGCTTAAGAGCAAGGTTTAGACTCTACTTGACTCTGAGATTTTCTCATTCATGTCTCAAGGCATTCAAATTAACAATCATCTTTCACCCAGTCATGTGGGTCCATCAGTCTATGTTACAGAAGAAATCGCCAAGAGTAGATATGAAGATGATTACCAAACTGATTTCGACAAGCAATTATGAAGATGGCTAGCTCAGTAGAAAATCTAGAAAGGAAAGCCCAATTCCCCAAAGTTGGCAATCTTTTAGATCATATCTTTTCTTTGCACTTATAGTTTATTTTATGTTAAGCGCAAACTGATTTGTAAAACTCGTCTATTTTCAATTGATAATGATAATGAAATAAATATGCATGTTTTGAATAAATCCATTTGTGTTCACTCATACTTTTTTATCGATATCAGACACTTGTTTAAGAAAAGTCCAAGGAAGGACGATGAAATCGAAAAACACAAAGCTTTCGATTGTATGCTTTTGAATAAAACTTTGCTGATGATGTACATACATTATTTTAAATCCCCAAACACCAGAGATCTAAGGAAGATAATCCCTTTTCAACCCCGTTGAGCCAAGAAGTAGGAGTTTCTTTCTAAAAAATAAAAAAATCCACAATCTTGCCCAGGGGCAGGGTAGTCGTCAGTTACATTGACCAAACATTCAGATTTCAAAAGGAATGTGCATCTAAGGATCCATTACCTTTTATTTCTCACACATTAGGAAATCAAAAACACATGAAACCAAAATGGCTATCCCTCGCCAACCAAGGAATGAGGCAGTCACAATCCTTTCAAATAAATCAAGACAAATAAGTGTCACATAGTTTGTTCCCAAAAATAATAATAAGAATCAAAAGAAAAGGAGAAAAAAGTCCGCTAAGTTGAAAACGAGTGACTTAATCAAAAATTAGAACATCCCGCTGGACATTAAAAATTAAAATTAAAATTAGTCCAGGAAAAAATTAGGGAAATCAAAAGAAAAAGAATGAAAAAAAAGCAAAAATAAAAAAGGATTACGAAAGAAAAATCCTCAGCAAGAACAAAGTCATGTGACTTTGAACAAAGGGACAAATGGTGAGTGATTGTTACTCCAAAAAACCCCATTTGTTCTTAAACCATTAGTTTAATTAGTTCTTTAAACATCACAAAACCTTTTAGAGGTATGAGTGTTTGTGTCGAGCTAGCTAAACATATGACTGGAGAACATCGAGGAGAATGAGTGGGTTAAAACAAAATTTCGAGCCACTAATCATTTTTTCTCAAAACGTGAACTAGGCCATGTTACAACCTTCAAAATACCTAATTGAAGCATGGTTGTTTCGAAATCATACTTTGGTAAGATCACGTCAAAGCTGACTCCTAAAAGGATTTGCTTACCATTCATGTTGGTATCGATGTGACATTTTGATCAGTGATTTATTCACTATATGTCACAATATGATTCCAGTGAACAGACTTAGATTTCAAAATCGTCATATGCATTGCATTAAAATTATCATTTTCAAAATGATCAGTTTTACTTGCAAGTAAGCACTTGACATCAAGATAGTACCTGCAAGGGAAGGATTGATCAAGACAAGATGCAAAACGCCTGAAATATCTGTTGAGTAGAAGGAAAGCTACTCCAAGATTCAGCTAATCTGGGGCAATCAGGTCGATATTCGACAAATCTCTCGAAGGTCAGTTAGTCAGGGGCACTCCTTCACTGGTCAGCCAGTCAGGGGAGAAATCATTTTAAGGCTGGGGCAGGCCACCCCAAAAGCATAAGAATTTAGTCTTGTCCAGAAGGCGATTAATATGAAGCACCCCTTCAAGGTTTAGAATGCTAGGGATGGTCTATCTCAAACTATCAAGGTACAGAGGTCACATGTTTCCTTTCGAGGCAGATTCCTACAGAGATCCTGTAGGATGGGGCAAGACTGGCGACAAAGGAACGTTTCCTCTCCATACTTTCAGAGCTACTCAAGCAATTTCTATCAACCTCCCAGTTCAAGATGAATGTTGGGAAGTCACATCAAGTGCATCCCATAACCTTTCAACTAGAAATCTTGTAGCCAAACAAGACACTTTCCAGCATCAACCATACTTATCCTACCTCAAATCCACTGGTCGAGTCGTCGAATCATTGCAATAATCATTGCCATGCATTATTCATGTCGTTTCACTCATGCATATCATTCGTCTAGCATGGCATATCATGAAGCCTTGTAAAACCGAACAAGAAAACTCAAAAAGTCTAATCTATATTGGCATCTCCTCAACCAAAGTCCAATCTATATTGGCAAATACCAAAAAAAATCAAAGTCCACTTTGTTGGCATCTTCATAAATCCAAAATCCAATCCACATTGGTACCCAAAAAATCTTTCACCTTCGAAAAGAGAATACCGATCCAAAAACCAATCACCATCAGGTTTCACTTGTCTTTCCCAGCAAAGTCCAATAATAATTGGCACATCCTTCTTTCCCCGACAGCTTGAGCATACATCAGCACTTTGCATATAGTAATCATCATACATTGCATCCTTAAATGTGTAGCATATCCATTTGATATGGAGCATTACATCATAGAAAATTTCAAACATATACATATGAAGCATAAGCCAAATTTGATACCTTGCGCGAAAGCCTGAATCAACCCTTAATCAAGAGATTAATATATCCCCAAAGATAATATCAAGCCCATTCCCCACCAGACATTTCAATTAACCCCTCTGTTTACCTTTCTTTTCAGTCGTAGATCATATGTCGGTCTTAGCCTCTTTCAATCTTTTCTTTTGGATCGTAGATCATACGTCGATCTTACCCTCGATCAGCCCTTGTTCATCAACCCTTTGACGACGACATTCTAAAAACAAGTTTTCTTTCTGTCAACTCTTTAAATATGTGTCCATTCCATCAATTTTTATTTTCATCAACTCTTTGATGATGTGTCCCTTTAGTTAGGTTTTCTTTTTGTCAACTCTTTGACGATGTGTTCCTTCGGTCAGGTTTTCTTTCCGTTAACTCTTTGATGATGTGTCTTTTCGGTGAAGTTTTTCTATCAGGTCAAATCTTTGACGATGACAGCTTTTTATTTCGTCAACTCCTAGACGATGTCATTTTATTTTTCTTCGAACCTTTGACGATTTTAGTTTTCATTCCGTCAACTCTTTGACGATGTGTTTCTTTAAGTAAAGTTTCCTTGCCATCAAATCTTTGATGATGTTTCCCCTTGATGATGTTAGTTTCTTTTCCATAAATTCTTTGATGAGGTCACTCTCTAGTGAAGTTTTCTTCCCATCAACTCTTTGATGATGTGTCTCTTTAAGTGAAGTTTCCTTCTCATTAACTCCTTGATGATGTTTCCCTTTGACGATGACATTTTTTTCTTCCATCAAATCTTTGATGAATAGAACTGGTGTTTTTCATGATCCCCACCTTCGGGTAACACTCGTTCATGTTCATTTCAATTTCTTCATTGCTTCATTTGTATTGGTCTTCAACACTCGTTATCACATTTTATTCTCCAACGGAGTCACTCTCTCTTTACTTTAGGTCGTAGGTTCGTTGATTCTACTTCCTTTCACTCATTGATCGGGTGTTAGATCCATTGATCTTATGTCTTGGAGTCGTAGATTGGTTGATCTTACTTCTTTTCACTCTTTGTTGTAAGTCCGCCTTCTGCCAACGTTCTTTCCAAAATCCAGTTCCCGATTGATATTTGGTTCCCGAATGTTTCTTTGTTGTAAGTCCGCCTTTGGATATTGTTCTTTTGTAAATCAAGTTTCGGATTAGTACCCGATTCCCGACCAAACCCTTTTCCAAAGTCCAAATCCATACTGATATTTGGTTCTAGACCCAACCTTTTTGTCGAAAATCTATTTCCTGACTAGTATCCAATTTACTTTTCTTTCCCCACAGAGTGAAATTCCTGGGTTCTTTTGTATTTAATCCCCTTCTACCTTTAATGTTTCAATGTCATTATCTTTCATACATTCAGGTTTAAGTTGATTGAATAGGGACAGTTGTTGCACCCCAAAATTTGTCCTCTTATTTCTAACCCTAACTAGTTTTTGCTTCACATTTGTCTGCATCCCCCATTAGGTCATAACAACTGATCATGCATTGCATTGAGCTCTTGAGACATGGGATTACATTGTTCTTGTGGCTCAGGACTTATTTTACTTCATATTTTTAAGCAGCAAGTATCAGAGGCTCCAACATTTATTTTTCTCAATGATTTGGTACCAGACCATTATTTTTCCAACAGGGTATATTGAGTGCAAAAGGTGATTCACAACTTATTTCAGGAATTATTCAAGTGTAATATCAAAGGACAAGCTTCAGAGGCAGAGCCATGGTCAGAACAAGTGGCAACAGTTGATTTTCCAAGTTTTCCCTCCTTTTGGCACCAAAATTCAAAAACTTGAGTGTGTTAATCGATTAACATATATGTGTTAATATATTAACACATGTGATTTTTGCCTAAGAAGTTCAATTTTCAGCACTGTAGCAATTTTGATCATTTTTATTTAGGCTTGCATCATGAGAAGATTCTAGAGTGTGCTAGATCCTAACCAACTCCAAAGCAAATGCCAAGCCTAAATCCAAACCTAATTCAATAGCTAATTCTAAAGCATACTCCAAACATCATTTACACTTCAAACCTATAGCATATTTAAATTCATTTGCTCCAAACCTCACACAACTTCACTCATAATTTCATTTCCCTCTTAATTCTCTACAATTCTCTCTCACTTTTCTCTCATTTTTCTCTCATTCCAAAACCCTCACCAAAGCTCCATAACCAAAAGCTTCACAAATTGTACATTGCAGTTTATGAATTCTTAAGCTAAACCTCCATTACATCATCTTCCATTGTTCAATTCTGAAATTGAAGCTTATTTGGATCTAGATCTAAAGTTTGGAAGCACTTTCTTGAAGTAATTTTGAAGCAAGTTCATCTTATTGTATTGTTCTTCAAGTTTCTTGCTAGGAATTCATTGGATCTTCGATAATTTATTTACTTGATCTGTCAAATTCTATTTGCAACACTTACCAAATCAAATCTCCGCTTTGTAGGTTGGTGATTCTTAGATCCAAACTCATATTAGCTTATTTACAACTTTCACAATGTAGATCCTTGTGGTTTTGGTGTGATTTGATCCATTGATTCAATTGCTTGATGTTGTTGATTGTTTAATTGATTCAATATGTGTTCGTTCAGTCATAATTGATGTGATTTTCGTGCATAATTGCATGCTATTACAAGTTGCATTTGAACCTTGAATTAATGTTGAAAATGTGCTTCTGAAAATTGATTTTCTGCTATTACAGTAGGTGTAATCGATTAACATATATGTGTTAATCGATTACACCCTTTCAAAGTGTTATTTTCAGCTTCTAAACAGTAGTTAATCCATTAATAAATATGTGTTAATCTGTTACACCTTTTCATAGCACTATTTCCAGCTTCTGAACAGTTGTTAATCGATTAACAGATGAGTGTTAATCAATTACACCAGCTATATTTTGAGTTTTTCTTGCTTTGTCAAGCTTGTTTGGATTCCTTTCCACCTCTAAACCTTATGGATTTGTATGATACATATTTTTGGAATTTTCTTGAGCTATTTCACCTTACTTTGCAGTATGTATGCGATTGTTCGACACGCGACACGTTGATTTTATGATGTATGCCCATGACTTATTGGTTTTTCATTCTTGGTGCATTGTTCATGTTGCCTAATAATTTGTACATTGATGTTTGCTTGTTCTTGATGCTTACTTTGCTTGATTCATAATACATGCTCATGTTTGTATACTCGATTTTAAGTGCTTGGTCGTTGATGAACATTCATGTTGTTCTTGAGGCATACCTACTTGCTCAATTTTGTTGCATGTTCATAAGCATTACTTGATCTTACTTGGTGCATCTTCATGCTTGATCCTTGCAAATCCATGTGCTTTTGTTTAAATGTTGATGCGTAAGCACGTGTATTCTTGAATGCTTTAATTACGTGCTAATTATTGATTAATCTTAGTGACTTGCAATCTTGATGCTTGACTAGTATTTTGGTGATGAATTTTCATGCTCATCCTTCCTTAATATCTTTGAATATTTGTCATGATGTTGATGTATACACTACTGCTGTGTTGAATACATGTTGTTAATTGCTGCCTTGTCTGACCTGCTGCATATACACCTGTTCTGTTCTGAGAATGTGTGTTATTAAATGTTGCGTTATGCTGTTGCTAGATTTTATCACTGTACTGAGCTGAAGCGCTGTTATTGCTGCTGCTTTTGGTTTATTTTCTTGGGTTTTGATTTCCTTTGCATGTTCCCTTAGGACATCCTAGTCCAACTTAATTTTTGATTAAACTTGAAGTAGAATAGACATTAGATTGTTAATCCAAGCATGACAACATTAGGATAGCTTCTCCCTATCCTCAACCTTAGGTCCATTATTGCATGACAACATTAGGATAGAATTGTCTTCTAATCCTAACCTTAGGACCACTTTGCATGATAACATCTAGGGCCAAGTCTCTCTTAGATCTTGCGTTGCATCTTTCTCTTCTCTCTCTTAACACAAATAAAAAATTTAATAAATATGATGTGTATATCGCGTCACGAGCCTTAAATATATGGGAAAAGATGAGCAGGAGTCATTCCTTACCTCTTCTGAGCGTATTTTGTACGTGAGACGTTTGGATTGTTTGTACGAAGTACTTGCTCTTATCATCATAGACTTTAGTGTGTACATATCACAAATGGATTCAATTCACTTCTTTAAAACACTTCAACAAATCCAAATCATTTGCATCCTTCGGGACTCTTTCTCTCAAACCATTTTCAGAAAGGGCATGTTATTTCTTTCTACCGCAAACAGGTAATGCGTAAAACTCCTGACAACTAGTGGAAAACACCTAACTCCTGGAACGTGAACGTTAGAATTTTCCATAAAAGACACTATGCAACCCGTGGTCCCACGAACTACGGACACTCTGACTTCTTAATTCTCGTTTGAATGAAGATACGTAGGCACAAGGGCCCCAATCCTTGGTGAGCAACCTCCCACCAATTCACCCATAGTCCTCCAAACTACATTGACTCTGACTTTCCCATTGCACAAGGGAATACATAGGCATAGGACGACGAGGTCCTATCGAGTCTCCTTTTATTTTCTCCCTTTTCGTTTCCGCATTCTCTTAGTAAGTAAGCTTTAGATAAACACACCCTTTGATTAGAACAACAAGAGTGGATCTCATTGAGTACAATGAACGCGAGGGGTGATAATATCTTCTTCTTGCATAATCGACTACCGAACCCGGAATTTAGTTGCGAGACCATGTTCTTTCCCTTCAGAGGTTTTCTCAATGTTTTCCTTTCTCGTTGGGATAAATAGAATTCAATGTCGAGTTTGTGTCTTCGCTGGTGGTTTTTTGCGGTAGCAATAACCGGTTAAACAAAAATTAATCATTTTTTGATATCCTTACGTATCACTCACAACTGAGGTTATGTCTAAAGTAAAGTCGAGAGAACGACCGTATTGTCTCATTGGTAATGTCTCACGCCACACAACAACACAGAGCATTAAGAACTTATACTCATGCAAATGTTAAGCCTAAATCTATGTCTAGAGTCTAGAATCTAACAAGTATCAAAGATGACACACGTATCAGATTCATGATTGATTCACATAAAACGCCATGGTCAGAGTACGTACATACGCTTAACCATTTTTACATGCATTCAACTAATTTTCCAAATGTATGTGAACATAGTTCTTCATCACTATTATCACACATCCTCATAATACCATTCGTGTCAAAACATTATCATGGTTTTTATCATATTGAACCTACTTATGCTACTCATGCTACTAATTAACATAATAAAATAAAAGTGATACTAGTAAATATCAACTTACAAGACTATGTCAAAAGTTTGCTCGTTGATAGATTAGTATCTTAGATCAAAGATTTGAAAAGGTTTTATCAAGACCAACAAATAAGAAATCAAAAACAACATCAATAATGAATCAAAACTAGTTCACAAACATATATTAGATCAGATACATAAGATATTAAAAGATTACATCCAAACTCCAACAAGAAATCAAAGCTCTTACCTTCTTTCTTTTAGGGTTTGTGTTTCTCTCTCTCTCTCTCTAGAATATGCAAAGAAAATAAAGAGAGATAAAGTTATGATGTAAAAAACTATAAGTCATGCCTAAAAATTCAATAAAAGTACTTAAATAGTATTTAAAAAATCTGTCTTGTTCCCCCAACGAAGACTACTTTTGGGCACTTTAAGTGCCTCAAGAATAGTTAAACCGCCCTTGAAAAATATTTGAGTTAGTTGTGCAAACACTTCGTCACACGGAGAACCGCTTTGCTTCAACTTCACCCAGCGAACTTTGGGTCCATTTCCTACTGCCTCTAATCTGGGTTGGCTCGCTGGGGCTTCGCTAGGACCTTGCACAACAAACATTCACTTTCAACTCGCTGGTGTTTGCACATCAAACATGCTGATTCTTCTTCTTTTCTTTGGCTTCCTTGTCTAATCCTTTGCGTCTTAATCATTTATGTTTTGTGCCTATATTCTGCACAATAACACACACATCAAAGAATCCAAAGGTATTTTCAATATGTTGAAGAATAACACAAGAACAAGAATTAAATCTATTAAAATATGAGAATAAAGTTGAAAAGTGCCAAGAAAGATGGTTCAATTTAAGTCAAAAGTCGCACTTAACAATAGTAGAATACTTTCCAACAGCATATATCGAATGAAAAGTTAGTTATCATGCTTTAAATTATATTTTTATGGGGAACAAGTTATTTAAAAAGATGCCTGAAGAAGTCTTACTCAAATTCCTTAGTGAGTTTGAAGCATGCTTATCCCTCTCTAGTGTCCACAGTGCAACATGTGGGGTACATCAGTGGGTCATAAAATGTGTAAGTGCTCTTGATTGGCTGCATTTTGTGGCAAAATATTAGTGTATGTATGAATGCCATGTCTGATGTTGATACATTCATAATAAGAACTGTGCAGGGTAAGTTAACTAAGCTAACTATAAGTTAAGCTGGATGTCATACTCAATGTATGACATAGGTCGTATGACATCAAGCGCAGGTTTGTTATTCTGGTAGCTAGAACTCAGGAAACAAATTAGAAGCTCAAGCTGGAATGCAGGAGACATTTTAGAAGCCCTAGAGGAACTAATATGTACCTGATTAAAGTGGCAAGCGTGCAGAATACTGAAGAGAGGTTTTATTATGGATAAAACCTAATTCATACGCCCAGGCCTAAAGACTGATCTGCTGCTATAAATAACAGGAGAAGCAATCCTAGAGAGCAGCTGTTGAAGATAGAGAAACAGAGAAGTCACCATAGTGGTTTAGAAGTGAAGAACTTGTTCTTCACAATTGTGTCTTAGGAACACTTGTAATCCAAGAAACTGTTGATTGCATTGGTTAGGTAGTTTCTAGATTGTGTATCACTCGAAGCTGTTAAGAAAGAGTGTGTGTCACTTGATCAAAGCTTTGAAGTAAGATCAAGGTGTGTGTAGTTGAAGTGTTTCTTCTTACTACTGTTTAATATGTAAGTGTTTTTGGATATCACTGAGGTGATTGTAGGGAGTGAGTGGATATACTCAGGTCTAGAGTGTCTCTAGGTTAAATTGTCATTGGGTAGGTCTTAAGTGAGGAGTGCAAACTGGAGGTTTGACTCTGAATTAATTCTACTGATAGTGAAATTTCTCCCTGGCTTGGTAGCCCTCAGATGTAAGTGTGTTGCACTGAACTGGGTCAACAACCAACTGTGTTATTTACTGCTTTATAATTACTGCATAATTGTAGATATGTAGTGAATGTCACAGTGGATGTTATAACTTCTGTTAGAACATCCATCGTGGGCTGGCCAGAATTTTCAATTGGCATCAGAGCAGGCACCCTGCCTGTCCATTACTGGGTGAGATCTAGGGAAATTAAATTCTGGTACTATGGATAAAGATATTGGATTCACCAATAGACCTCCAATTCTGGATGGTTCTAATTATGACTATTGGAAGCCTAGGATGATTGCTTTCCTAAGGTCCTTAGACAGCAAGGCTTGGAGAGCTGCAAACTCTGGCTGGGAACATCCTGTGAAGACTGACAAGGATGGAGTATTTGTGCAAATTCCTGAAGAGGAATGGACCAAAGAGCAAGATGCATTGGCTTTTGGGAACTCTAAAGCATTGAATGCTCTCTTCAATGGTATAGACAAAAACATCTTTAGATTGGTCCACCACTGTGAACTAGCAAAGGATGTTTGGGACACTCTCAGAACGACTCATGAAGGAACCTCCATGGTCAAAATGTCAAGACTTCAAATGCTGACCACCAAATTTGGAAGTCTGAGAATGAAGGAAGAGGAGACCATTCATGAGTTTTACATGAATGTTCTTAAACTTGCAAACACCTCAGGAGCTCTGGGAGAAAAGATGACTGAAGAGAAACTTGTAAGAAAGATTCTAAGGTCACTACCTAAAAGGTTTGCCATGAAGGTAACAGCCATTGAAGAAGCTCAAGACATATGCCATATGAAGGCGGATGAACTCATTGGTTCCCTCCAAACCTTTGAGATGGGGATATGTGATCAGGCTGTGGAGAAAAGGAGCAAAAATATAGCTCTTGCCTCAAATACTGCTGAGGATTCAGATGATGAAGAAGTGGAGAATCTATCAGAGGAAATAGCCATGCTTGGAAGACAGTTCAACAAACTGGTCAAAAGGATAGATGCCAAGTCTAAACCTTATTCCAAAAGCTTGACTGCTGACAAAGAAAAAGCTTAGGAGAAAGTCAGTACAGTACAGTGCCATGAATGTGAAAGGTATGGACATATCAGAAAGGAATGTCCAACATACCTCAAGAAGATGGGAAAAGGCCTGACTGTCACATGGACTGATTCTAACAGTGAACCAGGAGAAGAAACAGCTAAACATGTCACTGCACCCATCAGGGTGTACATATCTGATGGTGATTCAAGTGAAGAGGAATTGACTTTTGAGGACCCTACAACCTTATATTAGAAGCTTCACATCAGAAGTGTAGAACTGTACCAACAAGGAGAGCTTCAGAAGGAAATCATCAAGGTATTCGAAGCTGAAAGGAAAGAGCACCTAGCCACAATACACACCCTCAGAGGTGAGGTAAATGATTTGAAATATGAGAAGGATCAAATGGCTAAATCCATAAGGATGCTCAACTCTGTGACTGACAACCTAGAGAAAATCCTTCAGAGTGGGCAGACTGTAGGAAATAGATCTGGTATAGGAGTTGTTGAGAAACAAAATCCTGTCTTGAAACACAAGAGATTGCAGCCTGAGTTTCAAATGTTAAAAAGGATGTCACGACCAATAACACAACATTCTCCACAAAGAAACTGGAATCAAATCAAGAGAAAATTCCAAGGGCATAGATGCTACCACTGTGGAAAACTTGGGCATATTAAAGTTGTGTGCTTCTGGCTGAATGGATTCCCTAGCCAAGGAAAAACCAAACAGGGTATGCATGGCAATAGGCATCATCATGCCAAACCAATGAGGAAGGTGCCTAACAAGCAAAGGAAATGGGTTGCCAAGACAGTTGCATAAATAGCTCACACCTCTCTAAGAGTATCAACTAAAGAAGACAGGTACTTTGATAGTGGTTGCTCTAAGCACATGACTAACATAAAGAATCTGTTGATAGACATCAAATCACATTCCACCAGTTATGTGGCCTTTGGTGATGGAGCAAAAGGAAAGATCAAAGGTGTTGGAAAACTGGAATGCCCTGGAGTCCCTACCCTAGACAATGTGTTGCTGGTAAAAGAGCTAACTGCCAACTTAATCAGCATCGGTCAGCTATGTGATCAAGGACTGGGTGTGAAGTTCTCTAAAGAAGAATGTGTGGTCACAAATGATGGAAATAAAGAAGTCATGAAAGGACATAGATCCAAGGATAACTGCTATCTATGGCAGCCTCGGGACACGAGTAAATCCATAATTTGTGCTATGGCAAGAGAGGAAAAGGAAGTAAAATTGTGGCATCAAAAACTTGGACATCTTTACTTAAGGGGAATGAAGAAGATCATCTCCAAGGAGGCTGTGAGAGGGATACCTAAACTGACTATTGATGAGGGAAAAGACTGTGGGGAATGCCAAGTGGGCAAACAAACCAAGACTTCTCATCCTAGGGTTGGACATCTAACCACCTCTAGAGTTCTGAAACTACTGCACATGGATCTGATGGGACCAATGCAAATAGAAAGCCTTTATGGGAAAAGGTATGCATATGTGGTGGTTGATGATTACTCCAGATTCACCTGGATAAGCTTTATCAGAGAAAAATCTGATGTATTTGAAGTCTTCCAAGAACTGTGTATCAAACTCCAAAGAGAAAAAGAGAGTGTGGTTATCAGTATCAGAAGTGATCATGGAAAGGAGTTTGAAAACTCTAAGTTTGTTAAATTCTGTGCAGCTGAATGCATAAGCCATGAATTTTCCTCGCCTATCACCCCTCAACAAAATTGAGTAGTTGAAAGGAAAAACAGAACCATTCAAGAATCTGCTAGAGCCATGATCCATGCCAAGAAGTTGCTTATGCACTTCTGGGCTGAAGCTATGAATACAGCATGCTATGTTCACAACAGGGTAACTTTGAGAAAGGGAACATCCTCCACTCTGTATGAATTGTGGAAAGGAAGAAAACCAAATGTGAAGTATTTTCATGTGTTTTGAAGCAAATGCTACATCTTGGCAGATCCTGAACAAAGAAGGAAAATGGATCCCAAAAGAGATGAAGGATGATTCTTGGGATATTCTACCAACAGCAAAGCTTACAGAGTATAAAACTCCAAAACTAAAGTGTTAATGGAATCCATAAATGTTATCATTGATGATCAGATTGATGAAATCAATGTCATAGAGGATGTGGGAATATTGGTTGAGACTCCATCTGAGGAGACTGAAGACACCCAAGCAAGTCCAAGTACTGAACTAGATACAGCCACCAAGGAACCTTCTATTAGACTTCTGAAAGATCATCCCAAAGACCTGATCATTGGAGACCTCGACAGTGGAGTAAGGACCAGAGCAAGAGATGTCATCTCAAACTCTTGTTTTGTGTCCAAGGTTGAACCCAAAAATGTAAAGGAAGCCCTCTCTGATGAATACTTGATCAAGGCAATGCAAGAGGAATTGGAACAGTTTAAGAGGAATGAGGTATGGGAACTGGTGCCTAGACCTGAAGGAACCAATATCATTGGAACAAAATGGATCTACAAGAACAAGTTAGATGAAGAAGGAATCATAGTCAGAAACAAAGCTAGACTAGTGGCACAGGGATATACTCAAGTTGAAGGAATTGATTTTGATGAAACATTTGCACCAGTTGCAAGGCTTGAGTCAATCAGGCTGATGTTAGGAATTGCCTGCATCCTGAAATTTAAACTCTTTCAAATGGATGTGAAAAGTGCTTTTCTGAATGGATATCTAAGTGAGGAAGTGTATGTGGCACAACCCAAGGGATTTGAGGACCCTAACCTGACAGACCATGTCTACAAGCTAAGGAAGGATCTGTATGGCTTGAAATAGGCACCTAGAGCATGGTATGAAAGGCTCACTGAGTTTCTCACCACCAATGGATACAGAAAAAGGGGAATAGATAAGACTCTGTTTGTGAAAAATGAGGGTGGAGAAATCATGATAGCTCAAATCTATGTAGATGACATAGTGTTTGGTGGAGTGTCAGAAAGGATGGTGAAGCAATTTGTCAGTCACATGCAGTCTGAATTTGAAATGAGCATGTGTGGAGAATTGACATATTTTCTTGGGCTACAGGTCAAGCAAATGGAAGACTCCATCTTCCTCTCCCAAAGTAAATACACCAAAAATATAGTAAAAAAGTTTGGGATGGACAATGCAAGTCACAAAAGAACACCTGCCCCCACTCATCTAAAGTTGACCATAAATGAAAATGGTACTATTGTTGATCAAAGGCTATACAGAAGCATGATTAGAAGTCTACTATATCTAACAGCCAGCAGACCAGACATTGCCTTTGTTGTTGGGGTATGTGCAAGATATCAAGCAGATCCTAAAGTGAGTCACATGAACCAAGTAAAAAGGATTCTCAAATATGTGAATGGAACTTGTGATTATGGCATACTCTACTCTCATGGGTGTATCCCTGTTTTGTCTGGTTATTGTGATGCAGATTGGGCTGGCAGTGTTGATGATAAAAAAAGCACATCTGGTGGATGTTTCTTCTTAGGCAACAACCTAATATCCTGGTTCAGGAAGAAGCAAAATTGTGTCTCATTATCCACTGTTGAAGCTGAATACATCGCAGCTAGTAGCAGCTGTTCTCAGCTGGTCTGGATGAAGCAAATGTTAATTGAATGCAATGTCACTCAGGATGTCATGACATTGTACTATGACAATCTTAGTGCTATCAACATTTCCAAAAACCCGATCTAGCATAGCAGAACCAAGCACATTGATATAAGGCATCACTACATAAGAGACCTTGTGGAAGACAAAGTGATATCCTTGGAGCATGTGTCTACTGAGCTACAGCTAGCTGACATCTTTACAAAGGCTCTAGATGCTGCCCAATTTGAAAATCTTAAAGGGAAGTTAGGTATCTGCATGTATGAGGATGTATAACAATAAATGGCACGTGAGAGTTTTAGGATTTCAATGCAGTCAAAGTCGTTGAACAACAAAACTCTCCATCCCACAAAAACGTGCCTCTTTATCGTTCAGCATCTCTTCCAAACCCTCAGTCTCGACAACAACATGGCCTCTCATCATGAAGGATCTTCGTCTAAGTCCCCTCCCAAATTCACCAAAGATACACCTCCCTCGGCTGAGAAACCAAACCGCAAGTATCCCTCTCCCACTGAAGAAGAACTTAGGAGAATTATGAACAAGGAAGGCACAACTTACGTGAATAAATCCATGGGGGAAATTGCTGACAATATCATCAGGAAAGGATTGCTTGCTAAGGGCTTCATCGTGCCCCTAGCTCGCCAGGGTCCAGATGAGGATCTTCCAGAAGAAGACTCGTATGATGGAAACCAAGACATCTCTCTCTCTCTCAGATTTGGAGAGCAGTGACTCCAGTTCTTCCTCTGAAGAAGAAAATTGAGAATTGGGTATGTGCCTCAGACTGCTGCTGAGGTGATAAAGTATGCTGCTGGTCTATTTTTCTTTTCTCAAGCATGAATGTTTTGTGATGCTCACTATGAGCCATTTTGTAATGTGAACCCAAACATATGTATTGATACAATTTCTGATCTATGCTATGTGTTAGTTGGATCTTAATTTATGGCTAAAAAGGGGAGAGAGTGTTAGATAAAAACATGAGCAGGTACAATAGATGGAAGAATAGGTTGATAACCAATGATCAACCAATGAGTACCACGGGTTATGTAGTGGTAGTAACAACAGGTTGCGCTTGAGCATATGCACCATGGTACATTTACAGTGGTAACTACAGGTGCTGCTAATGAGATGTGTGTGTTGGGTATTAACAGCTATTTAGGCTGTTACTGATATGATATGTATGCCATGTATGCTAGAACTAGGAACTATGTGCAGGAGCAGAATAACAACATATTGCATCCCTTAGCATAGTGCATCCCTTCAGGGGGAGTAGCACAACTGTAGTGACTTCAGAATGTTATTCTGAAGGTCATAACATCCAGAGTAGGCTGGATTCATATGTGTGACTGCAGGCTGGTTGCAGGAGAAGTGTTCAACTAATGTGCATCAGTTGAGGGGGAGTAACTCTGTGTGTTACTCACTCAGCAAAGAAGGACACTTGTAGTGATAACTAACAGGTGGCTAACAAAGTGAGTGTTAACAGGGTTGAAAGCCAACTGTGAGGAGTCTAAGAGCTTGAGCAGGAAGTGACTTACCTGCAAGACAAGTCATAGGTTAAGTCTTCTGTTGTGTGTAAATCTCTGGTGTAAGTACATAGTGTTTTAGCCAAAAAATTTCCAAAGGGGGAGTTTGTAAGTGCTCTTGATTGGCTGCATTTTATGGTAAAATATTAGTGTATGTATGAATGTCATGTCTGATGTTGATACATTCATAATATGAACTGTGCAGGGTAAGTTAACTAAGCTAACTATAAGTTAAGCTGGATGTCATACTCAATGTTATGACATAGGTCATATGACATCAAACGCAGGTTTGTTATTCTGGTAGCTAGAACTCAGGAAACAAATTAGAAGCTCAAACTGGAATGCAGGAGACATTTTAGAAGCCCTAGGGGAACTAATATGTACCTGATTAAAGTGGCAAGCGTGCAGAATACTGAAGAGAGGTTTTATTATGGATAAAATCTAATTTATGCGCCCAGGCCCAAGGACTGATCTGCTGCTATAAATAACAGGAGAAGCAATCCTAGAGAGCAACTGTTGAAGATAAAGAAACAGAGAAATCACCATAGTGGTTTAGAAGTGAAGAGATTGTTCTTCACGATTGTGTCTTAGGAACACTTGTAATCCAAGCAACTGTTGATTGCATTGGTTAGGTAGTTTCTAGACTGTGTATCACTCGAAGATGTTAAGCAAAAATGTGTGTCACTTGATCAAAGCTTCGAAGCAAGATCAAGGTGTGTGTAGTTGAAGTGTTTCTTCTTACTACTGTTTAATCTGTAAGTGTTTTTGGATATCACTGAGGTGATTGTAGGGAGTGAGTGGGTATACTAAGGTCTAGAGCTTCTCTAGGTTAAATTGTCATTGGGTAGGTCTTAAGTGAGGAGTGCAAACTGGAGGTTTAACTCTGAATTAATTCTACTGATAGTGAAATTTCTCCCTGGCTTGGTAGCCCCCAGATGTAAGTGTGTTACGCTGAACTGGGTCAACAACCAACTGTGTTATTTACTGCTTTATAATTACTGCATAATTGTAGATCTATAGTGAATGTCACAGTGGATGTTATAACTTCTGTTAGAACATCCATCGTGGGCTGGCCAGAATTTTCAAAATGAAATGGTTGTTATTTTGACAAGGGATATATTAGCCTACCATGCTTAAAAATTGTATCGAATTCGCCAAAGGATGCCAAGAATGTTAAGTACATGCAGGTATTCAACATGTTCCTACAAGTGAATTGCATTCCATAGTGAAGCCTTGCCCCTTAAGAGGGTGAGTTTTGGATTTAGTAGGAGAAATTCGACCAACATCATCCAAAAGTCAAAAATACATTCTAGTGGGGGTAGATTATTTCACTAAGTGGATTCAAAAATACATTCTAGTGGGGGTAGATTATTTCACTAAGTGGATTGAGACTATACCATTGGTGAATGTTGACCAGGAGGCAGTGATCGAATTCATCCAAAAACATATCATTTACAGGTTTGGAATCCCATAAACCATTACAACTGATCAAGGATCAGTTTTCATTAGTCAAAAGATTTAAGAGTTTGCTAAATAAATTGGGTTTAAACTATTGACATCCACACCTTATTATGATCAATCAAATGGTCAAGTCGAAGCAGGGAATAAGATAGTGATTGGCCTAATAAAAAACATGTGGAGAAAAAGCCAAGGAATTGGCATAAGACATTGGACTAGTTTCTATGGGCATTTCGAACCTCCCCTAAAAAGGCTACAAATAATACACCTTTTCGACTGACATATGGTCATGATACGGTGTTACCAGTCGAAATTTACCTACACTCAACTAGAATTTAAAGATATCATGAAATCCCATATGAGTCTTATTGGAACATGATGTTGGATGAATTAGTTAACTTAGACGAAGAAAGATAGTATGCCTTGGAATTATTAAAGAGGAAGAAAAGAAGATTAGATAAATCATACAAAAAAAAGGTTAATGTTAAGTTATTCTCGAATGGAGACCTAGTTTGGAAGGTAGTTCTACACATGGATCAAAAAGATAGAGCATTGGGTAAATGGTCCCCTAAGTGGGAAGGCCCTTTTTAAGTTATCCAAGTTTTTTCTAACCGGCGCGTATGAAATTGAAGAATTAGCTAAGGATCGAAGAGTCTTGAGAGTGAACGGGAAATATTTGAAAAAATATAAGTCTGCACTTCAAGAAATAAAATTAACAAAAGAGCAATTCATACACAATAGTTGAAGCCAAAATGGTAAATCGAATTGTAAAAATTTCCAAAATGACTAAATCATTACATAGATGCCACAAAGGGCTTAAGATCATTACATTAAAAAGCCAAATTCTTCGAAGTAGAAAAATTTCAATAATTACAACCAAGTTAAAAGGGGAGGGAAACCTTCATCTTCTGGTACTTCAACTTCTGAAGTCTTAAGCGTCATTCACAAACAGATTTGTTAGAAGTCATGCCATCAACTTCCTTTCCCAGTTTCTGAGCCCTTTCAACATGATGCATGCCAGCTTAGATTTCCTTGGCCAGTTCGTCTTGATCAAGCTTGTGGAGCTCATCTTTGCGCTCCTTGGCCTTGGAAATCTTGGCTTGAAATTCCTTTATCTGTTATTCCCAAGCTTGGATGTTCCTGTTATAAGATTCAACTTCCTTCTTGTTTTGTTCATAACCCTTCTCCATTTCTGTTACTTTGGCAGTAGATTCAGTGGTTGCGTCCTATTCAGTTGCTTGGGTTTCTGATTTGTTCTTGATTTTGTTCGAAGCCTCCCTTATTCGATTAAGATCTATAACAACTTGATCAACCAGAAACCCCAAGTCCATAATAGCGTCTGCAACTTTTGGAGAAATAGTCAAGACATCAACTTGTTTCAGGAGATCTTTGATCCTAAAGAAAGCAAAATTATCTGTCTCCAAGAGTTGGAACAGATCAGTGTCGAAGACTTTTTCTTTGATTTTTAGAAGCAGTTCATCATCAGGTTTTCCTGTAGATTAGTCACCTGATGCAATTTGAGTGCTAGCGCTACTCTCAGCCGAACTACCCCTGGCACTGATCACGGCCTTCAGATATTCCAATGGTCTATATTGCTTCAGCGATTTTAGCTCCTCTTAGAATAGGGTAGTAGTAGTTCCGGTTGAAGGTGATGAAGCCCCTTTGGCAGCATCATGACTTGGTTTGGCTTTAGGTTGGCCATTTTTTTTATCATTTTCTTCCTCATGAGGTTCCGCATTGAAGTCAAACATAGAGCGATCCTCTTCCTCCTTCTCTACATCATTTGGGCCATCAACACCTTGTTTTACATTAGTTGGAGAGCCATCTTCATATTTGTCTTCAACAATTTCTTCAACGTGTGGCATTTTCGTATCACCTTTCACGTCAATGAAATCATCATTCTCTTATGGGTCCTTTTCATGTTCAGAATCACTTTTTGAGAAAGTTTAGTGGTGACCTTTGGTGGCGAATATTTTTCTTCAGCGGGTTCACTTGCCTCATCTGTAGATTCTTTGTTAGAATATTTAAGATATTTTGGATGATAAGGGGGAGTTTTTGTGGGGTGATAGGAAGGATCGTTGTTGCTTGTGGGGAGAATTCGTTTGATGGAGGGTTGCTCTTTGCCATCTGTGACACCCTGAAAAAAAAATCAAATATGGGTTAGTCAAAAGTAAATAAAAAGAAATCAACAACTCAAGAGATTAAGGTAGAATGTTACCTTAGTACCTTCATCCCTAGGGCTAGAGTTTTCGCTTTCGACTTGGTCAGGATTCGACTTAGCAGTTTTTCCTTTAATGGTTGGATCAGGATCAGCTTCGACTACTTTGGGAGTAAAAGGTTTATTCACCGGAGGCTTGACAACTTTGGTTTTAGGTTGAGAGTTAAATCTTTTCTTGTTTCTTCCTCTTTTTAAGCTATTTAAAGGTGTCTAGAGAGAGATCCTTGTCATCTGATTCAATCACCTGGACTTGAGCTTCTTTTTGCTTTTTTTTCTTTGGAGTTGGTGGTGGTCTTCGACTAGCCTGAAAAGAGAGATGCCTTAGATATTATAATATGAGGACAATGCATAAATAATAATAGTAATAGCAGGTAAAGTATACCTATGTTATAGTTTTAGTGGCTTTGTCTTCTTCGTTATCTTCGACGGTGTCCTTGTTTGTGGTAGTAGGTTTCTTGGCAGGAATCCTCACAGCTGAAAGAACATCAATACAATTATCACAAGTAAAAAGAGAGATAAGGAATTGATGAAAGAGGTGAGTCGAAAAACCTCTCATTTCACACCTTTATATATTAGAGACTCTACACCAACGTGTTCTATGCTAATATGAAGGTGCCCTTTGAAACTGTCTAGAGTTTGCTTAGTCGAAACCACCCGTTTGGCACATTTTTGAGATTCTTGTCAAAGAATTTTTACAAAGTCTCCACAGACGAACCAGTCTGGAAATGAAGGACTAAAATCCATACCAAATTCAGCACTTGGCAGTCGAGGAAATTTTGGGGGATACATGTTAAAAGCTAGTTTGTACCGTTGTTCAGGTTTAACGTACAAAGGTAGTTTTAAATCCTCTAGTTTTTTTTGTAAATTTTTATTTCAAGGTAATTGCTGCTTCACGAATGGTTTGACTAAGATCATCAGGTCTATAGGTAATTACAAAGTACTTTAGGAATGCTTGGATTTCTTTGATGTGAGTCGAAATACCTTTCTTGACTTTTTTCAATACAGAAGCGAAAGCACGAGTTAGTTGTAAAGTAAAGGCAGGAACATCGAAAACTTCTCTGGTATAATAATCCTTCTACCAAGTATCAAACTCTTGGGGTGAAAAGGAATGATTTTTTGAAGGAAACGGGAGCAAGTTGCGTGATGCCAGTGTATCGAGCCATTTCTTTTTTACATTCAGCTTCTGTATGGATCATGTTTTAATAGGATCAATGAGTTCTTTTTGGTGAAAAGTGGTTATGGTTTAATTTGAATAAGATCAAACTGCCGAGAGACCATATTGGGTTGATAACTAAGGAGAGTGATTTGAAGTCTCGAGGGTCAGAGCCTTGTGGCCAATAGCCTAGGGGTAAGAAATGCTTCCCAGATGGCAAGGGACTATGTTTCTTGGTCCTTCGGAGGGGCAGGAAATTTCCTTGTAAACTACTAAGGGTCATGCTTTCTATCAGCAAAAGGAGTCATGTTTGTTGTGAAGCTATAATGCTTGGCGAACATCATCACATACCTAGTGAAGATTTGTTGGAGATTTAATCCTTCATCACTTGGGGTCAACAAAGCAAATCATCTTCCTTCGACTCTCCTGTTCTTTATTTCATCAACTTCTACACTTATAGGATTGTGAACTTGTAGAGATGCTTCAAAAGTAGCATTCAACCATAATTGCAGTAGCAAAAAAGGACTAAAGAGTAATAAGTTTCCTTTGAACTAAACGATTTTGAGAGTTGTGACACCTTCCCTTAAAGACTCATAGAGGTTGGCCAAGATCATTTTGTTGAGACAAAAGTTATGTCCAGCATGTAGTTGGTTCACCGTTATTAGATACCTCTTCGCCACTTAAAGGGATCTCGAGCAAAATATGCAGCAAGAAATCCGTAGTGCAAGGAAAGCAATGTGCTTTTGGTCAAAAACTTCATCAGATTCCTATTCATGGTAATATGCAATATAAATTGTGAAAGAAGCTTTGATGGCGTCGAAACCAATCGAATCTTTAGCCCAGAAGTTGGGGTCATAGGTTTCCCCAATTGGTTTAAGCCCAGTAATGACAGCAATGTCGAAAAGGGTAGGTGTCATCATTCCACAAGGAAGATGGAAGGTATTATGAGTGCTATCTCAGAAGTACAAAGAAGCAACTAGCATGGATGGGCAATAGCCAGGTCCAACCTTCGACAATTGAATCATGTCGAAGATACCCATATTTTTCCAGACTTGGGATTTTTCTTTTTTTATCGTCCCTAACCAGGCTATATAATCTGAAGGATCCTTAAATAAGGGGCATGATCGAAACACCCTAAAAATATTATTCTTATAGTCTAGATTGATGGATTTTTCAAGAGCTTTAGTCGAAGGCAAGCCTTGGTTGTCAATTTTCAGTTTTTCATCAGCTTCAACATCTTCTATAGCCCTAGGTTTTCTCCCATTGGCTATGGGTTTGTAGCAGTGATATGTTGGGAAAAATTCCTTAAGTCTATTAAGGTTAGCAGGAGGGTTTGATGGGGGACCTAACATGGCATGCGTTTTACCATTAACAAAAATAGGAATTAATACCTGAGATTGGTTGATTCTTCTTTTTTCTTCTTCAAGTGGAGGCTCAGGTACGTATTGTTGATTACCCATAACTGTTGGGCCCAAGATCTTATGAACTGGAGCAAGTTCAGTTGATTTCTTAGATTCTTTTGTGGCTTTTGTTGAATATTTGGAAACTTTGGTGGAAGACGCCATTGATGCAGCAAGGATTGAGGGGAAAAGGGTTTGTGTTTGTGAAAGATGAAGAGTCCAGGAAGAAGTTTGTTCTTTCTATGAAAGACTCAAAAGAGGGAAAAAGTTGAAAAGTGTTAGTATTTTCTATTTATAGGTTGATGAAATGAAGCGGTTTACCTCAGGCATTTATGGTTGAAGAGATAGTAAGACACGTGCCAGTCGGAAAGCAAGTGATGAGATGGTGGCAGTTAAGTTATCCCACGATCTCCTAGAAAATAGGTGTGTGATAATTGTAGTAAAGATTTGCGCATGGGTATGAGAAGACATTTAAGAAAAGTGTCATGATGACTATGACTTCA
This sequence comes from Lathyrus sativus, assembly GCA_963859935.3. Lineage (NCBI taxonomy): Eukaryota > Viridiplantae > Streptophyta > Magnoliopsida > Fabales > Fabaceae > Lathyrus > Lathyrus sativus. The sequence continues at coordinate 647,725,558 of OZ012738.1, forward strand.
TATCAGACAAAGGGTTTGTGGCGTCGAAAGAGGATTTCAGAAAATGTATTTTTCTCCATTTTAGTCGAAAATGATATTTTTGGGGGGGCAATTTGTTAGCTGGGAATTTTGACGCCAAGGTTTGATTAAGTATGATGAGCAAAGGAAATGTTTTTTAAGATGTTTTGGAATTCGACATGAGAATTATTGAGATCCTTAATTGAATAGGTCATTTATGAGAAGGATATGTTGGGTTAAGACTTAGAAATATTTCGGAGTTTATATGGCAATTTTGAGGTTGCATTTCAACGGAGATTTTGAATTTTGAATAATGATAATAATTGTCTATTGTTCTTATCTGTTTCTTAGAGGTGACATGTGTAAAGCTGTGGTGAATTGAAAACATGCAAGCAAAACGTGTCATTTTCTAGAGAAAAGACCGTTGATAGTGGTTATTTTTGACGTAGTATAAATAGGAGTCTTAGTATGTAGGATTTCTATGTGTTCAATCATTGTACTAATACTCACAAATTACTCAAAGTATCTAAGTGTGTTGAGAAACGAGTTCGTTGAAAATGTACGTCTGAAACACCATATTTTAATTTTAGTTGAAGTTATTTGCAGTTTTATCAATTACTTTTCATTGCAATTTACTTTGAAGTTTCTTTATTGCAATTCTCTTACAAATTATGCAAATTTATGTTTTAAACTTTAAACAACATTTTCCAATCATGGGCATTGTCAAAATGCTCATAGACTTTCAAATATAATTTAACAAAAGCATATGTCCTAGAATTCACTAGTTGGTCTTGTAGAGGAAATCATTTTTTGTAGACCAACGATTATTTATCAATTTTCACGATAAGCACATGTATATTCCATCCAACCAATAGAAAATAAGAAAACAAAATTTGAAGTAAAAAAAAAAGAAGATAAGATCAAGAGGAAGGTGTTCCGGTGAAAATCGTGATGTCAAGCTATTGATTAACTTGAATCTTAATTCTTAAATTCACAACCGGAGTTTAATTTATCCAAAGGAAAGGACTAAAGAAAGAAAGAACCCTTTTCACGATGTAACAACAACGCTAAGAGATTCGGGGATCAGGGGTTGGTTATGCCTAGGGTAGGTATTTCACATCCTAGATATCTGTAGTACTCTACAGGAACCTTTTGTTTGTTTGCATGCTAATACTTGCTAAATGTTTTCTATGGATTGGGATTGGGTAAAAGGTAAAGGTTAAAACCTAAAGATAGTTTCTAAGTTTGCTCGCAAAGATATCGCATCTTCTGCCTACGTATCCTTACTAGGATAGAATCAGAGCAATCGTAGTTCACCTTACTAGGGATAAAGAACACTTGATTATGATCAAGGTTCAAAGGGGAACAAACATTATAATGCTTGTGTAGAGTTTAAGAAAACTCTCTAGATCTACATTGAACACTCAAGAAAGGGGAGTAAGTAATCATCTCCATGATTCTTACATAGAGTTAAGAAAACTCTACCTAACTCTACGTTATAAGACCAATTAATTCTATCCAGACCAAAAGGTGGGAGAAGGGGGAAGGTTGCTCGTCAAGATATCGTATCTTATGCCTACGTATTCTCATTGTCCAATGAGAAATCAGAGCGGTCGTAGTTCGGGCACAAACTACAGAATAAGGATCAATTGGTTCTTTCCAGACCAAAAGAAGGAAGAAGGTTTTATCCAGACCTATGAGTTTAAATCCTATTGGTTCTATCCAGACCAAAATGGGAGAAGGTTATATCCAGACCTATGAGTGTAAATCCTATTGGTTCTATCCAGACCTATGAGTTTAAATCCTATTAGTTTTATCCAGACCAAAAGGGGGAGAAGGTTCTATCCAGACCTATGAGTTTAAAGAGCTATCTATGACCCAAAGGTCAATAGAGAGACTTTTCTTTGGAAGGGAAAAGATGAGGCAACATGGATGAGAACTAAAGAGTTCCATCACTTGGGGAAAGTAAACTTAACAAAGTATAGACATTCACACATGATGAATATAAGGGATATGGTTACAACCAAGAATCATCAAGCATATTATAATAAGCAAGGATCTAAATCAGGATGAATGGTTACAACCAAACAAAGCATCAATATATTACAATATTAATGATTTCAATCAAGATAGATGGTCACAACCAAAGCAAGTATCAAGATATTACAATATCAAGAAGGGTAAGTTCTTACAAGACTTAAGCATAAGGAAGTCACAACCACAAACATATCTTAACAAAGATGGGGATATATCTTAAAAAAGATGGAAGGGGATCTTAACAAATATAAAGATGTATCTTAACAAAGATGAGGCTTCCTAGGGCAAGATGACATGTATACTTACAGGCGTCATGCCTAATCAAATAATGTCACAACAAATGTAAGTGAGAAGTTCAATACTTCATGGGGAGAAACTTCCAAGTTTTAAGATAAGATCACACACAAATGCTTACAAGCAAGAGTTCAAATAAGACTCAAGAGATGCTAATAAGCCAAATCATAACTTTAAAATAAAACTCAAAGAGAATGAAATTAAAGTTGGAAATGAGAGAGGAAAAGGTAATAGGGTGAAAACCCTAAAAGGAAACGCCATTTTCTCATGATGTAAAGTGTTCCTAAAATAAAAAATTTAGAATTCTTTAAACATCATATGAGAGCATGCATTAATACGAGAATGTGTCAAAAAGAATCATTAACAAATGATGAAAAATGAAGGAGTTATGAAAATTTGAAATTAATGGTAATTAAAATCAAATTAAATAAAACCAAATACTAAAAAGAATGTAAATGCCTCCACCAAGGCTTGAACCCAAGACCTTGGGGTCATGGACACAAAACCTAGCCAACACATCTACTTCACGCGTGTGAATGAATATGGAGAGTGAAAGTTAAAATGCACAAACAAGGAAAAATCATGAAAATATGCAAAACGGCCCTCGCTGAGGGTCGAACCCGTGTCATTGGGTAAGGCAAGTACTTAAGGCATGGCAAATAACCACTGGGGTGGCGATACATCCATTGTATCAAGCTACCCCATGTGCATATATACCAAGGGCGCATGATCTCTGGGCAAGTTTCAATGGCAAAACAAATGAAAAACACCAAAAAACGAGTTCATTAGAACTCATTCAGATCTTAATCAATTTTGATGAAAAAAAGTCTAAATCACTTGTTTTTATGAGAGGAACACGATAGTATCAACTATTTTCCAAAATGATGTATACACACCAAAACACGAATGCAAATAAAGGTATAAAGTTTTGAAAGCATTTTGGAGTTTATGATTAACACTGGTGAACTTTAGAACAGGCGAGGGTCTGCACACATTTGAAATGCGAAAGACAATGATTATGCTCAGAGAGATGAGCTCACAATGAATCCAGAAATGACTTTCAAGCTACCAACTTAAGGAAGATTTGCATTTTCAAAGTTAAAAACAAAAAGAGTAACTCAAAGTAAAGATTAAGAATGGAACACATGACATTGGAAGTTAACAAACCCAAAACAGTTGTCGACAGTTAGCTCTTGGGGTTTCAATCAACATTTATTAATGAATTCCAGTCATGGCTCTAACAGTGAGTTAAAAAACAAAATGAAAACCAAACACACAAGACTAAACTTGTTAACAGCAGCAAACACTAACTTCTTCATGGCAGTTTCAATTTGCACAAATAAAAACGATGAAAAGTAGAGTTGTCAGCTATGTGAATTACCAAACTCAAACCAACAACAACCCTTGACAGAACAAAAAAAAAACAGATTTCTAAACAAAACATGATAATGCTTATATCTATTAACCATCATTCCAAAATTTTATTCACAAATGCGAGTTTACAAACCTAAAGACAATAAACATTTTATATGCAACAATCATGATGTAACCAAACAGACCAAACAACAATCATAATGACAAATCTTAAAAGTTTTTTGATGTTGAAACAAAATTAAAGAGGCCTTGGTTGGAAACAGAAATAGCAGCAACTCTTAATTCAAATTGCAGTAGGCTAATGAATTCCAAACCACATGAATAGTTTTTGACCAAACTAAAATCTGTTGACATCAAAGACTAACAAACTTAAAAGTGGTTGGCAACCAGCTTTTGGTGTTTCAATCAATGTTTATTGATGAATTCCAAGAAAAATGTCTTTATAAAGACCCAACCCCAACATCTACTTAGAAAACATGATCAAAGCATGGGATCAAACAAAACTGTTTTGGTTTAACAACAAGCCTTGATATTACAATATTCAAGGAAACAAACTATAGTCCACTGTCTTGCCCTATTGACAGTTTATAAACTTAATGCAAGCAAATATGAAACAGGCCATCATGTGTTTGGCAACCAAACCCTGGTCTGAGTCCCATTGGACCAATGACAGCATAATGAAATAAAAATTTAATGGATTAGAGGTGAATAGACTTCAGAACATGACAGTCAATGTGTTCTGGTATTTCAATCGATGTATATTGATGGATTCCAATTACCCTTCTGTCAGCAACTCAAAGAGCAAAAAAACTAAGAAATCTCTCAATGTAAGAACAAAATTGAAGAGGTTCTGTTAAGAAATGAGTCAACCACATGCTTATATTGTAAACAGGATGCACCAATCAAAACTGGATCACCAACTGTTTCATATGTACATGAGAGGGCAATTGCTTTTAAAACAGGTTTCAATAGGAGAAGCAAACCTTTAAAAAAAATAGTACAACAACAAGAGTTGACCAATTCATAACTTCAAAATAAATTGACATCAACGTAACTTGAGCAGCAAAACAGCCCCTAATGCTCCAACATTGACAGTTTACAGTACTTTTACAAAAATAAAAGCACATCCATAATGCCCTATTGGAAGTCACACATTCAAAAGCATGCGAGTTTGACAAAACTCATGATGATTCCTAACAGAACCAAAACATAACAATTCTTAATCATAATGCATTACAAGCTTTAGCAATATTTGTACATTCTAACAAGAATTCACAGTTCTACGAACAACACCTCTAACTCTAACAAAACAGCTTACAATTTATCAAGAGTATGATGTATATTAATGGACTTGACATAACAATATCAAGTCAATGCTTTAAATGACAGTTAAAAAACTTCAAGCTACCACACATAAGTTTAAATCAGCAACAGTTATAAGCTTACAACATTTAGGACATTTTGACAGCATATCCATAATTTAGCATAACAATGTCTAAACCATCTAAACAACCTAACAACATAAACATGATGCATAATGAGGAGGTTTAGGGCTACATACCTCTTGTAGACCTCCTTGAGCAAGCTAGCAGCAAAGAAAACTAGAGATCCTTCCTTTTGAACAAGTTTGTGAAGCTTACTTCCTTTTTGAAGAAACAAGCAAATCTTGAGGACAGTTTGAGCAAATGGATTTCCAGTTATTGTTCAAGGTTTCAAACAGCTAGTATGACATAAATAGAAAGTGTTCGAAGTGTCAAAGTGATCGAAATTGATCTAGGTAGTGGGTTGTTCCATATTATGCATAAAAGTCAAACTTAAGTGAGTGAGAAGTTGACTTTTGGATTTATGGTGTTTTTGATGGAAACAAAGGTTAGGACACCTTCTAATAATGATTTTTAGTTTGTGTGGATGGTTTTTATGGTGGTTTAATGGTTAGAAATGGTGCTGGTATGGAATTTTGAACAAGGCAGTTTTTGATGTTTTGGAACCTTTTCTTCACTTGCAAGTAAAGCAAGGCAAGATGAGAGAGCTTGGGTTTTCTCTTGGGTTTTATAGGGCTCTGGTGTGGTTTGAAGAGTGGAATGATCCCTCCTTTTATAGGCCAAGAAGGTTGGGGCAGAACTGTCTTTTTTGAATTGCAAGCTTGCATTGGTGGGAAACCTCAATATTTCAAAAGTGTGTCTGCTGGTTTAATGTTAACTCCAACAGTTAATGTCCTCACTAACAGCTATCCTTAAGCTGGCTATGCTTAAAATAGTTATGCTGCAGCAAAACCAAAGTTTTCTTACACAATTTACTTTTGTATTTCACCATAGTAATCAAAGGGATTATGGTGAGATTTTTAGTTTTCCCTTGGTTCTCCCCCACATCAGGTTCCAACCTAATCTTAACACACCACACCAGATATGTATTTATGGTTGGAAATCAAATTTATGTTGAATTTTGAAAAGTTGACAAACTAGTGTTTATGCCCGACTTGCTCCATTTGAAACTCTCAGCTCACAAGGGCTATGGAAGAGTTTTATAACTTTTTGGAAAGCCCTTATGGAGCTATACAACTTTAATGTTTTTGAAATTTTCAAATTTCAAGTGGAACTAGGTCAAAAATCCCCTCAAAGTTGGCTGGAAACATGATTTGCAAGGCCATAAACTTAGAAATTTTTTAAGTGTTTTCTCCCTCTTGTGATGATTTTGGTCATAACTCTCAATCTACTCATTTTTTGCACATGGACCACTGTGAGACCTTTGTAGGAAATGCCAAGACCTTTCCAACAAGCTTTGAACCAACTCAATTGGATGTGTGGTTAGGGATTTGTGGTCTTTCCCCTTTCAAAACCCTAATTTCTCGATTTCTCGATTACTCCTCAATCCTTGATCCAATGATCATGAAACTTCATGGATAGGTGTAATATGTTACTAGGAACATTTTTTCTTCACACTTTGAGGTCAAATTCCTTAAGGTTGAAGAGTTGACTTTTCGGTCAACCGAACGATCGATCGATGACTACCGAGTCGACTGTTCATGTTCTGGGTCTTATGAGGACTTGAAACTTCTTGAGTGGACTTCACTAAGCCATATGAGCTTCATGGACCATAATTTCATCATTGGAACACCTTTTAAATCCAAAGTCAGACTACAATTGACTTTTCCTGATCAAAAACCCTAATCGGGTATCCTGAACTGCACTGTCTTTAATCTTTGGGTAACGACCTCAAATTGGATTCATACTTGACCCAATGGAGTATCCTTGATGATGTGGATGGTTGTTTTATGGAGAATCAACCCAAGACGTTGATTGATCCAACCATCAAAACCTCGATTATCGACTGTACGGAACCCTGATTCATCTGTATCTTAACAAAGACAAACTTGAAATAGGTTAAGGTTAGATAATCAAATTAATATGATCCTAAAATGATGATGAAGATCTAAGGGGTCAAAATTTGGGGTGCAACAGAAGGGGGTTCAACATAAAAAATATTCTCTTCTTCCCACAAACAGTGGACACACGTCCAATTTTTTTCTCACAATCACAAATAGAAATAACACGGTGGACACCCACTCTTTCTCTTTTTTTTCTTCTTCTGAATCTGTTATATTTTTATCTTAATTTAATCTTATCAGAGACCTAATTTCATGGTTATAAACGTCAATTTGTGTCCCTAATAATATCAATATTTCAAAGCATTTAATAGCAATATATAATGCATTTCAAATTAATTCCTTTTGTCTGCTGCAATTATACCATTGTCTCATGAGTTCCTTTCTTGTGGCTATATATTAAATATGTTGTCATATTTGGGTTTTTTTAAAAATTATAATTACTATTTATCATTGGTATTGTCATGATTCAACGTATCAATTTATGCACTTTTGAATTCTAATGTATCAACAATTGCCCTTTTGAATTCTAACTTGTGACAATATAAACCAAACTCTACATGCTTTTCCTCCATAGTGCCACAATTTTCAGCCTTGCAGTCACGTAAAAGAGTAAGGGTTCAACATTTTTTTCTTCTTCTTAAATTGATTTTTTTCCAAATCTATACCATTCACGTAAAAGAGTATATATATATATATATATATATATATATATATATATATATATATATATATATATATATATATATATATATATATATATATATATATATATATATATATATATATATATATATATATATTATATTTATCTATTTATAATAAATTTTAAATATATTAATATTTATACATATTTATATATTTATACATAATTTAAATATATTTGTATTTAATATTTCTATATTATTACACCGAAATAAAATATATCTTAAATCATACTAAAATATAAAATAAAGTAATTTTTTAAGTTAAAAAAAAATATATTCTTTATATAATAATAAAGTTTTATATTTAAGAGTGGCATCAAGCCACTATAGGTAAGCTGCTTTGCAATATTCATGCTAAAAAAGCCAAGATGTGGATTAGGTGGATTAACGTGTACTACCTTAAAGGTTGTGAGGTTATGGACTGGGTGATTCCTAGCTCATATTCCCGAATTATCAAGAAAGTTGTGAAGAGCAGAGAAAAAGTGGGGCATCCTGAGTATTGACAAACTGTTCAGCATGAAGAAAAGTACAAAACTGCAAAAATGTATCAAGCTCCCAAAGGTAGAAAATATCACGTTGCTTAAAGAAAAGTCCTGATGGATAACCATGCCAGGCCTAAGGCTAAATACACTTTATGGATGCTGCTTCACAATAGATTACCAACAAGAGATATATAGACTTAGAAAGTTTGGTCTGATTCTTGATAGTGATTGTTGTTTCTGTGATGCAGATGACTCCATGGATCATTTGTTTTTTGAATGTCTAAACTTTAATGAAGTTTGGATCAAAATTCTGAATTTACTGCAGATTAATCATAAACCTGCAAATTGGAATATGGAGAAATTGTGGATTACAAAGGAAGCTAACAAGAAGGGTTGCAAGGCTAAAGTTCTCAAGATTCCTAGTGCTGAAACTGTTTACGATATGTGGAAGGGAAGAAACAATAAAGTGATCAATCACATTGATATAGATTCTAGTATAGTTGATAGAATTATACAAACCATTGTAATTAGATGTAGCATATATAGGTGTTTGTATGAGCATGTGAATAGAATTACTAGTAAAAATTAACTATCTCTTGTAAATGATTTTTGATATTAATGCATTATTTTAAAAACAAAAGTTGTATATTTATAAATATTAAAAATAATACTTTATAGGAATTTTGATTATTTATTAATAACAACTTGGAAATTATATTTATTTAGAATTATATCTATATTGTATGTCCAAGTATATAATGTATTTTTATGTCCATTGTTATATTGTTTCTTTATATCCATCAATACATTTATAGTATATTAATATACATTTATATCCGTTAATATATATATATATATATATATATATATATATATATATATATATATATATATATATATATATATATATATATATATATATATATATATATATATATATATATATATATATATATATATATATATATATATATATATTTATAGTATATTAATATATTTAAATATTAATAGTAAACTTAAAAATATAATGTTTATTCAGATTTATATATTTATATATAACTTAAATACATTAGTATTTAATTATTATGTTGTTACACCGAAATAAAATATATCTTCAATCATACTAAAATATACAACAAAGAAATTTGTTAATTAAAAAATAGTAAAATTTTGGTCAAAGTTCAGAAAAATAATTATTTATTTAAAAATAAAGTTCAATATTTATAAATATTAGTAATAATTCATATTTTATTATATTATTTTCTTAAGCCCATAAGTTTGTTAGAGGGTATTTTAGTATTTTATCTTATTCTAGTAACCCTAGTTTTAGCTTATAAATAGGGTGACAATCATTGTAACTCTTAATCCTGTTTCTTCTGCCGTCATTCTCTTTAATAGAATATTTCCCTATTTTCATCATTTATTCTATCTTTGCACCAACAATTGGTATCTAGAGCTCCGGTTCAGATTCATTGGAAAACACGGGAAACACGAGTGAACGTGAGGTCTTGTGTGTTTGATTTTGATTCTTAGATTCGTGTTGGATCTTGAACAAAATCTGATCAGAATTTTATTCTGTGGGTTGGGAAACACTGTGTGAGAAATCTGAGTGTATTGTGCAAGGTAGAAGATGAACGGAAACGGCAACATGAACACCAAACTTCCAGTATTTGATGGTAAAAACTGGAATCGTTGGATGATCCAAATGCGTGTACTATTTGGTGCTCAAGATGTTCTAGATCTTGTCACTGATGGTTATGTTCCAGTAGCAGCAGATGCAACCGATGAACAAAAAAACGCGCAGAAGGAAGTAAGGAAGAAGGATCAGAAAGCATTGTTCTTCATTCATCAATGTGTGGATGTAAACGTGTTTGAGAAGATTGCAGACTCTACAACAGCAAAGGCTGCATGGGACACTCTGGTGAGATGTTATGGTGGTGACGCATCAGTGAAGAAGGTGAAGCTTCAGTCCTTGAGAAAGCAATATGAGAATCTCAACATGAAGAATAATGAGAAAGTTTCTGAATACATCTCCAGAGTGATTCTGATCACTAATGAGATGAAGGCATGTGGAGAAACTCTTTCTGAAGAAACAATCATGGAGAAAGTATTGAGATCCCTTACTCCTCAATTTGATTACATTGTGGTAGCAATAGAACATTCCAAAGATCTGAGCACAATGAGAATTGAAGAGCTGCAGAGCAGTTTAGAAGCGCAAGAGTTGCGTTTGACTGAAAGAACTTCTGAAAGGGAAGTAGAGCAGCAGACTCTGAAAGCAACTTCTGATAGGAGGTATCAGAAGCAGTCAGAAGTCAGGAGAAGATCTGATGGTGGTCAGAAGTCAGAAAGCTCAACCTCTGATAGACAAAAGAATGCTCAGAAGGGAAAAGAGAAGTATGACAAGAAGAAGATTCAATGTTACTGTTGTAAGAAGTTTGGTCACTTTGCTAGAGATTGTTGGTCAAACAAGGAGAAGAAATCAGAAGAAGCAAATATAGCCAGAAGTTCTGATGACGAATCTGTGCTATTGATGGCCTCTGAATCTGATGATCTGACAGACTGGTGGTATATGGACACTGGCTGTTCAAATCATCTTACTGGAAACAAGAAATGGCTGGTTGACTTTGACTCTGAAAAGAGAACAAAGATCAGATGTGCTGATGACAAATATCTTAATGCAGAAGGTATGGGAAATGTCAGAGTGACTCTGAACAATGGGAAAATAGCATTGATTCAGAATGTGTGGTATGTACCTGGCATCAGAAGCAATCTGATGAGTGTGGGACAATTAATTGAGAAAGGTTTTTCAGTTACCATGAAGGACAATCTTCTGAAGCTGTATGATTGTTGTCGCTTGCGCGAAAATAAGGTGCCGGCATGACAGAAGAGTCGCCACCTTTCGTTATTTATCCCTCAGAGCGGGAAAGGAAACGATCGGAAAAACCTGACGAATAAGGGTAAGACAAGGTCATCGCAACCATTGTCTGGGTTCGGGAGTCGGTTACGCAAGGGGAAGGTATTAGCACCCCTCACGTCCGTCGTACTCGACGGGATCCTCGCTTGTTTGTTTACTTGGACGGGTTGGTTATAATCTATCTACCTATCAAGGCTGGCTGAAAAAGAAAAGAAAATGACTCGGTAAAGCGTCGCACTTTATGCCTACGTATTCTCATCAGAGAATGAGAAATCAGAGTCAACGTAGTTCGGCTTACGAAGGATGAAGGGTTGGGAAGGTTGCTCGCCAGGACATCGCGTCCTGTGCCTACGTACTTCCATCTGGAATGAAAGATCAGAGCAAACGTAGTTCGGGAAACTACTGGAAAGAATGGTTCAACTAGGAGGGAGACTATCAAGTCCTACTGTTATCATGCCATGGATTCATCCTATGGTTGAGGTTTGAACAGGGAACTCCTAGATGTTGTCATGCATAGGTTTCAACCTAAAAGTCTATCATCAAATCCTCATCAGAGGAAATGAGAGTCCTAAGGGATCATATCAATGATACACAGAAACAGACAAAAACATCAGCTTTAACAGTAAAATGCATGCAAATGCAAGTGAGGGAGGAAATGTGTGTGGGGCTTCAGCCTCCACAAGCTCGTCTCGACCTCAAGCCAGTCATGAAATAACAGTAATCATACTGAAAATAATCAACATGCTATCAAGCAATAACAGTAAACTGCAATCACACAGATAAAGGAAATGAAGTGCCAACAGGCAAACAAGACACACATGCTTGAGAAAGAATCACCTGCTCTCTAATCCTAACCCTAATCACAGGACCCTGACCAAATCTAAGCAAAGCTCTCAAGCAAAACCCTAAACAAGAGAAAACATTCCCAGTCTTCAAGCTTCAGAACAAGCTTACCAAAGAAAGGGAGCTAAGCAATCAGACTCATAGTGTCTTCCTCAGGAAAGCACTAAGAGGTGTATACTCAGGAGTCATACCCTATGTGGCTCAACCACTGTGATCAGTTTACATCCCTCCTCAGGAGAAATTAAACTCACAAGCAGGCTCCAACATCACTGGATACTTAGGAAATCCTATCTGAACTAGTGGAACTAAGTGAATAGACTCATAGGACCTTCCTCAGGAAAGTACTAGGAGGCTTCCACTCAGGAGTTGTATCCCATGTGGCTCAACAACATGTGATCAGTTTACATTCCTCCTCAGGAGAAATTAAACTCACAAGTTGGCTCCAACATCATTGGATACTTGAGAAATCCTAGATCAACTAGTGGAACTAAGTGAATAGACCCATAGGACCTTCCTCAGGAAAGTACTAGGAGGCTTCCACTTAGGAGTTGTATCCCATGTGGCTCAACAACATGTGATCAGTTTACATTCCTCCTCAGGAGAAATTAAACTCACAAGTTGGCTCCAACATCATTGGATACTTAAGAAAGAGGTGAGAAGGAAGGATGAAAGTCATTCATAGTGCCTTCCTCAGGAAAGTACTAGGAACTTCCTTCGAACTTCAGGCTCTCAAACCTCACAGACAGGAGATGAGACAAGCTCTGGGTCTCTGCAGCTTGATCCACAATCTTCTCTTCATGATGCTCTCCATCAATATCTTCAAGGCAACACAAGCCCCTCAGCAAATTCCTCAGAATGAACCTCACAGATGAACAGATAACCCACTGAACAGACCAAATCATCAGGCAACTTCAGAAAATACCTAAAAATACTAAACTAATGGGGAAAAATCTAACAAATATTCACAAGGGTCCTCAACACCTACTCTTAACATCTACAAAGGTCTCTACCTAAAAATCAAAATGAAACTCAATCAAAGAAAGGAATTCATCACCTATGCACAATTAAAACCCTAATCAGGATACCCTAAGTCTACCCTAATTAAACTAATCAAGATTAATTCTAAAAAATCTAGAAAAAATCCTATGGGGAAGTATGACTCATCATCTAATTGCATAAAAAAGAATGGGTGAAAAACCCTAAGGGAATGTCCTACAATAATTCCTACAAAATCACATACCAAATTAAACATACTAAAAAGCTATTTAATTGGAAAATCTATTAAAAATATTAAACCTAAAAATAAAATCTCAATTTTATTTTTATAATTTTCTATTCATTTTAATCTACTCATAGAAAAAAGAAGGATTAAAAAATCATTTTTTAACTATTTTTAATGAATTATTCAAATCAGAAAAAATAAAGGAAGAAAATAAAAGAAATAAATGAATTAAAGGGGTGGGGGGTATGAAAAGTAATACGCGTCAGTTCAAAATGGATTGGGCCAAATAAAAGGGGGGTGGGGATAGAATTCCAAGCCCAGAACCGGTCTTTAATGAAACGACCGCGTTTCATATATTTCAAATCTCCCTCCAATTCTCAGGCGCATCCACGACCGTTGGATCTAAGGAATTAGTCAAACGCTGAGACCCATCCAAGGGCGCTCCTTCATCGTCTCCATCAAAACCCTAGGGTTTGCAGAACCCCACCTCCATGAGCCAACCTTCGAGCTCTATTATCTCCCTCTACACGCCACGGTTTGCCACGACTTAAAAATGAAAGTTGCTCTAAATCTCAAGGGGAACACAACCCTACGTACAGTTTCTTTTAATTCGCCCTAGATAGCCCTAACAGAGGGATTGAAGATCCGGGTACAACCATGGTTCAGAATTTCCAACTGATGTCAATCCTCACTAAACTCAAAACCAAAGCTACAAACTTATTCTTGATGTTATCCTGATCATTTTAACCCAATTTATGCTACCTAAAACTCTTTAAACAGCCAGTCATGGAAGATTAAAGAATTATGGTTCTGTTATACAACCTCACCAATCTTGCTCTAATTCTCAGGGATTAATCCTCTACCCTAACACAATCATTCTACACCTATAATATGATCTATCTAAGCATAAATAAAGAGAAAGAGATGAGTTCACCAACCTGTCAAGAAGCTATGGTGAGTGATGCTATGGCTCGAACCAGGGCTTGCAAATCCTTCAGGATGATCCTTTGATGATGGATAGCCTTCTGTTTGCACAATTCTTGAAGAAGAAGACTTGTAATGGAAGAATTCTTGAGTTGCTTCAACTTGAAGCAAGAGCTTTAATGGCTATGTATCCTTCTCTCTCCTCTAACTTGGCTCAATTTTCACCAACCTTTTATCACTCTCTGATGCACACTTTATATAACAATTGATGGATGCTTCTAGATTCATCTAGAATGATGTGAAAAGTTCATGAAAGTTCCATGATATGCCATGTTGGATTATCTCATCTCATATGCCATGCCTTGTTATTTGGCCTCAAAATGTCCTTATGTGAGATATTGAGAAGGGATGAGTGAAAAACAAGGGCATTCTTGGCTTGTGTAGGGTTTTTCAATGCTACCTTCTTTTTCAAGTAAGAAATTTCCAAAGGAACCTCATTTTTAAAGCCTCAAATGAAAATTCTACTTAAACCAATCTTCTCAAAATGGTTTTTCCAATCAAAATGATATATTGGATGACCTATTTTGGATTTGTGGATCTCCCAAATCACTTTTCAATTTCAACTTTTCAAAGTTATAAGTCATTTTTAGTTCATTTTTGACCAATCATGGAATCTTGTGCTATGAGCTTTTTCAACAATTTGTGACCTTCTTTCTAGACTTAAAATCACATTTTGAGCAACTTTCATGTTTTGAGTTTTTCCATTTGAGGCTTGGAAATAGGAGTTTTAGGCATTGGCTAAAATGACCTATAACTGACAAATGACCAAAATACCCTTGCCTTGCTCAAACCATAACTTGAGTTCCACAAATCCAATCAAGGACTTCTACCACTCAAATTAAAGCTAAGAAAATCCTCTTCAACATTCATGTTGACCAAGAAACCATAGGAATCAACCTACTAGGGCAAAAGTTGTCTGCAAGTTGGGTGACTTTCAAGGACCCAGATTCACACACCTCTGCTGACCTGTAATTTGTCAAAACCATAACTTGAGCTCTGTAACTCCTATCAAGGACTTCCACCACTCAAATTAAAGCTTAGAACAAGCTCTACAACATTCATGTTGTGGGGAAGATGAGATATCAATCACAACTTGGGCTAAAACTGCCTGGAAAATAGGGATCAAACTAGGGTTTTTCCACTGACAATCCTCAGAAACCCTAACTCAAAACTTCTCAAACTCTTCAATCATGATGAGCTGGTCTAGGAATCATCTTTATAACATCTCTATGCATCATTCCATGATCTCATGGCCCTTGGATTAAGTCTCAACCTTCTCCAAATCTTCAGCTGGTCTAGGGTTGACCCAGTCAAAACCCTAATTCTACCATTCATGGTTGAATCTTCTGAATTCTTGCATAATGACCTCTCTGGGCTTCATGATGGCTATCAAGGCATCTCATAAGCTTTCTCAAAACATCAAGTTCATTCTCAAAGTCTCAGAATCATCTGAGGGGCACCCACAACTCTCAAACTGTGAAGCACACAAACCCTGGTTTCAAACCACTTCTCTGGGGATCTCTTGAACTTTCTGATGAAGGTATCAACTTTCAAACACTCAATGAATGAATAATTGTTGGTCAAATTTTGGGGTGCAACAGTTGCCCCTATTCAAACGGCTTGGACCTGATTGGGTGAGAAGCGAACGACTCTCAACCAATCAAGGTACGAGACGGTTGAATATCGGTAAACCCGAAAATTTGCCAATTGCACGAGCACACGGTACTCTGCGGAGAACAAATCTTTGAATACTGCAACACTAGCTGATCAACAACTAGCTGGAGAGATACTGATCTGACATCACCGTCAGACAATCAAAACACCCAACATCACTGCTGGAGAACTAAATCTGACATCATCGTCGGAAACAAACATCATTCTGAGAGACACTCGACATCACCGTCGTACCAACATCATCTCCGCTGGGGATTTAAAGAGTCTGACATTGCCGTCAAACAAACATCCAACTTTGCCATCGAACACCAACACTGAACAACTCCGACCTGGGGTTCACCCCTGGTAAATGGAACAAAAGGTACACTTGCGTATTTGAAACTACTCTACTGGGAATGAGAGACTTAACCGAGCACACTCTGATCTGGGGTTCACCCTCAGAACCATAACGAGCATCGGAATACTACTGCACACTGCCCGCTGTAGAACTTCAACATTAAAGATATATGAAACCCTGGCCCCTGGCCACTTCTAGCTTCAGCTAGAAAATATCTTCAAGTACTTCTGAAGATAAGCATCCTTGGCCTTCAAGGATGGCAACTCTGCAGGAGGTATCTTCGACTTCAGTCTGAAGAAGGGGATCCTTGGCCTCCAAGGATACATGGATTTACCTTCAGGCAACTCCGCCTCTGCTATAGAGCATCCGAGACTTCAGTCAGGGATATACTTCGGCCTTCAGCCCGGAAAAAATGAATCCTAGGTCCTTCATGACCTTGGGGATAACCTTGCCCTTAGGCACCTTCGCTTCAGCTTAGGAAATCTGCGACTTCAGTCAGAGAAATGGTGTCCTGAGCCATTCATGACTCTACGGGGATTCAAACACTTTGCCTCCAGGCAAACTCCGCTTCAGCTGGAGAAACATCTTCGACTTCAATCAGAAGACGTATCATTCACTTGATCGCGCTCAATCATCACCTCAGGATAACTGACTTGGTCTTCAGACTCACACGAATCACTCTGTTGTATCTACAACCCTGGAACCTTGTCTTCAGCTACCTGTTGATTCTTCAACACGGAAATCTGGACTCACCGGAACCTTTGATTCCGCCTTCAGGCGTTTACGGAATCCATCTTCAGATTAGACATCGTTGTTGGAGCAGACATATCATGCTGCTGAGGACTTCAAGAATCAATCTTGAACAAACAGATCCGTCGGGTATCTTCAAGAATCGTCCTGAACTGATAACCTTTCTGGAACAAACATTCTGTTGGGAATTCCGGGAATCTTCCTGGGCAACTCTTGCTGGAGGCGCTATTGGGGAGCTCAAGTATCATACTAAGCAAACAAACTCGGGAAGCTGTACTGGGGTCTTAAGAATCGTCTTAAGCAAACGGCCCTGCTGAGGGATTCGAGAATCATCTTGAACCGAAGACTTCGCTGGGGATCTAAAAAAATCATCTTGAGCGAGCGACCTGCGGGGATCACACCGGGGTCTTTAGAATCATCTAAGAAAATAACCTTGCTGGGGAGAACTTCAAGAATCGTCCTGAGCAACCGGTCTTTTGGTGGTACACCTGTACAACAAGGATGATAATGACCTAGATCATGCTTATGACGTGTATGTTTCTGCACTATGCCTCACACGGTGGGAATGATATGCGTTTATGCTAGATGCTGTGCAATCATGCACAAGGCTATGCGACGTTTAAATGCTATGCAGTCATGCACAATGCTATGTAGTCATGCACAATGATGCGATCCTGTCAGCAAAATAAATGCCGAGGGGGAAATCCTCCTGTCAAGGAGGAAGAACCACTCAGGTAGAGGAATCATCCTGCTGAGGAGGTTGTGAACATGCCAATATCAATTAGGCTCTGTCTGGGGAATTGATCTTCCGCGAACTGCTGCAGGGGAACAACTTCAGCTGACTGCTGCAGGGGATGAAGCTCTACGAGAACTTGGATCCGCTGATATTAATCGCGAGAATGAATTGCGCGGCCGTCTCGGCTACTCTTCTGGGGATGACCACTCTGTGGGGAACCAACTTCAGCTGCTCAACACTCCACTGGGGAAAAACCAATCATGATCTGATCAACTTCCAAGGATTCGGATCTCTTGGACATCTGCAAACTCGGCTAAGGAAGGAGAAATCATTCTGCTTTGCTGGAGAGAGTGCGACTCTGGGGAAAATACAGCATCGGCTGTTCTACGCTCTGCTGGGGAACATCGATCATGATCTGACCGACTTCCAAGGATTCTGCTTTTCTGCGGACTCAGCCGGGGAGAGAAATCATTCTACTTCACTGGAGAGTACGACTCTGATGGGGAAATTCGATTCCACTGGGGAAGAAAGGAATCATCCGACTTCGGGGGAGAGTACAACTCTGCAGGGGCATACAACATCAGTTGTTCCAACACTCTACTGGGGAAGATGGAATCATCGAACTTCAGGAGAGAGCCTGACTCTGGTGAGGGAATCTCAACTCCGCTGGAGACTTCAGTCTGGCACCATCAGTTACTGCATACTTCGGTATACGACTAGCTTCCTGCGAAACCTGCACTTGTGACCCGGTGCGGGGGAGACACCTGCTTCAGCGACTTTACTGGGGAAAACACGAGCTTCGGTACCCGAACACTTCTCTGAAATCTGCACTTGTGACCCGGTGCTGGGGATGGAGAAATCATTCTTCGGTGCTTAACTCAGTTGATGAGGTGACATTCCTTCAGGATGTGTCTGCTTGGGGAAGAGAATCATCTCTGCCTGGTGGACATATCAATGCTCACTGCTCTGCGTTCAGATTCTGCGAAGGAGAGACTACTGAACTTTGCTGGAGAGGGAGGACTCATCCTGCTTCGGGGATACGCACGGCACATCTTCTGGCGAGGTGCTACACCTGCAACAACACAAACAAACAGACAAGATACCCTCCTCAAAGGGGCCTATCTAGGTTATCATCTCGTGACATTGTTCAGTTAGTTAATTGTTTCAACAATCAATGGGCTTAGGCCCGCAAGTTTATGTATGCGCATTTTTATCAAAAACACATCGGCGTTATCATTCGCAAACAAAACAGATAAATGCTAAACAGACAAGTAGAATTGCTGAATAATGTGCATTTTATTGATAATGAACCCCTGAATGGGCAAAGATGTTTTACAACAGAGGCAAGCTCCTGGAATGAGGAAGCCGCGCAAAAGGAAAACATAAATATACATCAGTATATACAAATGTCGGCAATCGAGGCGTAGACGAACACCATGAGTTGATCCCTCTAAGACCCACTCGACTTCGATACTTCTCCGATGCTTCAGCTTTGGAAGAGATTGATTCAGATGAACGGCCCTCAGGTCTTCCGAACCACTAAACAATGAAAGTCCATACGCGGAACGCAGTCATTTGCTTATTTAAATCCCTAACTTTTGCGTGAACCGCCCTTTCGGGTTTTCAGTTCACCGGGATACCCTTTTTTGCCGAAGCCGCCCAGTGTAGGTTTTCGACTTCGCGGGTGTACATTTTTTCAATATATCCCTAATTTTTGCCCGAACCTTTTATTCTGTTTTTGGTTCGCCGGGATGCCCCTTTTTTGCCTGGACTCTCTTTTTTTGTCCAGCGGGTCGCTTTCAAGCAAAGTATTTTTTAACTGCGTCCGCGTTCACCGGGGATGCAAAATCTTCACCATCCATCGTGGACAACAACAAAGCTCCTCCCGAGAAGACCTTGCTGACGACATACGGCCCTTCGTAATTCGGAGTCCACTTGCCCCGGTGATCGGAGTGTGGTGGAAGAATCTTCTTCAGGACGAGGTCACCCGTCTGAAAGCTTCGAGGACGCACCTTCTTATCATAAGCTTTCTTCATTCGGCTTTGGTACAGGCGACCAAATGCAATCGATGCTAGCCTCTTCTCGTCCATCAGGCTGAGCTGGTTCAGGCGGTTCGTCACCCATTCTGCCTCATCAAGTTTCACATCAACCAAAACTCGCAAAGAGGGAATCTCCACTTCTAGCGGTAGGACAGCTTCCATACCGTACACCAAGGAGAAAGGAGTTGCCCCGGTCGACGTACGCACCGTCGTACGGTAACCGTGCAAGGCAAACGGCAGCATCTCGTGCCAATCTTTATATGTCACAACCATCTTCTGAACAATCTTCTTGATGTTCTTATTGGCCGCTTCAACGGCGCCGTTCATCTTCGGCCGATAAGGAGATGAGTTGTGGTGTTCGATCTTGAAGCTCTGGCACAGCTCCTTCATCATCTTATTATTCAAATTCGAACCATTATCAGTAATGATCCGCTCGGGAATTCCATAGCGACAGATGATGTCCCTCTTTATGAATTTAGCAACCACCTGCTTGGTCACATTAGCGTACGAGGCTGCCTCCACCCACTTGGTGAAGTAGTCGATAGCTACCAGAATAAAACGATGACCATTGGATGCGGTGGGCTCGATCTTGCCTATCATGTCAATGCCCCACATGGAGAACGGCCAAGGGGAGGACATGACATTCAATGGGCACGGCGGCACATGAACTTTATCAGCATAAATCTGGCATTTGTGACATTTCTTCGCGAATCTGAAGCAATCCGACTCCATAGTCAACCAGTAATATCCTGCTCTCAGGATCTTTCTCGTCATGGCATGCCCGCCGGCGTGCGTACCAAATGTGCCCTCATGGACTTCCTCCATGAGCATACTGGCCTCTTTCTCATCTACACATCTGAGTAGCACGAGATCGTGGTTTCTCTTATACAGCACTCCATCAGGATTGAGGTAAAAGTTTCCAGATAGCCTCCTCAGAGTCTTCTTATCCTGGGTTGACGCACCCGCAGGATACTCCTTAGTCATAAGGAAGGTCTGAATATCGTGGAACCATGGCTTGCCGTCAGTGGCATCCTCGATTGCGAACACATATGCTGGTCTGTCAAGACGCGAAAGTACAATACTTGGAGCCTCATTCCAAAGATTGACCTTATACATTGAAGCCAACGTGGCTAAAGCATCAGCCATTTGATTTTCAGCCCGGGGTACATGATGAAGTTCTACTCGGTCGAAGAACGGAAGCAGCCTCCTGGCGTAATTCATGTACGACACTAGATTCGGTTGACGAGTTTCCCACTCCCCTTTAATCTGATTGATTACAAGCGCTGAGTCACCATATATGTCTAGATTCTTGATTCTCAAATCAATTGCCTCTTCTAGACCCATAATACACGCTTCATACTCGGCCTCGTTGTTGGTAACTGGAAACGTCAGTCTCGCAGTAAACGGGATGTGGGATCCGTGAGGAGTCGTGATGATAGCCCCGATACCACTTCCATAGGAATTAACCGCTCCGTCGAATATCAACTTCCACTGAGACTTCCTATCTGGCCCCTCGTCGGGCAATGGCTCTTCGCAATCCTTTGCTTTGAGAAACATAATGTCCTCATCAGGGAACTCGAACTTCATCGGCTGATAGTCTTCGATTGGCTGTTCGGCAAGGTAGTCAGACAATACGCTTCCCTTGATGGCTTTCTGGGAGACGTACTGAATATCATATTCGGTTAACACCATCTGCCATCTGGCAATCCTGCCCGAAAGAGCCTGCTTCTCGAAGACATACTTGATCGGATCCATCTTCGAAATCAGCATAGTGGTGTGATTGAGCATATACTGTCGTAGACGTTTGGCGGCCCAAGCTAGTGCACAACACGTCTTCTCCAGCATCGAGTATCGAGATTCACACTCAGTGAACTTTTTACTCAAATAATAAATGGCATGCTCTTTCCTGCCTGTCTCGTCGTGCTGACCGAGAACACACCCCATACTATTCTCCAGAACTGTCAAGTACATGATTAATGGCCGTCCAGCCACCGGGGGTATCAAGATTGGAGGTTCTTGAAGATACTGCTTTATCTTATCGAATGCCTTCTGGCAATCTTCATTCCAAGTAATCGCCTGATTTTTCTTTAACAATTTGAACATCGGTTCACAGGTGGCCGTGAGCTGGGAGATAAACCTTGCAATGTAGTTTATTCGGCCCAAGAAACCACGAACTTCTTTTTCTGTTTTCGGCGCTGGCATTTCTTGGATAGCTTTTATCTTTGCAGGATCCACTTCAATACCTCGTTCACTAACGATAAACCCCAATAACTTTCCGGACCGCACTCCGAAGGTGCACTTGTTAGGATTCAGCCTCAGCTTGAACTTCCTAAGCCTTTCGAACAGCTTCAGCAAATTGACCAGATGCTCTTCCTCCGTTTAGGACTTCGCAATCATGTCATCAACATAGACTTCAATCTCATGATGAATCATATCATGAAACAAAGTTACCATTGCTCGCTGGTAAGTGGCCCCTGCGTTCTTCAGACCGAAGGGCATTACCTTGTAGCAAAACGTGCCCCAGGGGGTAATAAACGTTGTTTTCTCCATGTCCTCCGGCGCCATCTTAATCTGATTGTAACCGGAGAAGCCATCCATGAACGAAAACACGGAAAACTGGGCTGTATTGTCGACCAACACATCGATATGAGGCAACGAGAAATCATCCTTAGGGCTCGCCCTATTCAAATCCCGATAATCGACGCACATGCGTACCTTACCGTCCTTCTTCGGTACAGGCACTATGTTGGCGACCCACGGAGGGTAGGTGGTAACGGCTAGAAATCCTGCGTCCAACTGCTTCTGGACTTCTTCTTTGATTTTTACAGCCATGTCTGGTCTCGTCCTCCTGAGCTTCTGCTTGACTGGAGGACAATCCTCTCGCAACGGCAAGCGATGAACCACGATATCTGTGTCAAGTCCGGGCATATCCTCATATGACCAAGCAAAGACGTCACTATACTCTCGAAGCATCTCGACCATCCTATGCTTGACATCCTTCTGCAGCGCAGCCCCAACTCTGACATTCCTGATAAGCTCCTCAGAACCCAGATTTATGACCTCAATCTCCTCTTCATGAGGCAGAATAATCTTCTCCTCTTGTCTCAACAAGCGGGCCAACTCTTCTGGAAGGTCTTCGTCTTCATCAATCTCATCTTCGGCTTGATAGATCGGGCAATCAAAGTCGTAGTGAGCCGTAGAGGGTCCAGAGTCGATGTCGTCTGTTACGTGGATCCTGCAATAACAAGGGTTAAGTTTAAAGCAGGAATATGCAGGTTAGCACGAGCCTCGTCGCCATTTTGCTGTTTTTCAAAACAAGCATAAAATATGAATAACAGAGAACACAATATTTGATTACGAAGAAAACGCCTTTTCATTTATTGACAAAATGTATACACATAATCCAACAAGGCCCTGACAGTAAAACCACTATGCCCCGGGCAGGACATAGGGTTGTACAAAGATTGTAAGAAGCAAATCATTACTCTTCACTCGTCAGTTCGATAATCTCCTTGATGGTCCAGTTGTGAAGGCGCTCGCCTGGCTTGCTCGGTTGAATCCAGGCATCTAGATCACAGTCACTGTCTCCGCTGTCCTCCGACGCTGCGTTGACACTTTCGAATATTACTCCTCCCTTGGTGAATAGGATCGGCCCCTTCCCACGAGATGAGCTACCAGAAGAAGTTGAAGCTTCAGCTTCAGGAGAATATCCCAATCCAAACTTATCCTGTTTGAATGGTATATCCAAGACATGCCCCCAGCCTGGGGTAGAACCAGCTTCGACAACGGCTCTAGCTTCCTTAAACGAAGAGAGGTTCACCTCTTGCTTCTCTGCAACAACGGGAGCTACCTCCTTCACCTTGACGGTCTCAAACGCCTGGCAAAGAGTCTCATGGATCTCGCCATCCATTTCGACATACTTGAAGGACGACAGGTGGCTTACCATGATGTCCTCCTCTCCACAAACTGTCACTATGCTGCCCCCAACAGCATATTTAAGCTTCTGATGCAACGTAGACGTTACGGCACCAGCAGAATGAATCCACGGCCGACCCAAGAGGCAACTATAGGCGGGCATGATATCCATAATATAGAACACTGCATTAAACGTCTCTGGACCAACCTGAATTGGCAGGGTCAATTCTCCAAAGACGTGGCGCTTGGTTCCGTCAAAAGCCTTTACGACCAGATCACTGGGCGTGCACAGCAGTCCTCGGGTATCCAACTTCATCAGTGCTTTCTTCGGAAGCACGTTCAGCGAGGAGCCCGTATCTACTAGGACATGTGACATAATCGTGCCTCTGCACTCTATCGAGACGTGCAAGGCATTGTTGTGATCTCTTCCCTTGGGCGTCAGCTCCAAATCTGTAAAACCCAGCCCATTACCAGCGTTGACATGAGCTACTACTTCCTCAAGTTGGTTAACTGATATCTCCTGCGGCACGTAAGCAGCATTCAATACTTTCAGCAACGCGTTGCGGTGTGCTTCAGAACACAGCAACAGGTTAAGAATCGAGATCTTCGACGGAGTCTGGTGAAGATGATCTACAATCTTGTAGTCACTTTTCCTGATCAGCCGCATGAACTCTTCAGCGTCTTTAACCAACAAGTCTTTCCCTGCCCCTGCGGGAACCTCCTCAACAGCTTTACCTTTGCCTTTGTCCACAGCGTCAGCCCGGACTACCTTCTCTGCCGCACCCTCTGCCGGCGCGAACACTCTGCCACTTCTGGTGATACCACTGGCCTCAGCAAGATTCTGCGCAGTCGATCTGGGCGGCTCAATCTCTACCTTCTGGCCATTACAATACACTTCAGCGCCGTAATGCCATGGCACGGCATTGGTACTCTCGAACGGGATTGGTCCAGCTCTGGTGATGGTGATAGTAGGCGGACGAGGTGCAGAAATGGTGATAGGGTGGCGAGGAATGGTGATGGTAGCAACTTCGTCCGCCTGCTTCAGCACGACTTCCCCTGACGCCTTCTCAATGCTTCGACTGAACTGCAGAATGCCCTCGGTCATCAGACTCTGGATACCTTCACTCAACTGCTCACACCCGTCAGGAAGTGCAGCACATGCCATACAAAACTCCCCACACCCGGGAAAGAAGCCTTTCTTTAGCAGCTTAGCTTTAACAAAACTCAGTGGCGTTTTCAAATCTCTGACATCAGTCAGCAAGTCTGAATTCTCTTCAGAGATGATAGCATTCACTCCGCCCCCCCTGTGGTGAGGCATCGGATTCTTGGTGACGTTGGGCACGTTGTCAGAAAAATTTATTATCTTGGCGTCAATCATGTCCTGGACTTTGTGCTTAAAAGCTTTGCAATTCTCAACTGTATGGCCAGGCGCCCCAGAATGAAATTCACAAGTAGCGTTAGCATCATACCCGGGTGGTGGTGCCCCTGTCAAGGGAGCTAGCGTCCTTTTCTGAACCAGTTGGAGCTGAAGCAACGTCTGCAGAAGCTGTGCATATGACATGGGAGGAGTTTCCAAATGACGGTTTGCTAGGGGACCCCGATGCTGATATTTCTTATATCCCGGGTTATTCTGTTGCTGAGGCTGCTGCTGCGGCTGCGGGGGAGCAACTGGGATGTTTATGCTAGCGATCTGAGACTGAGGGCCCTTGCCCTTTCTCCTAGCATTAGAGACAGCACTGGCATCGCCCTCCCGACGCTTGCCAGTATAAGGTTTCTTGCTGGCTCCTCCAGATGAGGATGATTCGCCTTGAATCTTGCCGATCTTTATACCATTTTCAACATGCTCGCCCAAAGTAATGAGGGCTGAGAATGTCCCGGACATGCCACTAACCAACTTCTCATAATAGACTCCGGGAAGAGTAGCCACGAACATCTGTACCAACTCACGCTCAACCATCGGCGGTTGAACCCGAGCAGCCAATTCACGCCACCGCTGGGCGTACTCCTTGAAGCTTTCATTGCTCCGCTGCGAGAGATTCTGAAGCTGAACTCGGTTGGGAGCCAAGTCGCTATTATACTGATAGTGGAGAACAAATGCTTCAGCGAGATCTTTCCACGTTCGCACAGCAGCGGGTTCCAAACCCATATACCATTCAAGCGATGGGCCAGAAAGACTATCCTGAAAGAAGTGCATCAGCAACTTCTCATCATCAGAGTAAGCGGACATCTTCCTGTAATACGATCGGAGATGAACACGGGGACAAGTAGTGCCTCTATACTTCTCAAAGATAGGCACCTTAAACTTGTGAGGTACTTTAAAGTCAGCAATCAGCCCAAGTTTGGACATGTCAACGCCCAATGTGTTCTGATTTTCTATATCTCTCATTTTATCTTCCAGTGCCTTGAACCTGAGTCTAGCTTCAGCAGTTAACTCAGCCTCTACACCCCTCTGAGAGAAAATGTCGTCCTGATGGTCCTCCAGCCACGGTTGAGGCACCACCATATTTCCTGCACCAACATTGCCGTTGACCGGCCCCACGGTAACATTGGCTCCTAAACCACCATTGACGGCGCCCGCCGCATTAAGTCCGAGATTAGTCATAAGATTGCCGTTAGCACTACCGTTGCCCCCGGCAGCAGGAACAACGTTCTGAGGAGTATCCACTTGAGGAGGAGTGGGCACGGCCCCGCCGTGAAGAATTCCATTGCTGTCAACCCTGGAGATGAGAGGTTGAACCAAAGTACGAAGTTGCTCTTGCCCGTTCGCAACTACTTGCATCAACTCCATAAAACGATCCATCCTTTCACGAAGCTCCTGAACATCTGATTGTACCTGGTCCATGATTCTCGTTTGATTGGCGCGAGTTGAGTAACGGTGGATGAATCTTTGATCAATCCTGAAAGCAGCTCGGAACCTGAGTACCTGAAAAACCTGTCAAGATCAAAGGTTAGGAAAAGCAACAGAATGTATGTCATGCAAGAATGCCTCATGCAAATGCATGCGTGAGTCTGTGTGCTTGAGAGATTTCCCCCGATCCTGGCATCTGCTGACAATAATAAGGAGAGGAATTTAGGCCCAATCATGGAGACAGCAACCTCACAGACACACGCTAATGGAATGATTATGCAAGCTAATGCAAAATGCAGGCATGCAACAATATATCCAAGGCTGCTGTGGAGATTCGATGTCAACAGTCACTGCTGAGAAGGAAACCCCGGTGTAAACCCACTGATCTGATCTGTTGTGAATAACCATCTGGTAGGATCGAGATCAAGATTCTGCTCTGACAAGAACGAAGGCCTGATAATGAAAAACCCTGGATGCAAGATCAAGGAATATCTGTTGGAGAAGTCTTCAGACCCCAAATCACAAATTTGCCCTCTCAAGAACAAATACACAGCTGCTGATGAGATCTTCAAACCTCACTCAAAACCTGCCCTATCAAGAACAAAATAACAACTGCTGACGAGATCCTCAGACCTCACTCAAAAATCTGCTCCATCCAGAACAAACCTCTGACAATAATACACTGATCAAAGCCTGCTCTATCAAGAACAGACAAATACCCGATGATAAGATCCTCTGATCAAACCCTTGCTCTATCAAGAACCTCTCTGCAACTGAGAACCCAACATACTGATTCACTGTCAAGAAAACCAGGTGGTCTGGAGGTCAAAGTTTCCTGCAATACCCCAACCCACTCACAGGTATGATGGACCTAATCCACGGACAAAGGGTACGGCATCCTATGCGGTTGTCAGCGTCACAGACATTCATGAGTGACAATACGATTCCCAGAAGGAGTGGCATCGTCAAGTCATGAAGAGGCCTCTCTTAGCTGACTTCCAAATGATCGGTCCCCAGAGTCGACAATCCTCACGTCTGGACTCCCCTCAGATCCTCAGGACCGGAAAGGAGCACCTCTGCAAGAATCTCGTCTGAGCGCAGATTTTCGTAGGGAACTGTGCCTGTTCAACAGACAGGTTCGTCTACTACTTCTCCACAACTATATCTAGGTGTGTACTCAAAGCCCAGGTCCGGCTTTTCACTCACAGTAACATCCCTCTCCCACAGCAGCACAGATAATCATATCAAACTGGAAATAAAATGCGGGAAATAAAAATGCGATAAATAAACGCAACCCAACAAGCAAACACACAAACGATAGGATTGACTCGCGTAGGGGATGGGAAACGGTCCCAGCATAAGGGATGGGAAAGGTCCCTAGATGCTATGAAAGTCCCCAGCAGAGTCGCCAGCTGTCGCTTGCGCGAAAATAAGGTGCCGGCATGACAGAAGAGTCGCCACCTTTCGTTATTTATCCCTCAGAGCGGGAAAGGAAACGATCGGAAAAACCTGACGAATAAGGGTAAGACAAGGTCATCGCAACCATTGTCTGGGTTCGGGAGTCGGTTACGCAAGGGGAAGGTATTAGCACCCCTCACGTCCGTCGTACTCGACGGGATCCTCGCTTGTTTGTTTACTTGGACGGGTTGGTTATAATCTATCTACCTATCAAGGCTGGCTGAAAAAGAAAAGAAAATGACTCGGTAAAGCGTCGCACTTTATGCCTACGTATTCTCATCAGAGAATGAGAAATCAGAGTCAACGTAGTTCGGCTTACGAAGGATGAAGGGTTGGGAAGGTTGCTCGCCAGGACATCGCGTCCTGTGCCTACGTACTTCCATCTGGAATGAAAGATCAGAGCAAACGTAGTTCGGGAAACTACTGGAAAGAATGGTTCAACTAGGAGGGAGACTATCAAGTCCTACTGTTATCATGCCATGGATTCATCCTATGGTTGAGGTTTGAACAGGGAACTCCTAGATGTTGTCATGCATAGGTTTCAACCTAAAAGTCTATCATCAAATCCTCATCAGAGGAAATGAGAGTCCTAAGGGATCATATCAATGATACACAGAAACAGACAAAAACATCAGCTTTAACAGTAAAATGCATGCAAATGCAAGTGAGGGAGGAAATGTGTGTGGGGCTTCAGCCTCCACAAGCTCGTCTCGACCTCAAGCCAGTCATGAAATAACAGTAATCATACTGAAAATAATCAACATGCTATCAAGCAATAACAGTAAACTGCAATCACACAGATAAAGGAAATGAAGTGCCAACAGGCAAACAAGACACACATGCTTGAGAAAGAATCACCTGCTCTCTAATCCTAACCCTAATCACAGGACCCTGACCAAATCTAAGCAAAGCTCTCAAGCAAAACCCTAAACAAGAGAAAACATTCCCAGTCTTCAAGCTTCAGAACAAGCTTACCAAAGAAAGGGAGCTAAGCAATCAGACTCATAGTGTCTTCCTCAGGAAAGCACTAAGAGGTGTATACTCAGGAGTCATACCCTATGTGGCTCAACCACTGTGATCAGTTTACATCCCTCCTCAGGAGAAATTAAACTCACAAGCAGGCTCCAACATCACTGGATACTTAGGAAATCCTATCTGAACTAGTGGAACTAAGTGAATAGACTCATAGGACCTTCCTCAGGAAAGTACTAGGAGGCTTCCACTCAGGAGTTGTATCCCATGTGGCTCAACAACATGTGATCAGTTTACATTCCTCCTCAGGAGAAATTAAACTCACAAGTTGGCTCCAACATCATTGGATACTTGAGAAATCCTAGATCAACTAGTGGAACTAAGTGAATAGACCCATAGGACCTTCCTCAGGAAAGTACTAGGAGGCTTCCACTTAGGAGTTGTATCCCATGTGGCTCAACAACATGTGATCAGTTTACATTCCTCCTCAGGAGAAATTAAACTCACAAGTTGGCTCCAACATCATTGGATACTTAAGAAAGAGGTGAGAAGGAAGGATGAAAGTCATTCATAGTGCCTTCCTCAGGAAAGTACTAGGAACTTCCTTCGAACTTCAGGCTCTCAAACCTCACAGACAGGAGATGAGACAAGCTCTGGGTCTCTGCAGCTTGATCCACAATCTTCTCTTCATGATGCTCTCCATCAATATCTTCAAGGCAACACAAGCCCCTCAGCAAATTCCTCAGAATGAACCTCACAGATGAACAGATAACCCACTGAACAGACCAAATCATCAGGCAACTTCAGAAAATACCTAAAAATACTAAACTAATGGGGAAAAATCTAACAAATATTCACAAGGGTCCTCAACACCTACTCTTAACATCTACAAAGGTCTCTACCTAAAAATCAAAATGAAACTCAATCAAAGAAAGGAATTCATCACCTATGCACAATTAAAACCCTAATCAGGATACCCTAAGTCTACCCTAATTAAACTAATCAAGATTAATTCTAAAAAATCTAGAAAAAATCCTATGGGGAAGTATGACTCATCATCTAATTGCATAAAAAAGAATGGGTGAAAAACCCTAAGGGAATGTCCTACAATAATTCCTACAAAATCACATACCAAATTAAACATACTAAAAAGCTATTTAATTGGAAAATCTATTAAAAATATTAAACCTAAAAATAAAATCTCAATTTTATTTTTATAATTTTCTATTCATTTTAATCTACTCATAGAAAAAAGAAGGATTAAAAAATCATTTTTTAACTATTTTTAATGAATTATTCAAATCAGAAAAAATAAAGGAAGAAAATAAAAGAAATAAATGAATTAAAGGGGTGGGGGGTATGAAAAGTAATACGCGTCAGTTCAAAATGGATTGGGCCAAATAAAAGGGGGGTGGGGATAGAATTCCAAGCCCAGAACCGGTCTTTAATGAAACGACCGCGTTTCATATATTTCAAATCTCCCTCCAATTCTCAGGCGCATCCACGACCGTTGGATCTAAGGAATTAGTCAAACGCTGAGACCCATCCAAGGGCGCTCCTTCATCGTCTCCATCAAAACCCTAGGGTTTGCAGAACCCCACCTCCATGAGCCAACCTTCGAGCTCTATTATCTCCCTCTACACGCCACGGTTTGCCACGACTTAAAAATGAAAGTTGCTCTAAATCTCAAGGGGAACACAACCCTACGTACAGTTTCTTTTAATTCGCCCTAGATAGCCCTAACAGAGGGATTGAAGATCCGGGTACAACCATGGTTCAGAATTTCCAACTGATGTCAATCCTCACTAAACTCAAAACCAAA
Organism: Lathyrus sativus; assembly: GCA_963859935.3. Lineage (NCBI taxonomy): Eukaryota > Viridiplantae > Streptophyta > Magnoliopsida > Fabales > Fabaceae > Lathyrus > Lathyrus sativus. The sequence continues at coordinate 647,756,345 of OZ012738.1, forward strand.
GCTACAAACTTATTCTTGATGTTATCCTGATCATTTTAACCCAATTTATGCTACCTAAAACTCTTTAAACAGCCAGTCATGGAAGATTAAAGAATTATGGTTCTGTTATACAACCTCACCAATCTTGCTCTAATTCTCAGGGATTAATCCTCTACCCTAACACAATCATTCTACACCTATAATATGATCTATCTAAGCATAAATAAAGAGAAAGAGATGAGTTCACCAACCTGTCAAGAAGCTATGGTGAGTGATGCTATGGCTCGAACCAGGGCTTGCAAATCCTTCAGGATGATCCTTTGATGATGGATAGCCTTCTGTTTGCACAATTCTTGAAGAAGAAGACTTGTAATGGAAGAATTCTTGAGTTGCTTCAACTTGAAGCAAGAGCTTTAATGGCTATGTATCCTTCTCTCTCCTCTAACTTGGCTCAATTTTCACCAACCTTTTATCACTCTCTGATGCACACTTTATATAACAATTGATGGATGCTTCTAGATTCATCTAGAATGATGTGAAAAGTTCATGAAAGTTCCATGATATGCCATGTTGGATTATCTCATCTCATATGCCATGCCTTGTTATTTGGCCTCAAAATGTCCTTATGTGAGATATTGAGAAGGGATGAGTGAAAAACAAGGGCATTCTTGGCTTGTGTAGGGTTTTTCAATGCTACCTTCTTTTTCAAGTAAGAAATTTCCAAAGGAACCTCATTTTTAAAGCCTCAAATGAAAATTCTACTTAAACCAATCTTCTCAAAATGGTTTTTCCAATCAAAATGATATATTGGATGACCTATTTTGGATTTGTGGATCTCCCAAATCACTTTTCAATTTCAACTTTTCAAAGTTATAAGTCATTTTTAGTTCATTTTTGACCAATCATGGAATCTTGTGCTATGAGCTTTTTCAACAATTTGTGACCTTCTTTCTAGACTTAAAATCACATTTTGAGCAACTTTCATGTTTTGAGTTTTTCCATTTGAGGCTTGGAAATAGGAGTTTTAGGCATTGGCTAAAATGACCTATAACTGACAAATGACCAAAATACCCTTGCCTTGCTCAAACCATAACTTGAGTTCCACAAATCCAATCAAGGACTTCTACCACTCAAATTAAAGCTAAGAAAATCCTCTTCAACATTCATGTTGACCAAGAAACCATAGGAATCAACCTACTAGGGCAAAAGTTGTCTGCAAGTTGGGTGACTTTCAAGGACCCAGATTCACACACCTCTGCTGACCTGTAATTTGTCAAAACCATAACTTGAGCTCTGTAACTCCTATCAAGGACTTCCACCACTCAAATTAAAGCTTAGAACAAGCTCTACAACATTCATGTTGTGGGGAAGATGAGATATCAATCACAACTTGGGCTAAAACTGCCTGGAAAATAGGGATCAAACTAGGGTTTTTCCACTGACAATCCTCAGAAACCCTAACTCAAAACTTCTCAAACTCTTCAATCATGATGAGCTGGTCTAGGAATCATCTTTATAACATCTCTATGCATCATTCCATGATCTCATGGCCCTTGGATTAAGTCTCAACCTTCTCCAAATCTTCAGCTGGTCTAGGGTTGACCCAGTCAAAACCCTAATTCTACCATTCATGGTTGAATCTTCTGAATTCTTGCATAATGACCTCTCTGGGCTTCATGATGGCTATCAAGGCATCTCATAAGCTTTCTCAAAACATCAAGTTCATTCTCAAAGTCTCAGAATCATCTGAGGGGCACCCACAACTCTCAAATTGTGAAGCACACAAACCCTGGTTTCAAACCACTTCTCTGGGGATCTCTTGAACTTTCTGATGAAGGTATCAACTTTCAAACACTCAATGAATGAATAATTGTTGGTCAAATTTTGGGGTGCAACAATTGTAATCAGAAGTTGATTATGGAGTCAGAACAGGGAAGGAATAGAACATTCAAGGTGAATGTCAGAACTGCAGACTCAGAGTGTCTTAGTGCAACAAGTACTGAGAAGGAGAGTGAGCTGTGGCACAGAAGATTTGGTCATTTGAATTTCAGAAGCTTACAACATCTGAATTCAAAGAAATTGGTACATGGAATTCCTGCAATTAAGAAGCCTGAAAAGTCATGCAGAGTTTGCATGGAAGGAAAACAACCAAGATTGCCATTTGCATCAGAAGCTGCTCCAAGAGCAAAACATGTCTTGGGAGTTGTACACTCTGATGTGTGTGGTCCATTTCCAGTAGCATCAATTGGAGGGAATAAATACTTTGTGTTATTTGTTGATGAATTCACAAGAATGACATGGGTATCCCTTATTAAGTTCAAACACGAGGTGTTTGATGAATTCAAGAAGTTCAGAATGAAGGCTGAGAATCAGAGTGGTCAGAAGTTGAAGATTCTTAGAACTGATGGTGGAGGTGAGTATAACTCCAAAGAGTTCCAGAAGTTCTGTGAGGAGAATGGAATTGAGCATGAGGTTACTGCTCCTTATACCCCTCAACACAATGGTCTTGCTGAAAGAAGAAACCATACTTTGCTTGATATGGTGAGAAGCATGCTAAAGGAGAAGAAGCTTCCTCAGAAGCTCTGGGGAGAAGCTGTTGCCACTGCAACGTATGTACTCAACAGATGTCCTACGAAGAAGTTGAAGGAAATAGTTCCTATGCAGAAGTGGACTGGAGACAAGCAAAGTGTTAGTCATCTGAAGGTGTTTGGTTCTGTTTGCTATAAACATGTTCCAGAAGCCAGAAGACAGAAGCTGGATGATAGAAGCAAAGTGATGATTCTGATAGGGTACCACAGTACAGGTGCATACAAGCTCTATTGTCCAGAAACCAATAAAATTGAATTCAGCAGAGATGTGATTGTGAAGGAATCAGAAGTTTGGAATTGGGATAAGTCTCAATCTGATTCTGATGTTAGAACCTCTGAAGAAAGGCCAGAGTTAAGAATTTCTGAAGTTGAAGTAAACCCTGATATTGACTCTGACTCTGATACTGATTCAAACTCTGAAGAAGACTCAGAAGATGAAGGTGACCCAGATGACCCAGACTCTGATGATTCAGACTCTGATGGCAATCCAGATCTTGGTGGCAATTCAGACTCTGGAAATATGCCAGACTCTGAAGATGGTCAAAGCTCTGGAGGTCAATCATCTGAAGCTAGAAACTCTGAAGCTCAAGACTCTGAACAAGTTCAGAGACCACAAAGAATCAGAAGCGTTCCCAGAAGATTTGCAGAATTTGACATGCTGCAAGACACTGAAGTAGACTCTGAAGGAGAAGTTATTCAGTGTGCCATGTTAGTAGACTCTGAACCTATAAGTACAGAGGAGGCTCTTAAGCAGAAGCTCTGGCTGAAGGCCATGAAAGAAGAACTTGATGCTATAGAGAGAAACAAGACTTGGAAGCTGACAGAACTTCCAAAAGACAAGAAAGCCATCAGCGTCAGATGGGTTTTCAAGCAGAAGTTAAAGCCAGATGGCTCAATTGGCAAACATAAAGCAAGGTTGGTAGCCAGAGGATTTCTACAGAAACCTGGGCTGGATTATTCTGAAGTGTTTGCACCTGTAGCAAGACATGAAACAATCAGAATGGTGATTGCAATAGCTGCTAACAGGAATTGGCCTCTGATGCATTTAGATGTAAAATCTGCATTTCTGAATGGTCCATTAGAAGAAGAAGTTTACGTGTCACAACCTCCTGGATTTGTGAAAAAGAATCAGGAAGGGATGGTGTACAGATTATACAAAGCTCTATATGGATTGAAACAAGCGCCCAGAGCTTGGAATCAGAAGATTGATTCATTTTTCAAGAAGCAAGGCTTTCAGAAATGTGAGATGGAGTACGGTGTCTATGTTCAGCATACTTCTGAAGGCAATATGACTCTGGTATGTTTATATGTTGATGATATACTATTGACTGGAAGTTCTGAACAGGAGATAGCCAAGTTCAAGAAGGTTCTAATGAATGAATTTGAAATGAATGATCTAGGCAAAATGACATACTTTCTAGGGATGGAGTTCAGATATTCTGAGAAAGGTATCATTTTGCATCAGCTCAAGTATGAATTAGAACTTCTGAAGAGATTTGATCTGAAGAATTGTAAGATGGCTGTCACACCTTCTGATACAAATCAGAAACTGGATTCAGACTCTGAAGGAAAGGATGTGGATGCTACAACCTTCAAACAGTTGGTTGGTTCTCTGAAGTATATCAAAGGAACTCTGAAGTATGGAGTGTTATTTCCCTCTAGAGGAAATAATGAGTCAGAACTTCTGAGTTATTCAGACTCTGATTGGTGTGGAGACAGAGTTGACAGAAGAAGTACATCTGGGTACTTGTTCAAATTTCTGGGAGGTCCCATTTCTTGGTGTTCCAAGAAGCAACCTGTTGTGGCGTTGTCAACCTGTGAAGCTGAATACATTGCAGGTGCTGTTACTGCATGCCAAGCTGTGTGGATTCTGAATCTGTTGCAGGATCTGAAGATTAAGGTAGACAAACCTCTGAAGTTGATGATTGACAACAAGTCTGCAATCAACCTTGCCAGAAACCCAGTGCTGCATGGGAGAAGCAAGCATATTGAGACCAAGTATCATTTTCTGAGACATCAAGTTCAGAGTGGAGTGTTAGAAGTTGTACACTGCAGCACTCAGAAGCAGTTGGCAGATGTTCTGACGAAAGCTATCAAGACTGATCAATTTCTCAGATTAAGGGATGGAATTGGTGTTACAAGTTTTGATGGAATATGAATTAAGGGATGGTATTAGTAATAATTCATATTTTATTATATTATTTTCTTAAGCCCATAAGTTTGTTAGAGGGTATTTTAGTATTTTATCTTATTCTAGTAACCCTAGTTTTAGCTTATAAATAGGGTGACAATCATTGTAACTCTTAATCCTGTTTCTTCTGCCGTCATTCTCTTTAATAGAATATTTCCCTATTTTCATCATTTATTCTATCTTTGCACCAACAATAAACTCTAAAAGCAAAAGATTTTAAAGAAATTTTTTATATTTATTAATAACATATTTCATTTTAAAATATAATAGTTTATTGAATTCTAAGCAATTTTTTTTAAGTTTTATTCAAATTAAATTAAATTATATTTATTTTAATATATATATATATATATATATATATATATATATATATATATATATATATATATATATATATATATATATATATATATATATATATATATATATATATATATATATATATATATATATATATATATATATATATTTGGTTTAATCAATACTCATATTCTATTAATATTTTGAATAGACGTAAGAATTTTTATAAAAAATAAAATTTGCTTAAAGTTCCGAAAAAATATATTATTTATATGAAAATAAATTTTTATATTTATAAATATTAAAAATAATATATTTTAAATAGATATGATTATTTATTAATAACAACATGGAAATTATATTTTTTTATATTTAATTATATCTAAATTGTATGTCCAAATATCTAATATATTTTTATGACCATTATTATATTGTTGTATTTTTTACTGATATTCATTAATACATCTATATTATATTATATATATATATATATATATATATATATATATATATATATATATAAATATATATATATATATATATATATATATATATATATATATATATATATATATATATATATATATATATATATATATATATATATATATATATATATATATATATATATATATATGAGAAATGCTAACCAGTGCCCTCAGGACACTTTTTAAAACTTTAAATAGTAAGTTTTTATAAAAATATATGCAATAATGTGTAGTAATATGCATTGGAAATTGAAATGTTTGAATTTTTTAAAAAATAATTTTTTAATATGGAATGTTTAAATAGTGCCCTGAGGGCACATGTTAGCAAGACCCTATATATATATATATATATATATATATATATATATATATATATATATATATATATATATATATATATATATATATATATATATATATATATATATATATATATATATATATATATATATATATATATATATATATATATATATATATATATATATATATATATATATATAATATATTTATCTATTTATAGTAAACTTTAAATATATAAATGTTTATACATATTTATATATATATATATATATAATCTATAATCTATAACATATATAAAGGCAATACTTGATTTTTGGTGTAGCTTTTTTTTATACAAAATTTACCCTTATTTTAAAATATATAACTTACACACTAACTTCCATTGAACTACTACTATCATCTTTCATATAACTTTCTACTAATAACTTTTCACATAACTTCCATGTAAAATTAATATTAAATAAAAATATATCATTTATATTTATATGTGTGCAATAAAAAAGCGGACAGACGGGCACGCGAGTGTCCGTCTGGACGCTAGTTTATACATAATTTAAATATATTTGTATTTAATATTTCTATGTTGTTACACCGAAATAAGATATGTCTTGTATCATATTAAAATATAAAATAAAAAAAATTTAAGTTAAAAATATATTATTTATATAATAATAATTTTTTATATTTATAAATATTTAAAATAATAAATTTTAAAGAAATTTTGATTATTTATTAATAACAACATGAAATTATATTTATTTATATTTAATTATATCTATATTATATGTCCAATTATCTAATATATTTTTATGTCCATTATATTGTTGATTAATGTTTATTTATATTCATCAATACATTTATAGTATATAAATATATTTTTATATCCATTAGTGTGTGTGTGAGTATGAGTATGTATATATATAAACATACATATATTTATTAGAGAAATATTAATGAACATACTCATACACACACTAATGGATATAAAATATATATATATATATATATATATATATATATATATATATATATATATATATATATATATATATATATATATATATATATATATATATAAACTTTTTTTGTATATACATATATTTATAATAAATTTAAAAATATTAATATTTATAAATAATTTAAATATATTTATATTTAATTATTATCTTCTTACAACAAAATAAGATATATCTTGAATCATACTAAAATATACAACAAAGAAATTTGTTAATTAAAAAATAGTAAATTTTTTGTCAAAGTTTAGAAAAATAATCCTTTATTTAAAAATAAAGTTTAATATTTATAAAAACTATAAATAATAGATTTTTAATTTTTTTTTAATATTTATTAATAATAATTTTTTTAAAAAAATATAATAGTTTATTGAATTCTAAGCAAATTTTATTATTTTTTAATCAAATAAAATTATATTATGTTTATTTTAATATATATATTTTCGGTTTAATCAATCCTCATATTTCACTAATATTTTGAATAGACGTAAGAATTTTAATAAAATATAAAGTTTGCTTAAAGTTCAAAAAAAAAATATAGTCTTTATATAAAAATTATATTTTGTATTTGTGAATATTATTTTAATTAAATTTGATTATTTATTAATAACAACATAGAAATTATATATTTTTTATATTTAATTATATCTATATTGTATGTTCAGTTCTCTAATATATATTTTTGTGTCCATTATTATATTTACATACCTTTAAAGTATGTGTGTGTAATATATATATATATATATATATATATATATATATATATATATATATATATATATATATATATATATATATATATATATATATATATATATATATATATATATATATATATATATATATATATATATATATATATATATATATATATATATATATATATATATATATATATATATATAGCAAATTTAATACATATTTATGTTTATACATATTTATATATAATTTAAATATATTTATATTTCGTATTTCTATGTTGTTACACTAAAATAAGATATATTTTGAATCATACTAAAATATTAATTAAAACAATTTTTTAAGTTAAAAAACTAAATTTTTACGTTTGACGAGGACTTGACTATTTTGGTTATTCATATTCAAGGTTTTTGTTTTTATATTCTTTTAGTAGCTACTATTGAGTTCTAACTATTAAAAATCAACACCCAACAATTTAGCCCATATAACATAAAAATATATAAAACCAAAGAAAAAACAGATATTATAAATTAGCAGATCCATATTTACAAGATAAATAAGAAAAATTCTAAATTCAAATTCTCACATATGAATTCAAAACTAATTCTAAAATAAAATAGAAAACACACTTATAAAGATAGATTTAAACCAAAACATTTAATCCAAGAAAACAACTCAATTAGCTTCTATCCACTTTCACATACACGTATGGAGAAAACCGTCACATACTCCAAACCAACGTATCATCATGATTTAATAATTTGATATGTTGTTACGTGTATATGAAAGTGGATAGAAGTTAATGGAGTTGTTGTTCTGGATTAAATGTTTTGGTTTATGTCAATCGTGTGTTTTTTATTTTATTTTAGAATTACTTTTGAATTCATATATAAGAATTTGAATTTAGAGTTTTTCTATTTATCTTGTAAACTTGGATATGCTAATCTATAATATCTGTTTTTTTTTTTTAGTTTTATATATTTTTATTTTATATAAACTATATTGTTGGGTGTTGATTTTTAATTGTTAGAACTCAATAGTAGCTACTAAAAGAAAACAAAAGCTTTGAATATGAATAACCAAAATATTCAAGTAAATCCTGGTTAAATATAAAAATGTACTTCTTTTAATTTTAAAAATTGTTTTATTTTATATTTTAGTATGGTTCAAGATATATCTTATTTCGGTGTAACAACATAGAAATATTAAATGTAAATATATTTAAATTTTGTATAAATATATAAAAATGTATAAACATTAATATATTTAAAGTTTACTATAAATATATATATATATTATATATATATATATATATATATATATATATATATATATATATATATATATATATATATATATATATATATATATATATATATATATATATATATATATATATATATATATATATATATATATCAACAAACAATAATCAATAATATAATAAAACTTTTATATTTTATAAAGAATATATATTTTTTAATTTAAATTTTTTTTTGTTTTGTATTTTAGTATGATTCAAGATATTCTTAATTCGGCGTAACAACACAAAAATATTAAAAACAATTATATTTAAATTATATAAACATGTATAAATATTAATATATATAAATTTTACTATAAATATATAAATATATATATATATATATATATATATATATATATATATATATATATATATATATATATATATATATATATATATGGATATTAATATATTATAAATATATATAAATATAATAATGGATATAAAAATATATTAGATAACTGAACATACAATATATATATATATATATATATATATATATATATATATATATATATATATATATATATATATATATATATATATATATATATATATATATATATATATATATATATATATATATATATATATATATATATATATATATATATATATATATATATATATATATATATATATATATATATATATATATATATATATATATATATATATATATATATATATATATATATATATATATATATATAATTTAAATATAAAATAATATAATTTTCATGTTGTTATTAATAAATAATCAAAATTTCTTTAAAATATATTATTTTTAATATTTATAAATATAAAACTTTATTTTCATGTAAAGAATTTTTTCTTCCAAAATTTATACAGATTTTATATTTTATAAAAATTCTTACGTCTATTCAAAATATTAATAAAAATATTAATAGAATATGAGTAATGCTTAAACTGAAAATATATATATTAAATTAATTATAAATTTATTTTATTTGAATAAAAAATAATAAAATTTTCTTAGAATTCAATAAACTATTATATTTTAAAATTAAAATTTTTATTAATAAATATTAAAAATTTCTTAGAATTCTATTATTTTTAGTATTTATAAATATTAAACTTTATTTTTAAATAAAAGATTATTATTCTGAACTTTGACCAAAATATTACTATTTTTAATTAACAAATTTCTTTGTTGTATATTTTAGTTTGATTCAAGATATATCTTATTTATCATGCAAGTCATATCTTCTTTCAAGAATAATTTCTATTTAGCTATATGGTCAGATCGAATCAAGACTTGAATTCGATCACCCTTGATGTATGACATAAAGCAGTGCAGCATGTAAATATAAATGCATGAAGATTTAGGATAATGTGAACAATATAGTAGTAATATACTGAAATATATTATACCTTGACATCTATTACAACCATGTAGGTGTGTTATATGTCCTTGCTGTTAACGACGCTCCATATATCAATAACACGAACAGGCAGACGCCATGTTTCTTTATAATCATTTATATCACCCACAAAATCAAATCTGTGTGACATTGCTCCTAAAGATTAGGAAAAAAAATGAAACATGTTAGTGAATGATATTGATTTGAGAAAAAAGTCAATTTAAGAAGAAGAAAAAAATGTCGAACCTTTACTCTTTTACATGACTGCAAAACTGAAAATTGTGGCACTATGGAGGAAAAGCATGTAGGGTTTGGTTTATATTGCTACAAGTTAGAATCCAAAAGGACAATTGTTGATATGTTAGAATTCAAAAGTACATAAATTGATACGTTGAATCATGACAATATTAAAGATAAATAGTAATTGTAATTTTTGAAAAAAAAACCCAAATATGACAAAATATTTAATATATAGCCGCAAAAAAGGAACCCATGAGACAATGGTATAAGTGTAGCAGACAAAAGGAATTAATTTAGAATGCATTATATATTGCTATTAAATGCTTCAAAATATTGGTATTATTAGGGACACAAATTGACGTTTATAACCATGAAATTAGGTCTTTGATAAGATTAAATTAGGATAAAAATGTAATAGATTCAACTATCTATTTTTTTTATATTAATAATATATGTCAATATCACATGCATCCATTATTTATGGAAGGATTAAGTGGACAAGATATTTTTGCATATCAGATTTCATTTAACTTTCAAACTTCCAATAATAAATTTAATACGAATTATGTATATTCTGCCTTTTTAGTTTCAAATAGTCTTTAAATCTATAAAAAATTGTTGTCTATTATTTTAAAAAATATATTTTTAAATATATATATATATATATATATATATATATATATATATATATATATATATATATATATATATATATATATATATATATATATATATATATATCTCACGGGTCACTATCAGCACAATACCTATTTTATTATATATTAATATTAAATTTTAGAATAATAAAAATATTTTATCTCACGGGTCACTATCAAAGTGAGTTACAATACTCAAAAGGACAAATGGTCTCAATGAGCTCTTATCTTACTGTGTGCGAAAGGAAGAGAGACTAAAGAGAGAGAAAATTGAAAGTACTCACTTGGCTACTAGTTCTCAGAATAAAAGGAAGAAACCTGTGAGAATTTTTTCTCAAAATAAGAAGGCAAAAGAACAACCTAAGGAGACCACTTGCTTCTTTTGCAAAAAGGTTGGACACATGAAGATGGAGTGTTCCAAGTATGTCGCATGGCATGAAACGAAGGGTAATTTTCTCACTTTTGTTTATTATGAAATTAATTTAGTTTATGTACCTAAGGATACTTGGTGGATAGATTCTGGTGCTACTACTCACATTAGTATGCCCATGCAGAGTTGCATGTGGAACCGTCCGCCAAGTGTTGCTGAAAGATTCATCTATGTGGGCGATGGTAATAAAGTTACAGTAGAGGCTATAAGAACTTTTAAATTGTTATTAAATACTGGTTTTCATTTGGATTTGATTGAGACTTTTATTGCACCATCTATTAGACGAAATTTAATTTCTATTTCTATTTTGAACAAATTAGATTATACTTGTTCGTTTGAAAGTAATAAATTCAGCCTCTCATATGATTCAAATATTGTTGGTTACGGCTCTTTGAATGATAATCTTTATATACTTGATATTGAATGTCCTTATAACAAAATAATGCAAATAAAGTCACATGGTACAAAGAGAAAATTAAATGAGAATTCCGCCACTTTATGGCATAAGCGATTAAGACACATATCTAAACAAAGAATTTAGAGGCTTATGTCGGACGATATTCTTAGATTCCTTGATTTATTGGACTTTCAAGTCTGTATTCAATGTATCAAGGGTAAGTCGATAAACAAGAGGAATTTTCATGCTGAAATAGCTAAGGATTTCTTAGAACTAATTCATAATGATATATGTGGTCCTTTCCCTATATGTTCTTGGAATGGACAACAATATTTTATTACATTCGTATATGATTACTCGATATATGGCTACTTGTATTTGATTCATGATAAATCTCAACCTTTGGACGTGTTCAAGTCATTCAAAGCTGAAGTCGAACTTCAACTTGGAAAGAAAATAAAAAGTTGTCAAATTCGACCGTGGTGGTTAATACTATATATGGTCGGTATGATGGATCAGGGGAACAACGTTCAGGGCCCTTTGCGCTTTTCCTCGATGAGTGTGAAATTATTTTGCAATACACAATGCCGGAAAACCCATCATAAATGGAGTTGCAGAACGAAGAAACCAGACTCCTAAGAAAATGGTAAGGAGTATGACTAGTCATTATTCCCTTCCAAAGTCATTTTGGGGAGAAACATTAAAGACCTATTTAATATATTTAATAAAGTACCTATTAAAGTAGTAGTTAAGACCCCTTATGAGCTCTGGACTGGGAAAAAGCCCAGCATTAGAATCTGCTCATTTGGAGATGTCCAGCTGAAGCGAGGCCTTATAAGCTTCGTGAAGGTAACTTGGATGCAAAGACAGTTAGCTGTTATTTTATTGGATACACTGAACGCTCTTACGATACAAGTTTTACAATCCCTGTTAGAAAACTTAGTATGATAATCCTGGATATCTTCGAGGAATCGTGTTCGTACACTTTCCGAACAAAGTATTTCGACCCTATTATTTGTCTGGGTTCACGAAATCTTTGTGGGGATAATTCTTGAAAAACAATATGCTTCTGGAAATAGAGAACAGATCAGGAATGTAGAGAGAAAGTATGGTTTTCGTTATTCTGTTTGCTAAAACTGAGGTCAAATGACTCCTTATCTCAAAAAGAAAGAAAAACATAACATTTTACCAACAATTTCTTTTAATGCATTTGACAATGCCAAAGTTGAAGAAACACATTTTCCTCCACCAGGCATATCCTCTCCCAATAATAGTTTAGCAAATCTCTCATTCATCTATTCCATCTATGAATTAAATCCAACAGTATATATATTAAACTTATATGAGACTGTTCTGTTATAGTTGTATATCACTTTTTGTCATGCTCTATTATGGATAATTAGAACAAAACATGTATATGACTTACTCATTAGTTAATTCATTCAATCATGAAAAGATAATAAAAGTCACTCATTAGCTCCCTCAATAAAGCCTATACAAAGTGTAATATACATCAATGGAAATAAAGAAAATCAATTAAAAAGTATACTCAAGCATAGATAACAGATAAATTACACATGGTTATGAATCATACGAAGCATAGATAACAACGATATAAACATCCTCGTGATTAAAACAAGCTTATTTATTAACAGACTTGAATCTCATAATCTCAGCTTATAAAAATCACTTTGACTATAGCTTAAATAAAATGCCATTGTCAAATTGAAATATTTTTAAAAATGACAAAGTCACACACACGCACACGCACATAGACAGACATATGCAGACACACACGCACACGCATCCGCAAGCACGCATACATACACACATGCACGCACGCACACGCTCACACGCACGCACGCACGGACACACGCATGTGCACACACACACACACGCATGAACACGCAGACACACATGCACACACACGCACGCATGCGCACACACGCACACATGAACACGCAGACACACATACATACATACATACATACATACATACATACATACATACATACATACATACATATATACATATATATATATATATATATATATATATATATATATATATATATATATATAGTTATTACATACATTCAAATTTTTCTTTAGTAAATATAAGTGTATACAAATATCTAATCATTATCTATTAACTCTTTTTATATTCTCATCAGTATTACATGGAGATTACCTCACATCAGTATGAATGTGTGAATTGGCCATCAGAGACTTCATTTGTCATGATAGAAAAAAAAATACTTTGCATAAAAAAATAAAGTTATAAGAATGAGTGAACAAAAAAGTGGTGAGGTTAGCAGAAAGGGAAAACATAATCACAAAAGTGACACTTACACCTAACTATTTTAAATGAGACTGGATGATGCATCTCTCTGTTACACCATCATCACCACCAGTTGGCTCTATTTTTTCTCCAACAAATCTCTCTCCGTCCTCAACAATTTGTTTTCCTTTCTAGTCCATTTCGTCCATTCTCAGCAATTCTTATTACTCTTTGTATCTACTTCTAGCCCTAGATTTACAAGATTCACAAAAATCGATTGTATGATTCTCTTTAAATAAAAAGAAAAAATCAAAATATATTTTCACCATAAATTAAATTGGGAATAGAAGATTATGAACATGGGGAGAAAGAAAAAAGAGAAAAGTTTAAGAGAATAGTTACAAATTGAAATGGTAAAATCATTTCTACCGTGTTTAACGTGAATTTTCATGGACAATTTTTTTCCATCGAGTTATTTGCATATCAACATAGATCTAAAGCATTTGAGGTCTGTTACACAGTAAAATAAAAATTATGAATGAGAGAGTGAAAAAAGAAATTAGAACAAATGAAAACATGCAATGATACATAATCAAACCCTAAGCTTTTCCGCTTCCACCATTTTAAGATCAAAGAACAGTTCCGACATCATTGTCACCATCTAACCCGATATGAGGTTTCTACATCTTTGAAGTGGTGGTGATTGTAGATGGAGGCAGTGTAGAGTTTTAGGGAAGAGAGATGAGAGAAAGCGGGAGAGAGATAGATGAGCAGTTTTATTATTCTTACACTAAGGGTGTACACCTACACCGTATGAATAGTGCAATACAAATATATCAAAAAAATAACAACACAAAGAATACAAGCTTGCCATTTTTTTCTGTGGGCCATAGTCAAATGTCAAATGAATAAATTTATTGTTTATCTCTCTTAACCTCAAACACATGTTGTATTTTATAACATAAACATGGCTGACTCATTCTTCTTCTTGATCATTCACGGCATTTTGTTTCATCTCCAACTTGTCTCTTCATTTCATCTTCAACTTTTCTTTTCATTTCATCTTCAACTTTTCTTTATTTAGCATCATTATGTTATAAAGATGAAGATTTAACTCAGTAAGTTTCTAGATTCATGATTGTTCAAATGTTTTTAGATTTAGCATAATGTTAACCTAGTTTTCTTTACTATTATTGATTTCATGTTTATTCATGATTATTCATTAACCATATTCTAAAAAGTATTGTCCTACTTTACTCACACCATTAACCATGTTTACCTACTGCTAAATGATTGCATATATTTACTCATGCTGGTTTGTTAACCAATTTGGGAAATGTATTACCCAACTTCTGTCACACCATTAACCAAGTTCATAATAAACAATGTTATAAACCTACCCACATGTCTGGGCGTTCATTAACCAAGTTATAGACAATATTAACCATAATTTTGAACTATATTAACCAACATTGTTATAAATTTATACTATACATAATACTGACATTTATGTGCAGTTTTTAAGTCATAATGGACAGTTCAAACATTTTGATAGAAAGTGATAATAATCAAAGGGAAGATGTAGAAGTTGATCACGGCGATGATGATGAATCACTTTGGGTTCCTGCAATTGGGATGTGTTTTTTCATGTCTAGAGGAAGTTAAAACATATTAACAAGAGTATGTTTTGAAAAAGGGATTTGGATGGAGGATTAGATCATCGAAAAAAGGAGACGATGAGGAACTCAATTACCTGATACTTTCATGTTCAAGAGAGGGGTCTAACATTTCAAAAATTTCATGCACGTCGAAGACACTTCCATCTAGAGCGAAAAATTATCCTGCCAGGATTTGTATTAAATAAAAACAAGATGGTTTGTGGTACATTACATAATTTGAGGCAAACCATTCTCATGAGACTAGTCCTACAAAAGCAAGATTGTTCAAGGCTAACAAGAAAATGAACTTACAAGTAAGAAGGACAATTCAAATAAATGATGATACGGGAGTAAGGATCAACAAGACTTTTCAATTGTTTGTTAAAGATGCAGGAGGGCATGAAAATATTCCTTTTTGTGAAAAATATGTGACGAATTATATTAGCAAAAAGCATCGTGCGATTGGAAAAGAAGGTGATGATAAGGCTTTGATAAGTTATTTTTGTAAAATGCGGGAACAAAATACAAATTTATTTTATTACATATATTTAGATGATGATTTTCATGTGAGGAATGTATTTTGGGCGGATGCAAAGAGCAAATCCGCGTACGGATACTTTGGAGACGTTGTAACTTTTGACACAACATACTTGACTAACAAGTATGACATGCCTTTTGCTGCATTTGTGGGTGCGAATCACCATGGTCAATCAACATTACTTGGTTGTGGATTGCTATCAGGTGAAAACACGAATTCTTTTGTGTGGCTGTTCAAGTTATGACTTCATTGTATGCTAGAAAAAAGGACCTTTGGGCATTGTGACTGATCAGTGTAAGGCTATGAAAAATGCTATTGAGTTAGTATTCCCTACAACTCGTCATAGGTGGTGTTTATGACATATAATGAAAAAAGTTCCAGAAAAGCTTAGCGAATATGGGGAATATAAGAGGATCAAATATGCAATGAAAGAAGCTGCGTATGATACATTCACAACAGATAGCTTTGAACAAAAATGGTGTTCGTTCATAGAAAAATTTGACCTCCATGAAAATGATTGGTTGGGTGGGTTGCATACTAAGCGTCATAAATGGACACCAACGTTGTTAAGAAAATATTTTTGGGCTGGTATGTCAACTACGCAACGTAGTGAGAGCATACATGCTTTCTTTGATGGATATATCAATTCTACAACAAGTCTAAATCAGTTTGTGAAATAATATGACAATGCTCTTAAAAGTCGGGCAGAAAAGGAATTTGAAGTCGATTTTAATTCGATGGACACAATAATTCTATGTGGGTCAAACTCGCCCATTGAGAAGCAATTCCAAAGTGAGTTTACTAATGCCAAATTCAAGGAAATTCAAGTGGAATTCAGATCTAAGATGAATTGTTCCACCTCATTAAATAGTGTGGAAGGTTGCATTACTACGTATCATGTGTTAGAGGAGATACTAGTTGGAGATTTACACAAAGAGCGAGTCTTAAAAGTTGTGCTTAATAAGGAAAACCATGATTTTAAATGTGAATGCTCATCATTTGAGTTTCGAGTTATTGTATGTCGGCATGTGCTATCCGTGTGTAGTCAGGAGAGGATTATAAGTCTTCCAGAGAAGTATGTTTTATCGAGATGGAAGGAAAACATTAAAATGAAGCATTCATATATCAAGACTAGTTATGGTGTAATGAAGCTGAAGCCACAAATGGACAGGTTTGACAAGTTATGCAAGCATTTTTATGAGGTTGCTGAAGTAGCTGCTGAGTCGGAAGAGACTACCAAAGACCTTCATGAAACATTACTTTTGTTTAGCTCTAATATGTCCACAAAGGATAATGCCCTTATTGAAGAAAATGGTGATAAGGATTCTAATTAAATCAATAGTAATAGAATTCGCAGTCCAAAACATGTCAAGCGAAAAGGCCATCCTCCATCTAAAAGAAAGATATCTCTCGCTGAAACGATTACTAAGAGGTCAAGGAAGCGAACAAAAAAAATGATCACATTGAGCTTACTACGGTATGTCTATTTTCATGCATAAATGATATCTTATACAAATTATTATGTATATGGAATCTAAATATTTTGTTTCTCTAACGGTAAGAGTGCAACATTGGAATGGTGGGAAATCAATTTGGAAGTAATGTTTGCGCAGAATCATCTCTTGAGGTTGTTAGTGGAGGAAATTGTGTAGATTCGACTATTGTGGTGTGTGTCCATTATAAAATTGTATTAAATAATGTTTGAAAGCATATGTACTATTAGAGGAATTTGTTGTGTTTTAAATTTGAGGAATTTGTATGTACGAGTTGTGGAAAACATATGTAGTTGTTGCAGATAAATTATGTGTAATCATTGTAATACAAATTTATTATGTATTTGATTTTATACACGTCATATTTTAGATTTTTTGTATGTTATTGTACAGGTTGGAACTTGTATGTCATTCATGGATCTTTTGACAACATACGAAACACCCTTGACGGGTTCATCCCAAGTTTGTACAATTTGACATGATTAGTGGCATGTGTATTTTGGAAGACTGTCTCTCACACACACACACACACACACACACACACACACACACACACACACACACACACACACACACACACACACACACACACACACACACACACACACATATATATATATATATATATATATTCTATTTTGGTTAATTTGACATGATGGTATGGTTTTAAAATATTTTTTAATCTTGTTTAAAACATTGCACACACTAATAATAGTTACATTTGGTGGTGCAGGTGGAATATTCAAGTTCAATGTTGCAAGATTGTAAATTTACTTTTGTCATTATAACAATTGTACTAAACTTTGTTGGTGTATATAATATATAAAATTATTTTGTTAATAGAGTCCCAGACTTGGTTAATACATTGCTGGA